>OX101815.2:59751938-60951938 GCA_944452925.2 Chrysolina oricalcia
AAAAGAAAAGAAAAGAAAAGAAAAGAAAAGAAAAGAAAAGAAAAGAAAAGAAAAGAAAAGAAAAGAAAAGAAAAGAAAAGAAAAGAAAAGAAAAGAAAAGAAAAGAAAAGAAAAGAAAGGAAAAGAAAAGAAAAGAAAAGAAAAGAAAAGAAAAGAAAAGAAAGGAAAAGAAAAGAAAAGAAAAGAAAAGAAAAGAAAAGAAAAGAAAAGAAAAGAAAAGAAAAGAAAAGAAAAGAAAAGAAAAGAAAAGAAAAGAAAAGAAAAGAAAAGAAAAGAAGAAGAAAAGAGCATTTCCCTTCTAATTGGAGTTGTAATGGGTTCCCTGGCCTTGTGCCTACCGGTGGGTGGACCATCTGTACGGCCCAAGGAATAACATTCTACTATTTGATGCTATACCGTCACAAAAAAAAGCCGCGACTTAACAGTTAGTCTGTTCTGCTCAGTAGCCAATATAGAGTAGAGTGTAGAGTAAAGTAGAGTTCATTGACTACGTTACATAATTTTATTACATTTGTAGCAGGTCCTTGAGAAGAGATTTTTTAGAAATATCTATACTTAAAATAATGTCACCTAGTTAAAATTATGATTAAAAAAGACAGTGCATATTTAAAAAGACAATAAAAAATCCAGTCTGATTGAAATAATTGAGACAGTATACTAAACACAAGTCAATCTACAATAAAAATTCTAGTTGAAAAAGAAAAACAAAGAAGATGAAATACATTCACTTAGATATACAAGATTCAAGGCTTTATGCCCAGGTGGTTGAGATTTTTCACAAAGTCCACCAGTGAGAAACTCATTTTCCGAGTAAAAACAGTACTTCAACAAAAAAATATTTAACTTTATTTTTGAACATGTGGAAATTCAGCATTCTTATTGCTTCTGTTAGCTTGTTATATGTGAATATTTAGAGAGATTCTGGTTTTTCTCCGAATTCAGCAAAAGCTTGTTGGTGCCGAACCATTTCCCGGCTAATTCCAAAGTGTTTTTGGCGGATTCGATCAGTTCCATCATATCCCTATTTCGGTAAATTAAAGTTGTGTCATCAGCAAAAATAATGCTTTTTTTGGGCAAAATATGATAAAAAAAGGTCGTTTTGTATAAAATGAAATGAGTCGGCCCCAAGATAGTACCCATGTATAATTTCCTCCAAGTTTGATTTCACACCGTCCGTCAAAACGCATTGTTTTCTCCCAGATAAATATGTCTTGAACTAGTCTAGAGGAATCCCACGAATACCATAATAAAAAAGCTTTTTGAGTAAAATATGGTGCGACACGCAATCAAACGCTTTGGTGAGGTCGCAGAGCGTTCGAATATTCCACCAATTCTAAGCCTTCAACTACAGTAGAGACAACATTCGAAATCGCTTTAGTTGTTGCACTATTCGTGCTGAAACCAGATTGACCAGCACACAGCAGAGAGTTTGCTTTCAGGTATGAAATTAATCTTTTCTCAACTAAATATTCTATGAGATTAGCTATAACAGGAATTATAGAAATTGGATGAAAGTTTTCTACATTTTGAGGATCACCTTTTTTAAGTAAAGGAAGAACTACTGCTATTTTCAGCACGTCAGGAGAAATAGCTTGAGAGAAACATTCGTTAATTAATGCAGCTAATGGCTGAGCAATAACATCAACTATAGATTCAATGATCACACCTCGAATCCTTCAATGATCTAATGGTATCCATAACCTCTTCGGGAGTGGTAGGAAAAAGCGAAAAAGAACTTACCGGTGAATTGATATTCTTCAAATATTCCGTGGGTTCGTGATTTGACTCTGGTAACGAAGATAATTAGAGTTTTCGCTAAGTTGATAAAATATTCATTTAACTCAGTCTCTGATATGAGTGTATCTGTTTTCTTAACTGGATTTCAGTTACATTCGAAATTAATTAAACGCCAGGCATATCTACTGATAATAGTGGAATTATTGAAAAAAAGTTTGATAAGTTAGCCTTTTGGTTTCCTTCACAGAGAATCTATCTCAGGTAGCACATCATATCGGCTGAATCTTGGTTCCATATTGGGCCAATATAGATATATTGTAAATGAAAAATCAATATTGGTCCAATATTGGTGAATATTCAAAAAACAATATTATATTAATAATATTGGTGGAATATTGGTTGAACTAGTTTTGAATGTAGATTATCACACGAAATATTGGGTCAATATTGATTGCCTAATTTCTACCAATATCGATAATACAATATTGGTTATATATTGTTTTCCACATCTAGAATAAATATTGCAATCCCAATATTCCAGTCATATCGATTATAGGGGAAAAAAACTATATTGTATTTCCAAGTTTGTTAGAATATTGGTTGAATATCATTTCCACTTTATTTGACAAATTGTAATAACTCATATTGAGTCAATATTGGTTGAATGATATTTACCAATATCGATAAAACAATATTGTCTTCCCATCGTTTTTAACATCTAGAATAAATATCGCAATCCCAATATTCCCCTAATATCGATTCTAGGAACAAAAACTATATTGTATCTCCAAGTGTGATTACACATTGGTTGAATATCATTTCGACATTATTCAACAAATCTTATTAATTAATATTGGGACAATATTGGTTCAATAATATTTATCGATATCGTTAAACAATATTGTCTTCATATTGTTTCCTACATCTGGATTGAGATGAAATTTGAATATTGGCCGAATATTCAATGAAACATATTGAAATTATAGCATGATCAAACCTGGATAAAAATCCGCTAGGTGGCTCTACATATAGAACGTCTTCTAAAACCTACGAAAGTATATTAAATCCTTACCATAACTTTTTTTCAAGACAGCTCACTCAGTGGTTATGGCGATCAAAAGGCAGACTCTGGTGTCACCTTCATCAACTAAAAGACATTTAATAATTTACCAAGGTATATTGACATCCACCAATATATCCAAATGATATTGTAACAATATCGATAAATATTTTGAGGCCATTATTGCTTCAAGAATATTACACAAAAACTATTTTTAAAATATTCAAACAATATTCGACCAATATCGCAAAATGTTCACATTTTACTTCTCGACAATATAACTTTTGAATATTGTGCTAATATTGTCAGAATATTGTATCAGCGATATTGTACCAATATCGCCGAACATTTTGAGGCCAATATTAGTTCAAGAATATTTCGCCAATATTATTCAAGTAATATTGGATCAATATCGCCGAATGTTCACATTTTTTTTCTCGCCAATATTGCATTTCAAATATTTCGCCAATATGTTCAAAATATTGTACCAATATTTCACCAATATAGGTGTGCTACTTGGGATACCCCTTCTGCAGAGTTTTATAAGTTCCCAAGGTAACTGGATCCTAAATAACATTATAAATTAATTTCTCATTAGAAAGAACTCTTCGTTTGTTTTGTAATTCCTCATTGAACCAGCGAACAGGCGCCTTATGACCACTATTGCACAAACATTTCTTCAAAGGAAAATTCTTTTTGATCTGGCAGCTCAGCATACTCATAAAATGCTTCATCAAATAGAAAATATCAGCATCACAGCAAACTATTCACTACTACAAATTGTGAAAGGCTTTCGCGGCCATCGTTGAATGAATGATGGTTTTTCGGGTTTTTAGGCCGACGTTTATTTAGAGAAAATCTCGACGTTTCGCCAACACGAGTGGTTGGCATTATCAAGAGAAATGTTTACAGCTTCGATCACTGAACACTACTTGTTTGGTATGCGTTGTCTCAGCCAGTATTTATGGGTTCGACGTACTCGTACCTGCGTCCGGTGCCATCGTCCCTGCGTCGGGTACCCCATCGGATTCATTAATCACCCGGTATGGTGTTATTACCGTTTTCTTGAGAACAATTAGCCATTCTTCAGTTCTGTTGAAATTGTTGGGATGTTTTATGATTTCCGAGAAGCAATCGAAATCAAAAAACACCCCAACAGAACTGAAGAGGGGTTACAATTGAACAAAGCATGGCTACATGTTCTCAAGAAAACGGTAATAACACCATACCGGGTAATTAATAAATCCGAGGGGGTACCCGACGCAGGGACGATGGCAATGGACGCAGGTACGAGCACGTCGACCCATAAATACTGGCTGAGAAAACGCATACCAAACAAGTAGTGTTCAGTGATCGAAGCTGTAAACATTTCTCTTGAAAATGCCAACCACTCGTGTTGGCGAAACGTCGAGATTTTCTCTAAATAAACGTCAGCCTAAAAACCCGAAAAACCATCATTCATTTATCCACTGCTAGTCATGTTAGTATATAAGAGCATAAGCAGTTTAAGTGAATGAGTTTTATATCTGTTAATCAGTTTAGCCAATTTACCTCATTTAAGAAATTGACTAGATATCTCCACACCACGCTGGTAAATTTCATTTCGATGTCAAATTCAGATAACAATTTTTTTCAGCGCTGACTACGTCCTATCCAGTATCGCAACTTCCATCTCTTAGCAGAACGCAGACAAATTCGGGAGAATCCATCGGAAAGGAAACTTTATAGGTCAGCAGTCGGTATTCGATAATACACCTACTCAAATGGATGGGATCTCCGATTTTTCCGAAAGGTTTTTTACTGCTTCTCTGGGCCCGCTATGCCGATCTCATTTAGCTAATACATTCGTGTGCAAGAAAATTATTCGACATTCGGCATCGGAGATGTTGATTTATTTTCGCGATAGAATATATTTCATTCGAGATTTTATGGATGAGAGTATGAAGAAGGGCGATGGAACGGTGATGTTTATGCAATAAAGAATTTGTTTTTTTGATTTTCTCTTATATTACACACAAAAGATATCCTACTGCGGCGGAGAACAGTGAGTGTATAGGTCTCTCCAACTGATAATTCGTTGAAATTTGAACAGCATGTTGAAATTTCATGTAAAAAGCTCTCTTCGGGTTGCTACGCATTGAGAGTTGTCTCGAATGAATTAGGATTTTCAGTTTCAAAACCAGAGACCAGGGAGGTTGTAGAGAACAGAACTCCGGCTTTCCCAGTTCGACAAAATATCAAATGTGTACTGATCGTACACCGATTGAATAAAAAAATATTAGTTATGAGCAATAAATAAATACTTCTTTATTGTTAATAAAATGTTCAAACTCATTGAACTTCTTGAATGATTCTTTATGAAAAAATAATTACAGGGTGGTTAAATAAAAAAGACTTATTGAATGCTACAAACCATAACTACCACAAAATTTGGAGCTTAGTTCGTAACAGGTACTTCAGTTGATAATCCCAATAGTTTTTCTGTGTGCAACGGACAATTGCAATAGGGAGATGCAGAAGAAAACAGGGCTGAGGAGAATATCCCCCAAGCAAGCCCCTCTGACTTGGACTGTGACCAGATCTCATTGTGAAGTGAGTCCACCGAAGCGACATCAGCTGTCCAATGTATTTCACTACTTGATCGGGTTACACTGAACGGAGTCATGCATGATAAATCTTCCGATCAGCAAGTTCTTCCTCCTACCAGCAACGTCTTCGACACTATTTTCAGCGTTTACTTATTTACTTTTTTCCCATTTGGAGTATCTCAGACAGGCCCTGTCTCTGACAATTTGGAGGGCGCGCTGGTTTACTATAATAACCACTTCTGTTGCGTCCAAGAATCATGTGCCCTGAGCAGATGAAGTGAACCAATAGTGACGGCCTTCTGCATTTGTCTGCCTTACATTCCTGCTCTATTAAGGCAAGTTGGTATGATTTTCAAGTTCGAGATCAGTGTGTCCATCATTCCCTTTTTAACAGAATCGTTCGGATAAAGCCTGTGGAGTTCAAAGGGGAGATCATGATATTGTTACCCATCCTCCTCTTTCCGAACGGTATTCGATACGCCTGGAACAGAAAACTCCATTACAAAAATCATCCTACTTTGGTGGACGAGGAGTATTTTCCTCAGGGTGCAAAGGAGTAGTTAAATAGATTCGGCACTTGTCATTCTCCACAACTTCCATACTGTGTCGTAGATGATAGTGCAACTGTAAGCACTGCGTTATGTCTGAGGATATAGGCTTGAGAGGCCGCATAATCTGGGCAAGCTGATAGCAAATGCATTATGCTTATACACTCCACTTGACTACGGTAGACTAGGGTGTTGAAGACACCATCCTGGCAGCCATTACGAATCCCTCGGTCTCCGACTTCAGCTCACTTGACCTGAGAAATGAGAACCTCTTGCATTGGCTCATTCTTATGTAGCTGAAGAAGGACCTCAGTTTCCGCAGCTTTTACATCTCAATTATTATCACTGTCATTCCCAAGAAGCACACCTATATTTGTAGAATATTGGTAGTATATTTTTAATATATTGGCAACATATTGTGAATACAATATTAGCAAGGAAAACAATTGGTACATTCTGCAATATTGCTGCAATATTACTTGAATAATATTGGCGAAATATTCTGTGAGCATTATTGGCCTCAAAATATTCAGTGATATTGGTACAATATTCGGCCAATGTTCAAAATTCAATAATGGTAATTGGTATTCTTTTTAATACAGTATCAATGTTATAATTGCAGCATTAGGGTGAGGTTGTCGTAATAATTTTAATCAATACAAGTTTATATAATTTGTTGAATATTCGTGAAATAATATTCAACTAATGATTTATCAATCTTGCTTGCTTGCAAAATTGCTTGTTATCACAAGAAACGATATGAGAGGAATATTGGAATTGCAATGTTCATTTCAGATGTTGGGAGCCATATGTGGACAAAATTGTTTTATCGATATTGGTGAATATTATCAAACCAATATTGACCCAATGTTGAATATTGGCTAAAAGATATTCGACCAATCAACTATCAAACTTTGACGTACAAAGTTCTTCATTCCTAGAATCGATATAAGGGAAATATTGAGATTGCAATATTTATTCTAGATGTCGAAAACAATATGGAGACAATATTGTTTCATTGGCACCGGTAATATTAACCAATACTCACCTAATATTATATGTAACACATCGGAGACGATCCATCGCATACAGTGGAGGTGAGATTCAATAGGAAATTGAAAAAACAGTCTATCTCCACCAAAAATATTCCTTATTGCAGCTGTCATGCAGTCAGAAGACTGACATCACGTTGATATCATGTAGTCAGAAGACTAACATTAAGGGGGACGACATGTTTCGAAGGATTAAACCTTCATCTTCAGCAAAATATATGAGTTAGTTACAAGTCGATCTAAGAAAAAAAATAGTTACCAAAGAGTAATGAATAACAATAAAATGTGTGAACCTACCATATTATGGTAGAAAAATTATGTTCGTTAGTCGATTTGGTCCTTAAACAAAACTTTTTTCAATTTAACAATTCTTCCTATTTTCAAAAGTCTGGCTTAGCCATGGGCTCTAATTTAAGTCCATTGTTAGCTGAAGTATTTATGTCAAATTTTGAATCCACAGTTTCTGAACACCCACAATTTTCAAAAATTTTATTCTGGCACCGATATGTTGATGACATATTAGCACTTTTCAAAGGCACGTTCGATGATCTTAATTCTTTTTTAATTTTTCTCAATTCTTTTAACCCTAGAATACAGTTTACTATGGAGGTTGAAACAGAAAATAAACTACCATTTTTAGACCTCATGATTTACAAATCTGACAACCTAGAATTTGCCATATATAGAAAACCTACCTCCACTGACAATATTATACCTTTTCACTCGAACCACCCATATAATCAAAAATTTTCATCTTTCCACTCACTTTTTCATCGTTTGTTCACGATACCTCTTAATGATTCAAATTTTTAAAATGAACTCAACGTAATTAAACAAATTGGTGTCAATAATGGCTTTCCAATCCATCTTATTCATAGATTATATCACAGATATGTCAATAAATTATCAAACTATAGATTAACTCAATCAAGTTTACCAAATAAATATTTCTCTTTATCCTCTTTTGGCCCCCTTTCATTGAAACTTAAAAATACTTTGCTCAACAAATTCAATGCCAACAACATTTCAAATTTTTCGATTTCATTCAAAACCTCCAATAATCTCAAACACTTGCTGGTCAACTCTAAAGATAAAATTCCAATGCTTGATAAATCTGGAGTCTTTAAGTTGAACTGTTCTAACCTTGATTGCAAAGCTTGCTATATTGGCCAAACAGGTCGCAAGCTTAGAAGTCGTTTAGCAGAACACGTTCGAATTATAGAGTCCAACTCCGAAAAAGAAGAAATTAATTCAAATTCTGTTTTTTCCAATCACATCATTAATGAGAAACACAATTTTGATTCCAACTCTGACTTAAAATTTTTACATATTTGTGATAAAGGCAAGAGACTCAACTTACTTGAGACTCTTGAAATTAATAAAGCGATTAAAAATTCAGATTTACAATGTTTGAACGAACAGACCCAGTTTGACAGTTCGAAACTTTTTAACTCGTTACTATTTTGATACCTGTTTCATTCCACTTAATTTTCAATGATTCACTTTAATTTTTTGGTTAGAGTTTTTATTAAATACCCAATAATCTTTACAAATGAAAACATTAATTCGTTCGTTCTATGGTTTGTCTGTAGATGTCATTTTCTCAAGTTTCTTGTTCTATGAAGTATGGGACATTTCACTCTCTTCTCTGTCACCTTGAGTCAGGACTGTCCACATGACAGACGTCATTCATGTCAAATTTATTGTCACTTCCTCTTCCTACTTGTTACTTTGTAAACAATTGCTGCATGGTCACATTTTTTAAAAAATTTGACTTATTATGAAAATGTTTATTGTTGGATGGACCAACCATGGTCCCTGACATTGGTGGTTGTGGCCTCCGCTCCAGATGCGGACCACATGGTCTTGTGTTAGGACCAAAATTTTAGTTTAAGAAAAATTTTGTAAAAAACCTTTTTCCCATTGAATGTGATTTTTCCACCATAATATGGTAGGTTCACACATTTTATTGTTTTTCATTACTCTTTGGTAACCATTTTGTTTTTCCTTAGATCGACTTGTAACTAACTCATATATTTTGCTGAAGATGAAGGTTTAATCCTTCGAAACATGTCCTCCCCTTTATGTTAGTCTTCTGACTACATGATATCAACGTGATGTCCGTCTTCTGACTGCATGACAGCTACAATAAAGAATATTTTTGGTGGAGATAGACTGTAAGTTTTTTAAATTTCTTATATGTAACAATTTGCATTTAGAATGGGTTCAACTAATTGATGTTCCACCAATATTAATAATACAATATTGTTTTTTTCAAAATTCACCCAAATCAGATCACTATCATTTTCACATTTACAAAATATCTATATCGGCCCCATACAGAGCCATGATCAAGCCCATTTGAGGAACTATCCAGATCAATCGAATATTATTTGAATAGTTACACTCCCAGATAAGGATATACTTCAGCAATAAAAGTAAATCCAAAGTATGTATTTGAAATATTTTACCATTTCCACTCAGTCCTATTCAAGAGAATTTTCTGAAACCCATCCTTTCAAACGAATTTTCATCTATTGAAGTCCGTTCGTAACTTTTCTTATCTATCATTATATTTTGAATAGATGTAAATAAACTTTCACGTTTATATTTGAATATGCGAAACTAATTATAGTTGAAATTTTATCTCAAATGTATCTGTCGTAATCCATTCATGAATTTTTTTATCATTTCATCTACTTGATGAAAACAGACTGCCTACGCTGATACACCTGTCTATGCTACACCTATAAAAACACACAATAATTCTACTGCAGACATCAGTTCGAATATAGATATTGTTAACTTGACAAAGACCATCCCTAGCATTTTCGACTCGGGTAAAATACGCCCTACTATTTTCTAACAATGGACTAGAAGTGAATGTTACTTATAATAGTTTTTTTGGTGGCTGTTTTGATTATGAGGTCTCCTACTGCGATTTTGAGTGTGACTGAGTGGACATTTGAAATAGTAGGGTGTCACGAATCGAAGGGATATACGAGCCTATATTCGGGGTGACAAGAATTTCATTTATATTTTCTGTTTTGAATCGGAAGATGCGCTGTTGAAGCAGCTGAATATCACATGTAATGAACTGTATGGAATAGGTTTTGTGAAAAGTTATTGGAGCAAAAATAAAATATAAAATAGCCTGCACACATTCACGATTCCTTCGAAATAAACTGATTTGAAGGATATAATAAAATTCTACATTTCCATAAAATGAACTGTCATTTCCTATTTTGATAACCAATATTAAATAATTGAAGAACCATGTGAAAAATTTCATAATCGTGAACATCTATTAAATTAGTTTTTGTAAAATTTGTTTTTTTTAATACACACATCGCCAAAATTATTGGACCCCCCTATGTTTGTCGAAATGAGACGCTATTATTACAAGTCAAGAAGTGTATGTCAAAATGCATTTAATTTGGTTAAGCAACCAATGCAAAGTGGCTGAATTTAATTTCAACTGAAGCAAAAAAAAATACAAACGAAATATAGTGCATAAGAAAATGATTACAATAATCTGAAATCTAGTAGAAAATCACTTCAGAGGGAAATAAAAAACGCTTTAATAGTCGGTGTGTCCTCCCCTATTCTGTAGTAAAGTGTTAACTCGCCTGTGCATGGAAACAATAAGGGCGTTAATGGTATCCATTGGTATGTTGTCCCATTCTTCTTGGGCCGCGAGGGCAAGTTCCTGGACGGTGCTAGGGGGATTAATTCTGTTTGATATTGCTCGTTCAACGAAATCCCACATGTGCTCGATGGGATTCATGTCTGGCGAATTTGCTGGCCACGGTAATCTTTGAATATTCTCAATCTCCAGTGCATTTTATACTCTTCTCGTGCGATGGGGCCTAGCATTGTCATCCATAAAAATAAAATTGGCTCCAATTCCTTGTCGGAGAGGATGAATAATGGGTTCAATGATGTTTCGAAGATATCTATCCCCTGTCATAGTGTCTGGAATGGGAATAAGCTGTGTACGGCGACCATGCATTATGCCTCCCCAAAACATTACCGATCCTCCTTGGTATGGAACGACTTCTCTGGCAAAAGATAGTCTTTCTTGTCGCCCTGGCCCTCTCCAAACTCTGTGTCGCCGATTATCACTAACCAAACCAATTCTGGTTTCGTCCGAAAAAAGAACATTTTGCCACTGAGCTAAAAGCCAGTCTCTGTGTTCTTGTGCCCACTGTAGACGAGCGGCTATGTGTCTGGGAAGTAACCTGGGTACTCTTAATGGCCTCCTGGATCGCAAATTGGCTCTAGCAAGTCTCCGCCGTATGGTGGTATTGGAAATTAATCGATCGAACGTTCTTCGCAAATGAGTTCGGACAGCTGATACTGTTATGGTTCGATTCCGACGTACATATCCTGCTAGACACCG
Organism: Chrysolina oricalcia; assembly: GCA_944452925.2. Taxonomy (NCBI): domain Eukaryota; kingdom Metazoa; phylum Arthropoda; class Insecta; order Coleoptera; family Chrysomelidae; genus Chrysolina; species Chrysolina oricalcia. The sequence continues at coordinate 59,763,326 of OX101815.2, forward strand.
ATCTTCTCTGGCATTAGTTACCCTATGACGTCCAGTTCCACGTCTATAGTCAACGCTGTTAGTTTCCTGGTACAAATGCACTATTCGGATAACTGAAGCGCGTGGAATCGTTAGTCTATCCGCGATTTGATGATTCGACACACCCTCGTCATGCAAAGCCACTATTCTTGCTCTATTGAATACTGAAATTCTATTTCCAGGCATAATTGCAAAGAACTCAACAATCACTTGACAACGTTAAATCGATTTGAATCACTTTTTAAACATTGGTGGGTATCTAAAATTGTTTTTGTAAACATTTTTGAATGCCTAGCAACGGTGAAAGAAATAACAATTGAATGTACAAAAAACCAGCCATGATAAATATTTCGTTGTAAACTTTACGAGGGGGTCCAAGAAGTTTGGCGATGTGTGTATTTGTTCGAAATGATCTGAATCTATCAAATCTCTGACTGATTCTATCATACATAATGAAACAGAATTATACAATATACAAAGTTTCTCTCTTCAAAAGGCGTCACTCCTGAGATGTCATTTTATTCAATTTGGTACATGTGCCGTTGATAATAGTTTTTTATTGTCAAAATTGACATGGGTTCTCTGTCGATGTATTGAGCTTCTGTTCCTATGAGAGACCCACTTGTCTTATATCATATTTCAATCCTCCCTTCCTTCTTTCTTCTTCAAAATTTCGTTTTTTATCATCTTGATCTTGAAATCGATGTTTGTTATTCAACTGCTCATAGAATGATTTATTTAGTTTACTCGAGATCCAGATCCAATAAGTTATCTATTTGTAAGAGAATGGTTCATATCCCATTTCAATGAAGGAATTGAGTTGATACTGACCGGTCATGCAGGGGTCCTAGATATCGTTCAATTTTTTTGAATAATCTCCACAATTCCGGGATCAGACAAACTCTTTATTTTTTCTTTTCAACTTCTCCAGTCGTTGAGAAATTTTGCCATAGTTCGAAATAATTCTTGTGAAAGAGTCAGTCCTGTGAAACAATGAAGTGATTTATTATGGTAGAGCCTTTCCATGTTTTTTAATTCTTCAGTCACTTCATCTTTAAGTTTTTTATTTTCCTATCTATTTTTCTTTGGATAAAATTTACTTGTTTCAAACAAAACGAGCATTTTTTGTAATTTATTTTGAAACTGAAATGTTTCAAAATTATCCTTGTAATTTCTTTGTATTCTTTTAACATCTAACCTCCCCACATAATCTCCCCCATTGTATCTACAAACATTCTGTATTATTCTCTGAAACTTTGCACTTGTATTCTTCCATTCATATGGAAGCCTGGAAATGTCAAAGTGTCCTCCTTCTGTAACAAAGGTACTATTTTTTCTGGTATTTTCTGTGCGACATATATTCCAAAATCAGTCTTTTCAATCTATTCCGATATGTTCACAAAAACTAAATTTTTCGAAAATGTCGTTTATTCGTCAGTAAATGGGTGTAGTATCGTCTTTTGAAAAATTTGCCGATAATCAATACAAATCCTGTAACTTTTGTTTTTGCATTGAAAACACAAGGTGATGCATAAGGTAATGATGTCTATCCCATAATTTATTTTCCTTTTTGTTTTATCTCTTAACCATACTTGTTTTGTATGATAAAATCTGTATGGTTTCAACTTTTCAATTTTTTTATTTTTCTTCAATGCGAATTCCGATGTTATTTTTCGTATATATTTCGAAGTTTCTCAATGTTTCCTTTCCTAATATCACATCAAACAAATGAGTCTCTAGAACAACGTAGTTGATTTGTAGAATTTTATTGGTAATATTCAGATCCAATTTTGAGATTCTGAATGTTATGGATGTTTAATAACATCACTCTCTATATGGAAGAAAGGGAGGTTGTCAGTTTTTGAAGTATATCGGAAAAGTATTATTTGTCTGTTATTGTCACTGAAATAAAAGGAAAGTTTAAAGCCACAATCAGTAGTTTTCAAATCTGATCGGTTTAAATATTGGCGACGAGGATTTGAAGAACCACCAGAAGTTCCAAGAAGTTAATTGAAGGCAAATTCAGTTATTTACGAACCGATAAACGATATGTCTAAACAGTCTGTCATGTTTGATGAATTCAAACCAGGAGCATCATGGAAAACGTATAAAAATCGTTTCCAATTTTGTCTTGCGGCAAATTCTATAACAGAAGACAAAGCAAAATATTCTTCACAGTTTGCGGTGAATCTTTATATGAACTGGTAGAATCTCTAGCTGTACCCAAAAGTACGCTAGACCTGAAATTCGATGAAGTGTTAAAATTATTAGATGATCATTTCGATCCGAAAACTAGTGAAATAGTTGAATCATACCAATTTCATCAAAGATGTCAAGAATTAGGTGAATCTATCAATGAATATGTAACAGCTCTCAGAAAAATTGCCATACACTGTAATTTTGGTGATTTTTTAGACAGAATGTTGAGGGACAAGCTTGTAGCTGGATTAGTGGACCAGAAAATTCAACAAATTTTGTTAACCAAGAAAGACGGCGATTTCAACGAGATTTTACGAGCTGCTCTAGCCGCAGAAGCCACATCTTATGACGTTGAACAATTGAATGTTTCAAGAATTTCGGGTTCAGGCAGCACATCAGAAATATTCAGCTCTTCGATGAACAAAATTGCTAATTCAAACCAAAAGAGAGTATGTTACCGATGCAATAGTATGAATCATCATCCAGATGAGTGTGTATTTAAAGAAGCTTCATGTAATTTTTGTAAAAACAAAGGCCATATCGAAAAAGCCTGTATTACAAAAAAGAAAAGAACCAGATTTGATTTTCAAAACAGAGGAAAAATGCAACCAGAAAAAAACATATCATTCAAAACCAGTTATTCCAGAGCGAAAGATCATCAAATAGAAGGGAATGAGTTGGAAGAAACACAAGAAACTGTAGATCAGTATACTTCATTATATGTCATTGAAGGTTCAGGTCAACCGCCAGTGCAGGTGTCGATGGAAATTAATAAGGTGCCAGTGGTGATGAAAATTGATTCTGGAGCAAGTTATTCTATTATTAACGAACAAAATTTCACTGAATTGAAATTAGAATCAAATAAATTGACAGAATCTGATATTAAACTTCACACCTGGGCTAAACAAAAATTGGCAGTATTAGGTACCTGTATGGTTGATGTCTGTTTCAAAAATTCCCAAATGAAGTTGCCGTTGCTGGTAGCAAAAGGAAGTGGTCCAGGATTAGTGGGAAGAAATTGGTTTAATCAGTTAGGTATTCGTTTGGAAGGAATTTATTATCAACGGAATGAACATATTATCGAAAAATTTAAAAAACTGTTTGAAGAAAACGAAATTTGGAAATACAATGGCCCACCAGTAAGTTTGAATATATACCCACAAGCTAAACCCATATTCATGAGATCACGACCGGTACCTCTTGCTTTGAGAGCAAAAGTTGAAACAGAAATCGAGCGCTTACAGAAAATGAACGTAATTGAACCCATTCGTACTTCAAAATAGGCCACCCCAGTTGTTCCAATAATCAAAACGGATGGCAGCGTGAGATTATGTGGAGATTATCGATGTACAGTCAATCGAGCAGCTGTGAAAGTGGATGTACATCCCCTTCCATCTATAAATGAAGTAATTTCTTCCTTGTCTGGTGGTAAAATATTTGCCAAATTTGATTTCAAAGAAGCCTACTTCCAGTTTCCTGTAGATGAACAAAGTGCAGAGTTATTAACTATTAATACATCAAAGGGATTATTCAAGATGAAGAGACTTCATTTTGGGGTAAATAGTTGTCCAGCCATCTGTCAAAGGGAAATGGAAAAATTATTATCAGGTATTGATGGTGTGATAGTAGTTATCGATGATGTTCTCATAATGGGCAGAGATGATGCTGAACTTACACATAGAACTACAAAGGTCCTAGAAAGAATTTCGGAAGCAGGGTTGAAACTCAAGAAGTCTAAATGTCAGTTCAACCTGAAGCAAATACAATTTTTGGGCTACCTCATTAATGCCGATGGGATTCGTCCAACTCCAGATAAAATGGCAGCGATACATCAAGCAAAAACACCAAAGAATAAAAAAGAACTTCAGTCTTTTTTGGGATTTCTGAATTTTTATGATAGGTTTTTGGAAAATAAAGCATCTGTTGCTGAACCACTATATCGTCTTTTGGATAGAAATGAGCCATGGAGGTGGTTAGAAGAACATGATATAGCTTTCAAAACAATGAAGCAATTATTGCAAGTCGATGCATTGTTGATACAAAAACCATTAGTACTCAGCTGTGATGCATCCCCCTATGGAGTCGGAGCCATTTTATCGCATATCATGCCTGACGGAACAGAAGCTCCTGTACCTATATTTTGCTTCACGAACACTCCATCCAGCGGAACGAAATTATTCCCAGTTTGAGCGAGAGGTCTTGGGAATCATTTTCGGAATAACAAAATTTCATCAGTTCATTGCGGGAAGAGAGTTCACCATTGTTACTGATTGTAAACCTATAATTGGACTTTTGAATCCAAAAAAGTCTACTCCAAATTCAGTATTTCCAAGAATGATAAGGTGGCTCTCACAATTGTCAGCTTATTCTTATGTCATAAAACACAAATCTTCTGAGAAACTACAAAATGTGGATGCTTTATCCCGATTGCCTAGACCAACAAAAGTATGTACTATTCCAGAACCGTCAGAAGTGTTTTTAATATCGGGGCAGAGGGATTTTCCGATAACAGCAAGGGAAATTGAAGAGGCAACAAAACAAGACAATTTGTTACAGAGAGTTAAACATGCAATATTACACGAATGGCCATATCAAGTTCCGGAAGATATGAGTTATTTTGCCAGAAGAAAAATGGAACTATCTATATTGCGAGGTTGTGTTATTTGGGAAGTCGTACAGTTATTCCCAAGATTTTACAGAAAGAATTTCTTAACCAGTTACATGCATTTTATGAAGGAATGACTAGAATGAAAATGATGGCAAGGAGTTATTTCTGGTGGCCTGAATTAGAAGAACAAATTGAGTTAATTGTAACTTCATGTAAAGAATTTCAGAAACATCGCAACAATCCACACGGACCATGGGAAAGAATACATATAGATCATGCGGGACCTCATAAAGGACATATCTATTTGATAGTAGTTGATGCATACTCTCGTTGGATTGAAGTAAAATAGGTGAAACACTTATCCTCTCAGGAAACTGTAAAAGAGTTAAGGAATATATTTTGTCTACATGGAATTCCATCAACGATCGTATCTGATATTCATCAGTCATTCAAATCTCAAGTAATGATGGATTTCACTAACAAGAATGGAATAAAGCATTTACAGCACCATATCACCCTTCTTCAAATGGACAAGTGGAAAGACAAGTTCAAACAATAAAAACGAGATTGGAAAAAATGGGAACAGACAATATAGAGATTACTTTACCTAGACTCCTGTTCAGTTTGCGAACTACACCAAATTGTGTAATAGGAAAATCACCAGCCGAACTTGTTTTTGGTAGGAGGTTGAGAACCATCTTTGACTTGGTTAATCCAAAATTGAATAACGGCGATAGGAGTGTAGGAAAGGAAGAGGTTAGAAGCTTTGGAACTGATGATAAAGTTTTATTCCGAAATTACAATGGGGATAAGTGGTTACCAGGAAAGGTTCATCAGAAAAACGGTAATTTCACATATATTATAACAACTTCAGATGGTCAGAAGATGATGCGATATATCGACCAATTATTACCCAGAGTAAGTTTGGAAAACGAAGAATCAGATGAATCGCGAAACCAAACTTTAGCTGATCCAAGTGTCACTGTTCCCGTTGACCATAAGGGTGACGCTTCCGTCACTAGAATAGATCTAATGACCAATGAAGCTGGGAACAGTGGTATGTCTCTCGAAACTCAGATTGTGAGGAGATCAGGAAGAAATATTAGAAAACCTAAGCATTTGAGTGATTTCATTTAGGTGTGGAAGAGTGTTATGGATGTTTAATTACATCACTCTCTACATGGAAGAAAGGGAGGTTGTCAGTTTTTGAAGTATATCGGACAAGTATTATTTGTCTGTTATTGTCACTGAAATAAAAGGAAAGTTTAAAGCCACAATCAGTAGTTTTCAAATCTGATCGGTTTTAATACTGAACATTACAGGTAAACTTCTTAATTGAACTTTAGTTTTGAACATGGGTGAATAAATTTTTTTTTCAATTATTTGAATATCAGATCCAGTATCTCATTATATTTTCATTTGAAATCCATTTATACCAATAATAATTCTCATTTTCCCAATATTGAAATTTTTTAATAGCTGTATGTCATGCTATCCACCTCCCATATCTGAATCTTGAAATTATATTGGGCCAACATATTGCAAATGTAAAAATTGTATCATCCAGTATGGGAGAATATTGTCAAAACAATATTAATAATATTGATAGAATATTTGCTCAATATTTGAATATTTTTCAACAATATACACGGTGTTTCCAAATAAGCGCGAACGTTTTTACGTGCTGATTCCTAGTCAAAAATTAAAGGAGGTCTTCCATGTAAACAAATGCTTTTTGGCATATCCTTAAGAAGTTACACGCTTCCAAAAATGAGAAAAAAATATGCTTCTTGGTTTTTAAAAGAGTTCCTATTCCATGTGGGCGTGTTCCACCAATAAAAGAGGTGACCTATGAGTCACAATCCAAAACACACCTGAAGGTTTATGCAACAGATCCTGGAAGTAGTGATTCAAAGCAACGAATTATCAAAGAGTTCATAGCAACTTCTGTTGAAATATTTGAAAGAGTTGAACACGTATTCAGCAATATAAAATGTTTTACTGTTAGGTAGTAGACATTCTGAACAGTAACTGTAATGAAAACAATCGAATTTGTATTGAATGTACGCGGAATTAAAATTTTATCGAGAATTTGTTATTTAATTCGTCAAATAGGTCCTTTCAATACATTTTTTCTACATTCATGCAAAAAGCAAAACTTTATTGAACTATATTCAGTGGAAAAAGAAGTTCTTTATTGCACTAGTGCAATAAAGTTTTTATTGCACTCATCTGTCATTCTACTTCAACGTGCTGTCATCATGATAAACATAAACGTTTAAACCTACTACATATTTAGCAGATATTCTGTGAGATTGGCAATATGTACTTCACTACGAAATATTCATATTGAAAATTGCACCAATTGTTCATTCACTTTCAACATTGAGGGTCAAAATAAAGTTTGAGTTAAATTGTTCGTAACGTATTAGTTCCTGTTTCAATGCAAATCGATATTAATAATAAAGTATTCAAGTTGCGCTTTTCATTTTCCTACACTTAGTGCCGCACCTCAATAAATCATTTTTTGCTTTTTGCATGAACGTAGAAAGAATGTTGTATGCAACTCGTGCAAAAATTGTTTATTGCACTCGACGTGAAATTGTCCGACGAGGCCGTTAGGCAGAGTTGGACAACACGTCGAGTGCAATAAATATTCACTTTTTGCTCTTGTTGCATAAATAACTATTAAATGAGGTGACACTTGAGGCAGGATTCCAATAAGAGTTTTTAGTTCACATTAAATAACTTTCATATTCCAAATTTCATTAGCTTAAGTACTACGGCGGGTGGGTTGGGGGAGCTTTTGGCGAGTGATTTTCCTCCTCTTCTAGATGGATGTCAGCATTATTTTAACAACAGTAAAAAATTCCTTGTTGTGCAAAAACATGTGATGTATATTATAATCTGTTATGATTAATTAAAAGCTTGCATATGTGGTGTACGAACTGAAATCCAAAACATTCCGTAGCATATATATCTCTAGAGAAATAGTCGTAATAATTTCATTATTCTGTTCTGTATGTGGAAGAATTGTCTTTACTTTATATGCTCATACATCTAACAAAAGAGTGGTAGTGAAATATAGGTAGTTGAAAAGTTTTATGAGTTATTGATGGAATCATCATTTGGTATTTTGTACAATTATTTTCAGTCGGGTTATCTGAATACTGTTGCCAAGGTTAAGCAGTGACAGTTTCATCATTATTTGATTTCAACAAAAAATTATACTTGAAATAAGGAAGTATTCAAATAATGTTAAAGTCCGAAGGTATTCAATATAAAATAGTTGAATGGTTTTCAGTTGTTGAAGAGATATAAGTGACAAGTTTGACAAATAAATCTTCGCATCCAATTTGGTATCTTTCGAAAGAACACGACCCTTTAAAAGAACTGATATTTCAGTTCTGTGACATCTTGGCGCTCATCCGAGGTTGGGAAATAAGAAAAAGTGCTTTAGTATGGGATACCTTTATTTTTTTGCAAATTTTAACTTTATACCAACAAATACATGTATTGATCGTTTGAGATTATTCTCTAGTATGTTTTTATCAATAAATAAATACTCACTTTCATATTTAATATTACTTATTATAAAAAATTACACTGAAAAAAGGTACAAATTGATGATTTCAAAAACTGTCGTGTAGTTCCTAACAGTAGTAAAACATTGTGCAAAACTAAAACATTGGTAGCTATCTCTTTATTAAAATGATTTCTGAATGAAAATACACTGTCTTCAATTAAAATTGATGTTACACTGGATGATTAAAATAATTGGTCCAAACATCACACTTAAAAGAGTATATATTTTCCTGAGAAGTCCATGCAAGATAAGCCCATCCTATGCATACTGTGCATTGTTTCCAATCTTCGTCAAATGACTTGTCACAAATTATGCACATGGTATCATAGAAGTTCGGGGTCGTGCATCCAGGTTTTACGATGCATCGTTTATGTGCATTTCTTTGTTCCCATGTCACTGTCAAAGTTCAAACCTTGTTTTACTAGGACCTCTCTTCGTTGTTTTAGGGCATTTTTTGATTTTGTTACCTTCGTTTCTTCATTATTTTCTTTCCATTTGATGTTTGCAGCCATTTTATGTTACTTCTTCTCAATTATTCTGACCTTTCCCAACTTTATCTTCTAAGGCGTCGAAGTTGACATTTCACTTTCCTCTGACTGCTTTTTTCTAATTGCTATTTTCTTTCTTGTTTCTTCTGAAGATGAGAAAATTTGCTGCACTATTTTCTGGAACTTCAAAGATATCTTATTCGTAGATTCCACAAGAGGAGATATAACACGAGAGGATAGACCTGAAATATGAGATTTTTGATGTGAAACACGAGAGCTGGATCCAGGAATAGGAGAACTAGGTCCAGGAGTGGGAGATCTATGCCCAGAAGTAGTAGAGCTGTATGAGCGGCGGAGATAAGTTCATAGGCGAAAGAACTTGATTCCGGAATAGGAAAGCTGGATACAGAGGCGGAGGTGCTAGGTCCAGGTGTATGAGAGTTAGACCTAGTGATAGAATGACTGAAGGTTTTTCTTGTGCTATTTCTGCAGTACTTCAGAAGTACAAGTACAAGGTAGTCTAAGTCGATGAAAATATCTTTTTTCAGAGAAAAAAGAACTGTTCAACAAAATGCGGATTGAGCCAGGTCCATTCTACTAACAGATGTAGATGCAATAGTTACTGAAACGACTTTTGACTTTGACTTGCTTCTTTCCTTTCAGTGACAAAACATCATTTGTATTATCGAGAACGACCCATATATCCGTTTCGTCGCATTTGACTAATTTTGAAGGGCAAATTTATACTTTGTGAGTAGAGATTCATATTTTGAGAAAAACACATTCCCTTGCTTCCTGTTGAATCCAATAGCTTATTGGATACTGGTGGATTGTGGGCAACGCAAGTAAATTTCTGGATGACGTGCTATGAACTCATGGTAGAATCGTTTTCCTGCAATTTATTGTTTCTGTTGAACTCCCTACAGTACTTCGAAGGGTAATAAATTCAGTGAACAATTTCGAAAATAATTCGTAGTGTTACTGAGAATCAGGCATCACTTCAAGAATTCGAATACACATCAACTTGCAGCTGAATAAAACGATAGATCGAAGCGCGGAGGTGAGTTCAGAAGAGCTTCCAGAACCAGAAGTAACTGGAGTACGAGATGAGGTAGATCATAGTCCATATTTGGTAACCAATGTTTCAACAACTATGAGAATACACTTCAGTGTGTCCTAGAACCCACAGGATGGTAACAGTGTTGTTCTTACTTAGTTCATTTAGTTCCTCCAGGAACTCCTAATACACCATCTTGTAGATGATTTTATGGGAGTTCAGACCAATAATGGCTTCTCAGCTTTCTGACGAGTTGATAATCTCTTGACTGCGGATTTTTTTTCTGTATTTCAGGTTTCGACGGTGTAGATGTTCACTTGGAAAAGGCTAGGGAATCAACCTTGCCTTTCGGATTATTTGGTTCCATCAGGTCCATATACTCCCATTCCAGTTTCTTCTATTGTTATGGATACATCTGTGTACCATTTGAAAGTACTCTTGAGTTATGGGATGTTGTATTCGTCCTAGCGGAATATAATTATTCTCAAAAGTTCACTTTCTAGTTTAAAAAATTCATTTTGATTTGGGAGAAATGATTTCAATTAGTAGAGTTGAATGTTGTTCAATAGGATACAGAGATTACACAGGTTATACTTTGCGTGAGAAATTTAATTATAGAATAAACAGATCGGTACAATACAATACAATATTGAAGACTGACACTGACAGTATTTAAAACAACTTACTCTGAGTGTTATTTAGAATTGTTACTTCAACACCCTCTCTCAATTCTACGTTACACATTTTTTTTTTCAAATAGATATACCTACATACACAATTTTTTTTCAAAAATAATTATTCACAAAATATTTCAAACTATTAAGAACAATAATGAGCATTCATTCATTTTTCAGATTACATAATATGTATATACGATCAAAATTTATAAATGCTGTAAACCCATTTCCTCCCTAAATTCTTCAAATTCAATGACACCTAAACCCTTGGTTAGTGTATCAGCTATCTGATTTTCAGTTGACACATAAATCAATTTGAATTTACCTTGAGTAACTAAGTCTTTGACGAAGTGATATTTAACATCCACATGTTTCGTTCTTTTCGTCTCCATAGTTTTTGCTATATGAATGCACAGTTTCTTCGATAACAATGTCATAACAAGAATTGACGTCAGACATGAAAGCAATGTCCAATTGTTCTTCACAAGGATTATAAAAACCATCAAGTTCATGAGACGCTACAGTGGCTTGCGGCTGTTTACGCTTAGGACACTGAGAGCGAAAATGTCCTGCAGCCTTACAAAACCAACATTTAGGTCCCGTAAACTGACCTGACTGATTTTTCAGAAATCTACTAGGTTTTTGATTCTCACTACGACATGAAATCGACCTTTTCTTGAAGAATCTCCTTTTATTTCCAATAAAAGCACTGCCTTGATCATTTGATCCTACTTCCTCCGACTTCTTCAACCTTTCCTCTTCAGAAAGAAGCTTGCTTTTAACAAAGTCCTCAGTCACGACTTCTAGATTCGACGTCAATAAAATATCAATTGAAGTGACAACAGACTGATAGTCATCCGGCATTGATGCAAGTAGTTGTGAAACATACTCTTGACTGTCCAACGAGCCACCAACGTTCTTCAGCTCCGATACCAATTAATCAAACTCGATAATATAACTATTCAACGAGCTACACCCCTCAAACGTCATGTTTCTCAGGCGTTTTTGAAGAGAAATACGTGATGTTAGAGCAACTCTCACGTACGTTGTCTGAAGCGTGTCCATGAATGCTTTCGCAGTTTTCGTTGCCTTGATCAACTCAAGCACCGAGTCAGCAACACATTGCACGATCAGGTCTCGCGCTTTTGCATCATCCATCTGAAATTTTTTCAGTGCTACATCATCTCCTGTTGGTGCATCTTGAGTAAGCAAATTCAAAACTCCATTTCTCTCCAAAAGTCTTTCAACACGGAATCTCCAATTCTCGAACCCCGTTCCATCAAAGGGACGAATGTTCACAGCACCATGTCCCACGATGCCATTGTATTTACAACCTATTTTTCTCAATTGAAAACCAATCTGGGCCCATAACCTGTTGTTCAATACGATACAGAGATTACACAGGTTATACTTTGCGTGAGGAATTTAATTATAGAAAAACAGATCGGTACAATACAATACAATATTGAAGACTGACACTGACAGTATTTAAAACAGCTTACTCTGAGCGTTATTTAGAATTGTTACTTCAACATTGAACAGAGTAAGTAAATTTGAGCGTTGAAGTGAGTTCCGCAACGAGTTCTCAATCCAGCATCAGAAAGAAAGAACAACTGGAGCATCGAGTATAGAACGTCGAGATCATCTAATGAAAAAGTAAGGTGATTTGAAAATCTTGAATGCTGTGAGGTATGATTCCTAGTTGCTAGAAGAATAGAGCCCAACGTTCTCAATTATTATTGTACTGTGGTAGAAGTCCATTGTATCTCGAAGTGGAGTGGTATGGATTTACGATGCAGAAAAACACAAAGTCATCTCCACAATTTCAATCTCAACCTTAAAGGTTATGCATCAGGTGGTACAGCGACAACTATCTGTCAGTTCAGCGGTATTATTTAGCGTAGATAGTACATGTTTCGAACCTAAATGGGTTCATCTTCAGCTAATTTAAATTCTACAATAAAGGAAGAAATTATCACTAAAGGCAATCTAGTACAATATAGTAGGTATTACTTACATGGCGAAGAAAAAATTGTTATGTTAGATTATATGTAGAAAGAGTAAAAAAGTGTATGTGTCACCACATTGCACCAATAAAGGTTTACATAGTGAACAACATAAGTACTTGTTTTAAATTTAATAATAAACATAAGGAGAAAGAGGAGGCTTAGAGCCTATATGCCCCTTTTTACGAGAAGGGGAAAGAAAAGAAGGCTTCAACATGTGAACGGAAAAGTCTATATTATTTAGTGAAGTGACTACTGACTGTACGAGACTTTGAGTACTCAACACCAAAATGAGAAATGACAATGAAATTAACATGAGGAGGGGAGATTATCTGTCAGTCAAACTTCAATTCGACATTGACACAAAACAACGACTCGAGAACCAACATCACAGAACAAAATGAGAGAAGAACAAAAATTCATCGTCGCAACAGCAATCTGAGTAGGTAGAACTCGTGTCATCTATCCATGCCAATAACGTGTTACAAAAATCTTAAGATTAATAAAACAATATATATTTGTTTTATAGAGGATTAAGATAGGAAAGAGAGTATTTATTGGAAATTAAGAGAGTTATAGAACTTTTTGCAGTCAAACTGTACTTGTTCATTAGGAGAAATAACATTGGGGTTATTGATGGCGGAGTTGATTTCAAAAATTTCAGGAAGATTAAGTAAAGTGCCTTTTTGGCAAACATGTAAAATATCTAGGTCAGTATCAATATCAAATCTATGATTGTAATTAAGAATATGGTTTGCGAACAAACTTTTAGTGTTATATTCATCTATGTGTGGGTTTCTAGAGCTCTCAATTAGTTTAAAGTGTTCCAAAATTCTAGTCACAATTTTCCTGCTACTTTTTCCAACATATTGAGCAGGACAATCGGGCTGTGAACTAGAAATTCTATATACACCTGATTTATGGGAAATATGTACTTTATCTTTAGTGTTGACTAACCATTTTGGAATCCATAGTGTAGAAAGATACATCAATATCGTTACCGAACCGTCTAAATATATTTAAGATATCAAGTGATACTTTGCCTAAGTAAGGAATAGAGCAATAAATTCCAATAAATATTGCTCTACTACTTTTATTAACCTTAAAATTTTTGTAACACGTTATTGGCATGGATAGATGACACGAGTTCTACCTACCCAGATTGCGGTTGCGATGATGGATTTTTGTTATTCTCTCATTGTGTTCTGTGATGTTGGTTCTCGAATCGTTGTTCTATGTCAAAGTCGAATCGAAGTTTGACTGACAGATGAGCTCCCCTCCTCATGTTAATTTCATTGTCATTTCTCATTTCGGTGTTGAGTAGTCGAAGTCTTGAACAGTCAGTAGTCACTTCACTAAATATTGTAGACTTTTCCGTTCACATGTTGAAGCCTTCTTTTCTTCCCCCTTCTCGTAAAAAGGGGCATATGGGCTCTAAGCATCCTCTTCCTCCTCATGTTTAAATTAAATCAAAAACAAGTATGTTGTTCATGTCGGGGCGTGGCGCAGTGGTTGGAGCGTCCGACTTTTGGTCGAAAGGTCCGGAGTTCGTGCCCCAGTTGCGAATGGGATTTTTTATTTTAATTTGACCGATTATATTATTCAATTCTCGTGGCTGGACTGGGGTGAGTCCTGCACGATTTACTGTTGCATTCCAATTAACAGTGCTGCTCCTGAGGTGGCGCATGGAGTTAGTAACAAGGCCTATCCGGAACACGTGGCTAATGACCATAGTAGTCGATGCCAAGACACCAAAGAAAAAGAAAAAAGTATGTTGTTCACTATGTAAACCTTTATTGGTACAATGTGGTGACACATACACTTTCTTACACTTTTTTACTCTTTCTACATATAATCTAACAGAACAATTATTTTTTCTCCATGTAGGTAATACTTACTATATTGTAGTAGACTACCTTCAGTGATAATTTCTTCCTTTATTGTAGAATTTAAATTAGCTGAAGATGAACCTATTTAGGTTCGAAACATGTACTACCTACTCTAAATAATTCCGCTCAACTGACAGATAGTTGTCGCTGTTCCACCTAATGCATAACCTTTATGGTTGAGATTAAAATTGTGGAGATGACTTTGTGTTTTTCTGCATCGTAAATTATTATTGTGTTTTAACGACTCCGCTCGGTCGAATCAGTTATGATAAAGCTTTATTTATTACAAAATCAGCATTTGTTACAGTTGGTAGTGGATGGAATCATCACTTGGTATTTGGTGAATTTTTGTTCTATCCAGTTCATCTGAAAAAGAACTGATATTTCGGTTCTGTAATAGAGTAGGTATTCATTATGAGTGATAGATACTATCAACCCTCTTCAGAAAATCAACAACTTTTCTATTTCATTACAACGATTATGAAATATTGGTGGAACTCTTGAAATGAGTTATCCAGTGGTTCAATAAATGGATGTGTAGTACAAAGTCATGATCAATCCGTAATCAACCCGTCATTTTATTTTCCATCCAGAATGACAAAGTTACAAACACTCGTTGGATTATGCTCTCTTTGAAGTCCTGATCGAAATATATCGGAATGGCTGATGGCATTATTTAGCAGTGTTCATTTTTTCGCCTATTTGCTCTAATCGACAATAATACGGATTCAAAAGAAAAATAATTGGTGGAGTTTTCCAGTGTAACATCCATTTCCATTCACTTTTACATCGAATTCGGGTCAGCGTATGCCCGTGATGCATCATAATTGGCCAAAGCGCAATACTGTTATGTCAAAAGTTCTGTTGTTAAATAAATACCAGTTCACGACCGTGATGATGGAGTTGTATAACATTTGGCCTCCCAGAGGAATATAACGAGCAAATCGGTTAACGTATTTATCTTTTTTGGAAGAATATAGAATATTGGGAATAACGTTCAGCTAGTCAACACGAACGGCTTTTTTTATCAACAATAATATATGTAGACAACGAACGAACCACATAACAAGTGAATGAATTATATTCAATCTGTGTTTGGAAATCATGAACACCACCCGGTTATGATGATAATGAAAAACTATGACATTTACAGTGAGTCTGCATAAGTTGAATACATATGGGAAACCTGTTTATTGCTGAGTTAACGAAAAAACGTTATTTCTCATAAAAAGTTCTACGTGGTCCAAAACCCACGATGCAACCATCAGATAACGTTCCTTTTATTTAGATTATATAAAGATGTTGACGATGTGACCATACAACTCAATGAAAACTCTATTGATTTCGTACACTCGACCAAATTCCTGGGATTAACTATCGATAGCAAATTGAACTGGCAAGATCACACCTCTGCCCTTCAGACTAAATTAAGCAGGTCAATCTATGCTCTACGCACTGTGAAGAGGAATACCAACCTGTCAACAACAAAGCTGGTTTATTTTGCATATTTCCATAGTGTATTACAATATGGTATATAATTTTGGGGAACATCTATACAGGGTGTCCCAACGAAAACTTTCCACCCGGATTTACTGGGAAATGACAAATTATTTTCGGAAACGCGAAAACATATCGATTTTAATTTCTAGGGGGACACATGTTAGTAATGGATTTAGTCGAGCAACTTCATCCCCCTGACGGGGGCGGCTACCCCCTTGCGAATCATCATAGGGAACGTGGGTCGAGTGATACATCATCTTAAAGCTCTCTTTATTCTCTATCCAAACGTCTATAATTTTTTCAAAATCGAATGAATGGTAATTGAAATTAGTGTTGTTGACAGGTTCAATGTAAATAGTCAATATCTTACCTGTTCCTATTCAAATTCAATTTATGAACTATTTTAAGACTCAATGAGTGGACAGATAGACAATGGCAACATCCCATCCGGTCAGCTAACCCGGTCACCCCACGAAAAACGAAAACAAATTAGTCAAAACAAAGTAAGTAGCCAGGCTGGGACTATTAATTGCGAAGATCTTTCAACCAAGTATCAGTTTTATGTCGCTATTCGCGAATACAACATAACAAGCGGAAGATGCCCACCCCAATTGTGAGTGGAACGTCCAAAGGAACATCCTCCACAGAGGTGAACCGACCACGGCACTGAAGCCCGGAAACCATATTTCTTAGTTTTTGTTCTGTTGACTTTTTCATAGACAAAAAATACCTGTTTTTTATGGTTCTCCTGCGTGTATGTTCTCAGCATGAATTCACAGTTCGCATGATTCTTATAGAAATATCATTTGATTCGTATTCTGTGAGTTAAGTTTCTGCCTGACAATGGTTTACGCATTAGAAGAACGAATTCAGTTAGTGAAACTTTACTACAAAAATGATGATTGTCTAAGAGCTGCAGCTAGAATTTTCAATACAAGGCATCCAGGGAAAAATGCATCTCATACCTATGTTCAAACGTTGATTGAGAAATTCGAAAGAACTGGGTCTGTGGGAAACCAGAAACATCATCCTGAACGTCTGATAAGGAACGAGGCTGTTGAGGTAGCGGTTTTGGGACACGTGGCTATGGATCCTACTCAAAGTATTCGAAGCTTGGCTGACGCGTCAGGTGTAGCGCGATCGAGTATTCAGAGAATTCTCAAGTCACATCGATTCCATCCATACAAACTGAAACTTGTACATGAACTGAACGAAGATGATTTTGACAGACGTCAACAGTTGTGTGAGGAAATGTCTGAGCGTCTGAGAACAAATCCCAATTTGCTCTTCAATATTTGTTTTTCAGACGAGAGTACATTTTGTGTTAATGGAAACGTAAATCGTCACAATTGCCGCTACTGGAGCGATACCAATCCCAGGTTAATACGTGAGGTCCACACACAAACTCCGCAGAAGTTGAATGTTTTGTGTGGTATTTTTGGCAAAAATATTATTGGACCACCTTTTATAGATGATAATTTGAATGGACAAATGTATTTACATCTCCTTGAGAATGCCATCGATCCCATGATAACGGATATTATCGAAAACGATGGAGATTATTCGGAAGACAACCTCCATTTTCAACAAGATGGAGCACCACCTCACTATGCAGTGGCGGTTAGAAACTTTCTGGATGAACGATATACCAATCATTGGATAGGGCGACGAGGACCAATCGAGTGGCCAGCTAGATCACCGGACCTCAACCCGTTGGATTATTTTTTATGGGGGCATCTCAAAAGCAAAGTTTTTGCCACTCCGCCAGAGTCACTAGAGGATCTACGTGGTCGAATTGTAAACGAGTGCGACAGAATAACTCCAGAAGTATTGGAAAACGTTCGTAATAGTTTCGAAAGTAGACTTTATCATTGTATGGAGGTAGGAGGGGCTCATTTCGAGCAACTAATAAATTGAATTTCGATAAGAACAGGTACGATATTGATTATTTAAATTAAACCTATTACCACACTAATCTCAACTACCAGTCATTCGATTTTGAAAAAATTAAGATGATGTATCACTCGACACAAGTTCCCTATGATGATTCGCAATGGGGTAGCCGCCCCTGTCAGGGGGATGAAGTTCCGTGACTAAATTCATCACTGACATGTGTCCCCCTAGAAATCAAAATCGACGTGTTTCAGCGTTTCCGAAAATAATTTGTCATTTTCCAGTAAGTCCGTGTGGAAAGTTTTCGTTGGGACACCCTGTATATGCGTCAGACGTATTCGTTATCCAGAAAAGGGCTATTCGTGTACTATTTGGTTTGAGTCATAGAGATTCCTGCAGAACATTTTTCAAAGACCACAAAATATTCACTCTAACAAACACTTATATATTCAAAATAAGTATGCTGATACACAAAAAGCGATCAATTTTGACACTACCATCAAACAAACACTCATATCCAATTAGAAATCAAGAGTACATTTTGCCAAATTATAATTACAACACAACTAGGAATGGGCCATTATATTCTGAAATTAAAGTCTACAATCACCTACCTTCCTCTATGAAATCTTTAAGCACTATGCGTTTCAAGAAACAACTGAAAAAATTATTTCATCAACATGTTTTTTATCATATGAACCAATTCTTTTCTCAAAGTTTAGAATAGGTCATAACAATATTGTTATTATTTTTGCACCGCACCCTTCACTTTCTCGATGCTGTATGCTATATAGAATCTCATTATAAATTGTTAAATTAGCTTAGGTATTAATGTAATTTTGATTCTGAGAAATAAATTTATCTTATCTTATCTTATAAAATTATATCAATCTTATACGAGGTATGTCAAAAAATATGAATTTTAGTCAAAAGTGAACTTGGTAACTTTATATTTCACAACATCGAAAATTGTTATTGTGGAAAGTTCTTTGGAATTGAAAGTTACGTTCAAATAACAATGAAAATTTAACTGTGATTATTGTACATGTAATCTCTGACAAGAAATGGCAGACATGTAATCTGGGATGGTCTGACGAAAACTGTTGAACAGTGGCGTTCAAAACATCAGTTGTATTTAGCGGAATTTGATAGAAAGTATTATAAAATTTGGTATAAATGCCATCAACATTAAGTACTAAAGATAATATTGAAATTGTGTTAATTATAAAGTTTATCGTGAAGCTGCAGAAATTTTTAATAATCGGCACAGAGAAATATCTTTACTATGTCTCAGTAAGAAAATTATTTAAAAAATTTAAGATTTCTGGAGATGTAAAAAATTAATTTAGCAACAAACGCCAACAACGGATTGCCAATGATGACATGAAATTTGAAGTAATGATTTCAGCAATCGAACATCCTAAATAATCATCTTTGCGAGAAATGGCAGATTCGATGCAAAATCCTATTAACAAAGATACGGCTTTCACAAGTTTCACCCATACAAGCCCCAATTAATTCTTACTTTAAGACGAGGAGATCATGGTAGACAATTTATTTGAATTCTGTTGTAATATCCAAGGAATGTTAGAAGATGATCCATTTATGGCACGACATATTCTTTTTTTAAGTTAATCGAAATTTTCATCAAACGGAACAGTCTCTAGCCAAAACTGCGGTTGGTGGAGTGATACCAACTGATTCAAATTTTACCATAAGAATTCGGAACCAGTATGCATTCAAAACAAATGTGTGGTGTGGAATTTCTCGAAAACTAATTGGACCATTTTTTTCATGAATCTTTGAATGGTGATCGTTATTTGCTCTTTTTAGAGAATGATTTAGACGATTTTCTTGATAATGTTCCCCTACTTCAACTTCAACAAATATGGTTCCAATATGATGGTGCCCCATGCCACAGTAGTTAAGATATAAGGCAATACCTAGAAAATCGCTTCAATGGAAGAGTTATTCATCGGTGTTTTTGGCCTCCTCGGTCTGCCGATTTGATGCCACTTGATTTTTCCTTATGGGGTTACCTAAAGAAAAAGGCCAATTATAATCCATTTGCAGAAGTTGCTCATTTGGAAAGAATCATCACAGAATATGCGTTCAGAGTATTACTCCGGC
The DNA here is from genome assembly GCA_944452925.2 of Chrysolina oricalcia. Taxonomy (NCBI): domain Eukaryota; kingdom Metazoa; phylum Arthropoda; class Insecta; order Coleoptera; family Chrysomelidae; genus Chrysolina; species Chrysolina oricalcia. The sequence continues at coordinate 59,783,377 of OX101815.2, forward strand.
TATGGTTAAAGAGTATTGAGAAACTTTCGTGATAGAAAAATTACCTGTATTGAAAGAGAGAGCGGATATGTTGAAACGTGAGTGAATTGAGGAAGCTCATGATGTTCGTTAAATTATTACTAGAGAATGAATTATTATGGTATTATCAAATTAAATGCATCGCTGAAATGTTACAGGACATACATTAACTAATTGAAAGGTCGACTGTTCATTATTCATTACATTTTTGATAACTTTTGTGAAAATTTGATGATTAATTTCTAAATGGAACGAAGAGGTTAACATGTTTGTAAAAAATAAAAATGATAAATATTTGGTATTTATGACTTGAAAAAAAAATCATAAAAAAAGAAATTTTTTCAAGTAGAAAAACATAGTTTTCAATTCCGAACAACTTTTCATTATAAAAATTTTCAATTTTATGAAATATCCAGTTACTTTACTCTTGAGTAAAATTCATATTTTTTGACATACCTCGTATAAGATTGAGAAAATTTGATATCTGATGGTCTTGGGTTTAAGACCATGCTCAACTGTTTATGATGAATGACTTTTTTTCCCAAAATTATTAATAAAAAAGTTTGCCATATGTAGCAAACTTTAGCAGACTCACTGTATAACAGTAATAACTGTTAAGATCCTTGATATCTCCCTGAAAAACGAAATCAAATGTCATGGACTTGAACTAGATTCTCACTCAAGATGGACTCTTTACTAGTCAGACGTTGTTGAGACGATGTTTCATTATACAGGGTGTCCGGTAAACCTTGTACAATATTGAAACTGGTGATAGACCAGGTCATGACTGTTCAGAATATCGAAATTTCACCTTTGTAAAAATCTGACTGTTTTCGAGATAATGAGCATTTTTTAAATTTCTGGAATATCACTACCTCATCATGGATATTTGAGAGCCATGTCTACAAATTGGGACCAATTCAAATATCTTTACTGCTGACGATTAATGATGACTGATGCTTTCAGAAGTACAAAACAGTTTTTCAGAAACCGAATTTTTCAAGAAATGAGGGTAAAATGCCAGATTTGAGTTTCACCAATTTTTTTAACAACAGTTCGACATTATTGTTTGGTATGGTATAAAACATGCGACAATTATATTTGGAAGGATTGGATTTTCATTACATTAGAGTGTGTGATGTTATTCTGAGCTCTAATCAACTCCATTAGACTTTGTCCGTAATGTCTTTTATTTTTATCCTATCAAGATGAAATGATTGAATAATTATGAGTAATAACGAATCAACTGCTTAGAAGCATTCAATGAGATGTAAAGAAGTAAATACTAATTCAACGTATTTTTAAATCAACAAACACTATAAACCACAATAACGATTATTCAACGTCGCACTGGATAATATTACAAAAATGTTATTTTCCATCCTCTCGTACGCAGAGACGACATCTTTTCAAGAAGAACCTTTTCAAATGCATTATAGGTTATAGCTCCCAAATCAGCGATTATCTGAGCGGCATTGTGCAATCGGAAATCGTTCTGCTTAAAGCGCTGCTGCAGCAGTAGCACTACCTCCACATTAATCTTAAATGTAGTGCATATGCGCATTTTCTCGGGGAGTATAACGTGTTAACGATATGACAAATAAATAAATACCACTGAATGAAACAAGCGGAATAATTTCAAAAAACTACGATAGAAGTCACAAGTTGTTCAAACAAAATGTGACAGCCACCTACTTGATTTTTTCAATTCTATTTACAGAAGATCCGTTCATGCACAATGCTGTATTTTATTTTTTCATCAGGAAACTATTGCTTCTACGGACACAACACAGGAGTTTTTAATTTTCGACAAGGATTCACCTCCTAAAAAATTTTGCACTTATTTGGTTACACCCTGTATATCTGTCGGTCTCTGAAACTTCGTTGGAATCTGGATGTTGGGCAATTGCGACATTTATCACAAGAATTTGTATTAATCGGTGCCATGTCGGATAATCGTCATTTAATTTCGTTAATTTTACTAGGATTAATTACATGAAAAGTGAATTTTATTGACATACTATTTAATGCTACCAATTAGTCTATTCTTTTTTATTGATAATCATTTCCACATTTTATCTTGATAAAATCGAAATAAAATAATTTTTGGGAGTGACTATAAAAGTTGATGGAAGCCTAGAATAAAACCACGCCTAATTCAATGGAAATCACTTCCTCCAAAAATAATTATAGTTTGTTTTATACCATGGTAGAGTCTGGACAAAATGAGCATTCTTTTGAAATGCATGTCCACTTCCAATTGGTTATGTTTCTTTCAGATAATAATGTCAAACTTTTTCTAAAAAAATTGATGAAACTCAAATCTGTCATTTTGCCATCATTTCTTGAGAAAAAATTCACTTTCTGAAAACTGTTCTTTACGTCTAAAAGCATCACTTATCAGTAATCTTTAGCAACAAAGATATTTGAATCCGTCTCAATTTGTATACATGGCACTCAAAAATCCAAGGTTAGGTAGCGATTTTCCAGATATTCTTAAAATGCCAATTATCTCGAAAACGGTGATATTTTTACTGAGGTAAAATTCCGATATTCTGAACAGTCATGACCTAGTCTATCACCAGTTCCAATATTGTACAAGGTTTACCGGACACCCTGTATAGTTTCAAACAATTGGGATAAATACTGTTTATCAACCAGGGATGAATACTATTTATCAACCAATCATAAAATAGAACTTGTCATCTAAAAGTTGACGTTCAGCTGCAACAAAACGTGGAGGAGCTCCATCTTGTGTAGAAGTGAGCTGACTTTCGAAAAGATTATCATCGTATTCAAGTACATTATCATCATCTTCAAGTAATTCAGTGATTCTGAGGTTCACAGTTGTATCAAGAATTTCAAGATACGTTTGTGAATGAGTGTCCCTTTAGTATCTCCAGTTGTACTTGCTCAAATGTCCATTTAAATAAAAAGAGGATTTGTCAGAAAATCACACATTGTAGAGGTAATTATTTTCATCAATCAATAGCTGACTCACAAAACTTTGTATTTCTGTAAAAAAATCGACCCCTTCCTTTCTCAAAGGCTCTTCTCGTTCATGTTTCTTCATTTTCACTGTTCCTGTCTTCATGAACTTATTCATCAATTGTAGTATTTGGTATGATATGGTTTTTTGTGGAAAAATAAAAAAAAAAGTCGAGTTGTACCTCTAGCTCATCGTGCAAATAAAAATAACAATTATGTAATGACCTATCCCAGGTAGTACTTCATATTGGATTTTGAATTCATATTGGGCCAATATAGATATATTCTGAAAAATATTATTAATCCAATATGGGTTAATACTGAATAAACATTATTATGTTAATAATATTGGTGGAATAATGGTTCAACCTATATTCTGGACGTAGATTGTTAAATATAATATTGGGTCAATTTTGGTTGAATAATTCTTACTAATATCAATAAAACAACATTGTCTACATATTATTTCATACAGCTAGAATAAATATTACAATCTCAATATTCCACTCATATCGATAATGGGAAAAAAACTATATTGTGTATCCAAGTTTGCTCTTGTCACACAGAATGAAGCTTTTTGCTTCATTCTATGACATGGACAAACAACGAGGTAAAACAGAATCCAAAAACTAATTACGAGTTCTGGAACAATTCTCAGTAACGGCCTCTTTTTTCTAACAACAAATAGTTGACTTCGCTGGGACGTCATTATGACATCCACAAAAAACGTCAATTTGTCGTCATGAGATAAGACGTAACTTTAAGGTCTCATTGTGGTCGAGAACGCTACGGGCCAAAAGTGGCCCAAATAAGTCGTTATTAGGACGTCTTTTCGCTAACCTGTGCTACATGGATAGGGGTGACTAGAACCCTTCAGTAGAGATAGAACATATTGGTGAAGAACTCACTTAGAAACTGCAGAACAAGATGTAGCCCTATATAGACGGTAAATAAAAATAAGGCGACCGAAGGTCTCAGAAAAACAGACCTGAATTGTTGTGTTTTGAATCAAATCGTTTGAGATAACTAACTTGCATTTTTTCTTCTGAACATTCAGAAACTTTATATTTCAATTTCAGTTTGCAACTGGGACTATGGTCCTAGTACCATAATGAACTGGATTATGTCACTAAAGATACGATGACATAACGATGTAATTTTTTACAGTACAGAGACGCACTTCATTGGGAAAAGCAGGCACAGAAATTTTACGGGTTTCGATAACATTTCTCTAAAAATATATTCGTCATACCATAAAGTCGAACCATAATCTCATGTCCAATTACACTTTTCAAATATAGTGGAACTTGCTTGCTCCTCTACAACTGCAAATTCCAATATTTAGGGCCATTAAGGGATTTTATCTCAATCGAAGTGAGCCGTCTGCTTTACCTCGATGACCGCGGTTGATATGTGGTTTGTCGAGATTGTCGAGAGCGAAGGGAATATTTTTAGATAATGGAGGTATACGAATTTTCATTACTTCACATGCAATGTGAGAGTAAATATTGTAGTTGATACATAATAAAAAAACAATATCGCTTGAAAAATACATCCAGAAACTATTTATATAAATGACTTGGCACCTACAAAATATGTTCTATTCGCTGATGACACAACCCTTGTGTTCTCTGATAAATCCTGTACAACCCCAAGCGAATACATATCTGAGAGTCTAACGTCGTGTCGGCAGAAAAAATAGTTTGCTGAAAATAAACTCAAATCGAATGAAAGCAAGACTCAAAATGTTGTAATTTCTTCTAACCATGCTTATGTTTAGCTATCAGTAATAATTCATAGAAAAAGTCATTTATGAGATCACTGAAATAATACTTAAATTAAATTTGAAATAGAGATTCAGAATATCTGTGTCGTAAACAAAGATTTTTGATGATGATATTATCCGTCCGTGCTCTAGAAATACTGAAATTCATTACTCTTCTGGTGTTCATACTTGGGACGATATATTATTCCGACCAAGTATATTACCTCAACCAATAAAATTTCACACATATTACATACAGTGGCACTCACAGCGAGGAATAATAATATTAGATCAATTGATAACTGTCTGACCATGAGCCAAAGGTAAGCCAACTTGTCCTCACTTCATACGCGTAATCAGCAGTTGAGTGAAAAGTGTAACGATTACGAGCGAAAATATGACTTAACTGTTGTTATTCATAATACGGCAAAATTGTAAGAATGTTTCATACACAATCATAGGTGGTTTTTGTCAAACAGTGGGGCTATCAGTAAGAGATCCGCGGATTCTGAGTCTCAATGACCCACATACGTATTTCGTTTGGTGAGGTGAAAGTGTAACGTTTTTATTTTCTCTCATAACACTTTTGTTGAAAACGTTACTATCTGTTACATTTCACATAATAATACCAAGAGGGTAGACAGTATAATACATGATTATATTTAAACAATAAATCAGAATAAGTCAGCAGTTTTTCTATTTCATGCGCACACTGTATAAAGTATTATTCTATCTCCCTGTATACAGCGAACCACCTCTGTCTTAACCAGTTTGTTGAATAAATATGATTCTCGTTAAATTAATGGTAATGTATTAGACAAATTCCCATGAGAATACTTTTCCTACGCTTACTATTATTATAGTAATAGTATGATGTTTATATACTCTTTTTAGTCATCAATTGTAAGGTTGGAATGTCAAATAAATATCTTAAAAAAATTCTTCAATATTTCTAATGATCGTTGATTAGATGATATCATCCATCACCCATCTCTGTCTGAAGATCGTTCCGAGATCCCATATAGAATACCTACATTTCTTCTGTTCTGAGATTTCGTGAGTTACTCGACAGGTATCGATCCGAGGAAGGGCATGCGTAGAACCGAACAGAGACGGCTTCTCTTCCGCCCTTTATTAGTTTTTATGGTGCCTTTGCAAATCTAGTGATTTCACTGTAATGAACCTGTGTTCATTATTGGAGGGTTTTTTGGCGAGGCTATACTCACATGCAATTCAGTCAACTCTACTTCATATCGTCGTAGAAAATAATAAAGATCAAATCAGCGTAGTTCTTTTCAAACTATACCTGTTAGAAGATCTAGACAGATGTGTCGAGGGTCAATTTCCATGCTGTTTTGATAGCACTCCTGTCCCCCTCGGAGACACCAGCCTGAATGTTACTGTTGGACTAAATTAATCCTGAGAGATGTCACAACTGGGGATGGTGCCCCTTTTCTGTTTGACGTCCTGTCGACGTTCTACTATTCCACATCAGCAGTTTCCTCATCAGTGTTTTTCAAGAAATGTAACCGTAGGATGACAGGCCAGTTATAACTTATTTTTTACTTTTATTTACTCTGTATTCAATGGAACATTGAACAACAAATTTGCTATTAACAGAAACATATAACAATGTTCAGGCCCTATTTGGAAAATAAAATCTAAACACTTTATTACAGGTAAATCACACAAAAATTCATGAATTTCTGGGTTTTCTCATACTAGGTAAATTAGGTTAACATTTCCAATATCAAACATTTTTTTTTGAAAGCCATTTCAAGTGGGTCTATTGAGTAACTCCAATAAAAAAATATTTTATAATCATATTCCAGACAGGTATATCCTACGGATATAATAATAATAGGTAACAGCATTCTATTACATTCTAAATGCACTATTGTAAAATCCATTCATCAGCTGATTAAATTTTTATTAAAGAGTATAATTTTTTTTTGTTTCAGTACTGTAATCACTCTCCACCTTTCAGGTTTCTGGTTCATTTCCCATAGTAAACATCAGCTAAAAAAAATCAGTGGCGTCCAATCAATGGGAACATCACTATCGTAAAATATTTTTTTTTTTAATAGCAATCTCCCTAACCCTAATACCACCGACGAAGAGCTGCCGTTCGCACTGTTAACGTGGTTTTTACACATAGTGTAAAAAACTACGTTACAAAAGTCCATTCCTCGAAAACCCCAAATTCCAAATATTTTTGAAATCGGTCAAGGCCCACTTCAGTACGAAGGGAAAATGTGTAATAGACTTTTTCGACGATATCTATATGTCTTTTGTTATGATAATTTTTGAAAATTTTGGGCCACCTGATCGATCATCCCAAAAATTCAACGTCACCTACATACTTAATTTTGTGCTCACGGGAGCGGTTAAGTTGAAAAATACAAAACTGCCCTTCGGGTCAATATTGAGCTTCCCAATTTTGTATGATGCTCCTTCGAGGACCAGAAAAGCTAATTTCCAAATGGAAGTTTCTTTCGTAAACTTTTAACCTCTCGACTTCCCTCTATTTTCCTCTATTTTAATTTGTTTCGTTTGAAATTTTTCCTAATCGATAATTCAGTGTAAGAACTTTTAAAAACTCACCTTAACTAGCAGTTTATGATAAAAGGAATATATTCCAACCCCTATATAAGGGGTGTTTGCCCCCGCTGGCTCAAGAAATGTACTTGAGCGAGAAAGACTACATAAATGAACTTATGGAGATGAATGAATGCCACCAAATGAATTCTTTGACAATCAGTAATTTGTAGAAAAAAAATAGTGTTGTAATTGATCAAATGTGAGAGAATGAATTATATCATCAGAAATCATTTTTAACACACAAAACTGTTTTTGATAATTGGTTGGTTAAAATAGTTTATAACTTTATTAAATTTTTGGTAATATTTGTTTGTAACTTTACTTATTTATAAACCATTAGTGCCAAAAAATTTATTTTTTCTACAAACGTCAAAAAATGACAAGGTTCGCGCATTGACAACAGTATGCGAAGTGGCACTTTTTTTCATTTTCATTCGTTACCATGACACAGTGCGCGAAGTAATGTGCGAAATATATTTCGCACACTGCATGTAAACTATATGGGATTTTCATATTCTAACCTATATGGTCCTCAACTCCTCAATCAAGCAAAAAACAAGAAATCGTTTATTTATTAATGTAGGAAAATAATTAAGACTTTCAAATTGTGAGGGATATTTTTCTGGCTTTATTTGCTTCACACCACTCTTTAAATTGCTGATATACATTTTCATACTGCCGCCTCGATTTCTCCGGTAAAAGGTTGGAAATTACGGAATTGGCCGCATCTATCAAGTTAGGTGGGGTACTGCTTAGTTCATCGTCGCTCGAAATTTCCATTCTTTTACAATAATAAATATCACGCACGAAATTGACGCGAATAAAAAGTCACTCCAAAATAATGATCAAGAACTGTCACTTTGAAATAATTGTCAACAAATGCCATTTTATTTCCATAGTTACAGTAATTACTTGATTTGGAAAAATTATTTAAGCCAGTTCAATACTATTTTTCATAGTTATTACTTATTTTAGAACAATATTTTTGACGTTTGTAGAAAAAATTTTGTTTGCATCTCATGCGCGAAATACTTTGGTAATCTCGACTATTTTTTTAAACTCGGCTGCGCCTCGTTAAAAAAAATCAGTTCTCGATCACCAAAGTAGCATTTCGCGCACTAGATACAAAAATAACTATTTTCGACGTTCATGGAAGAAACAAAACTTTATCGAACTGTATTCAGTGAAAAAACTGGTCCTTTAGTGCACTGAGTGTAAAAAAAGTCTTTATTGCACTCATCCCAGGTAGCACATCATATCAGCTGAATCTTGGTTCCATATTGGGTCAATATAGATATATTGTAAACGAAAAATCAATATTGGTCCAATATGGGTGAATATTCAAAAAACAATATTATAATAATAATATTGGTGGAATATTGGTTGAACTAGTTTTTAATGTAGATTATTACATGAAATATTGGGTCAATACTGGTTGAATAATTTCTACCAATATCGATAATACAATATTGGTTATATATTGTCTTCCACATCTAGAATAAATATTGCAATCCAAATATTCCAGTCATATCGATTATAGGAAAAAAAAACTATATTGTATTTCCATGTTTGATAGCATATTGGTTGAATATCATTTCCACTTTATTTGACAAATTGTAATAACTCATATTGAGTCAATATTGGTTCAATGATATTTACCAATATCGATAAAACAATATTGTCTTCATATCGTTTTCAACATCTAGAATAAATATTGCAATCCCAATATTCCCCTCATATCGATTCAAGGAATAAAAACTATATTGTATCTCCAAGTGTAATTACACATTGGTTGAATATCATTTCGTCAATATTCAACAAATCTTAATAATTATTATTGGGTCAATATTGGTTCAATAATAGTTATCGATATCGTTAAAACAATATTGTCTTCATATTGTTTCCTACATCTAGATTGAGATGAAATTTGAATATTGGCTGAATATTCAATAAAACATATTTAAATTATTTCATGATCAAACCTGGATAAAAATCCGCTAGGTGGCTCTACATATAGAACGTCTTCTAGAACCTACGAAAGTTTATTAAATTCTTCTCTTAACTTGTTTTCAAGTCAGCTCACTCGGTGGTTAAGGCGATCAAAAGGCAGACTCTGGTGTCACCTTCATCAACTAAAAGACATTTAATAATTTACCAAGGTATATTGACGTCCTCCACTATAACCGAATGATATTGTACCAATATCGATAAATATTTTAAGGCCATTATTGCTTCAAGAATATTTCACCAAAACTATTTTTGGAATATTTAAACAATATTCGACCAATATCGCAAAATGTTCACATTTTACTTCTCGGCAATATAACTTTTGAATATTGTGCCAATATTGTCAGAATATTGTATCAGCGATATTGTACCAATATCGCCAAATATTTTGAGGCCAATATTGGTTGGGGAATATTTCGCCAATATTATTCAAGTAATATTGGACCAATATCGCCGAATGTTCACATTTTTTTTCTCGCCAATATTGCATTTCAAATATTTCGCCAATATGTTCACAATATTGTACCAATATTTTACCAATATAAGTGTGCTACTTGGGATCTGTCATTCTGCTACAGCATTTTGTCATGATGACAAACACAAATGTCAAATCGACGCCATATTTAGCCCATTTTCTATGAGATTGTATAACGTATTAAACAGTGGCATATTTTATATAATTTTCAATCATATTTATTACATACTGGAATTACAACATTACTAGAAAATCCAATTCAATAAAAATAAAATTTGACTCTTTGATATTACTCTTAGCAGCTAGATTTCAACAGAGAATGTCTTCCTTGCTCTTTAGGACCACCTGAATGAAACAGTTTTTGGTTTCAGCACAAACGTAGAAAAAAATATGGTTTGCAACTCGTGCAAAAATTGTTGACGGCCTCGTCGGACTATTTCACGTCGAGTGCAATAAACACTTACTTTTTGCACTTGTTGCATAGATAACTATAGTGGCATTCATTTATGTGGTCTTCCTCGCTCGAATAGATTATTGGAGCCGGCGGGAGAAAACAGTCCTTATATAGGTGTTGAAATATATTTCTGTTGTCACAGAATTATTGATGAGAAAAATTTTCAAACGAAAAAGATGACCAGGAACAGAGAAAATAGAAAAAATTCAAAGGGGTGGGAAGGGGTGAAAAATTAGCCAAAAATTATTTCCTCTGGAATAGTATATTATTTAACGAGCACATTATGGTGGCTATTATTCACGTGGATGAAGTTTACGGCACGAGCCGCAGGCGAGTGTCGTAAATCATCCAAGTGAATAATAGCCATAATATGCAAGTAGAATACTGTACTTTGTCCACGACCAATAAATAATACTTTGTAAACTAATCACAATATTTATCTCTATACGTGAGTAACATGGAGTTTGTATTATAACTAATTGAAAACAAATTCAACTATTCATTAATATTACCCAAGTAGCACACCTATATTGGTAAAATATTGATACAATATTGTGAACATATTGGCGAAATATTTGAAATGCAATATTGGCGAGAAAAAAAATGTGAACATTCGGCGATATTGGTCCAATATTACTTGAATAATATTGGCGAAATATCCTTGAACTATATTGGCCTCAAAATGTTCGGCGATATTGGTACAATATCTCTGATACAATATTCTGACAATATTGGCACAATATTCAAAAGTTATATTGCCGAGAGGTAAAATGTGAACATATTGCGATATTGGTCGAATATTGTTTGAATATTTTAGAAATAGTTTTGGTGAAATATTCTTGAAGCTATAATGGCCCCAAAATATTTATTGATATTGGTACAATATTTATCGATATTGGTGCAATATCATTTGGATATATTGGATGGATGTCAATATACCTTGGTAAATCATTAACTGTCATTTAGTTGATGAAGGTCACACCAGAGTCTGCCTTTTGATCGCCATAACCACTGAGTGAGCTGTCTTGAAACAAGTTGTGAGAAGTATTTAATATACTTTCGTAGGTTTTAGAAGACGTTCCATATGTAGAGCCACCTAGCGGATTTTTATCTAGGTTTGATCATGATATAATTTCAATATGTTTTATTGAATATTCGGCCAATATTCAAATTTCATCTCAATCTAGATGTAGGAAACAATATGAAGACAATATTGTTTTAACGATATCGATAAATATTATTAAACCAATATTGACCCAATATTGATTAATAAGATTTGTTGAATATTGGCGAAATGATATTCAACCAATGTGTTATCTCACTGGGAGATACAATATAGTTTTTATTCCTAGAATCGATATTAGGGGAATATTGGGATTGCGATATTTATTCTAGATGTTAAAAACGATGTGAAGACAATATTGCTTTATCGATATTGGTAAATATCAATCAACCAATATTGACTCAATATGAGTTATTGCATTTTGTCAAATAAAGTGGAAATGATATTCAACCAATATTCTAACAAACTTGGAAATACAATATAGTTTTTTTCCCCTATAATCGATGTGACTGGAATATTTGGATTGCAATATTTATTCTAGATGTGGAAAACAATATATAACCAATATTGTATTATCGATATTGGTAGAAATTATTCAACCAAAATTGACCCAATATTTCGTGTGATAATCTACATTCAAAACTAGTTCAACCAATATCCCACCAATATTATTAATATAATATTGTTTTTTGAATATTTATCCATATTGGACCAATATTGATTTTACATTTACAATATATGTATATTGGCCCAATATGGAACCAAGATTCAGCCGATATGATGTGCTACCTGGGTAATAATAATATTTGTAGTAACAAAGTTCAAAATTGATTGAAGGCAATAAGTCTGAACTTTTATTGATGTTTTTGTTATTCATAAACGAGCTTTCTTAGGAACTGCGGTGGTGCCAATGTTAGAGATTCGGCCTACCAAACTGGCTTCGATCTCGGAGTACGGTTATTTTGTTTTTTTGGCAATTTATTTCAATTTTTCCTTTTGTTAGATATGTAAATTATTGGATATTTGGATATCTTTTAAATTTGGGATTTTCTCATAGGTAATATGTGTCTCTGTTAAATGAAGTGTCGATCGATATATATCTAAGAGCTGCGTTTGTAGAAAAAATCATGTGTGTGTTTCGAGTACAAAGTGTCATTGCCGCTCTCTAAAGATTGTCGCAACTCTTTTTGTCGAGCGGCAATCAATCACTTTGCGCTCTAAACAAACAAATAGCCATTGTCATATTGATGGTAGTGAATAATGATTTCATTAATCACTAGTGATTAATGGATATCGTAATTCTTGAAGAAACACATGCATTATGAATATTTTATACAATAGTCGTGGACAAATTAGGTTTTCTAGCCCCTAAAGAAGCATTATGCATAATTTGGAAGCTCCAGATTGAACCCAAGTGCAGTTTTCGATTATTCAACTTGGCCGCTCCTGCGAGTTTTTCAATTTGTATATTCGGTCAAACCTGATGCCGGGCCCCTTCTAAAAAAGTCTTCCACTCGGATTTTCTCGATGATCGATTTTGGGACCCAAAATGTTCAAAAATAAGTTTCGGTAGTGCGCCTGAACTGAATTGTCTTCCATTTCGTCAGATAAGCACTAGTCATTTTCTAAACAAAAATATCATAACTGAAGACATATAGAAATCGTCGAAAAAGTCGATAGACATATTCCCTTTGTACTGGAGTTGGCCCTACCCGAATTCAAAGATATAGAGACAAAATATTGAATGTTGCTTATAATTATTCATTAGGCGGGTGTTAGGCAGTAGTTAATTGACCTAATTCATTATTCGCCCTAGTTTTCGGTATATAGTGAGATTGTCTGTATACGAATGGTTATGAAGTACAAGTTCTTGTTCCTATAATACAAGAGATGTCTAAATTACTCACTGCTTAGTTCATTGTAACCAATACCAAGCTCATGATGGATTCAATATAGTTTACATCTATTATGATTTATCAACGTCAAACACAGACCCCAATTATTTCAATCGCATATTATTGTAGATAAACGTTGAACAGGCGAAATGGAGAGCATCACACAATGAAGCCTCTATTATTTTCGTTATATTTAGCTCATGACTGACTCCAAAGAGAGAATAATGGAATCTATGTTTGCAATTTTGTCATTTGGGATGAAGTTATAATCATGGGGAGTTTGCAGATCTGCACAACATTGTAGTATAATCCAACTAGATTAATTTGATTGTCAGATCATATGTGGAATTCGTTGATCCGGTGGTTCAAGCTCTGAGAATTGAGCTAAATGTACTTCTTTCTATAAAAAACTTCGTTGAATACCAGAATAGGAAACTTGATAATACCGGCAAAAAAGAGACAGTCTGTAAAATAAGAGAAACTGGTTTGTTTTGATGTTCCTATTGAAGAAAAATAATAATGGTTAACTTAAAAAAAACGAAGCCAGTCTCAGAAAGTCATTGAATGCCAAGATTTACCGAAGCTACGTATTGAAATTTTGCCTGTCAAGAAAAGAAATGGAAAGATTATTGATCTTGAGTGAGAACAATGATGTTTCCTCTATTCATCATGGACTTTATGAATCCCGCACTTCGGTAATGTGAAAATACATGCAATGAAGATATTCCACAAAAGTAAGCGATATTTATTATTGAACGGAATACAATTTTGCAGTATCTTTTACTTTCAGTAACTTTTATTTACATATAGAAATCCTAACAAAAACTATGGCATCTCATGATATAATAATAATGATACTGTTTATTCTCCAAAAAGTAAAAAATTCACAAGGTGTTACCTATATATATTATAAGGAAAAATAAACATGATAAATCACTTGCACTTGCAGCTTGTCTTTGATATAATACTTACTTAATTATAATGAATTACTTAATTCATGCATTTGAGTTATTGATATTAATACTAATTACCAATCAATAATGATTAATGTAAGTACGAACCTAATTTATTCATAAAATCAGACAAGGATCGAGAATATTTTCAGTTAGGTATATTATATTAGATATAGGATGAATAAATCCTTTTTGGTTATAACGGGTTGGGTCCGGTTTATTTTTTAATATTCGAGTAGTGTTTATAGTAGGGTTTTGCAATATAGTCGTAATCGGAAATTGTCGCGTTTGGGTAGTTTGAGTCGTATACTGTTGATTTCGACGTTTTCGATTGTTTGTAGGAGGTTTGAGAATATTATATCGGATGTGGTCATCTGGTTTGTGGGAATAAAATCAATTCATGAATTTTAGGTCCATGACATCATTCTAGTCCTTTCTCTCATTGTTTGCGACCCATATTTTGAAGTTATGCTTGAACGCATTGACATTTTTCATGTTCTCAAGATTATCCGGTAGGTAGAAAATTATATATCATAGGTGCTTCAAATTCAACGGATCGATGACCGATAGTTTTTTCTCAGCTAGATACAATTGTGAATCTCTCTTTTTGTCGGGTGACGTATTGATGTTCAGTTGGTTTCGGTTTCATTTTATTTTAATTAATATTTGTTGATACGTTTACAAAATAATTGCCATTTATATCGAACAGCGTTCTGCAAATATACCAAGTCATTCGAGTATCTAATGTTTTTTTTTGTTGATGATTCTCAGAATCCATTCTTGAACAATGCTCCAGTTATGTAGATTACTTTCCGCCATGCCCCCCTAACCCAGGATTCCGATATTCACCTGTGATGGTACGAGAGCAAAATATAATGTTTTTAGGTTTTTTGCATTCAGATGCATGGTATCTGAACCTACTCAGTTGGTGTGGGGTCCCATCTCAAATGTCTGGCTATAGTTATTCCTAGATACTTTGACCGATCTTCTTCTTCAATGTTTGCGCTGTTGTCCACTACTAGAGGGTCTAGATTGGGTAAGTGATTAGGAGAAGAAGTGGAAAGAACGTGATATGATTTGTGATTATTCATAGTTGGGGTGATGAATTTGAACCAGTCACATATTCGCTTCATGTTTTGTTCTGCTATAGTTTTCAGATACAAAATGGCCATGTCATCTGCGAAGCTGATAAGATTACCTGCAGATCCAATTGTCACTTATCTGTCCATGTAAATTGTGAATCTAAGTGAATGAATGAAAGTGAATGAAAGTGGAAAGTGGAAAATGAAAGTGCGGTTTGACAGGTAATCTTTCAGTACGTTGTATGTTGGTCGTCTTACGCAGCAGGAGTAGATTTTTTGTGGTAGTCGATAATGGCACACCGTATCAGGTCTTCGACAGATCCACGAAAATGCATATGTGCTTTTTTTTATCCAGCGCCTTCTATATGTCCGATGAGAGTTTCGATTTGGCATCCTCTCTACTACGATCTTCGTTGAATTGAATAAGGAGATTAAAAGATAGTTTTCTATTCTTTCTATACTTCCGTTTTTGTCTAGGGGTTTGATGATTGTAGCAATATGGAAATTTACGTTGCTCCAAACCTTTATTAATTATAAAATTCAATGGAATAGCTATTTGTTTACTCTGCTGTTTGACTAATAGTAGATTTTTGAACATATGTTTTACTTAGCCCAATTTGGAAATTATGGTTTCACAGTGTGAATTCCAGTTGAGATGCTTATATTAATTCCTCAAAATTTTACTCCACTACTGCGTAGACTTGTGTTCTTAATATTCAATTCGAAGCCATCAATTTTGATTTGATAATTATGAAAACGTATCAGTTGAGTTTTTGTCGTACTGAAAAATTATTCATGCTCATTGAAATACGTGGAAGTTGCATTCAAGGGATCTTCACATTGGTATTTGAGAGCTTTTGTATTTTAATGAAAATTCAGAAGTGATATGTCATCTGCATATGCAGTAAATAAGGAGTGGGATATTTCTACATCTATATTGTTGATATACAGAAAAACAAGACTGGTCCCCAGAATGGAACCCTGGGGTACCCCAGTCCGAACCTGATTTGTTTCTGAGGTAGAGGTCGATGTTACACCATTGTGTTCGAATTTCAGAGACACACACTGATTTCTGTTTCTGAGGAAAGTCAAGATCCAAGTGAGAGGTGTTTCTCTGACACCGTAAGATTCCAGAATATACAACAACTTCGAATGATTCACGCAATCGAAGGCTCTACTCAAATCACATGAAATTGCAGCAGAGTATTCGCCTTTACCCACGAAATCCATTGAATTCTTGAAAAAGGTCAGTTAGGCTCTCTGAGTGGATTTTTCAGAACGGAAACCGTGTTGCATGAGAAACAAAATATTACATGTGTTAACAAGATGCATCAAGCGTTCTAACAATGCATATTCCAAAATCATCGAAAAGCTCTGAGGAATAGTCACTGGCTTAAAGTTGTCCAAAGTATTTAATTTATTATTTTTTGGAATTGGAGTTACCTTTCCCAATTTCAAACCTGTTGGAAAAGTACCACTTATGAATAAAAGGAAAATTGTCATGGGTTCAATGATTATGTTGAATACTTTTTTCAATATAAAAACAGGTATCTCATCTATACCAGCTGATCTCTTATTTTTCATCTTCAAATTTATCAAATTGAGTTATTTCATTTCACTGAAAGGCTGTTAAAACATACTGAAATGATTCAAGTCTATAGGAACACAGCAATTCTTCTGGACTTCCATAGTCTAGAATCAAATAAAATAAATTCTTTGAATGTGTTTGAGTCACGACGTTTCAACAGTTAACAGCTACTGTCGTTATCAAGTGTGTGAATTCGACAAGATATCTCGGATACTTATTATATAGCTTGCAACTGATGTACCTGCTATAAAGGTAATTATGATCTTCGTGGGGTCTCTCTCACGTCATCAATGTCAATTAATATGAAACAATGACCTTTTTTGGTAAGTGTTATTATTGATGACCGATTTTGATAGGTCTTGACACAGAGTTTTTATTGAAATCTCAATCGATCTAGCTGAGTGATAAGTGGCTTCCACACATTCCGAATCTCTATGCTCGGCTGACTGAACACGTCATTATTTTGAATATAAGCCGACTCTATAAACTTTATCTTATACCAATGCTCTTCTTTGTGGATAACTTCGGCTTCCGACCATGCGATGCTGTGCTGATTAGTCCATACGTGATCTGCTATTCCCGACTTCGCTGTTTCTCCTCGCTGAGTATTTCTCTTGTGTTCACCGATTCCCACATTTCGTGGCCTCTTACAGCCGTATGCATAGTCAATTCCAGCGACTCGCCAGAGTATCGCCGCTCGCAACACAAGAACTATAAGGCACAGTCGAGCTCCGAAAAAGTGGTACACCGCCAGAGTTTCGCCAAAATGTGACTTATCGCGTAGATGTCACGTTTTTGGAGCTCGACTGTGCATTATAATCCTTGTGTAGCTAACGGCGAAACTCCGGCGAGTCGCTGGCTATTGACTATGCATACGGCTGTAGTGTTTCCAACATTATCCATCCCACATTCACACGGAACACGGTACATGCAGTTTTTGGAGTCATTATTCTCGTTGGGTGGTCTCGTTTTCGTTAGTTGGCTACGATCGGAAGCATGTTCAGATGTTGTACCTTGATCCAATTCGCATTATCTAATCCGATAAACCTCTCACTTAGGGAAGACATAGGGTAGGTAGGCTGTGTTGGTTCATCTGAATTCTTGGTGTTGCCTCTTCTGCGGTTAAGGACCGCTGTTATATGTTTGTCAGAGTACCCATTTCGTCGCAGATCTTTCTTGATGTTGTTCAATTCGTTGGTCAGACTCTCATCGGTGTTACAGAGGCTCTAGGCCCGGTCAACCAAAGAGCGGATAATTCCTCTCTTCGTCGCTCCATGATGGTTCGACTCAAAATTCAGGTATTGTCCGGTGTGAGTTGGTTTTCTGTACACTGATGTTTGAAACTTGCCATTCGTTCTTTGGACTTTCAAATCAAGAAAGGGTAACCCCTCCTGGGTCACCTTTTCCATTGTGAAATTTATGGACGGTCTAATGTTGTTTAGGAGCCGCAGAAAGGCCTCGAGTTCTTCGTCTCCATGGTTCCATATGACAAAGGTATCATCAACATATCTTAGCCACATCCTAGGTTTCTTGTCGGCGTTGTCTATAGCAATCGAACCATTCCATATATATATTTGCTATGACAGGTGACAGTGAGGATCCCATCGGTAGTCCATCCTCCTGGGCGAAAAAACGGTCTTTTTCCTGAAAGTAACAGTTCCGAAGGCAACATTGCAGTAGTTCCATGATACCAGTTACTGGTAGGCTCGTCCTGTTCTTCAATGCTTCGTCCTCTTGTAGTTTTTCGTGAATAACATGTAAAGAATCTTCAACCGGAACGTTGGTATATAGACTTTCCACATCAAAGCTAACTAATTGGTCTTCCGGCACTACGTCGATGTCCTCCAGGATCTCAACGAAATGCCTGGAGTTTTTTACGACGATCATAATTACCTTCATAGCAGGTACATCAGTTAGGGCTGTATAATAAGTATCCGAGATCAGTCGCATTCACACACTTCATAACGACAGTAGATGTTAACTGTTGAAACGTCGTGAATTTATTTTCTTTATCAATTAGTGTTGTTATTCTATGAAGTATTTGTTGAGTACTGTTGCAATATTCGTGGGGTCCTCAATGATATCTTCGGAATTTTGATACACATATAATTGTTTGTCATTTTATTTTTGTTTGTAAGATCAGATACAACTTTCCATAGAACTCGAAGATTATTCTCAGAAACAATAATTTTTTATTGATATTTCTTTTTCACATGGTTAATTAACTGCATTTGTTTCGTTTGAATCTGTGGAATATGAGGAATTTTCTAGCAAAAAATAATTATAGTAATGGGTCCTTATTTTTCAATTGTACATTACATATTAGGCAAGAAGCCAAAGATCGAAGGTTGTGTTCTGTAACACAACGTCTGTTTTTTATGTTAATCAATATAGGTTTCACCCCTTGGAGCCCATTTGTTTGTTAGTATGGTTTATAGTGAAGGCGTGAAAAAACAGAACGTAAAACTTGTACCAACCAGCCCCGGTCTCGCTTACATAAATAAATACGTCATGGAATCATTTTAGAAGCTTTGAACCATTCCAGAATTACATTTACGACACTCGTAAATCTTCCTGTTATCCGTGTTCAACAACCAAGATTGAATTGTTGTTGCAAAATACGCCAAAAAGTCGGCTCTGCAGAAGGTAATCCTTCATACTTGACGAAAGGTGCAATATATTTCGCGATGCATTTTGAACGCGGGGGTTTCCTCTAAATTATACGGTTCCGTAGACAGCTTGACGGCTCGCAAGGCAGATAAGTAATAGTTTTGGTGAATGATTGATGGCCGGAGTGGGCAGCAGCGGAAGGTAAAAATTTCTAAAATGGATACGATTCATAAAAACTGAAGAGCTTATTGAATATTTGAGCGGTGTACGAACCGAAATTGTTATTAACTCCCGCAAACGAGAAATTGGAGTATTTTATTTTATCTGAATTGAAACATACTTATAGACCGGGAGACGGTGACACAAAATATTAGGTCATTTGTACCAGTTTGGCAGTTCTTCAGTGGTCTGATTACGGAATGACGAAAAAAAAATATGGTCATAGCGCTGGTACCGGCGGCCCAATCGCGTGGGCGTTAATCGAACGTGTCGGATAAATAACGAGTGTCGAACGATTTGTTCCACGAAAATGCTAGTATTTTCCGATGGTCGATAAAAAAAGAAGTAGGCGGTAGCGTAATGCCATACTTCTCCGGTGTGACTTACAGCCCGCCACACCAACACGAATACAATAATTTAAAAAAAATCAATCCAACCATTTGTACTAACGTCGTGGGGGTGGTTGTTGAGAATGCAGTCAGCAGCGTCTAGTTTTGTTTATTGCACTCTGTATATTTGTTTTTATATATTATCAAGCAATTTTATGTCAGAAAAAAAATGTTGTTGACTGTCAAACATCACTTAAAATAAAAGTAAAAGTTCCGTTCAATTTGTAATTATTAAAGTAAAATCAACATCAAATGGCGACCCTGACAGCGGATAAACTACTTTTATTGAAGAAGGAACGTGAATTACTTCGAAAGATGTTCCACCACATTCGTGATGAAATGAATAAGGAGTTGAAAAACCAGGTAGTCAAGAAGCAGAACGTTGTAACACGCATGTCACAACTTGAAGATAAATGTACCAGGCTATTTGCTCTAGATGAACAGATCCGAAGTCATATGCTAGAGTCCCAAAACACGCAAGACGAAGATCTGATGGAAGAATTCGAATCAGCAGAGCTATTTAGAGAAGAACTGATCATGTTTCGGTCCACTTGTGAGTTTGCTTTCCAAAATGATAGGATTCCAGATGAAGCGAGTTCCTGTTCCAACGCTTCAACCAATGTCAAGAGGAAATTCAAATTGCCAAAACTTGAAATGAAGAAATTTGACGGTGATGTGAAAAATTGGATGGCATTCTGGGGACAATTTCGCAAAATTCATGAAGACAATGACATTGATGTAGAAGATAAGTTCCAATATCTGTCACAATACATGGTTCCAGGTACTGTGGCTCATTCTTTGGTAGATAGTTTTCCATTAGCACCAGAAAATTACATGAAGGCTTTAAATCAACTGAAGTCAAGATTTGCCAGAGATGAGTATTTGATCGAGGTATACGTACGAGAGTTGCTCAACCTCGTACTGAAACAAGCAACAAAAACAGATAAAGGTATGTCATTAGCTTCATTATTTGATAAAATTGAATCACAACTAAGAGCCTTAGATTCATTAGGTGTAACCAGCGACAAATACGCAGCTATTCTGTATCCACTTGTCGAGTCTGCTCTTCCAGAAGATGCTTTACGAGTATGGCAAAGACATCGTAATAGTATTAAAAGCTCTATCACAATTAATGATTCAGATAAATCAATTGATTATTTGAAACTTTTATTAGATTTCCTACGATCCGAAGTGGAAAGTGATGAACGAATCAGTTTGGCTCGGAAAAGTTTTGCGGTAGTCAAGGACACAAATTTCACCAGGGGCAAGGAGTTCCATGATAAACTGAAACCAAAAAATCGAGAACGAGGTGAGACAAAACAGTACACAGCTTCAACGCTTTTTTTGTCAGAGGCGAAGGGTAAGAAAACATTATTATGTATTTTCTGTGATGGAAAATCACATGGTAGCCAGGAATGTTTTAAAGCACGAGCGTTGAGTTTATCAGAGAGAAAAGATATAGTTTCGAAAAGTAATGCTTGTTTTGCTTGTTTGAAGCCAAATCACACTATAAAGAAGTGTAAAACGTTCATAAAGTGTATTGTATGTTCTAAAAGGCATTATCCTATACTGTGTGATACTTTGTCAGCAAAAAATAATCAAGAAATAGATAAAATCAGTACCAACACTAACAATATAGAAAATGTCATGATTACTCAAAATTTTACAAACACTTTGTTGCAAACTATAAATGTCAAGCTAGTCGGAAGTAAAGGAAGCAAAATTGTTAGGGCGCTTTTAGATTCTGCCTCTCAGCGTTCCTATATACTAACTGATTGCGTAAAAAATATGCAATTCAATAAGGTTAAAAATGAGATTATTGTACAGGGTGTTTTCGGAGGACAACAATCCGCACCAAAGTCACATGGACTATATGATATTACAGTTCGAGATTTGAATGATACGTTTCAATGTAAACTTTTAGCACTAGAACAGAATAAAATATGTAGCTTTGTTCCACGATTGGAAAACTTGGAAATTATTGATCAGTTAAAGAAACAAAATATAGTAATTTCTGATGTTGTACCTTCAAGTAATGAAATTAGCTTACTTTTGGGTGCTGATATTTATGGAAAAATCATTACTGGTAGGATTTCAAAAGTCGATGATTTGGTTGCAGTAGAGACTTATTTTGGATGGACAGTAATGGGACCAGTATGTATGAAAAACACTGTAGAAAGTATTTGCTGTTTTAATGAAATATCTCTTTCGAATTTATGGGATTTAGACACACTAGGTATCAAGGAACCAGCTTCCATTAAACAGAAAGATATTGTAGAGGCAGAAGCTGTCAAACATTTTAATGAAACCATATCTATAAATGAAGATGATAGGTACGAAGTTAGGATTCCTTGGATTGAAAGTCATCCAAAACTTCCCAGTAATAGAGATATTGCGGAAAAAAGATTGTTTTCTACAACTAAAAGATTAAATGATTTAGGAAAATTTGAAGATTATGACAACATTTTCAAAGAATGGGAAAATCTAAATATAATTGAACAAGTCTATCCTTCAGACAATAATAATTTGGAACATTTCTTACCACATCACCCAGTGATTAAAGAATCTAGTAGAACTACCAAAATACGACCAGTTTTTGATGCGTCATCGAAAGATAAACTAGGAGTATCATTGAATCAATGTTTAGAGAAAGGTCCAAATCTTATTGAATTGATTCCCAATCTTATGCTGAAATTCAGATTTGGTAAAATTGGTATTATATCCGATATAAAAAAGGCATTCCTTCAAATTAATATAGCTCCAGAAGACAGAAATGTGCTCAAATTTCTCTGGTGGGATAACTTTGCAACAAAAACAATGAAAGTCTACAGACATACTAGGGTAGTTTTCGGGTTATCCTCCAGTCCTTTCCTGTTGGGAGCGACAATCACGCATCATCTGACGAATAATTGCAGAGGTATGGAAAAAACTGCTGGTAAACTGATTGATTCATTTTATATGGATAATTGTGTCACAAGCGTTAACAGTTCTGAAGAACTAGTGAAATTCATTGATGAATCGAAATCTTTAATGTTATCTGCAAAATTTGACTTGAGAGGTTGGGTTTACAATCATCCAAAAATTTTCGAAGAAAATGATAATGAGCTACCAATGACTGGAGAAGCAGTTTCAGTGTTAGGAC
Organism: Chrysolina oricalcia; assembly: GCA_944452925.2. Classification (NCBI taxonomy): domain Eukaryota; kingdom Metazoa; phylum Arthropoda; class Insecta; order Coleoptera; family Chrysomelidae; genus Chrysolina; species Chrysolina oricalcia. The sequence continues at coordinate 59,806,626 of OX101815.2, forward strand.
TTCTCTGGAATATCATTCAAGACACATTATTTTGCAATGTAACTGATTTTGACGTTGAAAGAATTCCAATAACAAAAAGGGGGTTATTATCAGCTGCGCAACGGGTTTTTGATCCAATTGGATTTACGTCTCCTGTTACTTTGATTCCAAAAATGCTTTTGCAGGAGACTTGGAAGTTGAAAGTTAGGTGGGATGATGAATTGCCAACTGACATACTAGATAAATTTAGAACTTGGTTGAAACAAATTCATCTTTTGAAATTTTGCCACATTCCTCGGCAATGTTTCGATATCGCAGTTAATCCTGAAAAAATTTCCCTTCATATTTTCTGCGATGCAAGTAAAACTGCTTATTCCTCTTGCATTTTCATTAGATTTGAAAAGGAAGGGCTAGTTTCAGTTCATTTATTGGCCGCTAAATCTAGAATAACGCCAATAAAACCAATATCATTGCCTCGATTAGAGCTATTAGCTACAACAATAGGATGTAGGATGTACCAGTCTTTGATAAAAACATCCCTCTTTGGTAATTTCATTCCATACTTTTGGAGTGATTCAAAGGTGGTTCTTACCTGGATCAAAACAAAATCAAACTGGACACCATTTGTCATGAACAGAGTCAATGAAATTCGTACTTTTACCGATATTCATAAATGGTACCATGTTCCAGGAAACATCAATGCAGCGGATCTTCCATCTAGAGGTTGCAGCTGCAAACGTTTACTAGAGACCAGATGGTGGGAGGGCCCCGAATGGCTCAAGAATGATGTAGAACATTGGCCTCTAGAAACTCAAGTTTATTCAGAAGAAAAAGCTTTTGATGAAGTTAGAAAAAAATCAGTTTCTTTATCATTTCTAACCAATCTTGAATACAAAACCACAGACAGTCTGAACTATTTTTCCAAATATTCTAAAATTGTGAGAATGATTGCATGGATTAACAGATTCTATGAAAGAACCCATAAAAAGATTGAAATAATCGATAGACAGTTAGGGACCGAAGACATTGAAAAAGCTGAGAATGTTCTCTTGAGGATTATTCAGAGTGAAAGTTTTGCGAAAATAAACTCGAATGATTTTCAGAAAATGCATGTTTTCAAAGATGAGAGTGGACTTCTGAGAGTGAGAACGAAGCTGTTATGTTCAGATGAATCTGATGCCTTCAAATACCCTATTATATTGCCCTATAAACATAAAATCATTGAGAATTTAATTGATGAACAGCATCGAATTGCATGTCATGCTGGAAGTCAAACATTGTTACGAATTATTCGAGAAAAATACTGGATAATAAAATGTCGGAAAATGGTAAAAGGTGTGATTGGAAAATGTATTGTGTGTAAAAGATTCAAAGCTAAAGCTCTAGAGACACCTTTCGCACCGCTTCCCAAAGATAGAGTTAACAATTGTACTGCAGTTTTTCAAGTCACTGGTACTGATCTAGCAGGTCCTCTTCATTTAAGAAATGGTGAAAAATCCTGGATAGTGATATTCACTTGTGCAGTATATCGTGCGTGTCATTTTGAACTGATAAAGACTCTATCTACAGACGGATTCATTGACGCTTTGAGAAGGTTTATTGCCAGAAGGGGAAGAGTTTCGATTATTTATTCGGATAATGGATCTAACTACGTTGGGGCACATAACCAAATGAAATCATTAAATTGGGAAGAAATCTCAAAATACTCCACAATTCAAAGGATCATCTGGAAGTTCAATCCACCCACAGCTGCATGGTGGGGTGGATGGTGGGAGAGAATAGTTAGGATGATCAAAGAGCTCTTGCGGAGAAATTTAGGAAAAAGAACTTTAGACGACGAGGAGCTTATGACATTGTTGTGTGACTGTGAAGCAGTTATAAACTCACGGCCATTCACGTATATTTCCGAAGATCCTGAAGAGATGAGTCCTCTAACACCCGCAATGTTTTTACAAGGAATTCCAAGAACAGATTTAGATTCCATGGGCACTACAAATTTCAACAAGAGAGTAAGATATCTACAAAAAATAAGAGAAAATCTTCGATGTCGCTTCAGGAAAGAATATCTTGCAAATCTGGTGCACAATGTACGGAGAAGAGCGGGGAGGCTGAATGTTGGAGATGTCATTTTAGTAGGAGCTGATAATACCAAGAGAATAACCTGGCCTATTGGTCGAATCCTCGCGATATATCCTGGGAGAGATAAAATAAGTAGAGTTGCTAGGATAAAAGTAGCAAGTGGAGAACTCATGAGGCCGTTTCAAAGATTGTATCCATTGGAAGTTTCAGATGAAAGCGAAAAAACTAACATTTTGGAGAGCAAGCTTACAATGGATGACGAAAATCATGATCAGAAGAGCACCGAACCTGAGAAGGAAGTCGAGAAGCCACAGTCGAGGTCAAAGATGGAAGACGAGTTAGATGACAGGAAAGAATCGATGAAGAAAGAAGAAACAAAGAAAATAGTAGATTTGAAGAAAAATGAAGAGAAGGAGCCAATTCAATCAACGAGATCTGGACGAGTCATTAGAGCTCCACAACGATATGGGTTTCCGCCATGAAGAGTTGTTTTGCAATATGATATTGCAAAAGGTGGGAGAATGTTGAGAATGCAGAGTCAGCAGCGTCTAGTTTTGTTTATTGCACTCTGTATATTTGTTTTTATATATTATCAAGCAATTTTATGTCAGAAAAAAAATGTTGTTGACTGTCAAACATCACTTAAAATAAAAGTAAAAGTTCCGTTCAATTTGTAATTATTAAAGTAAAATCAACAGTGGTGTTGTTCCGGTCCAATAACCGCGTGCTCCACCTCGCCTATAATTCCGGTGGCCAAGAGTACCTGCCTTTCGACCTAACAACCAACCCCCCACAGAAGGCTCAGAGTGGATTTAGTTACGCCAAATCAACGCGCTCTCTCGATTCCGACGCTATGGAACAGCAGACTTGAGCTACCAGTTCGCTTTCACCACTGGTGGGGCCGAATACTTTAGCATACTACTGGCTCTGCAATTATTGGACGTTGCTCACCCGCCGAGATGGTCAGGGTAGCCGGCCAACTATACCGTTGTTCGGTATTATTTTTAACTATCTAGCCAAACCCTGCCCCTTAGAGGCCAACGCCTTATGGAAGGGGCACCAAGTTTCCTTGATGGGGCTTCCCCGACCCCCTAGATACTCATGTTAGTCAGATTCCTCCGACAACGTGGAATAAGTAAACGTCCGCAGTCGTTTTCACACATACTGCGTACCCATGTCAGGGTGGAACCCTCTGGCCTTCGTTTGATGGGTAACCGTTCGAGGCAAGCCTCTACCATGTTAACGGACGAGGACCCGAGGCTTTCAACCAGACATTAGTCTGTGATCACCTCGAGCGACCCCCGCCCAGCAGCCGGAGGCACATGGTGGACCTCCGGCCCAACCATTTGTACCAAGAGTGGAGTTTTGTGATGTGACGGTAGGTCGTACCGCCCATCGTGTCCCACTACGCCCCGACACCGCTCACGGCACCTACCTTTCGGTCTATCCGCAGCGCGGCTGCGAACGCAGTGGGGATTTGGATACGCCAGATCAGCGCGCTTAGGCTGTGCAGCGACATAGTCAAGCTACCATTTGCATATTACCAATGGTGAGGCCGTATACTGAAGTATACTACTGGCTCTGCAGTGTCAGTGCCCAGGCAAATTTAGCGTTGCTCACACGCCGAGATGGGCTTTGCCACCCACCCCAACCCTAAGGGTGAGGGCATTGACCACCTCTACCAAATTACGGTATTGTTTTCCATTGTCCTATCCAGCGAAACCCCCGCCCCCTAGAGGCCAACACCTTATGGAAGGGCATCAAGTTTCCTTGATGGGGCTCCCCTTCCCCCTAGGTACCCATGTTAGTCAGATTCCTCCGACAACGTTGATGGGTAACCGTCTGCAGTCGTTTTCACCCATACTGCATACCCATGTCAGACTGGATCCCTCCAGCCTACGTTAGATGGGTGACCGTTCGTGACTTTTCAGCCGCTACCATGTTGACTGGACGAGGACCCACGGCTTTCAACCAAAGGTGTTTGGAATCACCGTGGGCACTCCTCGCCCGACGCCGAGGGCACATGGTGGACCCCCGGCCCAACCATTTGTACCAGGCTAAATTTTGCGCAGCCAATCATCGTCGAGTAGCCATTCACGGAAATCACCTCGCCATACGTTTCCGACGGTTCCCAATTGCCGCCATATCACCGCAAGGGAGTATTTTTTTTACTAAACGATTTGTACCAGCCTAAAACTTTTATTTAACAGTTCTCTGTATGATCATAAATAGAAGTCTGATCATGCCATACCTGTGGGAGGCGGCAAATATGTACAATATTTTTTCAAAATTCTAAGACTTTATTTGTAATTCGAACAATTTGTATCAGTATGGCACTAATGTTTCCTGTAAGTTTGAGGTTTAACGAATATAAATACAAAATTTCAAACACCTAGTTGCCGGCATTCTTGTCTTATAACCAGATGTTAGGTCGTATAATATTGTTTGGCTACCGGCGCTCGAAAGATTTCTAGAAAATAATTTCTTCGAGTCCACCAAAGCATAATTTTTTTTCAAGCTTGGAAAATTTGAAATGCCATACTGTTACAATTAATTTTAATTTTTTTTTCATATCGTGCTCGCGTGTAACAGACTTCCGTCCCATAGTTACATTATGGGATGGTTCTTTTGGGTTGAATTTTATCCAAACGAACTGAATACAATGATGCCATACTATACCAAATCATTTTATGTTTTGTACGTGTCGAAAAAACAAGTTTTTCAAGTATGGCGCCACTTTTTCCTTCTACTAGAAGTATGGCACATATAATAATGTCTCATTGTATCATATAATTTCCAAAAATACAAATGCCATACTGGTACAAATCGTCAAAATTCTTTTTTTTTAACATCAAGTCTGACAGTCGTCCGCCCCATGGTTACAATCTTGAGTAATTTTTTTAGGTATAATTACATCCAAACGAACAGAATACCATGACTCCATGATGTAAAAAATGATTTTACGTATTTTACAGTCGTATTTTCAAAACGTGTCGAATAAATGAGTTTTTCAAGTATGGCAGCACTTTCTCCCCCTACTAGACGTATGGGAAATATAAATAACGGTCATATTTTATCAAATACTTTCCAAAAGTCCAAATGCAATACTGGTACAAATCGTTTAGGAAAAAAAAAATGTCACTACCTTGCGGTGGTATGGCGGCCATTGAGGACCATCGGAAACGTATGGCAAGGTGATTTCCGTAAATGACTACTCGACGACGATTAGATGCGTCAAAATTAGCCTGGTGCAAATGGTTCGGGCCGGGGATCCACCATGTGCCCACGGCGTCGGGTGAGAAGTGCCCGCGGCGATTCCAAACACCGTTAGTAAAACGCCGTGAGTCCTCGTCCAGTCAACATTGTAGCGGCTGAAAAGTCACGAACGGTCACCCATCTAAAGTAGGCTGGAGGGATTCAGTCTGACATGGGTATGCAGTATGGGTGAAAACGACTGCAGACGGCGACCCATCAACGTTGTCGGAGGAATCTGACTAACATGGGTATCTAGGGGGAAGGGGAGCCCCGTCAAGGCAACTTGATGCCCTTCCATAAGGTGTTGGCCTCTAGGGGGTGGGGGTTTCGTTGGATAGGACAATGGAAAACAACACCGTACTTCGGTAGTGGTTGCCAATGCCCTCACCCTTAGGGTTGGGGTGGGAGGCAACGCCCCCCTCAGCGGGTGAGCAACACTGAATTTGCTCGGGCACTGACACTGCAGAGCCAGTAGTATGTTTCATTATACGGCCTTACCATTGGTGATATGCAAATGGTAGCTCGACCTGTGTCGTCTCCGGACTGCACAGGATGAAGCGCGTTGATTTGGCGAATGTTTTCGTCGATTACTTCGCTAATATTACTGAAAAGAGTCTGCTGAATTTTGGTGACATGAGATCTGAGAATTGCACCGTGTCACCTATGGTCAATAACACATTTTTTTGTTATCCTATAAGCTCGGATGAAGTTGTAATGGTTGTGAGAAATTTAAAAAATAAATGCAGATCTGGCATTGATAATATTTCGAACAAAATTCTGAAGTCGGTGATTTCTTCGCTCGCTCAGCATCTGGCATATCTGATAAATCTCTCAGTATGCTCTGGAAAATTTCCTTCTGTATTGAAAACTGCAATTGTCATTCCTATTTTCAAAAAAATGACCCTGCGGAAATAGCTAACTACAGACCGATATCCATCTTAAGCTTATTTTCGAAAGTTATCGAAAGGTTAATATATGAGAGGATGTATAATTATCTATCCAAGTTTAATATTTTTACTAAATATCAACACGGTTTCCGGAAAGGAAAATCTACTCAAACAGCTGCGTGTAGTTTGATTGAATTTATTTATACTGCCTTGGACAGTGGTAAACAAGTGGGGACTCTTTTTTGACCTGTCACGAGCTTTTGATTCCATAAATCTTAATTTTATTAACAGTAAATTATATAACATTGGGTTCAGGGGAACTTTTCTAGATTGGATTGACGATTATCTGAGGGACAGAGAGATGCTGGTGAGGGTGGAACACTGTTTTTCAGAGAAGAAAAAGTCTAGCATTGGTGTTCCACGGGGTTCAGTGCTGGGGCCGCTGATATTTTTATTATTTATTAACGACATGCCTCAGCATATCAATGCCAAACTTTTGGCTATTTTTGCAGATGACACTTCCTTAGCGGTCACAGCATGTACATACGAGGAATTGATTGAATCAACCAAACAAATAATGATATGTTTCAACAGTTGGTTTGCGCAAAATGGTCTAATGGCGAATATCCCTAAAACTGACTGCATATATTTCACTCCCCACACAAATACAAAAGTACTACAGTTTTACTTGAATGGAGCAACTGTAAAATCAACGGAATGTAGCAAATTTCTAGGTATATATGTCGATCAGTCCCTTCGATGGACAGACCATATTGTAAGAGTAAGAAACTGAACAAAGCTAGATTCGCAATAATGCGTTTGAGATCCTCTCTGCCAGTGGAGTCATTGCTGACAGTTTATTATTCACTTGTTTATAGTCATATGTCGTATAATGTTATCCTCTGGGGAAACTCTGTCAATAATCATAGAATTTTCGTAACGCAAAAAAGAATAATTCGCACCATGTTCAACTTGCCTCCTAATGAATCTTGTAAGCATCATTTTGACGCCTACGGAATATTAACATTTCCATGTCTATTTGTATTGAAGTGCTTGCTGTATGTTAAAGACAACATTAGAAAACTCAAAACAAACTCTCACTACCATGACTATCCCACTAGAAACAGAAACCTTTAAAGCATTCCATCACATAGGACTGCTAAATTTGAAGGGTGCCCGACTTATCAAGGAATGATGTTTTAGAATCATTTGCCTGAAAGCATTCAGCAGCTTGACGTGAATTCATTCAAGAATAAAGTTAAGTTTTTACTAACGTCCAAATGCTACTACAGCATAGGAGATTTTATGACAGATAGGGAACTAGGTTAAATTTTATTATTTGTTGTTACTGTCGTACCTATTTATTGACCTGTCCTATACATCCATTGTCTGAAAGGATTAATAAAGATTATTATTATTATTATTATTATCTGAATCTCCACTGCGTCCGCAGCCGCAACGCGGATAGAACGAAAGTTAGGTGCCGCGGGCGGTGGTGGAGCGTAGTGGGTCTCGGATGACGATCCGTAAAATCGTTACAGTCCTGGTGCAAATGGTTAGGCCGGGGGTCCACCATGTACCCTCGGCGTCGAACGAGGAGTGCCTGCGGCGATTCCAAACACCGTTGGTTGAAAGCCGTGGGTCACCGTCCAGTCAACATGGTAGCGGCTGAAAAGTCACGAACGGTCACCCATCTAACGTAGGCTGGAGGGATTCATTCTGACATGGGTATGCAGTTTGGGTGAAAATGACTGCTGACGGCGATCCATCAACATTGTCGGAGGAATCTGACTAACATGGGTACCTAGGGGGAAGGGGAGCCCCGTCAAGGCAACATGATGCCCTTCCATAAGGTGTTGGCCTCTAGGGGGCGCGGGTTTCGTTGGATAGGACATTGGAAAATAATAGCGTAATTCGGTAGAGGTGGTCAATGCCCTCATCCTTATGATTGGGGTGGGAGGCTACGGCCCCCTCGGCTGGTGAGCAACGCTAAATTTGCTCGGGCACTGACACTGCAGAGCCAGTAGTATGTTTCAGTATACGGCCTTACCATTGGTAATATGCAAATGGTTGCTCGACCTGTGTCGTCTCCGAACTGCACAGGACGAAGCGCGTTGACTTGGCGTTGACTATCGGAAAATACAAGCATCTTTGTGGAACAAATCGTTCGACAATCGTTATTCATCCGACACGTTCGATTAACGCCTACGCGATTGGGCCACCGGTACCAGCGCTACGACCACCACTTTCTTTTTTGTCATCCGTAATTAGACTCCTGAAGAACCGCCATACTGGTACAAATTACCTAATATTTTGTGTCACCATTTCTTGGTCTGTTAGCAGGAGAGTGAAAATATTAAATAATATTAGGTGGAGCCAGAACAACTGAAAGTATTGAATTCTATGAATGACAAATAGACAACAATTATAACTTATTTATATTTCAATTAAAATTTACAGTTTTGGTGAATTATTCATGGCTGGAGTGGGCAGCAGTGGAAGGTAAAAATTTCCAAAATGGATACGATTCAACAAAACTGGACGGCTTATTGAATATTTAAGTCTAGTCTACAAGAACTATTCTGGTGAATTTCTCTTCAAGGGCTTCGAAAATTATTATCAAGTACTCTTTTGATTCGGAATGACCTCTAGAAACTATTTGGAAAATTTGAAGGTGCGCCGGCAAAAATTGCAAAAGTTATAGACAATTTAGTAAAAAAAAGGAGGGGGTTTCAAAGATATCCAAAAGTTGAAAAAAAGATCCTGAAAAAGCAGGAAATTTCCTAAAAAAGTCTTGCTTTCCGGAATGCTACCGCCCATATTCAGAAATTGAATTTAGAGGCGAAAATAGCGCAAAAAGCGGATGATACGAGTCCCGCGTGCGCTGACTTATATGGACCCTTGAACAATAAAAATAATTTTAACCCATTAAATGTCAATATTAGGGAATATAAAAATTCACATACCTTTCAGAGACTTGAATAAACGAAAATCCATGGAAAAAAAAATTTACCGTAATCATTTTATCACATATGCTTTTGTTAATTAACTTGTTTTTCCAAGTTTCAGATTTACATACAAACCCTTAAAATTGTTTTACTAAATGCCTCTAATTTGTTTCACTTCTTGGAGCTTTTCTTGAAAGGCTTTAAAAAAGATCCCCATTGGATAAATTGAATAATGTTGATTTTCCACTTTGTTATTAATAATCTAAAAGACTTGAAAATGTAAAATGCAAATAAAGCTAAGAACCTTTTTTTTTTTGAAAATTACAATTTGTTCGTATTTTAATAATTTAAAATTACCTTATAACGATTTTTTTAGATTCCCCACTCTGATTGTTTGAATAATTGTTATAAACAAATGCATTGTTTAAAAGAAATTTGAATTTTTGTTTCTGGAACTTCAATCAGCAATAAATATTATGATCTTTGAGGACAAAATCATTCCAAGAAAAAAAATTTATTGCTCAAAAATACATTTGTTGATTAACTATTTTTGCTAGCAAATATTAATATTGAGGAACCAATTTTTTTCAATCATAATTTCCATTGCTCTTTGATATTCAAAAAAATTTTTATTTATATTTTCTCTGTTCATTTAATGAACGATTTGTTATAAACAAATGAGTTTTCACATTTTTTTTAAATACTTCAAAAAATAACAAAACAACCATGTGTCATTTGTTGTGTAAAAAAATGTTGTTCTATTTTCTCGAAAAAAAAATTTATACTACACTGTGAGAAAAATTTATTTTACTGGCGTTACGGAGAGGAGAAAGTTACCTTTTCTACGGCTAGCCAAGAAAATAAATTTTACATTTTCACCGTAGCTGGTAAAAGGCACGGCGGATAAAAATCCACCAGCGTAGCGAAAGGATTGAAGATTGTTTAAATAATGAAATCACTGTCACTGAAATACTTTTTAACAGCAACGATATGACTATCTTACCTAATGAATCTACATCTACTAAAACTACTGAAATGACTCCTTTAATAGGGAATATAGTAGACACAGGTGCAATAACTTCATCTACTTCCATTTATGAGCAAGTACAGTTATCGAATTCATCCGTGCAAGGAATCTCTTTTTATAACTGTACTATACATAATCCCAGTTTTATATCAATGTAAAAAATAGTGAATAACAGTAATGATTTGTTTGAAAGTGGTTGACAATGTTTCACCTTGAGTAAGATTATTCTGGACTTTCATTGTCTAAAAAAGAAAAAGAAATTTCAATTCTCTGCAATTTTATTCACGACGTTTCAACTGTTAAAATCTACAGTCGTTGACAAGTGTATGAATGCGATACTCTCAAGGATACTTTGAATATATTATATGATATGGCTAATTTTGTGTCATCAGCCTGGGGGTAATTTCCTGTGTTCAGGTAAGCTTGTTAATTACATTTCCGGACCCCTCCAGTACAGCATTGTTAATTCTTATCGCAATTTCAATTGATCCATGCTACTAATTGAGGGTTTCCACACATTACGGATTTCTATGCTAGTTTGACTGAAAACTTTGTTGTTCATAATATATGTACTCTCTTTAAACTTCCTTCTATACCACCCATCTTCTTTATGGATGACTTCGGCTTCAGTCCACTTAATATTGTGTTGAAATAATAATAATAATATAATATAACTTTATTCAGATAAATAATACAATAATTCGAACTAAATTTAAAATATGCAGTGAATAAAGCATTCAGGGATAAGTGCAAAGCACTTGTTTCCCAAAATTTATAGACATAAAAAAATGATATTGTAAAATATGTAAAACTATGAACTAAAACTATAGATTGTTAAATGTGATAAAATACGATATCGATAAAATTCAATATATAATATAATTAAAAATGTCCCTAAACAAGTCAAAGTTTAAAGACATGTACATACAAATATTCGAATACATACATATAAAAGACAATACACACCTATATATACATATATAAACAAATAAATACCCGTGAGTTATTAGGGTTGACACATATTATTATTATAAGTATTTCCGAGAGGGAGCGGACACTGTTACGAGTATTATTTAGACATCAGTAATATATCAGTTATCAAGAACTAATTCCAAGAACATTTTCTTTCTGTGTAATATCGAATGCAGATGTTATAATATTGTTTATGGGCCAATAGATTCTTGATAATATATTCGAACATAAAAAGGTCATTGTGAGTTTACTGGAATGGAGAAAGGGGGAATTTTTTTAACATAATCTCGAATAATAAATCATACAAGCAGGGTTTGAGTGATTAGCGCATTAGCGACAATAACAATTTATCTGTTGTCCACATAATCTGCAATTTTTTGTCTTGTTTCACTACGAATAAACGACTTCAGTTCTTTTTTCAGCAGCATTAGGCTACCAATTCTGTGTATATATGGAGGGATGGTGTTATACATTTTGGGAGCTAAGTATCGATAAGACCGTTGCCCAACCAATTTTTGTGATTGGGGAACTTTGTGGAGATGCTTTTTTCGAGTGGGATAAGAATGAGATGGCAAGATGAATGTGTTTTTATTTTTGTGGTATGTTAGGATTGTATTATAATAATAAAGCTGTCGGAGATCGAAAACATTAGCCTCATTGTAGAGTCTATCTGAGGGATATTTATATTCTTTAGAGAGAATCAGTTTCAGTAGTCTTTTCTGCAATATTTCTAGAGGGCGCATATGAGTCTTCAGTGCGCCTCCCCAGCCTACTATACCATATCGTAGGTGACTTTCAAACAAAGCATGATACAGAATTTTCAGCTGATGAAATGTAAGTATATCTTTCAGATATTTAAATATGTAGATTATCGAACGTAGTTTGTTGCAAACAAAGTTGATATGAGAGTCCCATCTGAGGTGAGTGTCTATATATACACCTAGGTATTTAACTTTTTGTTGGGGTAAAATTGTATTTTGTTGTTCGTTTGTAGTGAATGTGAGGCAATTAAACGATGGAGAGTTGGATCGGTAGGAGCTAAATGGTAGATAAAACGTTTTGTCAAGGTTCACGGTGAGTAAGTAGTATTCCAGCCAATTTTTGATCGAGGGTAGGTCGCTCTGTACAATGTTTTTCAGTTGTTCCCAATCGTCTGCTTTATAAAATATTGCAGTATCATCGGCAAATCCCAGTATTTTCCCATTGCTTTCTACAGAGAACATCCCATTGATATAAATGTTGAAGAGAAGAGGGCCAAGTACGGTCCCCTGCGGTACTCCATATTCTATTGCCCTTCGTTCACTGATCGTATCATCCACTCTGACGCACTGAAATCTATTGGTGAGGTAACTTCCAAAAAGTTTGAGACACTGGTTCCTTATACCAATATCTTCCAGTGTTTGCAAGAGCAGACTATGACTCACAGTGTCGAATGCTTTAGACAAATCCATAAAGACGCAGAGGCACGGTTTTTTTTCATCTAGAGCTGACGATATTTTTGTAGTAAGAGCCAGTAGAGCATCTTGAGTGGAAAGATTTTCTCTGAAACCATACTGTTTGTCAGATATCAATTTGTACTTGGCAATGTAAGAGGTCAATCGTTTTTTGAGTGCTTTTTCAAAGATTTTGGTTAAATGCGTTATCAGCGATATGGGCCGGTAATTGGTTATCTCTGACTCCTCCCCCTTTTTGAAGATTGGCACTACTATAGCTTCTTTAAAAGCATTTGGCCAAGTACCCTTTTCCATGCATAAATTAATCAAATATGAAAGGGGTTCCCTAATATGTATACTGATGGACTTGAGAGTTTCAGCGCTTATGTCATCAATGTCTGCACTCTTTTTGTTTTTCAGTTCGCTGATGAGTCTCGCAATTTCTTCCGCATCAGTTGGTAGGAGTACGAATGAATTCGTTGAGATGTTTCTTGGAGGGAAGTAATTTGGGTTTTTTTTAATATTGTTGGCCATTTTTTTCCCGATTTGTGTATAGACTTTATTGAATTCATTAACTATTTGTTTTTTATCAGTTATTAATTCCCCGTAGTCATTTTTTATTGTTGTTATTATTTTTTTACCTTTTTTTGGGTTGCTTATATCCTGAACTATTTTCCACAGTGTTTTATTTTTCGATGCATTGTTATTTATTTGATTTTGGTAATAATCTAGTTTAGCCTTTTTAATTAGTTTTGTAAACATGTTCCTGTAGTTTGTATATTTCGTTTTCAGTTCTAAGTTTGCTGGGTTGTTCCTTGAATTTTTGAATAATCGATTTTTTGTATCGGAAGATTTGACAAGAGATCTCGTTATCCAAGGTGCGATTTTGTTGTCTTTTCTTTTGGAGATTTTGACTGATGTACAGTAATTTATGGCTCGACTAATAATGTCAATGAATTCGCATGTACTTTTATTGGGGTTGGTGGAAGAGAAAACGGAAATCCAAGATTCATGTCTTAGTACACTTCCTAATTTTTTTATATCAGTATATTTTTTCTGGTGTGTTTTTGGTGTTCTGTGCTCGTTTTTTGTTAGTATAATTTGAAGTGCGATTGTGTAATGGTCAGTGATGTTAGTCTGTACAATGAGAGGCATAATTTGATCTCTAATATTCAGTTTAGATTTGATGAAGATGTGGTCAATGCATGTTCCGTTATTGTTCTGGACTCTAGTTGCATTATTAACTGTTGATATATACCCATATTCACTCAAGATATTCAGGTACTCATAGCAATGTTCGTCGTTTTTCAGAATGTCAATATTCATATCGCCAATGATGATGGAGTAAGTGGCATCGGTTTGGTCATTCATTCTCAAATAGCTATCCAGAGACAGATTAAATTCGTTGGGGTCTGTGGAAGGTGATCGGTAAGCAGCAGTTATGACAAGTTTGGTATTGTTTCCTATGTTGATTCTGAGCTGAATGGTTTTAGAATCGTTTATTTGAATTGTTTTATAAGAGTAGTTGTAGTTCGATTTTATGTATAGCACAACCCCATCATTCTGATTTAATTTGCCGTGGTTATAGATCAAGTCATATCCTTTAATGTTGTACAACTCGGGGTTTTGTATAATCCACGTTTCCGTTAACACAACGCAATCGATACCAGAATTTATGCTGGCTAAGAAAATTTTGAATTCATCGAGATTTTTGTTGATGCTCCGAATATTGTTATGAATAATGGTAAAATATTCAACGTTTTGATTTACACTTAAAACGTCATTTAATTCGATGTGGTTTTGTAAAGAGAAGCTTTGCACTGTTTCTAGCTCAAAATCTCGAATATATTGCTCCATATTAGAATGTTTTTAAAGATAACAGAAAAGTAATGAAACTGTGTACAATAATATAAAAAGGAAACATTAAAATATGTATATATGAGGAGATGAAGTAAAAGGAAGAAGAAATGATCCGCTATCCGTGACTTTGACGTTTCTCCTCGTGTTACCTGACTTGAAACATGTCCGTATTTGTAACACCATTCGCAGCCATCTCACAAAGACGAGACCACGTAGCGCTAACATTGACTCCAAAAACTGCATCTACCGCATCCCTTGTGAATGCGGTGAAGCTTATCTTGGAGAGACCGCTTAGTGTTAGACTCGCTGAACACAAGAGAAGCAGTCAACGAGTAGAAACGTCAAAATCAGAGAAAGCAAATCATGTCTGTATGACCCAACGCAATATTAAGTGGACTGAAGCCGATGTCATCCATAAAAAAGAGTGCTGGTATAGAAGGAAGTTTAAAGAGAGTGCATATATTATGAACAACAAAGTTTTCAGTCAAGCTAGCATAGAAATCCGTAATGTGTGGAAATCCTTAATTAGTGGCTTGGATCAATTGAAATTGCGATAGGAATTGTCCATGCTGTACTGGAGGGACCCGGCAATGTAATTAAAAAGCTTACCTGAAGACATGCAAATTACCCCCAGGTTAATGACACAAAATAAGCTATATGATAATATATATATATATATATATATATATAGGGTGTCCCAACGAAAACTTTCCACCCGGATTTACTGGGAAATGACAAATTATTTTCGGAAACGCGAAAACAGGTCGATTTTAATTTCTAGGGGGACACATGTTAGTAATGGATTTAGTCGAGCAACTTCATCCCCCTGACGGGGGCGGCTACCCCCTTGCGAATCATCATAGGGAACGTGGGACGAGTGATACATCATCTTAAAGCTCTCTTTATTCTCTATCCAAACGTCTATAATTTTTTCAAAATCGAATGAATGGTAATTAAAATTAGTGTTGTTGACAGGTTCAATGTAAATAGTCAATATCTCACCTGTTCCTATTCAAATTCAATTTATGAACTATTTTAAGACTCAATGAGTGGACAGATAGACAATGGCAACATCCCATCCGGTCAGGTAACCCAGTCACCCCACGAAAAACAAAAACAAATTAGTCAAAACAAAGTAAGTAGCCAGGCTGGGACTACTAATTGCGAAGATCTTTCAACCAAGTATCAGTTTTATGTCGCTATTCGCGAATACATCATTACAAGCGGAAGATGCCCACCCCAATTGTGAGCGAAACGTCCAAAGGAACCTCCTCCACAGAGGTGAACCGACCACGGCACTGAAGCCCGGAAACCATATTTCTTAGTTTTTGTTCTGTTGACTTTTTCATAGACAAAAATACCTGTTTTTTATTGTTCTCCTGCGTGTATGTTCTCAGCATGAATTCACAGTTCGCATGATTCTTATGGAAATATCATTTGATTCGTATTCTGTGAGTTAAGTTTCTGCCTGACAATGGTTTACGCATTAGAAGAACGAATTGAGTTAGTGAAACTTTACTACAAAAATGATGAGTGTCTAAGAGCTGCAGCTAGAAATTTCAATACAAGGCATCCAGGGAAAAATGCATCTCATACCTATGTTCAAACGTTGATTGAGAAATTCAAAAGAACTGGGTCTGTGGGAAACCAGAAACATCATCCTGAACGTCTGATAAGGAACGAGGCTGTTGAGGTAGCGGTTTTGGGACACGTGGCTATGGATCCTACTCAAAGTATTCGAAGTTTGGCTGACGCGTCAGGTGTAGCGCGATCGAGTATTCAGAGAATTCTCAAGTCACATCGATTCCATCCATACAAACTAAAACTTGTACATGAACTGAACGAAGACGATTTTGACAGACGTCAACAGTTTTGTGAGGAAATGTCTGAGCGTCTGAGAACAAATCCCAATTTGCTCTTCAATATTTGTTTTTCAGACGAGAGTACATTTTTTGTTAATGGAAACGTAAATCGTCACAATTACCGCTACTGGAGAGATACCAATCTCAGGTTAATACGTGAGGTCCACACACAAACTCCGCAGAAGTTTAATGTTTGGTGTGGTATTTTTGGCAAAAATATTATTGGACCACTTTTTATAGATGATAATTTGAATGGACAAATGTATTTACATCTTCTTGAGAATGCCATCGATCCCATGATAACGGATATTATCGAAAACGATGGAGATTATTCGGAAGACAACCTCCATTTTCAACAAGATGGAGCACCACCTCACTATGCAGTGGCGGTTAGAAACTTTCTGGATGAACGATATACCAATCATTGGATAGGGCGACGAGGACCAATTGAGTGGCCAGCTAGATCACCGGACCTCAACCCGTTGGATTATTTTTTATGGGGGCATCTCAAAAGCAAAGTTTTTGCCACTCCGCCAGAGTCACTAGAGGATCTACGTGGTCGAATTATAAACGAGTGCGGCAGAATAACTCCAGAAGTATTGGAAAACGTTCGTAATAGTTTCGAAAGTAGACTTTATCATTGTATGGTGGTAGGAGGGGCTCATTTCGAGCAATTAATAAATTGAATTTCGATAAGAACAGGTACGATATTGATTATTTAAATTAAACCTATTACCACACTAATCTCAATTACCAGTCATTCGATTTTGAAAAAATATCAACGTTTGGATAGAGAATGACGAGAGCTTTAAGATGATGTATCACTCGACCCAAGTTCCCTATGATGATTCGCAATGGGGTAGCCGCCCCTGTCAGGGGGATGAAGTTGCGTGACTAAATTCATCACTGACATGTGTCCCCCTAGAAATCAAAATCGACGTGTTTCAGCGTTTCCGAAAATAATTTGTCATTTCCCAGTAAATCCGTTTGGAAAGTTTTCGTTGGGACACACAGTATATAATTATTGTTCCGTAGCTTTTGTAAATGAAAATTACTGTGACCATCACCCTTATGATTACGGAAATGTTATTGAGGGAAAATATCGTGCAACTGTTAATAATAAATTTCCAATAAAGTATGTAGTGTTCACATTTTTCTTTGTGTTGGTTGATATTTGTTCACGACCGCTCCTATGGACCACAACCCTTTGGTTTGATCAATTTACGATTCTCGTGTGAGCGCAGTCGAATCTAGAAATTAGGACTGGCGTAAAACGATTTTCGTTTGATATTAGTTTCGCCAGTCTGAACCTTCATTTCTCCCAGAAACGTAAATTAACCGTGAAAGTTCGATAGGAACTTTTCAGGCCGAATTTTTCCGAGATATTTGACTCTTGCCACTGCCTATATCGATATAGGGGAGGATGTTTGCGAATAACTAAATGAAACGTGACTAAGTAAGGAAAAAACTTTGCCTGATTGTAAATTTGTGAGTGATAGTTCATATCTAACGAAAAATTATTCAATGCGGAGTAATTTACGTTTAAAAAACTACGTATTTTTCTGGAAATTCCACAAAGTTATGATTCTGCTAATTTGAAATGAAAAGAAACGTCGATTTCTGCTTTTATGCGACTCATTCTGTACTGATAACCAGTAACACTGAAAGTTCTAACCAGTAGGTAGTATTCAGTTTTGATTATAAAATAATTTACAAAAGAGTTAAACAAGTTTTGCAATGAATCTTTTTTTTTCAAAATATTTAAATTCAGAAATTTTGTTTCGTTGAAAAATTCTAGTAAAAAATGGGATAGGGGTTGTATGTTCCACCCCTTGAGAAGATCACAACAAAATCAAAAAAAAAATATTCATGGGTAGCTTTTTTATTGATGGAACACCCTGTAATGGCTGTACGAACGAATTTTGGGTTCTGACCAAACCCACACCAAACCAAAACTACTGCTCCAAAAATGCCCCCACCTAGGAAGTATTTTTATATTATTTGAATGGCATTTCATTATGTTAGTTTATATTTTGTTGGTCACTAGTGTAATCTATCCTTTGACTACAATACATGGAGGTGTCTTTTCTCTCTCTGGCTGCTTGTAGTTTCACTGCACTGACTTAATAGGGTCTCTTAGAGTGAAGCCCTTGAAACCACTTAGTTTAACAATGCTTGAAGAGTAATTCAAAATATGGAAAAGGCAAGAGGCTGTCACCACCCCACTTTTCGGCTATTGGTGTTGTTACAACTGAGCTGAAAGAATATTGCTGGTTAGGAGATACCAGCGATCTGTTTACTTGAGGCTTAACTGGCTATTTGTGTCTCTCAAAACTGCTTAGATCTGGCCCTCTGCACTAGGAAACGGTCTTGTGGCAGAAATATCCCTGTAATAGGATCTTAGAAGGTAGTTGGATTTTTAAAATAATGTGCCATGGATCATATCAAAAGATTTATATGAATAAAATGAAACTATAGAAAATATTCTAACTAGGAATATCCTGAACGTGTGAAACATGTAAAATATGAAAATAATCCAATTCATAAAGGGAAATAAATTCCAATATAGATTTCATCGAAGGAGTTCATACACTCTCCATACGTTCTTTGTTGAAATAATCACGTTGATAACATGGTTGATACAATCGGAATTTTTTTGGGCTGATCCAAATACCTCGCTAAAATCTCCCCTTTACACCCAAAATGATCCAGTTTACTCTTGTAGACCCGTATACCAAATGAAATCATTGGATGGGGTGGCATCACGAATGAATACCTAAAAATATTTTACACACCACAGAAATATTTCTTAAACATTTTATTCGAAAAAGAAAGAACCTACCGATCGGATAACTCATACAAACAAGCTAGATATTCAACAAATCTTCTCAAAAATAAGAAACATTTTGACTTTCTCTCACATAATTACCCAACACTGGCTAAATATTCAAATGAGGCAAAAACTCCATCAGCGATAAAGATAGTGGGAACAAAATGTCTTGCGTTTCAAGGACCAAGATTCATAAATTTTATTTCAGAAAGCTCCCTTTTCAACAACTCTCATTCTGAAATATATAATAGGAATAAGGTTAAGTCATTTCTACTAAGCAAATGTGACCATAACGATCCTTTTACAACTCCTGTTTGCTTCATGTAGAAAAGCACGAGTCTGAATTCTAAACTAATTTCAGTTGTGGCAAGGAATGGTATAATACTCTTTTGAAACTGTAATAACATTGTACAACGTTGTTTCATCACCCTTTTCAATATCCTCTT
The DNA here is from genome assembly GCA_944452925.2 of Chrysolina oricalcia. NCBI lineage: Eukaryota > Metazoa > Arthropoda > Insecta > Coleoptera > Chrysomelidae > Chrysolina > Chrysolina oricalcia. Next base: position 59,826,204 of record OX101815.2, read on the forward strand.
GAATCTATTCAATTTTCAGATTCAATAGGTATTCACGTAGCAAAGTTACGACCTCATAAAGAACTGGAAATACAATAAGAAAAACGGAAAACATTTGAAAATGAAAGAATACTTTAAATAGAATAGGTTAGGTTAGGTTGGATGAGGTTAATGCTTCAAATTTCGAGTACATGACTCCTTCTTTTTGATCTCTTGAAACGAAGGAAAACGTCCTGAAAATGCGAGTAGAAATATCTACCATAGAAAAGGAGAGGTGTGAAATCATTCTGTGAAAATGCATGTACTAGAAATGAGTATTCGATAAATTGTAACAACCAAACATTTTTTTATAAAAACTATAGCTTTTTAGAAACAAATAAATGATTGATCGATTGACTGCTCGAAATAAATCATCTGTGGTACTCATCCAACGCATGTACAATACAGGGCATAAAACCAATGGGATAATACCTAGAACTGAAAAAAAAGATAGTTCAAAAATTCAAATGTGACACTTTTTGGACCAAACTTTTCAATGAGCTAGCGTCCACACTCTAAACGATCAACTCATACAAAATGTTCAAGAAAAGGTTCTGAACTTGGCTATGGAAACGCTAGAGGCAGATGTTATAGACTTTAATGTGATTTCAGTGACGAAATTTTTCTATACAACCTCATATAAAATTGATTATTTTGAGATTGTGTTGTCCAAATATTTTTTAATTATAACAATACCTTTGGTTTTATTTGATCTTTTGGTTTTATTTTTGATAGTTTAGTCTTAGAAATTTGTAGATTGACTTATTTTGATATTTTAACATAATAGAAAAATATTTGTTTCTTATTGTGAGTACTTTACTTGAGATCCATAAGAATCTGCCGAACTTAATTATTCAATCTGATATTCATGAGCATGATACAAGAGGATCACATAAAATCAGAGTACCTAGATATAGACTTACAAAGTCCATGAATAAATCTCTGAATTACCATCTTTACAATATTCTACCTGAATCATTGAAGACGTTAACCATATACTGCTTCAAGAATGCTATTAAATCATTTCTGTTGACCAATTCTTTCTACTTCATTGAGGAATATCAGAAATGTGTTGAAGAAGGTGGTTTGACTTCTCATTCTTACCAAACTCAATAATTTTTAATGTGTTTACTATTTTAATTGTTTTCATTCATACTGACTTTTCATTATAATTACTATGTGCAATGTGATTTGTATCCTAAATTTTTAAATATATACAATTTTTTTGTGACGTGCTATTAATATGCAACTGTGTATAACATAGTCAAATGAAAAGATTCTATTTTGTTCTATGTTTATGTTTATTGTTTGAACAAAGATCCCATGCCGCGCACGGATTGATTTCCTTGTGGTTTTCTGTGTGTACTAATTTTTTGTATTAATATGTTTAAAATTATTATTATTGTCCTAAGGCATTTATTGGCCAAACTGGTACAATATTTGAAAATCGCACTCATGAACATCATATGAGTTGAGTGAGTAAGTACGCTATGGGATTTAAAGAGCACTGCAAAATAGTTCTTGTAGAAAACTTTGTCAAGAATCTACTAAATTTAATTCAACGGCCGTAGGGGTAGTAGTTGTTTTCTGTTTGAGACTTGCCGACAAAAATCATGTTTCAGGAACGGTCCTGTTCAAAATTGATTTCTAGAGGTCCACGTAATGTATTTCAACCGAATCAAAGATATCAAAACGATACGTACCCATTAAAACAGCCCATGACTTGCGTATCTATGATACGAAACATTCTTCACATCGACCAAAAATTACTCATATTCATGCCCGGGAGAGATAAAAATGAAAGATAAACTCTTTCATACATAAGAGTATCAATTACCCCGAGAGCGGAGCTTTTAGATAAAGCTGTTAACTCTGCCGTTGATAACATCCATTCTAATGCTGTCTGAATCATCTAATTGTGCAGTCAAAATATCATTAACATACGCCAGTCATCCCAAATCGTGAGATCCATGCGGAGGGTGAGTGCCTGTCAAGATATCAACCCCTTTTCATTAATAACATCGTTGGAGTTTCTTCTTGGTCGAGTTAATCAGCTGGAATTGATGGACTTGTTTTGATGGAGAACGGAAAATTGTGATTATTTCGTTTATATGGAGGAAACGCTGTTAGTTATCCAGACGAGCTCATGGGTGGCACTTTCTGAATGAGTTTCACTGTCATAGCACAAAGGGGAAGGAAAACACTGACTCATTTTGAATGAATTATTGTAACTAAAATATAAAAATTCTGTCCCCAAATATCATACGTATTCACGATTAATTTGTCCTTACCGAATATACAATCATCATTATTATATTATCATTATCATATTATGCAATGATATTGCATTTTCATTCAGTTTTGAGCTTCTAGGAGTTAGTCCCAACAAACAAAAGGACAAGAAAACGAGTTTAAGAACGTAGTGAAAAATATCTATTCTCCTTTGTATCTCCTTAATTGTTTTTATGTCATTACTTTTACATGGTCTGACAAAATGCACAACATTCAACTGCGAAAGACTATTTTGAAAATATCCAATAACGAGTTGAAAGATTTGGCATCGTCACGAATTCCCTCTTCCCAACGTTGATGTTTTCTTACTACTAGCATTGTTTAAATAGAACATAGTTAGTCAATGCCTGTGGAAAAGGTATTGGACACAAACGCGAGTGTCATCTAGCGTGATTAGTTACAAACATGAATATTTGACGTCATTTTAATGCAGGTTTCTTCAAAAAACCCTGATTTTAATGCTTTTCCATTGTTTTAATCAAGTTACGACATGACTTGGAGGCCAGATCACGGAAGTTACGACATGACTTGGATGCGAGCTCACTATCGCCATCTACATGTCGCATCCATTTTGATCCAATTATAATCCCATAAGGTTGACTAACTATCTTCTATATAAACAATGCTACTAGGTTTTCAAGTTTCATTCATTATTTTGACTTCAGTTAAATGTTCCTTTGTCAGTCGGTAGCTGATCGTGATCGCAAGAAAGGGCGAAAACGCAGTAAATGGCGTATACATACATTATCACTAATTCCATAAAAACTAGGAAGCAAGATAATAGTTCCAGACTCCGTTTGTTCTGAAGCATTCTCATTACTTCAAATGATGCCTTCATCTATTTCATAATTCGAAAAGAAATGTATACACAAAATTATTGAATTGTAATAAACCTCTAACTTGTTCCATTTTGAGATTTTTCATTTAGATTTGAGAGTTGCCTTCAGTGATATGACATAAACTTGCCCTTCTGTAGCAAATTTCAATCAGATTACTCCAACGGTTCATTAATTTTAAACATAAACTCGAGTCACTGTATACGATTAAATATTGCCCACTGCAACTCCGACCTCAAGAACGTGAATTGGGAGTACGTTTGCCATTGTCCCTGTATCAATTTTGAGCTTTAGATTATGACCATCAGATTCAAACACACATTTCACCATCCACTTGCCAAATACAACCTATGAACAAGAAGAAATCGTTAGAATTACGCCATGCTCAACAATTAATTAGTTGACCCAACTTGTAATGAAAACCACCCTGCAAAGCTTTATTGAAACTTGGCAATATCAATTTTCCGCTTCAAAGTTAGTATAACTAACATAATCCGAATCTATCGCCGTTGAATAAATAAATGAATAATCATAGCAACCGGTATTCAGATTCACAAGTGTTGCATTGAACTATATTCGTTAAGGAATGTATTGATATGTTCATGGTTTCCAATACGGAGAAAATCAATGTTCTATCAATTCATTCCCCAACAAATATGGTCCATTGGAGCCTGCATTCACTTGGGCGCGATATCATGATTTTGTCAAGATAACTGACCCCTGGATGCCGACTGTATCTCCATCTGTTGCTACCCACGTATATGGAGCATACTATATGAAGCTGGCACCTGAGAGATTGCATGAGACATTCAAGTATACCGTAGTCCCAGGGCCAATTGTAAGCGCTTGACCGTTGTTGAATTGGGTACTCGGGTAGAAGATACCTCAAATTCACGACCCGAAGAAACAGCTCAACAAAGTACAAAGACTAGCCTGTGTATGCATGATAGGTGCAAAGAGAACTTGCCTAACGGACGCTATGGAAGTAATCCTAAGCCTCATACCCATCCATATAGTAGTTAAGGACAACATACAGAAGAACAGAGAGGGATCTAACAAACACTCCTCCCTAGAAATCACGAAACCTGGGATATGCCCCAAGATGATAAGACAAAAAAGTTTAGCTTTGTGAAAAAAATCAGCACAGAACTGGGTAGCAAAAGTGAATGGGAGTAAAACACCACTCGAGAGAAGTGCTATTAAATGACCAGAATAGGAGTATAAGGGCCTGGAACCAAATATTCCGAAAGTCTAAGCATATTCCTTAGCATTTTCAAGCGGAAATCTACGCAATCGGAAAAAGCGTACAGTTCAATATAGAAATGAATTTTCGAAGACAATATATTAATTATCATCATATGAATAGTCAAGGAGCCATTAACGCCCTGATCTCCTATATAATCAACTCCAAGATGATGTGGGAGTGTCTAGAAAAACTGAATGACCTGCGTAAGAGCAGTACTGTACCCTCCTATGGGTTTCAGAACACACTGGAGTTGGGAGTTGCGATAGCAGACGAACTAGAAAAAAAGGAGCTGAAACACCATATCTGAGACCTGAACCCTTCTGCGGAATAAGTACCAGCACAATATGCTTTATGAACTTGAGAAAGAAGTACTAAACAAAAGATCCCAATACTGGATGGAATCAGAATGAATGAGGAGACTAAGATACTTCTGGGAAACTACAACCAGAAGAGACTGCACCAGCTAGAGTAACAACAAGCTGAGAATACTAACGGAAATCCTATTAGGGCACTGCTGGTTGAAAGGACACCTTAAGAAACATGGATTAGTCTAAGAAGAAGATTGCAGATGTTGTTGGGAAGAGAACGAAACCTCTATCCACATTATCTCAGAATGCAATAACCTGCAAAATCCGAGGGAAAGATAACTAGAAAAACACCAAATAGAAGTCGGTTGATAGCCTTGAAATGCCTTGAAAGGCCTTGAAAGCCATAGGAATGGAGGAACTGCTCTAGTCTTCGAGACATCCTAATCGACTGAGTAGCAGCAGGTGTCACAATAGATCTTATAGGTCGCAGTGTATTGACACCCCAACTAACCAGAATACAGAAAAAATCCTAACGATATCCTTATACTTCCAGTTGATTATTTGGTAAAATTTTGATGCCATTCAAATAGCCACTAGCTAAAAACCAAAGTAGTTGGCCATACAAGTAGGTAAAGACGAATGAAATGAAATACTTACAAACCAAAAAGTACACATACTAAGGTACCAACTACGATAAACAAGAATGGATTCCAGTAAGAAGGAAAAATGTCTTTCGATTTTTTAGACGGTTTATATATGTCCTCCGTTATGATTATTTTGTTAAGAAAGTGACTAGTAATCATCTGACGATGCGAAAGACGATTTGGTTGAGGCGCACAATTTTGGGATCCAAAATCGATCATCACAAAAATTCGACGTCTCACATATGCCTAATTTTGTTTTCCTTCACTTTATTATGGTCTTTACTTCGGAATAATCCTAGCTGAAGACTATTTTAGTGGGGTTCAGGGTTGACTAAATATAAAAAAAGAACTCGCGAGAGCGGCTAAGATGAAAAATCGAAAACTCCCCATGGGTTCAATCTTAAGCTTCCAAATTTTGCATGGAGCTTCATCAGAGGCCAGAAAACCTATTTTCCACAAGGAGGACTTTTTGACCAACTTTTCACCCCTTTGAATACCCTCTATTTTCTCGATTTATTCCTGGTAACCTTTTTCGTTGGTGGGGAAGGGTGAAATATTGGCAAAAAATTCTTCCCTTCGGAAAACAGGTTTTCTGGCCTCTGAAAAAGCTACATACAAAAGTTGGCCTAAGGTTTTTCAACTTAGCCGCTCCTGCGAGTTTTTTAATTTGTTTATTTGGTCAACCCTAAGGCCGGGGCCTACTGAAAAAGTCTTCCAGTAGGATTTTTCAGAAGTAAAGATCACAACAAAGTGAAGGTACACAAAATTAGGCATATATAAGTCGTCGAATTTTTGCGATGATCGATTTTGGTTCCCAAAATTATGAGCCTCAATCAAATCGTCTTCCGCTTTGTTAGATGATTACTAGTCACTTTCTAAACAAAATCATCATAACGGAAGAAATATACAAATCGTTGAAAAAATAGATAGACATTTTTCCTTCGTACTGGATTCGGCCCTGGTTAATTTGGTCTGCAAACTGTTTACAAAATTTGATTCTGAACCGTAGAAAAACCATAAAAGTCGCTAAATTTCCACTCGATTATTGTTATAACTCTGTCAGTTTCCTTGCATGCACGATACGTGTTTTAATGATAACCATCGCGATATAAGTTTTCAATATTCACCCGAACAAAATAATCCTGGGGACAGAAAACTTCGGAATTGAGATTGTCTTTGATATTTTCCAGAGCCTCAGGTGCGCTTTCACGTGCACACTAATCCCTCTCCCCTTCGTGATTCCCCCTCAAATATTAGCTAGAAAACACAACCGCTGAGGCACTGAGCGAAATGAACCTTCTTATATTCGACGTGCACCCTAGGAGAGGAATTAAATCATTTCGCGAAGGGTCTCAAACGAGGCACGAACGAATGGTACAGTGGGAATGGACGAAATGGAAAATGAACATTCACACCTGCTTCAGACCCACGCGTTTATGATCCGTTTGCATGGCGAGGTTGGCAGGTTGATGGTTCAATGTGAGTTGCGGAAATTGTTGTGTATGACTTTGTTCTAAAAAATCCAATCTTGCAGTGCTCATGTAAGTTCGGAGTAACTATATCACTGAAATCACTAATTTCCAGAGTACAACCATCAGAAAAACTTGTTTTGGGAAAATCAGTGTTGATTTGAAATATCTCAAAAAACTTCTTTTTTTGTAAAGGATACTACTCAAAGAAAAAACCTTTATTCTATTTTGTCCACTGGTACTTTTTTACAATAATTGTTGACTTCTTATGACAACCACAGCTGACGTGATGTCACATAACTCCACATGCTTCCTCAAATGCAGAGGTTGAAAAGGAAACAACATTCAACTTTACAATTATGATAAATATGAAAATTTGTCATTCTTTTAAATATAATCGTGAATACATCTTCGTCAATATAATCAATATTATGACCAAATAACTACGTATTTTTGCATATTTTGCCAGACTTAAGTTATGTGCCCCATAAAAAGTAGATATAAGGAAAGCGAAATTGATCGGTGTATAAAACGCAAAAGAAAGAACTCTAGCGACAGTGGATCGAATGGCTGCCAGGAACAAAGTAAAGCATTCCTACCGTATGTTCCTAGGGTCACAGATCGGATTGGCCGTATACTACGAAAGTATGATATCAAAACCATATATAAACCTTCAAAGAAACTGATGGATCACTTGAGATCGGCGAAGGATAAACGTGATGAACTAAGCTCATCTGGGGTGTACCGCATTCCATGCACCTGTGGCAACGTTTATATCGGAACCACGAAGCGTTCCACAAATACCAGAATAAAGGAACACAAGGCCAATTGCCGGTTAGGTTAGAAAAATCCGCTGTCGCAGAACATGCGCTTAACAATAATAATCACAGAGTGAAGTTCGATGAAACCCAAGTAATTGCCACAACACATGCATATTATCCAAGACTCTTCCGAGAAGCAATCGAAATCAAAAAAGATCCCAACAATTTCAACAGAATTGAAGGAGGGTTACAATTGAATAAAGCATGGCTACCTGTTCTCAAAAAAACGGTAATAACACCATACCGGGAAATTAATGAATCCGAGGGGGTACCCGACGCAGGGACGATGGCACCGGACGCAGGTGCGAGTACGTCGACCCATAAATACTGGCTGAGACAACGCATACCAAACAAGTAGTGTTGAGTGATCGAAACTGTAAACATTTCTCTTGAAAATGCCAACCACTCGTGTTGGCGAAACTTCGAGTTTTTCTCTAAATAAACGTCAGCCTAAAAACCCGAAAAACCATCATTCATCCAACGATGGCCGCGAAAGCCTTTCACAATTTGTAGATATATTATTATTGATCAAAATAATCAATAAAAATTATCATACCATTGATATACAGGGTGTTTTATAATAAATGCGCAGGACTTCCGGATGCGATAGCTCGTTCAAAAATATGAAAAAAAGTTTCTATTAACTCACCCTCTAAAATTCAACAATTTCGAGATACAGGGTGTTGAAATTTAAAAAAAATTATAGTTTTTTGCGAATATCTCTGGAACCGTTTATCGCACAAAAAACAGATTCTGAATGCATTTTTAACTCATAATAAGCTATGTTTTGTGCAGATTTTTTATTTTTTAAAATACGTAATTGGTGAAGATTTTGAAGGGGTAGTGTGTGTTTTTTCTCCAACTTCTACGCCACTCGAAAAATTATGATTTTGAGCCACCTACTTGAACCGCCAATGTTTTCTGCACAAAAAAGGTACTCTTGGTCATAAGCTCTAAAGTTGACCGTTTTCAAGAAAAATCAACTTTCATGTTGAAAAACATGGTAAATTTTTTTAAATAATTTTTTTTCTAATTATACAAAATTTATTTAAACGTTAAAACAAGTAACAAAACTGAACGTTGACCTCTTAATTGCAAAAAATAACAATATCAATCATACTCAGTTGAATTGTTGGAAATGTCCGCCGTTAGCTTCAATGCACGCAGCAATTTTTCGAGGAAAAAACATTATTTAAACAACATGAAAGTTGATTTTTCTTGAAAACGGTCAACTTTAGAGCTTATGACCAAGAATGCCTTTTATGTGTAGAAAACATTGGCAATTCATATAGGAGGCTCAAAACTGTACTTTTTTCAGTGGCGTAGAAGTTGGGGAAAACAACACCCACTACCGCTTCAAAATTTTCACCAATTATGAATTTGAAAAAATTAAAAATCCACACAAAACATAGCTTATTATGAGTACAAAATGCTTACGAAATCTATTTTCTGTGCGATAAACGGTTCCAGAGATATTCGCAAAAAACGACTATTTTTTTAAATTTCAACACCCTGTATTTCGAAAATTGTGCGTTTTAGAGGGTAAGTTATTAGAAACTTTTTTTCATATTTTTGAACGAGCTATCACATCCTGAAGTCCTGTGCATTTATTATGAAACACCCTGTATATCTTGAGTGATGATAATTTTGAAAACCGAAAATAAAGGTATTATTTTTATGTGTTTCCAAGAATCGTCTCTACAAAGTTTTCCTGGCATCAGGCAAAATATGAATACTTCTCATATTTCCTAATATAGTAATGATTGTATTACATTGAATTCGATCTATTTAACGACCAAATAACTATGTATCATTTATATATGTTTCCAAACATTGTTTCTCCAGAGTTTTTCTGGCATCACGCAAAATATGAATATTTTACATATTTCGAAATGTAATAATGAAAATATCAAATTTGAATCGATCCATATTACGACCAAATACCTATTTATTTTTGGGTATTTTTTGCATATTTTGGCTGACGTTAGTTGAATATCTAAAGAGATATGTTCATTTAATGACCATATAAACTCTTGCATCGTTGATATGTTTCCTGGGTGATGATAATTTCGAAAATCTAATGTAAACGTATCATTTAGTATTTACAAAATTTGTTTCTTAAAAGTTTTCCTGGTATCAGACGTAAAATGCATATTTTTCATCTCTCATAATATAGTAATGAAACTGTTTTATTTAAATTGATACATTTTACGACCAATTAATTATGAATTTTTGCATACTTTGCCTGACGTAAGATATACCTGAAAAACTTTGTTCAGATATTGATCAATATAATCAATATAAAGTTTTCCACCCAACGATAGGTGTCGCTGCTCTTGAAGTTACGAAGCATCATCTGAAACTCAGTAACAGTATATCAATACTATTAAAAGCTTTAGTGAATCGTCCATTACTTATTGGACCCCGAGAGTTACCATGATAACATGCACAAAAAGTGTAATAGGCTGCTCACGCTGATAACCATTTTTAGTCTTTGGACATTGTGCATTACACGTCATTTTGATAATGAAAATGTGATCAAAGAAGTATGACGTTGATACAACGCTGAAAGTTGGGACATATCGCCTCAAAAAGAGCCGTAGTATTGGAAACATTACTCTTGAATCACTTAATTGACATATATTGTGATATGTTCTTTGGTCATTGTGTATAATACGTCATTTTGATGATGAAAATAAGATCAATGAAATATGACGTTGATACAACGCTGAAAATTGGGACTTATCGCATCAGAAGAGACCGTCGTATTGAAAACAAGTTTTGAAGCAGTTACTGGACATATGATATGCTATTTGGACATTGAGCATGATACGTCATTTTGATAATGAAAATGTGATCGTTCAAGTATAATGTTGATACAACGCTGAATATTGGGACTCATCGCCTCAGAAAATACGTATAATGAATACGTATTGATGATGTTGACCATCATTCATAAGACGATAACTTTATGTTCCATATAGGTAACAATTTAAAAAATGTTTACCGGGTAACTAATGCAAAACAAAAATCAGGGTTAATATAAAAGCAGATTATTCCAATCATTCATTAATAATTCAAAAGTTTTACTGAAGATAAATTTAGTTCAAAATATAGTCATCAAATCTTACACGTCTTCTAATTGTTTTATATACTTTTCCTTCAGATCTTTCGGAACCCTCAGTGCATTCATCAGATGGTTTAGTAAAAGCGGAAATTTATGGGATTTTTCCTAACGTAGGAACCAGAAAACAGCAGTATTCTATAATGTTCTGTTTCATTTCCAATGATATTTTCACTTCATATAATCTGAATTCTAATGGTGTTGTGGATTTTCAATTTTTTAAATTAATCTTCATATCTATGTATTATTCTCAATAAATAATATCACTTCAACACAACCATATTAATGAAAATAAAGACATTCTACTAGAAACAATTACAGAAGTTTAAATTCAAAGTGTTTTGAAGAAAATGTATACCAATATTAGAACTTGACAGAAACAATCAAATTTTCAGGACAGGATATTATTCTGTATCATGCAAGAGACTGAACTGCAGTTCATATGCATTTGTATAACTAGGGAAGATTTTAAATGAAGAAGTAAAACTCCAGCTACTCTTTAGTAGTTGTGAAATGGAATCGCGGGAAGTGCAACAATTTGATCTGAATATCACATCATTACATAAGATTGTCTTTCCTAGTACGTATTATTCCTTCGTTTTTCATTCAACAACAGGGAAATCGTTTTCATTTCCGTTCATAGTGCCTGAATCTATCCACTTGTCATTTGGAGAGTTCGAAAGTTATAATTCCCTTATTTATCGAGTACACCACTATGAAATAGTAGAGATTGAATCTCTTATAGTTTCAAATTTGGTGCATTTATTACTCACCCTTGAAACGGCAAAGGCAAATGATAATAATAATGGATGACCTCAAAGTTTCACCAAAACTTTAATTCCGATTTAGGATATATCCAACAATTTTAAACGGGCATATTGCTTAACTGGCCATCATTGGTCAGTTGAATAGGCCGTAGTGCGTAGATTACGCGATCTAAGATTACTTCTAACTGACCAAAAACAAGCAATTGAGCAATGCGCCCGATTTAAATTGTCGGTTATCTCCTAAATCGGGATTAACGTTTTGGTGAAACTGGGCCTAAGTGTGGTGGAAGAGTACAGAATGCTATCGGAAAGAAATTACTCACCTAGGGAAGGAGCAACGCTGCTCCCAAGAAATAATCTTAGTTCAAAACTCTGTCCGCGGCAAGTATCAGCATAAACTCCGACCGATCTAGTCATCAGAATTTTCGGGGACGACAAAAGTTGCTGCAACTGATATACTTGTCGTTCCAATCCTACTCCATTTCTTCGGGGTGATGAAATAGACTGACGAAGAGCTGCGATAATTCGACATTGAAAACATCTTCATAGGAGTTTGCATCCTGAATAGTCTGTTTCACGGTTATACTTCCCCGATACCAGTGAAGCTGTGAAATTTTGAGTTTGCACTTTCTACATAACAGATAAAGTCATCAGGAATGCAGATTCCCTCCTCTGCATGGTACGCGACCATAAAATTTCAAGGTAGCAACCCGTGCAGCCTATGAGCTCGTTCCCGTATTCGACACTGAACAGGTGAACTCAAACTCTGTCACCAAGTTGAAAACCGTTCAACAAAAACCTCACATCAAAGCTGCGGGTACTAAGGTCCTCCTACAGCTCCTACAGCTGCATAAGGATAGTTGGCGTTGAGTGTGGCAACCACGCATACGTTCCGTATATCATTCGGTCTAGAATCAATTCAATAATAAACCTAAATGAAGTGAAATAAACCACAAACTTATATGTGCTGAACGGTGAAATATTGTGTCATTCGGTGAGTGTTAAAACTCTGTTTTTTTGTGAGATATAAAACCAGACTAACAAACTGCGTACACGTAAATAAGCCCAGCACAACCTTTGCCCCCAAGAGAACTAGGTGCCAGGCAGCACTGTTGCCAAATCTTGAAAAAAGTCCTGCAACAGAATATTTCAATGCGAGAGGATGTCCGAAATTTGCCAGAGCTGTACTTTGAAAATAACTTCACTTCAGCCTAGCATCACTTGTTGTGCATGTTTAAAAAAATACCATGCCTCCTGTGTCAAGCTCACCAATAGTGATATGGCACACATTCAAGGAATCTCACAAAAACGGAGCTGCCCACAATGCGTAACGAATCTCAAACGGTACAGAAATGCAGATCCTCCCAATGAGGAACACCAAGGAAAAATGAGCAGAATGAGTGGAATCTCAAAAAGGTATAGCAGAAGATATGTCAGAAATAAAGAAAACTCAACTGAGTCATCAATAAGATGTGAAAAAAATCAACGATAATCTGGAAAGTCATGAAAAAAGACTCTCCTTGCAGGTTGTTGTGCAACCGTAGACACATGTTTCGAGCTTAACCTCTCATCAGTACGGTAAAATCAAATGCAAAGATGTGCAACAGTTGGATGTAAAAATAAAAACAAATGAAGTCAATAACAGGAAGCAAACCACACATTTGTGGCTTCCGTTAGAAGACCTTGAGCTTTCTAGGCAACAACTAACGTCGCCACGGAGGCAGCTATAGCTATAAGCGTGACAATCCTACCCAGGAAAATATAAATTAGGATGGATTTATCGAAGGGCAATGTATAATAATATAAATGGAAAAGTTATTGGATACAGCCCTCAAATTGTTGTGCAACCGTAGACACGTGTTTCGAGCTTAATTTCTCATCAGTACGGTAAAATCAGGTTTTAGCACAAAAAACACAGATTTTCTTTTTCTCTTCCGATTCGACACCTCTTTGAATTTCACCGAAATTATTTGAGATGCATTGATCCTTCCACCCGACATATACAGAACTTTCAAAGCTCAAGCTCAAGGTACCGTTTTTGGCTTCCCATAATAGACATTGAATTCTTACAAAAGGCAAAATACTCCCACCTTGTTGATTCTGACCGACTAATGTTCAGTTCATTTTAGACAATTTTACAGCATTCTGAATACTTTCAAATTTTTTCAAGTAAAAGACATGTCCACCTCTCTTTTTCAGTGTACCTGCGGCCTATACACAGTATTAGAAGAATTATCTGCTTAGACGTATGCAGGCAGTGGCGTATGACAAACAATTATCAAAATACATGCGCGTAGAGAGTGGTGTTCCACAAGGATCTATCCTGGGACCGCTACTCTTCATTCTTTATACACATGAATTCCACAATAGTCTACGACACTGCTCTTCACATTTCTATGCAGATGATACTCAAGTCTATTACAGTTTTGAGGAAAAGGATACCGTAAATGCTTGCTCACTTATCAATGACGACCTCGCATTCTTACTATCCATTTCTAAAAACTTTTGTCTATCCATTAATGCTTCAAAATCGAAGGCACTTCTCTTTGGCAGATCGGCAGCAAGAAGAAGATGCAACGACTTAGTTCATATTGCAGTTAATCAAGACACAATTGAACTGAAAGATAGCGCAAAAAACCTTGGTGTCCTTTTGGACTGTGAATTAAGATACTCGTTACACGTGACCATAGTACTGCGTAGAGCTTTTTGTAATTTAAAACTAATTTACAGCAATAGATCACTACTTAATAAAAAAATTAAAATAATTCTTTGCGAAACACTGGTCCTATCTCATCTAAACTTCGCAGATACAGTTTATGGGCCAAGTCTACTGAAGAAAGATTGGTTGAGAATACAACGAGTACAAAACTGTTGCACGCGGTTGATTTTTGGACTGAAGAGAGGTACTCTTACGTCCCAATTCATTAAAAACATTGGATGGCTGAATATGGAGAGTACAAGACTCATACATGCGTGCACACTTTACCACAAAATTATAGTCACCGGAAAGCCTTCATATCTATACAACAAAATCCGATTCAGAACTGATGTACATAACTTGAACGTTCGTTTTAAGAATCGACTCGCTCCTCCCCAGCACAAAACTTCACTATACGAGTGCTCCTTTTCATATCACCTGACAAAGCTCTACAACTGGTTACCCGATATATATAAAAAAATGGCAATGTCAAACATGAAAAACATAATTAAACATGATCTTCTGAAATATCCCTTGACATGGATTGCGTAAAACAATCACACTATTTCTGAAATATCTATAAATCAAAAATTTTCAATATTTGTATGTAAACATGAATATGTTTTTTTTTTGTGAATATTTATTCTATTATTAGCTATTTCATATTCTTCACCCGGACTCGTTCTTTTGCAAGTCGAGCGACCGGGACTTTCACGGTTTAGTGGAAGAGCAAACACTTGTGTCAACAAGTAGTTTGAACTCTGCCATTTGACGAGATACAATTCTATATCTAGAAATCATGTAATAACAAAAATATGTCTTGTCAATAAAAGCCTTTATTATTTTTATTATTATTAATATTAGTAAATCTTTGAGTAATCTTCTGTTATATCCCGCACTTCGTACCGTTTCAAGATATTTTGCGATGAAGTGTTTTTTCTACTCACATTACTGAAATAGAATTTATGTGAAATTATGTATCATGCTAAATGATCAATCAATCACAGATTCACAATCACATCACCATAGAAACTCCATTCTTCAAATCCATCACTAAATAGGTTACTGTATGATTTCAGTGGTTTGAAAGGATTTCGTGAATGACCCTCTGAAAATACGGATATAATTTGTTTTCCTGAAAGCTCTGCACTAACCGTTGTTTAAATGTTCATTTTTGCATGGAATTAGACACTGGAAATATAAGTTGTATTTTTAAAGACTTACAGTCTGCGCTTTTCTTCGTGCAACGACACTTCGTGGGAACCAAGAATTCAAGTGGTTTCAAAATAATTACAAGAAAGTGTTTTTCGGCGTGAAATATTTTTTTAAATTTATTTTATTATCTTTGTGGCCTTCTTTAAGTTTTTACTCCATTTCAGAAAAGGTTGGTTTATATTATTCAGCGAAATTGCTGGAAGGTTTTGGTCAAGTACTAAAGCAGCATAAACTTGCAAGAAATTAACCGGCACGAAACTCATATATTCCACCAACTGGGACCAGGTAGCCGAGTGGTTGAAGTGACATTGTTTCAATAAATTTGGCTGCTAGTCGGCAATGGTTCAAACCATGGCAGCTGCAGAAATTTTTCTGATGGCCCGAGAAAGTTTCGACTTCTGAGGGCTGCCATTCGTAAGGGGACGACAGCTGGTAAACGAAAAAAACAAGCAAACAAACTACCCACAAATCCCTCACAAGTTACGTAATCCCTAAGGATCCCAATCACCCAAAGCGATCAGTAAGAAATGAAGTAGTGGAAATAGCTGCTTCAGGGTATAGTGAAAAAGATAATACCCAAGCACTCACCAGCGAAGTTTTCCAACCTTAAGTTGTTCCTAGATTTGATTATCCTCTGTAGGGCATGAAGTTTCTCACCATACGTAGTCATTTTCGCTAGTGTTCACTAAGATGTGGAGGGTAGAACGGTTTAGAACCATTATCTATTGTGGTCGTTGTATAACTACGGTTATACATTCTCAAGATGTTTTTTTATATTAGTGGAGTTTTTTCTTGGGATGGGTAGATTAATTATCCAATGCCCTTTCCCTATAAGTGATGATTGGTGATTTTAGGTTACAAGTTATTTTGTGAATAAATTTTTTCACAAGTAATGAATTTAGAATGTGCGAAAAAATAGGTGCTTTGGAGAATTTAGACACATGCCGGCAACAGTGTTTTGATCTCGATCGATGTGGTTGTCGTTCAATTATCTAATGGAAGAAATACGGCAATTGTCTAATATATTCTTTTCCTTCCTGAGAATGAGGGGAATATTTAGGCTCGAGCGTTGGCGATGTAAAAGTTGGCGAGCGGTTGATGGAAGTGGAAAAATAACATTCAAGTGTCGGTGTAGACAGGAATAAAGAAATCTGAGGTCGAGAGATTGAATATGAAAGGCAAAATAGCAGGCTTTTTATGATTGGAATGAAAAGTTTAAAGGTATTTCAAAAGAATAGATTCTCGAAAACTCATTTCTTCACTGGAAAAATTCATCGAATATATTCAAATTGAGAGAAAAGATTATAAGTACTGAAAGAGATCATGATTTTCGTCTCCATTGTATTCTTCTATTCATGTTCTTATGTATACTGCTTGCACAAAAATTAATAATGATCCTTTCAATACAAATTTATTGAAATTCCGAAAGGTATGCAAATTTTTTATGAACCAAATTTTCCACGAACACTTTCCTGAATGGTTTGAAACCCCTTTAAATTGGAAACTATATTATGAAATCAAATACATAAAGTCTATGGTCAAGCGGAAGTAATTACTTCACTCACTATGTGTGAATTACATTAATCATCTGAATATTAATTTTTCAGTTCCTGGAAGACAATTTGTTATTGCAAGTTATCCTCATCATTATCGAAATATCGAAGAAATGTCCTCTTGATTCACATGGATCCTCGCTAGGAGGAATGTGTGAAAAGTTCCATTCCAAACACGGAAGTAAATGATTAGTTATTTCTGAAAACCGACAGCCATGTTTCATATCGGTTTGAGAAGAAGTAAAAGAAGTACGACTTGAGAAATCTTATTGAAATAAGATATATCCCAAAATCTGGCTTTCGTTAAAAAAATTCATCATGCAAAAAACTCGAGAGTAATTTCTGCTAGCGGCTGACACTTAGATCGCTTGGCCTATACTCTCAACACAAAATTTATTTCTAATGAACTATGGAAAGTTTCATATTTATTGGTAGGGCACTCTCAAATCATCAATTTATTGTCAATTCTGACACGTATAGATAATAATTCAAATCCCTTTAAGCAAATGCAAAGTTTGAAGATCTCTGAACCTCAACTTTGAAATGTTGAAGCACGGAGTATTCACGATTCAATGGTTCAATTTTCCAAGTTTTGAAATTGATACAATTACAGGATATATAAACATAAAACAGTTCAAAATCCACAAACTTGCACGGATATGTAATGAACATTTTGTCGCAGATGAAAATGCAAGCGTATAACTTTATTTATAAATATTGGGAGAGGTCAAAATCACTAATTATGATTAATTATTCTCCAATTTGTTACCTATAGTTCAGATCACTTCCAAACTTTTTTTTGTAGTCACCGTCATGTAGTTTTTTAGCTCCCCATCTCTGGCTCTACTAGTCTGCTGGTTAGCAGCACATTGTAAGTAATTCCTAACATATAGAGGTCAAACGACTCACCTTGTGGATGTTCAATCCTCAAATAAACATCCTCATTGATACACTAATTATACTGTTGCCTTGATTGCTATAAACCCTAAGGATAATAACAAGTGCAGATAATTCCTGATGTTCGAAACAGTTTTTCATGATCTTCACTCCTTATTTCGCCTTGGAATCATCGATGAAAATAATAGGGAAGTGCTAAACTGGATGATTTTAAAAAATGTGAAGGGAATATAATTTGTCGTACCGTACCAAAATTTGGGTTTTTATTATTATTATCATTATAATAATGACACATTTTTTCTCGTTGCTGTGACAAGGATATCGATGATTCACCTTGATGTTCGATGCAACTTGTTCTTGAACTTCACTTCCAACTCCGAAATGAAATCATCGTTTATGATGATTGGTAAGTGGCTGTTTTCATTTTAATTTTTGCACATTTTTGGAAACCCCCAACTCACGTTTCCAAAAGATGTGAAAAGAAAAGGATTTGTCTTTTCTTCAAGAATATCACAGACAGGCCCCATCTCCGAAGCTACAACACATCCAGAGTGAGCCCTGGTGCCGTTTTAAAATATGAGAGCAATGTGTTCATCATTCCACCAAGGACTCTTATGATTATAAAA
Organism: Chrysolina oricalcia; assembly: GCA_944452925.2. Lineage (NCBI taxonomy): Eukaryota > Metazoa > Arthropoda > Insecta > Coleoptera > Chrysomelidae > Chrysolina > Chrysolina oricalcia. The sequence continues at coordinate 59,844,718 of OX101815.2, forward strand.
CCACCATTTCAACAGATTGATTCGGATGAATCTTGCGGAGTTCAATGAGTAGAGCTGAAAACTTCATAACAGAAATCGTCCTACTTTGTTGGTCGAGGAGGACAACATCAGACTTATCGGCATATATTTGTCTGAGGGTGGGAAATGATTAGATCCGGTTGAATCGGCACCTCCCATTTTCCAGAATAGACTCAATATTTCCCGGAGCATAAAGCAATCTATATATATATATCGTCTATACCGTACGAGTGTCGTAGATGGTAGTATAACCCTCGTAGCGCCGCGTTATATCTTTGGATACAGACTGAGATCGCATGAACTGGACAAACTGACCTCAAATGCATGAAGGTCTCAGGTTCCCCATGACATTCTCTGCATCTGGTTGATATCAGCCCAGGTAGCACATCATATCGGCTGAATCTTGGTTCCATATTGGGCCAATATAGATATATTGTAAACGAAACATCAATATTGGTTCAATATGGGTGAATATTCAAAAAACAATATTATATTAATAATATTGGTGGAATATTGGTTGAACTAGTTTTGAATGTAGATTATCACACGAAATATTGGGTCAATATTGGTTGAATAATTTCTACCAATATCGATAATACAATATTGGTTATATATTGTTTTCCACATCTAGAATAAATATTGCAATCCAAATATTCCAGTCATATCGATTATAGGGGAAAAAACTATATTGTATTTTCAAGATTGTTAGAATATTGGTTGAATATCATTTCCACTATATTTGACAAATTGTAATAACTCACTAAGGTATATTGACATCCACCAATATATCCAAATGATATTGTACCAATATCGATAAATATTGTACCAATATCGATAAATATTCTACCAATATCGATAAATATTGTACCGATATCGATAAATATTTTGAAGCCATTATTGCTTCAAGAATATTCCACCAAAACTATTTCTAAAATATTCAAACAATATTCGACCAATATCGCAAAATGGTCACCTTTTACTTCTCGACAATATAACGTTCGAATATTGTGCCAATATTGTCAGAATATTGTATCTGCGATATTGTACCAATATCGCCGAACATTTTGAGGCCAATATTAGTTCAAGAATATTTCGCCAATATTATTCACGTAATATTGGACCAATATCGCCGAATGTTCACATTTTTTTTCTCGCCAATATTGCATTTCAAATATTTCGCCAATATGTTCACAATATTGTATCAATATTTTACCAATATAGGTGTGTTACTTGGGAGGGACCTCTTTACCCATCACGCGACTATGGTAGACTATAGGGTGTTCAGGACACCATCGTGGCAGGCCATTATGAATCCCTTGGTCTCTGGCTTCAGCTCTCTTGGCCAGAGAAATAGGAACTTCAGGTTTTTGGACAAGCCAAGATCTTCCTTGTTTCTGAAGAAGGCATGGCTTATCCTTGTGCAGCTGTAGAAAGACCTGACGGTATCCATTATTATCATCACCATCATTATAACTATTATTATTATTATGATACTTGGTATTTGTTTGCTTCTAACAAGTGCAAATGAATTCTGAAGTTCGATAAAGTTTGTCTTGATCCTCACTCCCAACTCCGAAAACGAATCTTTGGCGTCCGTAAAATTGATGAGTAAGTACAAAACTGGCTGATTTTACATCCATCTTTTGTTGGCAATATTTTGGGTTTGTCAGTGATAGTCGACGCCAGACACGTAAAAGACTGTACTTTGCCCAACTAAACTTTAATAATTCTACTAATTCACAGAATATTCTGAATAGAAGTTTTTTTTTTTTAAATACCCTGTCACACTGACATCAAGAACAACAACGTTCCCTTTTTTCCCTCAAAATCATCAACAACCCTCCTATCCTATACAGGGTTATGATATTTATAACACTGTCAACAATGTTTCAATCAATAACTGAACTTTAAAATATATATCTACTGAAAAGATGATAATAATCATGACACATAAGTTGTTTTCAACTCATGTATCTATATTTGTAATGGCAAAAAATGCTAATTTCCGTAAACTTCATTGTCATTGTATACAGTGTGTCCCACTTACCATGCTCACCGTAGGTATCTTTTTAATGGTAAGAGATACGAGGTCGGTTAAATGACACCAAATGGGGAGTTTATCAAGGCCAACTGAAATGTGAAAAAGTATTTTGATAATATCTATTCGTCTTTGTTTTATACGCAAATAAAAAATTTTGATCATTTTCATGTCTCTTCCAAGTGAATTTTTACCCACTTCTGGCGGTCCTAATAACTTGAAATTTGGCAGATGTTCCTAATTCCGGTGAAAATGCACTACGAAATTTTTATTGAAATAAAAAATAAAAAATGGCGGCTCCTCCAATATGGCGGACGGGATTTGTGATTATTGTCCGATTCCATTAAAAATTGGTATGTGGGGGTTTTTAAGGTCGGAGATCATGATTTTTATGTTAAAATTTATAAATTCAAGATGGTGACTTCAAAATAGTTCTTGTTTTTGTATAAATGACGATAACTCGGTTGTTATCAGCCAAAAACTATTACTGTGACACATCATCTGTGAGAGAAAAAAAAGTTATTCATAACTAAGTTATAGTGAGCTATGACCTACATTTGAAAAATTATAGTTGGTACTGATATCTCAAATTCTAGAAGAGTTGGTATGAATTTCATATTTTTTCCGAAATCTCATTGAAAAACTGCTATGAGAATGTGAAATTCCTATTCGAATATTTTCATAAATAAAGAAGTTACAGCGGAAACATGAAAATGATCATAATCTGTTTTTTGCGTATAAAATAAAAACGAATAGATTTTATCAAATTATTTTTTCACATTATAGTTGGCCTTGATAAACTCCACATTTGGTGTCATTTAACCGACCTCGTAGATACCCAAGGTGAGCATGGTAAGTGGGACACACTGTATACTTTCGTAGATCAGAACACTTCAAACTTCAAATTCAACTTCAATTCGTTTTACCAAAGTCAGAGGAAGTACCTATAATTTGTTTCGAAGAAAGAAATTGCCAAGGGAACAGGACCGTCAATCCAGTAAGCAGAACAAAATAGTATCGAAACATTATCACCGACTCAAACATAAGCATTCAATGGAGCCTAGTGAATTGTGTTCGCCTCCTCATGCGCCTTTGAAGAAAAAAGAAGTTGTGTATATACAAAAATATTTAGATTTTGTAGCGAAGTATGTGTAAATAGTTGTTGGATTAGTATAGTTTGTATATTCGGTTACATTTACCTATTCTTTTTTATCTTACCTTTATTTATTTATAAAGCAAATATGTTATTCAAATTAAAATCCTTTGAAACGTAAGTTGTGTTACAGTTTGATCACGTGACTGACGTCAGAAAATTTTCACCAAGTGCTTGAATTATTACAGGAAATTTTTCGAGTACATGAATTTTCTTGAAAAAAATCATGTACGAGATAAATATCCTGCAATTAATTCATGCACGCGGAGGATTCGGTAAGAAAATTTTGCACCAAAATATATTAGATCAATGTCATCTGACTTGGAGATTATTGAAGACGAAACAAGTTATAACATCAGTGGGCCATCGATGGTTTTTGTTGACACAATTTCAGATACGCATTCGTATTGTGGCGGTATGTTGAAAATATGGGTCTATCAGAAAAAAGCGGGAAGCGCTTTGCTGGATAAAGCATAAAAAAGCTTTACAAGTCTACTCGATGTTCCAAAATACATACCACTGAACCGTTTCATATGAATCCAGCGGAAAATAAAGCGCTTCATTTATCTGTAGCGCCTAGAAGACCTGCCAGCCGACTATCACGTGAAGCATAAAAGCCGCTGCAGCTGCTGCATGCTGTGAGACGCACCCGTTGACAGCTCAACCCCTAACCAGTTGCTCGATATTTCTAGCACGTTTCGTATTGTTGTAAAGTTGTTTTCAAGGTTTCAGAATAATAATATTGCGGAATATAATTTATAATTAGATAAGAACATTGTGAAGACAAAAGAAGTCATCCATAATTGAAATACTTATCTCACCTATTTGAATAAAAATGCAATGTGGAAGAAAACAAAAATGAGAAATCAATCAACGTAGGAAGCGTCTGGAAATTTCAACCAAGTTTTCATGAAAAGATAAGTTGAATAAAATTGTTTCAAATATCAAATTCATGCAGTCAAGAATATGTAGACATTTGATTGATATAATTTTTCTATCGATGGACCTAGTCATTGTTGAAATGCAAGGAGTCCTCAAAATATTTTCAGACTCATTCGAAATATCTAGTAAATACATAATTATGAAATATTATCTCCTTTCATATGAAAAATGAAATTCCATTCGTACAAAAAAGCATAATATCAACTATCTCATCTCAAATATTTGACAGAATAATTCCACTCATTAATTTCGCCTAGGGTACCCTGGAAGATAAAAATTTCTGGAAATTTTTTGGGTTGTCATGGCAAGGCAAGGAAAACCAATTTTTTGATTATCTAAAAAAGCGAGATGTGAAATTTTCAGTGTAATCACTTCCAGGGTACCCAGTAGAAAAAAATCGTGAAATCGATATAGGTGACAAGGTTATATGTCAAAATAAGAGCATTCGATTGGTCGAAAATTGTTGGTGTGGAATTTTCAGTTGTAATATCACAAGAGAGTGAGAATAGAGTGAAAATAATTAGACAGATTTTTTGAAAACTTGTTGCCACGCAATAGACACAGGAGCTCGAAGGGCTCGAGTGACAGACAGTCAAATCAAAGAGTGACAGACGTCAAATCTAAAGTATCAGTTGATGTCACATAATAAAAACAAAATACTACGAATATTCCCGATGCAATAATCTAAGTAGAAAATTCCCACTATAATAATAAAAACCTCCACATACCAATTTTGAATGGAATTGGACCATAATCACAAATCTCGTCCGCCATATTGGAGGAGCCGCCAATTTTTATTTTTTATTTCAATAAAAATTTCATAGTGCATTGTCACCGGAATTAGGAACATCTGCCAAATTTCAACTTATTAGGACCGCCAGAAGTGGGTCAAAATTCACTTGCAAGAGACATGAAAATGATCAAAATTTGTTATTTGCGTATAAAACAAAAACGAATAGATTTTATCAAAATATTTTTTCACACTTCAGTTGGCCTTGATAAACTCATTTGGTGTCATTCAACCGACCTCGTATCTCTTACCATTAAAAAGATACCTATGGTGAGCATGGTAAGTGGGACACACTGTATAATATGATGGAAATTGCCATCTTAATTTCACCGACATTGTGATAATGAATAGATAACTGGACTGATAATTTTTATCATAACCGTTCTTGAATTTTCATAACCAAATTGAATGATTTTGGTACGGACCTGAGCCGACTTCTTAAATTTTGAATGGAAACACCCTTCTTTAAAGTTGATGTGCTGTCTGAAAATTGCTCAAGGCCTATAAACTGAAATGGCACGCTAAACTTTCCTTATTCTTGGAAGCCCCAATGTGGCTGTTGGATGTGATAAATAGTAATTGAAGCAGATAGAAATGAGTGGTAAGATTAAGGAATTGGATGGATATGGTTATAGAATTGGATGGATACGGTTATATTATGTAAGATCACACAACCTGAGTGGAATGAACGATGTCAGTAGAAATCAACGCAATCTCACTTTAAATCTGATAAGGTAGGTGGTACTTAAACAATACCAGGAACTGAAAAATATTCAGAAAATTATTCATTTCAAGAGTAGTTATGTACACAGTTGATTGAATATATTCTTTTTATGTGTAACGTAACGTATCACGGAAAAATAAAGTTCAAATAAACTAGAATTTTTTTTTAAACGTTTACGTTCTGATGTCTGCCTACGTTGCCAGCAAGTTTTGGTAATTTCCTCCAATTTGTAAACTTTGTGGCAATATTTGTGACGTTACGGGAATTGGCGTGAGGTTTTTGTTACATGGATAGATATATAATACTAAGGTGAAACACGATTGAATTTCCACAGATTTATTGTCTTTGCGACATGTTTCGAGTTTCGATAAACATAATCTTCCTCAAGAGAATGTAATACACTAAATTATTGTTAAACGAAAATTACTTGAATACCCTTCTTACCAATTGAGGTAATTAGGAGCTATAGTTGTAGTCAAACATATAAGATAAATAAAAAAATGCGCAAAAAATGGTCGATTAGCTCTAAATTGATTCCCATGCCGCCGACCAGGGTCGGACTAGTACATATGCCACAGAATATTGTGATGCGTGCAGATTAATCAAGTTGATTTAACAAAAGCACTGTAACTTTCGTATTCAGAATAATCCATTTTTATTATTGTTAGTATCCATAGATTAGGTAAACAACTGCCCCGTCGAAATCTAATTTTCTAATAGCTGCGCGTACCGCATACAGCTGGGATTTCTATTATAACTACGCCCGACCCTGCATGGAAAAAAAACACAACTAATTGCTGTGCGGGCCTTTACATCTTCCGCGCCAAGTGTTACGTGGGGGCGATAGGTGGAATAATTTGAATGGATGTAGAAATGTCAATAATTTTATTTATTGATTTATTGCAATTTTTGTCTAAAAAACTGTGTTTGGTTACTGACAAAATAGGAATTGATTTCCTGGTAATTTCCTGAACTTATGTAAGTATTGATATTTACTCGCTCTGAAGTTAGCCAATATTCTCATGTGATTACCATATAAGGTGTGTATGGCGTGGTACTATGCATTTTTGGCAGAAATATATTATTTTTAATTGATAACTTGCTTAATTTTTTTGAAGGAAATGTGAGGACTAGCACAATATTTGCTTATACAGGATGATTCCTAAGGTGGACCGGTCCGTTCATTAATTTCTCACATTGCAAGGAAAATAATGTCTATGGGTGAACATGTAAAAGACAACAATTCGTTTTCGAAATGCAGGACGTTAAAGTTAAAAATTAATATTGAATTTACTTTTATTACTGGAGGATCACAAAATACCCACGAGCAGATGAATAAAAATATGATTCTTCGAAACAAAATGCCAATGTCCAATATTGATTATATTCCCGAATATGATATTAGGACATGAGAGAACATTCAATTTTATGCAAGAAATAAATGAATGGTCCAGTGGAAGAACGATGAGGTTCCACTTTTTAGAAAATCGAGAAAAGCGAAATCTAATGTGGGAGTGCCATCGTTTTTACACTGTGCTGCCTACTTTCGACCGCAGTTTTTTATGGAATGTCATTGTTTGTCCCCAGTAAGGTTTGGTATGTTGATACTTCGAGCTATAAGCTAACCAGATGCCGCTAAAATGTCGATTTCGGAAAATATGGAACCTCATCGTTTTTCCACTAGGCCCTTCAAATATGATTGCACTAAAACTTGATAGAAATCACCGATAAAAAACGGGAAAACAATATTCGGTACCAAAATTTAATGAAATTGTGTCGGATGAAAATTCCATTCAAGACACCCATATGATACATATAATATTTGAATTTTAGCAATATTGATCATTGACATACCATACTGAGAGCTTCCATCGGAAAAGTTCACACGAGTTGCAAATCATCTATTAGAAAATCTTCAACCGCGAAAGTATTATTGCAGTTCAAAGTGAGTAATTTTTCGCACTAAAATCTGTATAAATAATGATAACGTGGCAACGCACTATCCGTTCTGAAAATATAGGATTACAGAGAGTTCATATAAATAAAACACAGGGCGATTAATAGGAAACTTGAATTTATTTTCATGGAAGACCATGTTGGGATATGCACTTATTTGAGAATTATCCTCTCCAGATTATTTTTAAATTATCTGACCAAAAACAACTGAATTCCTGACAATCCAGATGTTTTGTCGTGAAGAATGCAGTACTGAATGAAAACTGTGTATATACAAGAATGTTGTAAATTTTTTTATTTGTTATTCCTTTTGTTGAATTACTTTTTAATGAATGTTAAATCGAATCTTTATACTGCATATATTTTTTAAATTGTTTCTTTGTACTTAGTATCGATCTCTAGTATACTCGTTTATCAAAAGAAAAAGAATGAATTAATCCTCTCTCAATAATGAATTTGATGCAATTGAAAAACGATGTACCCATGGCGAATTTACCTATAATGCACTAGCTATTTCAAACTCTTGCACCACTTGCCCCTTTCCAGGCAGAGATAGACAAGATAAGACCATTTTTTGCGCCTTTTTTATTTATCTTATATGTTTGACGACAACTATACCTATAATAAAAATTGACAATACAATGTAGGTACCTGGAAATCTCAAAACATAAGTACTACTTAATTCATTGAAAAGGTTTACCAAATGGGAACTATTTAGGTCTAATTGATCATTTGGTGAACATTCCGACTTTTTCAATTTAATAATTTCAAATAATTATAATTTATTTACCTTTTTCCCATTCATTAATTTCAATTTTGCGAAGTTTAGATGCAAATATTCGTGGAAAATTCGGAACAAGTTGGAGCTACAATCACCTAATAATGCGAACAAATAAGTCATGGTATGATGATTGATCATTACATAAAACAATTTCATGCATATTTTGCATAAAGTATGATTTTCAAATCGATTCATTTTTTAAACAAAGAATTTTATTGGTTTCACTGGCTGTGCAATATTCTCCATTGCAACAAAACGCGAGTTTTTTTTGATGTTTTGAAGTGTCAAAATAAAATGATCACAGCCTCCTATGATTGATGCTTGCTAACGCTGGTTATGAATTCCATATACCATATTATTGTTTATATAGAAGATAGTTAGTCAACCTTATGGGATTATAATTGGATCAAAATGGATGCGACATGTAGATGGCGATAGTGAGCTCGCATCCAAGTCATGTCGTAACTTCAGTGATCTGGCCTCCAAGTCATGTCGTAACATGATTGAAACAATGGGACAGCATTAAAATCAGGGTTTTTTGAAGGAATCTGCATTAAAAGGACGTCAAATATTCATGTTTGTAAGTAATCACGCTAGATGACACTCGCGTTTGCGTCCAACACCAATTACACATGTACTGACTAACTATCTTACTTTATAAACAATGACCATATTGTTCGTTTAAACGAACAGTTTACAGTTTCCATTAGTAAACAATTTTTTTGAGTTATAGTGTCCCACGAACAGATGGCGCTGCATTAGTTATTGCAGAAAGATGACGTTCTAAGCGTTTAATTGAAATATTACCCAATTTGAGTGTGTTTTTTGGTCAATTGTGCTCGTGAATTTCAATTATCTCCGACTAATGGATTATCCAATCGATCTACGACCTGCAGGGTAAGTAAATATAGCCAATATTCTCTGATATTTCATACACGCTTCGAATACAAATTGAACTTAGAATTCTGAAGGTTGCCGTGCCATCGTTGTTTTATACTAGTTCTGCGTGGGCTGTCAAACTTGTGTGTAACATAAATCGTACAGTAGGCATATAGTAGTAGTTTCGAGAAATTGTCGTAAGTATTACAAACAAATGAAATTGTGTTTTTTTTTATAGTGGTTTGACCATCCATGACCTTCTCGCAGAACTTGAAGATGATATCCATACCAGTTCAACTTACAATGGAGTTGATATTGTTATTTTGCCTCCTACGAATGCAAACGAGGATTTCACAGATGAAGATTCGGGTGATGAGCAAGACGTCGCAATAAACAATTTGCCAGCTTCACAATTATTGGCAGAATCTGAAATTTCAAATAGAGAAGATGATATAGAAGGCAACATATGGGACTTGGTCGAAAATCAAAGAGAGAAAGAATTGTGGGGTGAAAGTGATTATTTACCATTATCTCATAATGTGAAATCTAAGTCAGTGGCTAAATCTAAGAAGAATTCATACAAATGGAAAAAGCTTGACAGTGATGATAAACACTTTGATATTCCGTGGGAACCAGCTTTCACAGTTGCTAACCAAAGTTCTTCACCACAATTGTTCACCAAATTTTTCGATGAAGAAATTATGACACTTCTGGTTGAATTCACCAATATGTATGCTGCAAAGCGAAACAGGAGAGCAGATATAACTGCTGATGAAATGAAATGCTTCTTAGGGGTATTATTAGTGAGCGGTTATAATTCAGTCAGCCGAAGAAGGATGTATTGGCAAAATTCAGATGATTAAAAAAATTCTCTCATTTCCAAGTCAATAAGTAGGGATAGATTTGAATATATCATGTCTAATATCCACTGCTGTGATAATGATAACCTCGATCAAACCGATTGTTTTGCAAAAATTAGACCTCTTTTTGATAAAATGAATAAAAATTGCTTGGAGCATGCACCCCATGTAGAGCAACATAGCATTGATGAAGCCATGGTTCCGTATTTTGGTCGACATCCGGGAAAACAGTTTATCAAAGGAAAACCTGTTCGATACGGTTATAAGCTTTGGGTGGGCACGACATTCTATGGTTACATCAACTGGTTCGAACCCTATCAAGGCGCAAATTCAGCAATGAAAAATTATAAAGAGTAGGGATTGGGACCTTCAGTTATTCTGAACTATGCAGATATGATTTGCTCAAAAATGGATGCACCATATCATATATTTTTTAACAATTTTTTTCGAATGTTCCTGATAGTGGAACTCGCCAATAGGAAAATAAAAGCAACTGCTACTCTTCGCGAAAATAGAAAGTCAAACTGTCCAATACCAACTAAAAAAGTATTTAAAAAAACTAAAAGAGGCAGTTGGGACTTCCGATCAACCAATAAACGATCCATTATAGTTGCTACATGGAATGATAACAACATTGTAAATGTTGTATCAAATTGCATAGGGATACAACCACCTCATTCAGTGTCTCGCTATTCGCGCACGGACAAAAAACGCGTGAACCTTGAGCAATCTCAGGCTATAAAGGTTTACAACAAATATATGGGTGGGGTTGATCGAAGCGACCAAAACATGAGTTTATACAGGACATCAATTAGGGGAAAAAGTGGTATTTTCCACTTTTTTCTCATGTTCTGGACATGGCCGTACAAAATGCATGGGTGCTACACAAAAAAACAGAGAATGGAAAGTTGGATCATTTTACTTTTCGGAGGAGGGTCACTAAAGCACTTTTTGAAACCAACACAAACGGAAATATCCGTAAAAGATCAAGACCATCATCGCTGGAAAATGCTGATTCAAGATTTGATAGAGTAGATCATATCGTAAGCACTCAAAAAAATCCAACACGTTGCAGAGTTTGTCATAAAGCCGTTCCCGTTATTTGCAGCAAGTGCAAGATTGCATTACATATAAGATGTTTCGCTGCCTATCATACTCCACCTTCATCAACGTAATTTTAAGAATTATTTCTATTTTGTTCATGAACTTTTCTAATTAAAGTTACACGAAATAAATTTGATGTAATTTTTTTCTAAGATGTACTTTTTAATGCCAAGTGCCTACTGTTTGTTCAATCGAACACCCATATTCTGGTAAAAAAACGATGGAATTTAAAAAAAAAAATCTTAAAGACTAGTCAAAAGGGTAGCATTTGAGTCATTATAGCCAAAATTAGAAAAGAAATAAAAAAAAAATTGTCAGGCATATCTGGGTTAAAGCGCGCATAATGCACATTAATCGAAACGTGGAAAAACTTTTTCTGCAGTACTTTCGGGGTGTTTTCGTCCCAAAGCTCAATTATTTTTTTCAGCTCGTCTGCTGATAGTGCAGATGAACATTCCTTCCTCTTGGTTGGATCCATTTGTAGCTTCCGGCGCTTAGCATTTTTTGCAGCTCTTGCGTTCAAAAATTGTATGTCAGAGAATGGATTAAATTTGCGATTATACTTTTCAGAAAAATATTCCTGCAACTGCTTTGCTGTGGAATTCTATAAAACTTTGATAAAACTCTCCTTGTAGTCTTCGGAGTTCTTTTTTCGCATATTGAACCCATAGTCTTCAAGAATAAGCGCCATTTCTTCCACAGGTATATCCGCTCAATCGTAATTATACGATTTTTCTGCTCAAAAAATTGTAAACTGCCTCCATACGCTTGACTTCAATTTCCTGGTATTCGCGGGTGCCAACTGCTCAATCTACTGGCGAATATTTTCTTCACTTCCTTGACCGAAGCGAAATATTTTTTTATGTCGTGCCACTTGACAGCTTCAAAAGTGAAATAATAGTTTCGATAGGGACTCACTAAGTTACTGTGGCACTCAACAATCAAGTTAACCACACATTTTATGTTTCGCTGGTGACTTGATGAAGAAAATATTTTGCATTGTTGAGAATCCAAAAATAAATTTTAAAAATATTTGATTTTCCATCAAAATTCGGTTTGGAATTTTCTTACCGAACACCACGTGGAGTCAAATGAATATCCTGAAATTTTTTGACCTCTAGTGGTATTACTAGTAAAAATTTTAGTTTCCTGATGTTTGCAAAAATGAAACATCTATTTATAATAATATCAATTTCTACATGTGTGTTCCTTGGTTTTCACAATTTTAAGAAAAACAAGTTCCATTTCAGAACGTATTAAACTTTTCCAAAATATTTTCATGATCCTGGGGCGCTTTGAACGATAGATAGTCATTACGGAGGAAGGAATGTTTGCCTCGGAAAATAACATAAGTTTACGGTTGGCATTCACATACATCAGATAAAATCTCTAGTCCTTAATATGTCGACAGGATTCAAACAAATCCTAAACAAGAAATTATATCTTTCGTCCACTCCTCTTCTCATGTCAGTAACCCAGCCTTATCCAGAAACAAGGGGATATACGACACAAATGGCGGGTTCTTATCGGACCCTAATAGATAGACATTCTGCAACCCCTAGTGCATGCCTTGCAATTTTAAATTACCAGGCAATATAACAAATTTTCGTTTCCCCGCATTGTTCCGCTACTAATGAGCTGAGAGGGCAATTACAGAATAATTTATTTGTTTTTATGAAGAGATATGGGTAGAAACGGAAATCGCAAGAATAATTGGACGACGTCAGTCGTAATCTGCTCGTTTTGTTCTTCCATTATACGAAACGTTGTTTTTTGTTAGAGATGCAAGGAACTAAACGGTTCGAACTTCAGTTTGGCATTTTGGCGAAAATAACCACATAATACACCAATATTAACGTTGTACTTGGTATAGAAGTTTGTCATTTATGAAACGACGCTTTCTAAACCGCTGGGCAACGTTGTCTTTAATTTACGCTGCAGGTCATAAATTATTTCCAATGTACTCCGAGAGCAGATAGATTTATGAATTAGTTTTAAAACACCCCTGAAGGCTATAAGATAAAACCATTTAGCATTTATGTTTTTTTTTTCATTGGTACCCCTTTTTACCTATTTATAGCACGCCTCACCGTGTTTAAATCGAACTTTCAGAAACGCGCGTTTTTTAAGGTTACCATGAATAACTCGGAAAAACGTGAAGTCTACCTGACAACTTTTGATTATTGATCTTACAGCAGTACCTAACCTGTAACGTCAAATAAACAACTCGTTCATTTATATCTGTTATCTTTTGCTTTTTCATCCATTTTTTTATGCGCATTATTAGATTTTTGACATATTAACCGCGATTCTGCTTAACCATTCGAAGAATCGATATAAGAATATTTTTAGGCACAACAGTGACAACAATAATTAATCTTTGATGACAAATTGCAAATTTAAGTCTGTTTTTCTCATTTCCGTGACAACAAAAGGTATACCGATGTCACATCACGAATTAAACCATTTAACATTATTAGTACATATCAACATTTGTGTAGAAATAATACCAGTATTTCTGATTTCAAATTGCACCAATAAAAAAAATAGCGTAAAGTATTCGTGGATAACTGGTCTTTCAAACACTTGCTCTATTTTGAGCAGTCTGGCTGCGCCGTCGTGCTCGAAAAATCTCCCGTGTTTGAAAGACCTTTTTATCCACTCATACTTTAATATACTATGTTTTCAAAAATCTTTTTGGTCTTCAAATATTACACATAGGAATTTAGTTTTATAAAGGTTTTATAGCACTCCTCAAGTCCAAGCCATGGTTCGCCAATAAAGCTAACAATGAGATTTCATTATGGTTTTGAGATATACTGTTAAGAACCGCTATACAATCAAAGCATAAAGCTATTTTTACTCAAATGCCAGTAGCTTCATTTAACCGGTTATGAATAAATCAAACTAGTTTCGAAAGTTTTATGAGATTATTATAAGATTCAAACGATTTTTTACTAGTGGTGTAAAAATACTCCCATGTGTAGATAATGATTACATCAATTCCATCATTTCTAGGCAAACTATAACTTTCAGATGAGAATGTGTGATCATTTATCTCGGTCTGGGGTTCAAAGGGGAGTCTGGAGATCGGACACCCCAACGTTACTCTCACCTCTACGTGGTGAACCCTGGGCAACATCATGACTTTTCATGGTGGCTAACGAGAGTAAAGAGGTCTCTAAAGATGACTGATGCGCACCAATCTCACCGTGTATACCGACTCGAAGAACACACACATTTACCTCGACACTTAACACATACACACTTATACATAACAGGGAGATGCAAGAACTGGAAAACCGAAGAGTGATCGGTTGCTGCTAGTGAAATAATAGCCCGCGGCCACCGTACGACCGACTGAGAACTAGTTCTACCAGAACATTCACGAGAAGGTGGATTGAAGGAATTTGCAGTGAGAACTGGGAAACCTGTCGTCAATGGAAGTCAAGGAGGGACCTCGGATTAGGAGCTACGGGACTGGTAGGCCACTTAGAACCTGCCCTACCAAGGTATCCACGAGAAGGAGGGGCGAAGAAACTCGCTGCAAGAACTGATTACAAACCGTCTCCAATAGGAGCAAAGAAATAGCCTCAGCTTGGATACTGCGGGACTGGTAACCGGTGATGAAATCACCACCTTGCTGAGAACCATCCCTACCAGGGTTTTCACGACAAGGCGGTATGAAAGAACTTGCTTCATTGATAGTCCAAGATCCCAGGGCCGTCAGCCATTACTCATTTAAACGAACGAAATGTGTATGATTGAGTAGTGCTAGTATGTACTATGTTCGCATGCCTACCTGCTAGCTTGTCCAGATGACCATTCTTCAGATATTAGGGAATCAAGGTACGTGAAAACATCACTTACTTTGTTTAGATAGCCATTATACAGAATTAATAAGTAATGCTCGATGGGTCAGTGGACAGGGTCATAGGCTACCACCCCGGAGGTCTGAGTTCAAGTCTCGGCTCCGGCAACTTTTTTTTTTTAACTCAGCCAAACGCGTCAAACTATTCAGCTATCTCGGTTGGAAACGGCTCGACTCTGGGAAGATTTTTGGTTGGAAAGAAATTTGATTTGAAAACATTTTGGTAAATGAAAGATTTTGTTAAGATTTCCGCATAAGATCCTAGGGCCATCAGACATAAGTTGTTTTAAAAAAAATGAAGACTTACGTTCTGAGTAGTGTCTCATGTACTTTCAATATCTGCGTGCTTGTGGAGTTCGCTCTGTGACACCTGGACAGGTACCAGGTGAGAAAGGTAACTAAAAATAAGAGTTACCTAACTTAAATTTGGATGGTTGATTTTTATATGTATCTTGTAGAATATTACTTTTGAGTGATTTTAAAGGTGTCAGACGCTTTCCATGGACCAGAACTTTTGACAGACGCTTTAAAGCTCCACAAATTACTTCAGAGTGATATTCTACAAAATATACATAAAAATCAGCAACACAAATTTAAGTTAAGTAACTCTCATTTTTAGTTACATTTCTCACCTGGTACCTGCCCACTAAGCAAAGTAACATTCATTCAATATTTCAGTAACCTTTCATGGTAATGTGTAATGTTACATCAGAGTTTTCTGCTACCTTACGGCAAAGGTTCAGCAATATTACAAATGGTATATGCCATTATCAATTATTCCAGCAAGGTTTCTGCAACATTGCATATAATATACAGGAAAATTGCAAATGTGATATTGAAAATGACGTCCTATGACAATGTTGCAGCAACTACTGAAATGGATTGATGGATGTAATCTTTCATAATTAGTAATTGCAGCAAGGTTACCGCAACATAGAATATAAATTAGTGGAAAGAAACATATTCAATATTTTTATATAGCAGCAACTTACCACCAATCTTGTCTATTCCTTTCCATAACATAACAGTAAGATTTCATAAATTACGTTCCAGTAGGTTTGTTCGCTACTGAAGAATTTTTAGTTTTTCACTACTTGCTACTAATTGATAGAAAATGAATACAATCTTCATGGGAGACAGATCATTCAGTATTGATGTGTCCTCTATGGAAATCAGATTCATCATTTTCTAGTTTTTAGAAACAAGCAGTGACAACCCAAAAAATCTTCTGAAATGATACTTATTAATTTGAATGTCCATTTAAATCTTGGAGATCAAAAAGACAAAAATTTGATACTGAAACCTTCAATTAAAATATCACAAAAAAACAAATAAGTACTCATATTGAAATTTCATATTTACAATAAAAATCTGTTTGGCCTTATCAGGTACCTGAAACAAAATAATCATTGAATTGAATGTGTAGCTTGAATATCGACATCTCGATCTACTACCTAACCCTACAAGTAACGTGTTTTTGCGAATTGTAGCCAAGCCATCACATTTATTTGAAATGCATCATCTCTGATGCATGGAGATGAATTTCTCACTGCATCTGGAACAAAAATATTATAAATACATATATAATTAGTCAACTCAACAATTATGGTCTTATTTCAATATAGAATGTACTCTTGATTATGACACTATTGTGCTTACATATTTGCTTCATATTCAAATTGAACAAACTCGAATTTTAAAATTTGTTTACATTTCAATTCTTTGATTCTGAAATTGCCTTTTTTGTTGATCCAATAGCAAAACATGGCACAATGATTTGTGAAAAACGTTCAAGACTTGTTCCAACACAAAACTTTTCATTCAAGCCACCAATATACTGAAAATCCTGCAACTAAAATTGAGATGTAAAAGTATCTCACATCATTTACAAATGTAAAAGTACCTTTCAAATTGACACTACTACCAGATTTATTCGCAATATAAGGAGAAAAAAACATTCCCATAATAAACGCAGAATGAGCATACCAGACCATCCTAACCTAAAATAATATTTGATGTAACGCCTTACCTTACATGAAGATGCCTTAAATTTATTAGCTATCCATTATGCTGCTTCAACACTCAGCGAACTCTTAATCAAAAAACAAAATTGCAGAAGAATACGTACTTTACTTAGGTACCTAGGTTAAGAACGAATGAAAGTATCCAAAACGAAACTAACGCAAAGGCACGATACACAACAACAATATAATTTACAATATCAAAATGGCGCGAGGCGCGTGCTTGTCTGGGATCTGGGTTACGGGGCCGCCCCGTTAGGTGGCATCTTATCAAGACCGGGAAATTCAAAACTGGTTGGGATTCCTGATAAATGAAATATTATTTCAAGTTTCTTTATACTTACCATTTAAAATTGCCCTAGCGTATCATTTTGTATATTTCTGCGAAGACGCAATCGAAAATTGAAAGTGTATTGTGTTTTGTAAATACTGTCAATATTGTTTGTAGTTAGCTTATGTATGGTTGTAAATATCATGGAATTTCAAACTCAGTGCAACATTGCGATTTGAACTTCGATAGTTCCAAATGTTATTTGCACTCACATTGTTCGTAGATAGTTTCTGAATTGTTGCATTTACAATGAACTTCCATGGATCAGGTAACATTGCACTTGAAACTCAATCAATAGCTTGCTTTATAACTCATGAACAACTTGTCTGTAGTTTATTCTGTTATGTTAAAAACTTAAATATAGCATTGAGCTTTATGCAATATTATATTTTCATTTTACGATGGCAAGCCATACATAATATTGTGGCAATATTTTGTAACATTACATGTTTAGTGGGTGCCCAGGTGTCACAGAGCGAACTCCACAAGCACGCAGGTATTGAGAGTACATGAGATACTACTCCGAACGTAAGTCCTCATCTTTTTAAAAATAAGTTATGTCTGAAGGCCCTGGGATCTTATGAGGAAATAATAATAACAAAATCTTTTATTTACCAAAATTCTGTTTTCAAGTCAAATATCTTTTAAAACAAAAATCCTCTGAGATAGTTTCCAACCAAGATAGCTGACTAGTTTGATGCGTTTGACTGGGTTAGAAAAAAAAGTTGTCGGAGCCGAGACTTGAACTCGGAGCTCCGGGGTGGGAGCCTTTGATCCTGTCCACTGACCCATCGAGCGTTATCAAAAAATTCTGTATAACGGCTATCTAAATATAGTATATTACGTATCAAGTGTTGTAAAAAGCATATTACGCACGAATGGAAAAATTGCGCACGAGCCGCGTAGCGGTGAGTGCGGTAATTACATGAGTGCGTAATTGCTTTACAACACGTAATACGTACTATACTTTTTCTACGACTCTTATATACTGGATGGTGCGTTTGATTAAGCTTTAAGTAATAAAAAAATGAAGGTAACTAACGCAGTTTATGGTTTAATTTCCAACAACAACAAATTAAATCTAAGAAAATACAATTTTGTACTATATAGCATAGAAATGATGAACAGAGCGAGGAGGGTTTAAATGTTTTGGTCAATATATTAAAATAGGCGAGCAATACATTTTCGGAGTACGTACTCACGTGGTTATCCATACTCCATTCCATAAATTTTTGATAGGCTTTTTCATATCTATCCTTTGATTTTTGCGGCAGAATATTCTCCATAGCAGAAGCAGCCTGAAGAACAATTTCCGGTGGCGTTGCGCTCATTTCATTATCGGAGTTGCTCATATTTGTAGATATAAAATTAAAGATCGGATTATAATTTATGAAGTATCGATTTGAACTTCAAATCTCAAAAAGTGACAATGTCACTGTCAAATATTTAAAACGCAAGACAGATAAATGTCACGATTTGAGTGGTTCAAGAGGCAACTTGATTGTTACCTATTATACTAGCCATCATATCATGACGCACAGTTGTGCGTTTTTATTCTTTACGCACAGTTGTGCGTAAGAATGGATTTACTTATAGAGTGAACTGTTTGTAAAACAATGTTTACTAACATAGGAGTAGAAAAAAGTAAGTGATGTTTTCACGTACCCTTCTTTCCTAATATCTGAAGAATGGTCATCTGGACAACCTAGCAGGTAGGCATACGAACATAGTACATACTAACACTACTCAATCGTACACATTTCGTTCGTTTAAAAATAAGTGATGTCTGGCGGACCTGGGATCTTTCTCTATGACAAACATCCATAAATTACACACATATTTTGGGGATAGCATGGAGGATAAAACTTGCCTGGCTGCAGTAGCAGCCTCCCCACAACTACTACTACTATCTCGGACTCAGAGACTGGGTGGAAAAACATTGTTATTAAGATTGGAGTAATTGGGTATGTTATGAGAATATTTCGTATTAATCATAATTGCAGACACTAGAATCCAGAGTAAAACTTCAGTATTAATGACATATATTCAATATCACACAAGAGTCAGCCCTGTTTTCAGGAAAGCAAGTAACTGTTCACGAAGTGACTAAAAATATTATACAACAACAAAAGTGTTTATTGATTATGACTAAGATATTAACTGTCAGATTTAAACACAATAGATATTAAAAATGAGAACGCCAGAAAATCTCTGAAGGAGTCACTGAAATTTAAGGATACAGTGAAAAATCTGCCAGGAGTAACTGTAAAGCCGGCCTTCCACACCAGCTTCTTGACGCTGGCTTCTTGTCTCTAGCCAATCAGAGTACTTCAAAATTAGACGTTGGTTTTTGAAGGTCATGCTGCTATTTGTTGGTTCAAATTTTACTTTTAGCGTCAAGTCGTTTACTATCTCTTTTTATGAACATGATGCCATCCTTTCTTACAAACATACATAACCCAAAAAAGTAAAATTTGTACATTCCGTTTTTGTGTAAATTCAAACCATGAATATAATCTTTAAAAATAGAAAAAAATTAAATTTTCAGTTAATGGGTTTGATGTGACATTCTAGACAGATACTGTCACTGCTCGGTTACTGAAAGATGGTAGGTTTACACATATATTAATTATATTTATAAACTACTAGCTTACAACAACAAAGCTTACCGAATCCAATCATTTTTATTTTTACAGATGATGAGTTTGTGTATCAATACACATGCTGTGAGAACAGGTGATGTGAACGGGCTGCGTGAAGACTGTGAAGAAACTACCAATGAAAGAATTTGTGAAAATGTGGGTGGCCTAGTAAATGAGCAAGACGAAGGGGCATATTCAGAAGGAGCTGCTTCAGATTGTGTGGACATATGGACAAATAAAGTTGAAGAACTAATTTCTCTTGTGCAAACAAGGCCTCCCTTGTATAATTTTAAACTCCGCATTTCCCAGAGGACGAAACCTATTAGAGAAAGGCTGTGGAGGGAAATTATTGATAGAATTCAACTTGAGGTAACTGTAGAAGAGGTTGCCAAGAAATGGAAAAGCCACCAAGTGGATCTGGACAGCAAACATTGGAAGTTTTATGATTTATTAACCTTCTTAGATGATTCCTTAGAATCCAGACAAGCAACTACTAATATTAAACCAACTTTCACTCATGCATCTGGTAGCTGTGGTAGTAATGGTTAGTGATACTTATAATCTGTCTCAAGCTTCATCCAGTATCAAAAAGCGAAAGAGTATGGAATCAAGTGTTCTAGATGAAATTGAACAGATTGCTAAAGCACCAACCCAGGTAGCACATCATATCGGCTGAATCTTGGTTCCATATTAGGCCAATATAGATATATTGTAAATGAAAAAATTATATTGGCCCAATATGGGTGAATATTTAAAAAATAATATTATATTAATAATATTGGTGGAATATTGGTTTAACCTGTTTTGAATGTAGATTGTCACATGTAATATGGGGTCAATATTGGTTGAATAATTTCTACCAATATCGATAATACAATATTGTCTATATATTGTATTCCACATCTAGAATAAATATTGCAATCCCAATATTCCAGTCATATCGATTGTAGGGATGAAAAACTATATTGTATTTCTAAGTTTGATAGCATATTGGCTGAATGTCATTTTAACTATATTTAATGTAATAACCCATATTGGGCTAATATTGGCTCAATGATATTTACCAATATCGATAAAACAATATTGTCTTCACATTGTTTTCAACATCTAGAATGAATATTGCAATCCCAATATTCCCCTCATATCGATTCCAGGAATTAAAACTATATTGTATATCCAAGTGTGATTACACATTGGTTGAACATTATTTCGCCAATATTCAACAATTCTTATTGATTGATATTGGGTCAATATTGGTTCAGTAATATCTACCGATATCGTTAAAACAATATTGTCTGCATATTGTTTACTACATCCAGATTAAGATGAATGTTGAATATTGGCCAAATATTCAATGAAACATATTAAAATTATATCATGATCAAACCTGGATAAAAATCCGCTAGGTGGCTCTACATATAGAACGTCTTCTAAAACCTACGAAAATATATTAAACACTTCCCATTGGTATAATCTCCCGGAAATGCTCCTGAAATGAAAATGAAATGCCAAATGAAATTTTGAAGTTGAAGTATATCCAAGAGCGGAGCTCCAATAGGCCCAGCCCACTAGCGACTTTGCTTCGGCATTGGCCGGAGTAAATGTCTAGTTTGGCTATTTAAGAAGCCCGTTTTAAATGAAAAAGTGAGTTGCTCGCTAGCCCTGGTGGCAGTCGCTTGCTAGCACCGGCGAAGTCGTTCGGTAGCACCGACGAAAGGACATAGTTATCCGATTTGAGAGCTCACTCTCCTAGTGGCTCGATAAGACTTTGAATAGCTTATTTTGCCTTTAAATGGCTTTTAATCCAAATTGCGATTGTATATGGAAATAATGGAGCATTTGAACCACTGAGAAATCTACGGCCTGCAGTTGATGGAAAATCGTTGGAAAACCCAACAAATATCATAAAAGAATTTGGAACGACGTTTATGCCTGAGTCTTTTTCAAGACTCAAGGAGCATATAGAGAGTATTATCCTGCTGATTCAACAAATGGATGGAGATGGTATCCGGAGTTGCTGGACTTTTGCAACATTGCGCACTCGTGGTGATCGAGATAGCCGGAAGAGGAAAGGAATTCCAACCTTCCAAATCAACCCGAGTCGCGCAAGCGTTGACACCATAACTTGTTTATAAGACAGCTTACTCAGTGGTTCTGGCGATCAAAAGGAATGCTCTGGTGTCACCTTGATCAACTAAAAGACATTTAATGATTTACCAAGGACTTCTACCAATATATCCAAATGATATATTGTATCAATATCGATAAATGTTTTGAGGCCATTATTGCTTCAAGAATATTCATCAATACTATTTTCGAAATATCTAAACAATATTCGACAAATATCGCAAAATGTTCACATTTTACTTCTCGACAATATAACCTTTGAATATTGTGCCAATATTGTCAGAATATTGAATCAGAGATATTGTACCAATATCGCCGAATATTTTAGGGCCAATATTGCTCCGAGAATATTTCGCCAGTATTATTCGACTAATCTTGGACCGATATCGCCGAATGTTCACATTTTTTTCTAGCCAATATTGCATTTCAAATATTTCGCCAATATGTTCACAATATTGTTCCAATATTTTACCAATATTGGTGTGCTACTTGGGAATTTTTATTGAAAGCAGTATTAATAAGAGTGTTTTTGATGGTACTGAACATTTTTGTATTTACCTATATGAAGGTTTGAAGAAATTACCTTACAGAGCTAGGTCAAAGCTGGAAATTGAAATGTTGAAAAAATTCCACGAGAACATGGTATTATATAACATTGAATATTCAGAGAAAGAAGAATTCTCATTTCATTTTGAGTTTGTCTTTGTTTTATAACAGAGTAGAGTTACAAATTTGTTTTTATTTTTTTTATAATAAAATAATTATGATTCCTTTCCTTATTTTACTGCAGTGAATTTTGGAAGTATTGCATGTGACTAATGATGATTGCAATAATATATATGTTTTATTGATCGACATAATAACCAAATTGGCCTTGACTTCCTACCTGCAGCTGATAGATAACTACATAAGTGAACAACTTTTTTTTCAAGTACAGAAGATAGCTGCCTTCATTTTTTGGATCCTTGTTGTAATAATCAGTACAGTACACGTGTTTTATTCATGTTACAGAAAACATAACAACTTACAATCCGGTGATAACATTGAATTTTATTTCACTGTAAACGTAGTTTTGCTTCATCTAAAAAATAATCCATGAATTCATCTCTTATATCACTCACATTGGAACTGTAGTAATTTGTTCCAGTTCTACGGATGTCTTGAAGACCATAACTGTCAATATTTCGTCAGTCACCAGGAACTAGAGTATCATTTTCATTTTCTGTATCAATGAAATTTGCAGAACAATATCTTCTCTCAAAATTTGGCATGTTTGCTTCTGATTTTTTTATGAAGTTATGTAGAACAACTGTTGATTTCACAATAGCATCAACTGTTTCTAAACTGGCTATTATTGGTTTACGATAGATTTTCCACCGTCCTGCCAACATACCAAAAGCATTTTCGATACAACGACCACTTCTTGATAGTTTATAGTTGAACACCCTCTTGGAAAGTGTTAAACTTTTCCCTGGGTATGGTCTCAACATATAAGAAGTAAGAGGAAATGCTTCATCTGCTACTATATATGGTAATGGTGGTCTATTTTCTGAAACTTGTGAAGGTTCAGGAAGAATCATTTCATTATTTTTAAATCGCTGGCCCATTACTGAATTTTTGAAAATTCTCCCATCACTAAATCTGCACTGTGCACCAATGTCAAACAATATAAAATTGTAGTGTGCATCACACAATATTAACTGGAATCACAACAATGTAATTCATGCCTACTGTAATAATGACATGCTTGCCATCAAGAGCAGCAACACAGTTGGGAAAATTCCACTTTTCATAAAATGACTTTGAGTACTTCTTCCAGTCATCAGTAGTGAGAGTAGTTGAGAACATCCCATATAATGTATCACGAATAACTTTAGAAGCAGTGCTTTTACAATTCTAAACTGTCTGGCTATTGACACCATGCTGTCTCCACTTGCTAGATACCTATGAACTAGATCGAATTCATAATAAAATGCACTAGTTTGGAAATACTGGAATACTTTTCTGGCGGTCAATCTCAATTAAGTTCTGGTTCTTGATCTTACCTTATAGTTAATGACAGTTTCAAAGATGCTGACAGTGGTTCTCTTTGGACGTAGAGTTTCGATATTTGAGGACCCACTAAGGAGAGCAAAGTTTCATATAAATCTGGTGCCATTCTCAAATGATTCAAGTATTTACTCACTATTAGAAAGGGAGACTAACCGAAAGTAACATAACTTTGCCAATCATGAAATATCCATGGCTTTCAGGGTATTCAACCAAGTCAAATAGGATCAGATAGGACAACCTAGTTGATGCCGTTTCTAAGCGTACCATATAATTAGGGGTGTTATTAGGTAAACAGAGGAGTCTTTTGAAGAACCCTAATTGTATACGTTCAATCACATCAGCATATCGAAGACCCCATATAGAGATCTCGAATGACATAGAAGAAAGTACAATAGATTCGTAAAGTTTCATTCTTGATTACCACGAGTTCATTTTTGAGCTTCTCATTATGTCCATAACCGCACCTATTGCTTGGCTAGCTTTGCACACTGTTTTTTTGCCATACTGAGAAAAGCAGATGACGAGGAGAACTCAACCCCCAGGTAGTTGTAGTTTTTGACCACTTCAATTTGTTGATTGTTATATTGAAAAACCTGTTGATAATTACTACTATATCCCCCCCTGCAGAAGATCATAATTTTTGTCTTTGTCGTATTTACTGTGAGTTTGTTTACATTCGCGTACGTTTCAAGAGTTTTCAGTTTACGCGCCAAGTCAATCTGCGACTCGCCAAGGATGACTATATCATCTGCATAGGCAAGCATAAGGACATCATTCACACCATCAATATTCAACCCTTTCAGACCTTTTGCTCGAAAATATTGTTCGATGTCTGATATGAAAAGAGAGAAGAGGGCTCAAAGGCTCTCCCTGTAGCACGCCCTCTGCAATATCGTATTTTTTGCTATACATATTATTCTGCCTTATAGTAAAATTTGCTCCATCATAAAGATTTTTCACTATTCTGATGAATTTTGCACTTACGCCTACATTATACAATTTCAACCAGAGGAGTTTATGATCAATGCTATCGAAAGCACGACGGAAGTCAACGAACGCCGCAAAAACTTTCCTTCCCCGAAGTCTGAGATGGATCTGTACGATGGAATTCAAGACAAAAATACTGTCCATACATCCCCTGTTCTTCCTGAAACCAAATTGAGATTCCGGTATGATAGACCTTTCCTCCGACCAGAGTGTTAACCTATTGAGTAAAATAAGTGTGAAAAGCTTCGCTAAGCAATTTATTAGTGCAATGCCTCTGTAATTATTTGGGTCCTCTAAGGGACCTTTTTTATGCACCAACGTGAGAACTGTATCTTGCCAAACGCTAGGAACTCTTTCATATTTTAAAATTTCATTAAAAATATGACAAAGATAAAGCCTCCAATTTTGAGGTAGATTTTTTAAAAACTCATTACTGATCCCGTCCTTGCCTGGAGCTTTTCCGTTTTTGCAATGTTTCAGGGCAGTATCCACTTCCTCAAGTAGTACTGGCTTATCTAAAACTTGATTTCCCGCATCTTGTAGTGTGAGATCAAATGGTACTCTTGGGAAGTTTATGCTATCATAAAAGGTTTCCCACTCTA
Source organism: Chrysolina oricalcia (assembly GCA_944452925.2). NCBI lineage: Eukaryota > Metazoa > Arthropoda > Insecta > Coleoptera > Chrysomelidae > Chrysolina > Chrysolina oricalcia. The sequence goes on from OX101815.2 coordinate 59,870,596, forward strand.
CCAAAAAAATGGGACAAACCAATCTGCGACCCCTGAATGACTTTAACATTTTCCAAAAGGATGATTGGTCTTTTGTAGTACTCAGTTTCAGAACAATACTTTTTTCATACTCAGATTTTTTATCATATATAAATTTCCGGTATTCTTTTTTCTTACAAATACATTCAGATTTGAACGGATCTTGAAAGTTTTATTTTTTACACAATTTTATTTTCATTTTGAGTTGTTTTTTGAGAAGCATACATTCATTATCAAACCAAGGTTTTTTCTTTCACTGTGCACTGTACCAAGCTGTTTTTCGGAAATCAATCCCAATTTTTCAGCAGTTTCATATATTGTAGAACAAATATTTGTATAGCAACTATCAATATCCGTTAGAAAACCAATATTGGGTGAATTTCTCAACAAGTATTTATATTCCAAAGCTTTATCGTGTTCCCACTTCAGAAATCTATGTTTTTTAATTAAGCAAGCGTTTCCTATTTTTTCAGTAGCAGCAGAGTTGAAATTCAGTTCAAGGCAAATTGGAAAATGGTCAGACATATACTGATCGTGAAGGACATAAAATGATCCCACAATATCAAGCTTATTTGTATTACAGAAACAGAGATCGACCAGACTTTGGCCATTTGAGTTACAGAAAGTATAATTGGCCGGTCATTCAGATACAATATGACCGTTAGTGAGTGAGAAGTTCAAATTAGCCATGAAATCTAAAAGTGTGTGACCCCTAAAATTAGAAGTTTTGTCGTAACTCACCATATTTGGAAGAAGAACAGTGTTCTCCAGAACATTCTCCGGGATGAAACTGTGATCTCCTATTCTGCTATTGAAATCACCTAACAATATAATCACGTGGTCATAATAACATTCCGTTATCCTAAGCAGTAACATTTGAAAAATGTCTAACAAAACTATATCACAAGTTGGTTTGAAGTCAATTTCGCCCTAAAATTTTTTTGGATATTACTACTTCTAAATCCATCTCGGAATCTAGTCAAATTATATTCATCTACACTGCTTGTTCAACTTTCTACTTAAATTTTAACTAAACCTAATCTGTTGGGGTTAGGTTTAGTTGACGTCAATGTCAAATGCACAAAGTTTTTCTGCTCACATGAGAGAGAGAGAGAGAGATATACTTTATTGTCATCAAGAAAAAAAACATTCTTATGGACAAAGTGCTCACTTAAATCTAAAAATTATATCTATAGGTATATAACGTGGACATGACATGACACTGAGAGAACAACAAAACAAAACAGTAAACATATATGATTGTAAAGTTAGGAGTATAAAGAAAATTAGAGGAGTCAGAGGTTAAAATTTGTCAGAATAAAATTCTTCCAGACTATAGTAAGGTCGATCACTTAATATCACTTGCACAGCCTTTCTGAAATGGTCGGTGTTGCTAATATTCCTTATATGCTCTGGTAAATGATTGAACATCTTGCAACCATTGTTAATAAGTGAGTCCTTCACTAGGGTTGAATTTGGCCTTGGTAGGTTAATATTATTTTGTTTGCGTATAGAGTAATAGGAAGGAGTACTATTGAATTGGTTAAAGTGTTTTTTTATTAAGCATACTGTTTCATGGATGAAGAAGGCGAAGACAGTGTGTATTTTATGGGATACAAACAATGGTTTACAGGGATCGCGTGTCTTTGCTGTAGATAAGTATCTAATTGCCCGTTTCTGCAAGATGAGTGTGTTTTGCAGGTGAGTTTTATTGCATACTCCCCAAAATGGGATTCCGTATCTTAGGTGGGACTCTATCAAGGCATAGTAAGTTGTTTTTCCTGTTGAGAGTCCTAGCTCTTTTGTAACACGTCTCACAGCATAACATCCAGAAGCTAATTTTTTGTTTAAGTTGCAAACATGTTGTTCAAATTTCAGTTTACTATCGATGAATATGCCCAAAAATTTGGTGTTATCACGGCTCTCGATATAACTATTATCCAATTTGATATTGTTTATTTCACACTTGAAAGAGATTAGGTTGGTTTTTGTTACGTTCAAGATCAGACGATTTGAATTACACCACTGTTTTAAAGTTTTTGTATCAATAAGGATTTTTTCCTGCAGAGAGTTTGTGTTCTTGTCTTGCCATAAAATAGTTGTGTCATCCGCAAAAACTGTGAACTTTCCTGATATGTTTATTCCAAGCAGATCATTAATATATAATAAAAATAGAGTGGGGCCCAATATGGATCCTTGTGGTACACCACAATTTACAGGTGCCGTAGCTGACAAGGTTGTTGTTTTCACTATTGGAATTGGTCATATCAAAATAGCAGCACTTCTTTCAAAAGAAGTTGAAGCTAAAAGCTGGTATGTAAGGCCGCTTTAAGTGAGCCAAACGCATGAAAATTGTACATTGTTGGTGAGCAAGCAAGGTTGGTTAAAAAAGTTCTAACTTGTTGAAGTTACCACAGGTTAAGTGACCTTTCAACGATCATTTCTAGCTTATATTTCAATTGAATGCTATGGTCTAGCAAAAAAAAAAATTCGCACAAAGCTTCCGATTCTCAATTTAATCCATATTCCATAACATAATACTGAATTGAAAATTATTCATAATAATTATTATCAACTAACTCCTCTCTATCCCAACTAGAAAACTAGTCGATGCTTCATACAGTATATATACTCGTGAAACAGCGAGATAACACTCTGAAATTTACATGCTGAATTCCTATATTTATCTAGGCTTTTGGGGTATAATTCGAAATCATCCGCTTTACCATAATTCAAGTTTTATCGTCGTGAAACAACAATAATTGTTTGAATAAATATTCTATGTATTATCCTGGAATATGGCGAGTTTTGTGCATTTCGACTAGGTATTTCAGATAAATTATGACATGTGTGTGACACATAAAAAACAGTTTGCAACGAGCTATGCTTGCTTGGTTATCGTTGTGAATTTAAACGTGCTATCAGGATTATACAATCCTCGTTGCTGAAATGTTCATTATTAGGGAATATCACGTGATTTGAGCTTCAATAGATTTGACTGGAGGGAACGCTGGTGTAGTGTTTACGTCAGCAAAGCGTGCTTGATTTGATGACAAAAGCTTGACTTCACTCGGAAATCAAGAGATTATATGGCAGTAGTTCGATTTAACTCGACAATGCATTGTTGAACCTGATGCACCGAGAGAAATCCAGTTATACAAGTTTTTTTTCAAAAAAATCTCATAACTGCTAAATAAATCATTTTAGCAACTAAATGTTATCTGATCAATGTAAAAAGTGAAGGTTTTAAACGTTACACGGGTCTTTTTTTCAAAACACTCTTTTTGTTTTGAAAAGGTTACCTCTTAGAATCAATAAAGGGCACGATTGTGGTTAAAAGATGGAATTGAAAAAACAAACTGTTTAGCCACTATAATTCACATTTTAACTGTTAAACGATACTTTGTAACCACTAAATAGTTGTCGTTTAGTTCTGGAAATGTAACGGTTTCTTACACCACCTCTGATCATGCATCTTCTTTGTCACACACGTGTTTCCTATGATGTTTTATTCCACTCACCCCTAACAGGCCGTTTCATCATCGGGTCATTTACGTCATTTCGATTCTCATTGTCAATCAGTTCACGTGTGGATTTGGTTGTGTTGTGTAAGTGCTTTGTTTATAGTTTATTTCTACAAGAAAAACATTTCGGGTAAGTGTCTATCTGAGTGTGTGTTTTCAACAACAGATTTTATCCGTTGTTATTACTTGTGGGAGGCTGAAATCAAACAAGTATTGAGTGAGCTTCAGGGATGGTGCATTTTTATTTTAGATAATTTTCATTTGTTCGAAAAAAAATTTACGGTGATGGCTGGAATTGAACAAAAATATGACTTTTTCAGGAACCGAACGGGTTCAGTAGTACCTAATTCCGGTTCGAACAGAAACGACACGAATTAAATATTTTTCAAAGGAAACATCCTATGTATTTTATAGTTTCTGAAGTAGAGAGCAAATTCTGCGAACGTGAAGAGGTTGTGAAGTTATTTATGAAGAGATGCTTTTATCTTTTGACATGATGATTATTGTTAGATGATTTTTTCATATGGGAACCTAACATTCTAGTTCCTAAAATTTGAAAATTGAATGAAATCAACATTTTTAATATCTGTCGATTTCTTGTAGGGTAGGGTTGCCACAATTTTTGCCATATTCAGAAATTTTCATGTATTTATTCGAAATAAAATCTTATATACTGAAAAATCGGTTTTTCGCCATAGTTTGGAGTTATGTCGAACATTGTTAAATATAAACGTTTTTGATTACTTTATTATCTACAATTTTTCCATTGAACATTTGCTGCTAAGAGGTCATGTGGGTACTCATTTTGTTTTGTAAGAAAAATAATGAACCTACTACTAACACGGACTTCTATGAAGTATCTGTTTTCAAACCTCTGGAATTTCACATGAAAGTATTGTAATGAACACCCCATTCAATACATTTGATTTCTATTAATTATTCTTGAGCATGAAATAAAATAGTATTTGAATATTAAATAATGATTTTTTTTTTTATTTCAGATGACTAATTTATTGTATAATTCGAAGATTCTTCCCTTTTGTCAACTCTATCTGTGGTTACTAGAAATAGTGTATATTTTGATGTATTTCTAATGTTTCCAGAATTGAGAAATACTTTAATTTTATTGTTGTTATGTAAGTTTTACGACCTTTGTTATGATGACTGATTTTTTCTTTTTTTGGGAGATTTGAGGTCATAAATTTAAGAAAAATATATTTCTTTAAAGCCGTTCGTTAATTAATTTTGTCATCTTCAGGCTACTGTAAGATACTGAAAGAGGATTTTTTTAATCAATAAACTGAAAAAAAACAAATAATAATATAAAAATCAATTTGCTACTAATACTTATCCAGAAACAATCACTGAACTATGTTCTGGTAACAGATAAAACTTCAGAGTAGATCAGAGTTAATTAATAATTCAATCTAAAGTTTTATACGTTACCAAAACATTGTTCAGTGATTGTTTTTGGATAAGTAGTAGTAGCAAATTGATAAGTATAGTATTATTCGTTTTTTCTATTGTTTTATTAATTTTAAAAAAATCTCCTATTTGTATCTTCCAGTGCCCTGAAGATGTCAAAAAATGAATTGACGAAAAGTTGACTTTAAACAAATAGAGTTTTCTTTAATTTAAGTCCTCAAATCACCCCCAAAAAAATTACTATTTCAGGAAATTAAATTAAATATGACGAATCTCTATAACAAAAGTAGCTTTTTCATGATATCTATAGGATTGAATTTTTAAAAGCGTGCTTGTTGAATTCTCATTCTGAGAATATGACACTGGCACTCACCGTGTTGCAACTTCTGTTCAACATATTTTTCGTAGATATTCATCAAATGGGAAACATTTTCACTTCCAAACACTTTGTTTCTGACCAAAACATTTTTGAATAGCATACGCATGAAAATAACCTCCCTCTGGAGCTCTGATAACATCTTCAACGCCAAAATACCACAACAACTCCTTTAAGTTGAAAAATGTCGAATTGCACATGTGGTGATATTGAAGAGTTTTTGAGGATTAACAGTTGGGCAAAATTTTGAAATTAAAATTTGATAGCCTCTACCTTCATGTGTATTAATGATCCAAATTTCATGATGTACTTTATGCACTATTAAAACTTTAAGTTTGTAAAATGAGGTTCAACAACTGTAAATCCTTAGAAACTGTTCAAAATCAGCTAAATCGCCACATGTGCTATTTAAGATTTTGTGGCAGTATTTTGACATCAATGCTATTTTCAGAACTGTACAGTAAGGAATTATTTTCATGCAGGTTATTCAAAAACCGTTTGCTAGTAAAAGAAAGTTTTTGGATGCAAAAATGTTTACCATTTGATTGTTATACAATTTTTTTTAACCACTATAAGATATAGTATAATAATGAAATACCAATCATTTAAGTATTACATCAAAAACAAGTCATCTTGAAATGAGTATCGTTTCAATTTTATACAGTCGTCATTGAATATCGAAATGTTAATCATTTAAACATTATATTGAGAACAAGTAAGCTTTATATGAGCATCTTTAAATTTTTATAATAACTTCATATAATATTGAAACTACAGTCATTCTACCATTATATTGGAAGCAAGTAATTTCGATATGACAATATTTTCATTTTTATACGAGTGTTCTTTATCAGTTATACAACTTTTTTGAAAAAAATACCATGATCATTCTGAAAAGGTAACTATGTTGGCTCCTATTCAATTCAGAAATCTTTTGAATGTTATACAATTTTGTATAACAGGTAATAGATATTTCTCTCGGTGTGAGATATTCAAAAAAGCTATATTTTGAATATGCTGTTGATAAGTGACGTACATGTTCTGTGATGTGATGTCAGAAATTTCAGTTTTCCAAATCCTGTTGATCTCCATTATCTATTTTCCAGTAGATTTTACTTCTCAGAATCTCATTTCATCTTGAGTCATAAGGTGATATTCCCTTTCATGGGTCGTGGTACGATTGTTGGTGAATGAACCCAAAGATATTCCTAATGATTCAAATATTTTATGGCGGAGTGAATGAAATAGCTAAATAAAAGTTGTCATTTGGACGTCATATACAGAAATTCTGATGAAGTATTTCATTTTCAAAGCCAGTCTCTGCAGACAAGCTTTATTACACTGAAAGAGGAAATACTCCAGAAATACAAATAAAACAAATGCTAAAAAAATAGTATTTAATAAATTGAACATTTGTCAGGGCTTGATGTGATCTTGAAAATTCTTTAAATATTGATTGTAATCAGGTGTGTTCGTTATTCAAATGGTCATAGCAACTTTCATATTTTTGAAATATTATTGGGTTAGATGCACTTAAATCTTACATGCACTTCATTACCAATAGGTTATAGTACTCTAGAAAGAAACAACCAAAATCTTCCCTTGTGAATATATAAAATATATTTCAAGTTCCTCGGGTTCCTTGGTTCTTATATTCAGTAACCGCAGTTCTGGAATGCTTCTGAATCCACCACCCGGTTCTGGATACCTGATTGAGTGTACAATTAAACCAGTTATCATAGGTAGCTCCATTAGTTCAGTAATCTACTATTCTTGCAATCAGCCACCAACATTCTAATTCAATGGCGAGAAATGAAGACTAAAATTCCTAACTGAATTGAGGAGTCTTGGAGTATTTCAGCATGAACACTCACAAAGAGTTAAATTATAATTAATCAATTCGATAACTATGATTATTATCATATGGATAGTTTCAAAACTAGTCAACTTCAAACACTCACAAAGAGTTAAATTATAATTAATCAATTCGATAACTATGATTATTATCATATGGATAGTTTCAAAACTAGTCAACTTCAAACACTCACAAAGAGTTAAATTATAATTAATCAATTCGATAACTATGATTATTATCATATGGATAGTTTCAAAACTAGTCAACTTCAAATAGGTAATAAACTTTCTGGCAGAACTGTACACATAAAGAAAAGAGGCATTGTTGTAAAACATGACCTATGACGCCTTTTAAAAATTCATGAATAATCAATGGATATAGAAGTATTATAAATGACAAAAATATGCATTCCAATGAATTCCACTACAAATTTTGAAATCTTTTAATAGTTACTTTTTAACAAAAGTTACCAGTAGACACGAATTGGATGACTTTCAAAAAATTAAACCATCAGCGAGTTCTTTAAGTGAGACCAGACGCAGAAATATACGAAATGGAGGATAAACGGAAATTCAATTTCGAATCCCTTCCTCGCATCAATGTTACCAGTGTTACAAATTGTCACATTATCAAGAACAGCTGATTAACTGCTGGGTCATATTTAGGTAAAATGAAACCAACATCTTGGCTATGCATGAGAGCTTCAATTATACTATCTCTCTCTGCGTGATGGTTACAAATTATTATAAACATATATTTTATGAATATGGTTTGAACGGAATCAGCACATTTTGTCGGAACTGGGTGAATTAACTTATTGTCAAACCAAATAAAAATATAAAAAGAACTATCATTGAAATGTTTAGAAGAATTCGAAATCAAAAATTACTTTGACAGTTGGATATAACCAACATTGTTTTAAAATGAACAATAGTATATTGTGTATCTAGTAGTAAAAGCAATACATTCCCGGACGACACTAGGCCGGGAAGTGCTCGAATTTTAATACAAATATTAATATAAATAAGAATTAGAATGTTTCTATTGGTACCTATCTTCTGTTCGAATTTCAATATATAATACAAATAAGAACTGAAATGTTCGAAATATTCAAATTTGGAATCGTTTCATCCGGTTAAGAGATAGGTGAAAGTCGACCTCCCTTCGTCTCTTAGACTAAATGCGTCTCATTGATTTGTTATTCTACATGGTTGCCGAAAAAATAGTGTACGCAACACGTCCAAAAACTGTTTTTTTGGACTCGCAGACTTCCAGGACTAGCTAACGCTCGTCCTAGAATTGGGTCTACTCGTCCAAAAAAACAGTATTTTCCGGACTTGTTACGTAAATTACTATTTCCGTACCGTTTAGGTCCGAAAACAGTCCGGGAATGTTCGTTGCTTAGCAACGGACTAAAATACTAGATTAGCGTATTTTGAGGCCTGAAGTTGCTCGGAGAAAGTGGGCATTCTTGAACGATTTCAGAAAAACTTAATGTATTGAGTTTACCTATTAAATAATTAATCATCCAGCCTTTTGGTGAAGTATTTTGCAGGGTCCTTCGAGCTGTAAAATAATATTTTGATCAACAAAAACACTGTAAGTCTTATTTAGGAACTCGACTCAGTTAGTGTTTGTTTATATTACTCTGCCTTACAGTAACAAGAAAGAAAATGAACGTTTGTAGAAATACCACCGTTATAAGTCTCCTTTGCATTAGTTGCCTCTCAACCTTCCAGTGGTGGCGCACTTGTCTGGGAGACCGAAGAACAGAAATATCGCCATGGTTACTAATAGGGAGGGGGCTGCTGGCTATCGCTTCGCGTATTTTAGTTTTCTGATGCGACAGGCAATCACTGATCAGTATTCATTTGACTGTGATCTGGTGAACGTATCGTCTGCTGTGCCTGTTTTCGGTCCCAGAATCCTACGCCACCACTCAGCGAAGCCAGTTTTAATCTGTTATTTTTTGATTTCGAGGTAATTTGTTTCATTCTTTCTGTTTTTCATCAATATTAATTGTTGCTTTTTTAACAGAATATATCATGTGCTCCTACGAAAAAGAGCAGGCCCGGCTTTTGCAAATGTTGCAAGAGGTGGAAGCCAACGAAGATGTTGTATTCGACCAATCGACCAATTGGATTTAGAAAAATTCTCACATTCCAAAAAAGAAAAAAAAATGTTCTTCTGTTGTCCTCGTTTCACCATGATGATGAGATTGATAAAGAAACAGGTTATCATTACAGACTATAATAGGACGAAAGGAGGAGTAGATGTGGTGGATAAATTATGTGTCAGTTATGATTGCTCCAGAAACACATGGCCTACTGTAATATTTTCACTGGCCCTAAATATAGCAGGTATAAACTCTCAGGTGATCTATCATGAAAATAATCCCAATGAAAATATTTTGAGAAGAAATTTCCTCAAAGATATAGCCAATAAACTGATTATGCCAAATTTACACGAACGAGCTCATGTTCATGGACTTCCCAGCAATTTGAAATCTAGATTAGTAGAGATCTGTGGAATTCCTTTCGATGAAAATGACAACTTTCAACAAAAAACTGGAAGATGCAATTTTTGTGGAACGCAGAAGAATCCGAAAAAATGATTTTCCTGCTACAAATGTGGAAAATTCATGTGCCTGGAGCACCTCATTGGTATATGTTCAACATGCAATGGAAATCCACTGGAATAATTTGACTCACAAACTTTTACGGGAGGGACAATATATTTTTTTTTGTATGTTTTGGATTTCATAGCCTTTGTTCTCAAGAATTCCTATTTAATAATTTTCCAAGTTGGTGTTTATTTATAAAAAATTATTAATAAAAATAATTAAAAAAACAAAAAAAAAAAGTGTTTTGACGTGTAAATTTGAAAAAAATAATTTCTAATTGTAGTTCACTTTCTTGAATGAACCTTTTGTTGAAAATCATTTAATTTTTTTGAAGAAAATTCCACCCCTCCCCATTCGGTCTGTGAGACCAGCGCAACCACTGGTGCAACAAGCTTTGGCGCCACTACTGGAAGGTTAAATGTCAATTGAAAAAACTCCAATAAAAATCGATACCCAGATTTTCTGCAAATTTCGAATTGGTCAATCTAAAGGCAAAGTTGTCTATACGAATCGACCCCTCACTCTCTGAAGTTTGAAAATAGCAGTTAATCTTATATTCATCATGTTCTTTTCATTTTTTCTATTCGAATTGCTCCAAATCTCTCTCCCTTTCTTTGTAGCTTCTTGATGGCTCGATTCGAAGTTCAGGTACTGTCCAGTGTGAGTCGGCTTTCTGTACACTGATGTTTGGCACTTACCATTGTTTTTTCGAACTTTCACGTCGAGAAAAGGTAAACCGTCTTGAGTCTCCTTTTCCATCGTGAAGTTTATGGACTTTCTGATGTTGATCTACTTTTTCTTTTTTCAACTTTCAAGAAAATTACTGCTTTTTCTTCCAGGAGGACGGACTACCAATGGGATCCCCATTATCGCCCGTAGTAGCAAACATCTATATGGAATGGTTTGAAGCTTTAGCTACAGATACATCCCATAAGAAACCTCAGATGTGGTTGAGATATGTTGACAATACCACGGAGACGAGGAACTTGACGTCTTTCTGGACCATCTGGAAAATAAAGAGGCGTACACGCAAAAAATCATGGTTATTCAACAAAATATCATTCAATTCGAATTAATAAAAGTGTCAGTATCCCACAATTGAATATGAATCCGAATAAAACCAACGTTGTCAATGATTCGCTTCTTTGAAATCCTTTTAGATTGAATGCAATTTGCTTTCAATCGATATTATGATTTATTCATAGGAAATCTGGTTTTCTATTCAATCTTGTTTTATTGCAGCAGCATGTAATTTTTTTTCATTCGACAATACTCCAATCAAAAAGAAAATGATTGTGACAACAAAATTGTTTCAACCATGTATGTTGCAATAGATAGTGAGGAAGATTTCACTTTTTCAACTAAAGGTAGGTTCCCACTTCCCAGAAAGCAAAGATTTGTGCGTGATATCGAGATGTTGGAGGACAGATTTTACACCTGCTGCAAGTGTTCCTAATGGTAAAACTGACGACGATCAAATGGGCTTTTCCACGAGGAGAATCCTCTAAACCAAAAATTTAACATGTAGATAATTCTTTATTTCTCTCCACTGAATTTGTTTCTACATGCACAATTTTATTTCAACATATTTTATAACGAACTTCCTCAACATTCTTTGTTTTTTTCTCTTTCCAACATGCTTTTTTCCCAATCAATTATTATCTGTGGAAGAAGTTTGGATATATTTTTGATACTGTTAATCAGCTATCATACTGTGTGTAATAAATTGGAACATATTGTGATGGGACGGTTTTCGGCATATTATCTCAAAAATGCTACATTGATGTGCCGTTTGCTTTTTGCTTTTCGAAGAAAAGTTAATGTACCACCATAAACATTCTTTATGGATATTGGTTATCTCCCGAAAGAGACGAGATGATCAAGTGTTTCTGCTGTTCTAGTGGATTTTGTATAATATCAATTTCTCATTTTCGATGTATAATAATTAGGTTAATTTGACGGCGTGTGATGTTCACGCGACCACATGAACAAAATTTTCCTGCAAAAGACCAAAATTTAACGAGGCCTTTCCAGGCTAGTCTTCGGTAATTGAGGGTCTAATGGCGAGAAACGGGTCTTTGATGAATTCCTAATGTTTCACAAATTTTCCTGTAATATGCAGTAATTGGTATGGCCTCATTTTATGCGTTGACCACTAATAGGGAAGGAGTCAGTAGCTCGCTGCTTGGAGCTGAAGGACCAGAAAGAGGAATGAAAATGCTTTTGTTACATCTAATTATTACTCATAAACAAACTGATATATTTGGATTGAAAAATTCCTTTTTGTCGTCAATTTTAACGAACGCAATGGAACTAAATGCCGTTGAAGAAGTTCCCTGTGGCATCCCAGGAGCACCTCATATTGGCTGAGTATATTGGTATGAGTGAATATATTGAAATAACAATATTATATCAGTAACATTGATGCAATATTGGATCAGTACATTCTGAATGTAGATTGTTACAATTGGTGAAATTAATTTTACGGTAAGAAAACATTGTCTACACGTTGTTTCCAACATCTAAAATGAATATAGCAACCCAATATTCCACTGATATCGATTCTAGGGATAAAAACTATACTGTATACCCAAGTTTGCTGGCACATTGGTAGAATATTATTCCAACTTCATTCAACAAATTGCATTACCTCATAATGAGTCAATATTGATATATTATTATTTACCAACATCGATCAAACAAAATTGTCTCCCTACTGTTTCTAACATCTGGAATAAATATTGCAATCTCAATATTCATCTTATATCGATTGTGCGGATGAAGAACTATATTGTAAATTCAACTTTGATAGCACATTGGTTAAATATTATTTCACCAATATTCAACAAATAATTTTCATTCATATTGAGTAAATATTCGTTCAGTAATATTTACCAATATCGAGAAAACAATATTGTCTACATATTGCTCCAAATTTCTAGAATGAATATTGCAATCCCAATATCCCTCACATTCAGTTCATATGGATAAAAAGCAATATCCAAGTTTGATAGAACATTGGATTTAATTGTATTCAAGAATTTTTTAAAATTATGTTAACCTATATTAATTGAATTTATTACGGGAACATCACTTTAATATTAAACTGATATTAATGATACAATATTACAAAGAAAACCCATTACCATTATTGAATTTTGAATATTGGCCGAATATTCAATGAACCATAATAAAATATATTATGATCAAACCTGGATGAAAAACCGCTAGGTGGCTCTGCATGCAGAACGTCTCCTGAAATATGAGGACATGTATTGAATACTTCTCACAACTTGTTTTCGAAACAGTTTTTTCACCAAAAGGCTGACTCTGGTGTCACCTTGATCATCTGAAGGAGAACTGCGGTAGTTGTAGAGTTAACTCAATAATCCACTAAGGCATATTCACTTTGAATATTTTACTAATATATCCAAATCATATTTTAGCAATATTTCACCAATACTATTTTCAAAATGTCCAAACAATATTGCATCAATATCGCAAAATGTTCACAATTTTTTTCTCGCCATTAAAACGTTCGATATTCTGTCAATTTTGTCATAATATTGTACCAGTGATATTGTACCGATGACGATAAATATTTTGAGGCCAATATTGCTTCGAGAATATTTCGCCAATATTATTCACGTAATATTGTATCAATATATGTTCATATTTTCTCATCCGCCAATATTGCATTTCAAATATTACCAATATGTTCACAATATTGTACCAATATTGATTTTATTGAAAATATGAACAGGATGTTCATAAAGTAAGTTGTGGAATCATCTGCGACTGAAAGTTAGAATTTAGTCGCTATTTTCCATCGTACAAGATAACCTCTCTTGGATGGGATTCATGTTGTACCAATATTCCACCAATATACTGCATGGGAATATAGCCTCTACATTTTCTTGGTTCTCATCATGTAACCTGACTGGATTTTCCTTGAATTAACATCCATTATGCTTAGAGGAAAGCCATTATTATTAATTGCCGGCATGATAACAGTTGAATAACCGGTCATAAACATTTTTATTTTTATTTTTTCATTTTCTGGTTTGCATGAAATAGAAAATTCTGTGATGGATTTGAAATTTGATCAATACGATTCATAAAATCCAGCTTCAAAAAACTATGCTTTCAGTTATATATACACTGATGGCCACTTCGGATTACGTTAAACTTTCGAATGAGTGAACACATTTATTTGAAGTTTCACTAGAAATTATGTTGATCATAGAAATTCGATTGGAACACATTTGCCACACTCGACAACTTTTCGTTTTATATTTGTGCAAATGATGCCAAAGGACCACCCAAAAAGTTTTTTGCTGAATTCTCCAAAATTTCAATATATTTTTGAACTCGGCCTACTCAACACAAGTAACCATGGACAAACAAACATTCCATGTGTAGTTTAGGATATACATGGTGTTGAAGTTGTGAAATGTCATTTTTATACCATTATTGACTGAACTTTATTGCGGTAATGTCACTGAATTAGAGTGAGTTTTTGATGTACACCACATAATTAAACGTGGCCATAGAAATATTGTGTGTGCCCAGCACAAAAATTAAAATAATTTCAGAATGTAGCATGAACTATATGAGTCGTTTCGTTGTGGAATTGATCGCCTAACCTAAGGTGGGAGGTATCGTGCTGAGGGGTGCGTGGCACATAGGGTGATGTGTCTCGAACGATCCCTCTGGGACACCGGGCGACCTCCCAGAGTATTACAGCCTTACCATGGCAAGGCGGGGCTCTACCATGGTGGATCTTATTTCCCTAGCTACTCGTGGGAACAGATGAGTAAAAATTTAAAAAATCAGAACCCCAACGGGGGGGATAAATCCCCCGATCCTCAGGAAACTGGGGAACCAATGGAGATCGGAAATCCGACTCCACAAGAGGGACTGGGCGTAGGTCTAGTCTCTCAACAAGAGGAGAGCGGAATTTTACCGCCTCCAGAACTGACTCCAGATCAGGAAAGGGAACTGTTAAAGTCTCCGAAACCTACTGGAGCTGATCAGGATGAGGCTACCATAGCTATGGATAGCCTCAAACTGAAACGTACTCGACTCTCAGGGTCGAAAAAGAAAGCTCTGAGTCGCTTACTCAAGAGCGGAATGGCTTATGAGACCGCCTTAGAGCAAGTGCTCAAAGATATTGGCAGGCCGAATCAGCAACCGGAGGGGGACAAATCTCAGTCTGGGGCTGGTGGAGCAAGCAAACGCCTGAGATCCGACGACAGTACGCCGGATCACACGGCGAAGAAAGCTTGCTCGGGGGTAGCCAAACCTTCGTACGGGACAGTGGCTGGGGGCAACAGGGTGGGCCTAATCCACCCTGAATATCCTACCACTGCCCTAACAGGCGAACAACTTAGGGCTCTTCAGCGTTCAATTATGAAAGCTGTTAGCCTAATACCCGATGATGGCCCTCAGGTGAGGTTCCAGAGCTGTACTTTTCGGCCTGGATGGTTACAAATCACCTGCGTGGACAACATCAGTGCCAGCTGGCTGGAGGAGGCATCAAAGCAACTCCAACCATGGGAAGGGCAGGACCTTCCGAAGCCATTCATCTGTGTGGCATACATCCCGGACGATGAGGCCGACGAACGACTCACGGCCGAGATGGTGCTCACAAGGTTGAGAAAAATGAACCACGGTCTAACCACTCAGGATTGGGTAATACTGAACCGAGAGGACTCGGGCCGTGGCCAAACATGGACATTCGCCATTGACGAAAGGTCCATAACAGCCTTGGAGGAGCTGGACTTCAAACCCTACTTCGGCTTTGGACAGATTCAGTTCCGTCTGAGAGGCAGCCGTGGAGGGAAAGAACCCTCCCGGATGCAGCCGGAGGAGGGGAAGGAAAGCAAGCCTCCTCTAAAGAAAACGGTCGTAATGGGAGCACCGCAAGGGAAAGGTAAATCCGTCCCGAGTGTTGCGCCTCGGACCAAAAAGCCTGCGAGTGTGGCCTCGGGGAAGGGTAAATCCATCCCGAACAGACCACCACTCAAAATGGGTGCCGGCACCTCTGAAGGGAAGGGAAGTAAACCGCCCTCTGAGGAAAATAGCGGGGGATGACCGCCAAAAGACCGCAAATAAGGGCCTGGCTGATATAACAGTCAGACTCCTGCAGGGAAACCTGCAACATGCCAAGGCCGCCACCTACGTCCTTGGCAAAAAATTCATATAGGAGCGGATAGATCTGACCCTCGTCCAGGAACCCTGGACCTCCAACACAGGCCAAGTTACCGGCCTGAGTAACACATCTGGTAAGGTAATTGCGGTCAGTTCTGGGGTAAAACCTAGGGCATGCATTCTAGCCAGAAACAACATTAATTATTTTATTCTTTCAGATTTCTGCACCCAAGACATGGCAACAATCCATGTGAAATTTCCAGAGAGGGGGAGCATGACACAAATGATCGTCTGCTCAGCATACTTTCCTGGAGAAGTGGGTGCGGAACAGCCTCCTCCAGCGGCCGTGCGAGAACTAATTGCCTTCTGCAGGAGGAACAACACCCATCTACTGATAGGATGTGACGCCAATGCGCACCATGAAGCGTGGGGCAGCACAAACATCAACATGAGGGGTGAGTCTCTTTTCAATTACCTGATAGGGGAGGAGCTTACAATTAACAATGTCGGCTCCGAGCCAACCTTTGTCACTAGTATTAGGAAAGAGGTACTAGATCTTACGATCAGCTCAGAATTTCTAAGCAACAAGATATCCAACTGGAGGGTGTCCTCTGAGCCATCATGCTCAGACCACAGGCATACAATACCGAAACATACGGAGCATGGACAGGGAAGGATACAAGACCTCCCTGAAGAACCATCTCCAAAACGGATTGTCCACAATAAATAGTCGTGATCAAATAGATATTGCTGCGGAACATCTACAAACTGCACTTATCTCAGCTTATCACGAAAACTGTCCACTGAGGGAGAAAAGGGATAACCGAAATGCTTCCTGGTGGAAAAAAAATCTGGATAAAACACGAAAAGAAGTTCGAAGGTTATTTAACCGAGCTAAGGTATCAGGTGAATTGGAAAATTACAGGTCTGCTCTAACCACTTACAACAAAGATATCCGGAAAGCAAAACGAGAATCATGGGAACGATTCTGCGAAAATGTGTCCAACACATCAAGTGGAACCCGTATCCACAAGATTCTATCCAGAGAGCCGACACAGGAGCTGGGGTCGTTAAAGCGTCCAGACGGCTCCTTTACGGCCTCCAGGAAAGAAACACTAGAGCTATTAGCTAATAACCACTTCCCAGGCAGCCTGATTCTGGACAATCAACCTCTAGTCACAAATATAGGCCGGATAAATCGACCTCACAGAGATGACTGGGTGGTTGCCAACAAAATAATTACACCACAGGCGATAAGATGGGCGGTTAACTCATTCCACCCATACAAATCACCAGGAGAGGATGGCATAGCTCCAGTTCTGTTACAAATCGGACTGGAACATATCATACCTATCATTATAAGACTCTTTAGAGCCAGTTTAGCATGGAACCATATTCCGTCTAACTGGACCGCGACTAGGGTGATCTATATTCCTAAGGTGGGTCGGAATGACCCACACCCAAAATCGCTCAGACCCATTAGTCTGACATCCTTTCTGTTGAAAAGCATGGAGAAAATACTGGATGGGCACATAAGGTGTGGGGCACTAACAAAGCACCCCCTCAATGTTCACCAGTATGCCTACCAGGCTGGCAAATCAACAGAACTTGCCCTCAATAACCTTGTCTCAGGAATAAGCGACGCCCTGGAACGCCAGGAAATAGCAGTCGCTGCATTCCTGGACATAGAAGGAGCATTTAACAATGCACTACCTCACTCCCTATATGAGGCCACTGTCTCTAGAGGGATTGAACCGATACTATGTGACTGGATAAGAACTATGCTTCACAACAGAACTATAACGACCTCTCTACAGGGGGAATGTGTCAGCTTCAAGTCAGCCAGGGGCTGTCCCCAGGGGGGGGTCCTCTCCCCACTGTTATGGTCACTGCTGGTGGATGATCTGCTGGCCATTCTCTCGCTGTGGGAGGTTGATCTGCAAGCATATGCTGACGATCTGGTCCTAGTAATAAACGATAAATCCGAAGAGACGATCTCCTACGTCCTTCAGGATATATTGGATACCATATATAAATGGTGTGAGAGGGAGGAAATGTCCATTAACCCCCACAAAATGGTCATAGTACCATTCACCAGGAAAAGGAAGCTGGAACATTTAATACCTCCTTCCATCAATGGTGTAACAATTCCTTTTGCGAGTGAAGCAAAATATCTAGGAATAACCCTGGATAAAAAACTTAATTGGAACTCGCACCTGGAAAAGACTATCCGGAAGGCTAGCCTTTCATTATGGACATGCCGCAGAATATGTGGCAAAACATGGGGCATGTCAGTAAAACACGTATACTGGTTGTACGTGACCGTCATACGTCCAATGATAACGTATGGCTCTATAGTCTGGTGGAGCAAGGGACATAAAAAAATGGCCATTGCTAAACTTAACGGACTACAGAGACAAGCGTGCCTGGCGATTACTGGAAGCATTCGCTCCACGCCAACGGCAGCAATGGAAGTCCTCCTTGGATTACTTCCTCTCCACATAGTTCAGGAGAGAGAGGCAAGATGGGCAACATACAGACTTTATCAAGCGGCCATTAGTCTACCGCAAGCATGTGTCATGAGAGGCAGCGGCATGCTGGAGGGCATAATAGCTCACAACATTCTAGGAATGCCCTCAGACATCATGCCTAAAACTATCAACCTTCACACGTCCTACACTGTGGTCTTTCCCGAAAGAGAAGACTGGGTCCGGAATGAAACCAACCTATGTAGGGCAAATGAACGTTGCTTCACCGATGGTTCCAAAACTCAGGAAGGCGTCGGAGCCGGAATATATGGGATGAACCCAGTAGTGAAACGCTCGTTCAGTATGGGCAAACTAGCTACGATATTTCAGGCAGAGGTATATGCCATTGAAATGTGTGCCAGGGAGCTGGAAAATCGGCTCCACACACGAAAAACAATAAAAATATTTTAAGATAGTCAAGCAGCACTTAAAGCGCTTGAATCCAACTGCTTTAAATCTAGGGCAGTATGGAACTGCAGAGACACCTTAAACCGACTGGCGCAACGCAACAACGTTACCCTAGTCTGGAAATAGCGGACGCCCTAGCAAAAGAGGGGGCCGAAACAACGTTCACTGGACCAGAACCGGTAATCGGTTTAGCATATAGCACTGCCAAGAATGTCATAACAGCTTGGGCAGACAATAAAATACTCGAGTACTGGCGTAGTCTACCGGGCCTAGCCCATTCCAAAGCATTTATTGCTTGTACAAGGAAAAAACAGGACTCTGACAAACTGCTAGAACTCAGCAGAGCGCATCTCAGAGTTATAGTAGGTTTGCTTACTGGCCACTGCAAACTCAAATACCACATGCATAAAATCGGACTTGCACAAGATGCAGAGTGCCGGCTATGCATGGAGGATGATGAAACGGCTGAACACATTCTGTGTACATGCCCTGCAGCGGCCAGAACCAGATTCTCAATATTTGGCGATACGACAGTAAGGCCAGAAAACCTGGTAAATTGTTCTCCCAATGCATTCCTCAATTTCGTCAAGAGATTGGATATACTGGGAGAAATATAACCATAGGGTGAGCCACAATAGGCCATTGGCCGCAGTGGAGGGCCTGAAACGGGCCCACTCACGTTCAAAACCTAACCTACCCAATGAATTAAAAGAATAAATATGTGAAAATCGAAAAATTGGAGTATCGAGCCATCATCAAGTACCTGTATTTGAAAGGGTTAAGAGGTGAGTAGATTTACGAAAATATGCCTAATACCCTTGGTGATCGATGTCCTTCGTATACGACCGTGAAAAATTGGACTGCAAGCTTCAAAAGAGGTAAATTTTCCATTGAAGATGATGACCGATCGGGAAGACCAGTTTCTGTGTCAGTCCCCGAAAATATCGATGCAGTTCATGACGTGATTTTAACAGACCGTCGAATTGGGCTAAAACGATTATCTGAAGCACTGAATATTTCATACGAACCCGTTCATCATATAGTTCACGTCAATTTGGACATGAGAAAAATTGCTGCAAAATGGATCCCCAAATGTTTGAATGTTGACCAAAAGCGTGCAAGGGTAGTAGCATCGTGTTCGATGTGTGTTTGATTTGAAAATGATGTAGACTTCTTAAACTGAATTGTTACTATGAATGAGACTTGGGTACATTTCTACGATCCAGAAACAAAGCAACAATCGATGGAATGGTGACACTCCGGTTCTCCAAGACCTGAGAAGTTTCGTGTCCAAAAATCTGCTGGAAAAGTTCTTGCTTCAGTTTATCGGGATTGCCAGGGAGTGATCATGATTAATATTTTGGATAAGGGTAGAACAATAACTGGAGATTACTATTCGACATTACTGACCACTCTACGGGAAAAAATTAAAGAGAAAAAACGCGGAAAGCTATCCAAAGGTGTTTTGTTTTATAGGACAACGCCCCTGAACAGAAATCTCATATTGTAATGTGTTTTTCTCCCCTATTCGGACGTTACAATGACGCTTACGGGTACTGGGTGTATCAGACAACGGTACACTCACTATAACACCCAGTACTATTCTCGGGCGCCAGTAAGTTTATAGTCGTATGCCCCACTTTCTACCAGATGACACTAATCGGAGGCCCAGGACTGCTACAGTGAAGAAACGGTATTCCAGGGGTCAGTTGTTACGACCACGTTTCGTATTATGGCAAGCGGCAGGCTTTAATTGCCCTAACCACTGTCAGAATACCGGCTGTACCTTCTCAACCTTCTATGAAAGGTTTTCAGAGTATTACCCTACTTTCCCCTATACCCGGAATGAAAGTATGGGGATTTTCATCGAATAAAAATGCCAAACGAAGTCAGGAGAGACGTATTGGCCAGTCCCTTCGGAATGCGTAATTTAATTATCGCGATCTTCGTACTCGTTTTAAACTAAATCTGTCCCTTCTGGTCGTAACACCGTTCCTTTCGGGAGAGGCTTCGCAATACGTCTTGGGTAGAGATACAGGGGAGTGGATCCGCGATACCGGATGTCTGAAGGACAAAAACTTGAATACGCCTCCTCCTCCTCCTCCTCCTCCTCCTCCTCCTCCTCCTCCTCGTTGAGTTCAGCTAGTTCCGATAAGCAGAAAGGCCGTACTTTTCGGATACGTAGGAACTTCAACAAACTGTTTCCTGTGCCTGATTTCGAACGGGACAATCTCCACTCCTGTGAAAGCACATTTGTGGATAACTTTATGACGTGGCACTATATTGACTGGGATAGAGGGTATCCAAGGTGCTCGAAACTTTTACTGAACGGGCTTTATTCGGTTGACTCGACTCGTAATTAAATTTTCCACCTCAGCAACTTGTTCGATTCTAGTAAACAAACTAAATTCCAAAAGGTCGTATCTGCCAGACCCTTTTGGAATCAGTAATTTAACTGGAACGTTCTGGTACCTGAATTTAAATGCAATTACCCTTCCGGCTATAAGACCTAACTTTCTGGGATAAATAACGTGGTACTTTGATAATCACGTGGGTGGTTGTTGAATTTGCGGTCTCTAAGTAAATAAACTAATCGCCGTTCAGGAATTTTAAATTACCCATTCATATATAATATAACTTAAGCTTACTCTCGGAACTTCAATAAACAAAATTTAACTTTCAAATAGTATTCGCAGTCTGCACTGATAAAGTTGCCGACAGATTTTCATGTGCTTCCACTATTCATACCATCGGTTGGCCTTCGTAGAAAAACGGTGGCCGTCGTAGCAGAAGGCACAAAAACAATTCAGTTTCAGCAAAAAATATTCCTTATCATAAAAAGTTAACTGAGACCCAAACTCTATGTATAAGTAGATATTTTAGGCGCAAGAAGCCAAGACGAGCAAAAAGTGGTCGGTTCCAAAATAAGGTAATATGGATGGAATCATCTACTATTTTCTGACTTGAAAAATTGCTTTCCGTTTCCAATAAATTTTGAAATTACAGTAAAATGGTTTAGAAAGGCGTACGAATCATTTCTGTGATACTGTTTAGTACTTGAAAATTAGCCGCAGAAATGCTTCGTTACAATGTTGCCAAACTTCAACTAAACTGCCCAAACTTATGGATGCGAATTGCATATTTCGGATAAAACTGAAAAAAACTTTATTAGAAAATGTGTTCATAAGATGAGTTGGTGGTAGAAAATTTGGCAAGTTCAGGTTTGATAAAGGTTTAAAGGAGTCGTTAATAGAGCCGTTTATTTTAATAGATCTGTATGTAGGAAAGTTAGTCAATTTTGATTAGTTCTTGCAAAGTGACATCTCTGTTTCCAATTCATTATTACCCACTCTCTCAAACAGGTGAAATGCAATTCGACTCGGTTCCCTTTCTCTCTTTCCCATTATATATCCCATTCGAAGAAATTTATAGGAAAACTTCGGAGTGCTCCTAAAGGTCATGCATTTCGGAAGGAACGAAATTGTAATTGGGTGAACAATTTTAATTAGCGCAGCTCTACGTTGATATCAGCAAACAAAGTTCTCGGTTTAAGTTTTTGTTTGTCTTTCTAATTGTGAAGAAATCGCAGCTTGCGTTTTTTAATTAAAACTATCGACTGAGTACAAGTAAGTGGAAATTGAGGTTTCTGAAAAATGAAGTGAAAACTTTACGAGAGAAGTGACGGAAATTGCCTTTCATGTTGCCGCCATTCTAGCGATCACGTGACATGTGTCAAAATCGATTTTTAGGTTATCGGACATGCACAAACTTTTCCCCAGAATATTTTTTCCAATACTCCAATAATAAAAATTTTTCCCATATGGTACATACTTTTTGGCGGTCACTGTATATATATATATATATATATATCTATCGAAATGTCATTGCACATCGGTTGAATATTATTTCGCCAATATTCAACATATCTTATTAACATATATTGGGTCAATATTGGTTCAATAATATTTACCGATATCGATAAAACAATATTGTCTCCATATTGTTTCCGTCATCTACAATGAGATGAATATCAAATATTGGTCGAATATTCAATGAACCATATTAAAATTATCCTATGATAAAACGTGGATAAAAATCCGCTAGGTGTCTCCACATATAGAACGTCTTCTAACACCTACGAAGATATATTAAATACTCCAAATAAATTGTTTTCAAGGTTATGGCGATCGGAAGTTAGACTCTGGAGTCACCTTGATCAAACAAAAGACACTTGAATTCATTAAGGCATATTCACTTCCAACTAATATATCCAAATGATTTGTACTAATATCGATTAATGTTTTGAGGCCATATTTGACCAATATAGCATTTTACTGCTCAACAATATAACGTTTGAGTATTTTGCCAATATTTTCAGATTATTGTACCCAGCAATATAGTACCAATATCGCCGAATATGTTGTGTTGCTTCGAGAATATTTCGCCAATATTATTCAAGTAACATTGGACCAATATTGCCGAATGTTCACATTTTTTTCTCTCCAATATTGCATTTCAAATATTTTTCCAATATGTTGACAATACTGCACTAATATTCTACCAATATAGGTGTGCTACTTGGGAACATAGCTTCAATTAAACGTTTATTACTGCAGGATTTGAATACGTATCAAGCTGAAATTTTGGATGTAGTTTCACAATGTCCTGTGTATTATTCATGACTGAGGGAATTCGTTCTTCATTATACAGGGTCATTGAAAATTTGTGATTTTACCGATAGATACAAAAATGTTAAAAAGTGCATTTACGCACCCTGTATATCATCAAATATCCTGAGAGGAAATTGAATTTTCTCTCAATTGATGTATCATGATCCTATACCTAAAGAGTCAGGTTTCCGAAATAATTTTTTTTCCATATTTTGTATTGGGTAGATATGAAATATCATAGAACATGTCATTATGAAAATTTGAAAATTAGTACATTGATAATAGAAGGTTTGCGCATGCATTAACGTAAATTTGATTAGAAAAAGATCTAAATGGAAGACAATAATTATTCAAATGTAAATCTGATTAATTTTTGTAGAATTTGTCCCACATTTCTAACTGTTCATTGGATATTGATACTTAATTTTTTTCACAACAGTCTTTTTCTGAAATCGTTCAAGAATGCCCACTTTCTCGGAGCAACTTCAGGCCTCAAAATACGCTAATCCAGTATTTTAGTCCGTTGCTAGGCAACTAACTTTCTCGGACCGTTTTCGGACCTAAACGGTACGGGAAAAATATTCCCGTATCGAAAACGACACGGGAATATTTTTGCCGGATTTAGACAGTTATTGAATTCACGCAAACAATATGTAGAATTCCTTAGTTTTTGATAATGCTGATTGCGATTTCAGAAAAAATAGTATGTGTACCTCGTAGTAAAAGCACATTCCCAGACTTCAATGCTCGGCTTGACGCCTCGGCCAACAATTTACATGGTCGTCCGGGAATGTATTGCTTTTACTACTAGATACACAATATACTATTTCCGAAACTAATATTGCATTAAACGTGAAATACAGTGACTTGAAATATTAATTTAGATTTGAACAAAGTATGCTTGGTTCGGTTTTTACCTATCTCCAGTGGTTATTGAGAAAATCAATAATTTCCTTATTTTTTGTTTGTTTTGTTTTTGGTTGTAAATGAAAAATTAATATTGATCCAATATAGGTGAATAATAAAAAAAATATAATATTATATTAATAATATTGGTTGAACCTGTTATGAATATAGATTGTCACATATAATATTGGATCAATATTGGTTGAATAATTTCTACCAATATTGTCTACATGAAATATCATAGAACAATATACTTTTTCCGAAACTAATATTGCATTAAACGAGAAATACAGTGACTTGAAATATTAATTTAGATTTGAACAAAGTATGCTTGGTTCGGTTTTTCATCTCCATAATAAATTTATCTCCCATGCAGGTCTTTGAGCAGAACTCAATTTTATTTCAAATAATAATTTTTTTTTTATCAATTCGTGCTAAATTTTGATGAAGATATTGAATATCCGGCACGTTCTGGAAATATTTCATTGGCACTCACCATGAATATAAAATAAATTTAAAATATCTGCATTCGAATAGGTATGCATTTCAATCAATTTTTTATACTTCTTTCTTATATCATGATTCAAACTCGAATATACCTCCAGATATGATAGAAAAGCTGTTGGACTATTTTGCTCCCTCTTCTGTTAGCGAAATGGCTTACCAAACAACAAAACGCAAGTCTAGCAACTTTCCTAATCATGCTTTTACCTTAACGGAACTGGAGTCTGCCCATTTGTCCCACCACAACACTGCACCTGATTATGATAGCATAACATATAAAATGTTGAATAACCTGTCCTCATTAGCTAAGAAAACATTGCTCAAAATCTATAATAAATGGTGGCTGGAAGATGGTATCTCTGAGGAGCTCAAAGAAATTACCATGGTACTTATACTGAAACCAAAAAAAGATCCAAATTTAACATCTTCATACCGACCAATATCTCTCATGTCATATATAACAAAAACATTTGAGCGGATGATTAAAACTAGACTGGAATGGTTTTTGGAATACAATTCCAAATTACCATCCACACAATATGGATCTCGACGTGGCATGGGAACCACAGAAGCTGTGTCTCAGCTTGTTACGGATATACAATGTTCCTTCTCGAAGAACTCATATGTCGGTTGTCTCTTCGTAGATCTTAAAAGTGCATACGACTCTGTCAATCTGAACTCACTTACTGAAAGTTTAATTTCGTTGGAGGTTGATCCTCATATATCAAGCAACATAGTGACAGAAATCGGAAAATATATATCAAAGATCAAAATAATATCTTGCATGGGCCCAGGATGATTTACAATGGACTACCTCAAGGTGCGGTTCTCAGCCCGTTGCTGTTCAATACATACACTCATAGCATACATAACATCTTTGAATCGGGCGTGAAAATCATACAATATGTTGATGACTTTTGTTTCTATACTATACAGGATAACTACAATCATTGTATTAAAACACTGAAATATATCTTTTATTGCCTTAAGACATGGTTTAGTGATTAAGGCCTTACAATATCCCCTGAAAAATCAGCAGTAGTTTTCTTTACGAGACATAGACTCCGAACCGCCGACAAAATTACTCTGAGTGGTGTTGAAATATCTATAAAGAGAGAATATAAATATTTAGGTGTTGTATTAGACACCAAACTTCTCTGGTCGAGCCACATCAACCACCTCATCTGAAAAGGGAATAAATATGTTGAAATGTGTCACTAAAACTAAATGCGAGGCTGATCCTAAAATCGCTCTCCTTTTTTATCGGGCATATATTCGGTCAATACTTGATTATGGAGGTATCTTGTATGGTTCCGCTGCTAACGTTCATTTGAAAAAAATTGAAGAATATGTATTGGAGCTTTCAAATCGTCACCCATTCAAGATATTCTTGCAGAAGCAAGAGAACCGCCTTTGAGTATTAGACGTGATTTTTTTGCATTCAAAAAAATTTGCTATTTAAAAAACGTCAATTCCTCCAATGAACTAAATAGAATGATTCCTCAACTTTCGATAGAAAATTTGACGAATACATTTTGGAGCAAAAAAACAGTCCACCCTTAGCCGATGCCAGTATAACATTTAACAAATTTATCAAGTTGATTCCTTCACAACAAAAACTGCCAGTATTTAATCTTGAACTTTCAGAGGTAATTTTCAGACCGACTGTTATATTTCCTACATATTCTGAGGTTCACACTGCCAATGAAAATGAGCTTAAAAACATTATATCTAAATACGATAATTTTTTTGAAATCTTCACGGATGGTTCCAAAACTTCGAATGGTACAGGCGTTGCAATTTTGATTCCTAAATTAGAAGTCAAAATTCAATATAAAATACCAGAATTCTCTTCCATATTCACAGCCGAGATCTCAGCTATAGAAAGTGCCCTAGATTGGATTGTTATACAAAAACCAACACAAAATGCTTTTATTATGTCAGACTACAAGTCCGCATCAAAAAATCTCTTCAGACACTGTTCATACGAAAGCAAGAAGTAATATTTATCTGGGTTGAAGGCCATGCTGAATTTCAGGAAATAATAAAGTTGACGTTTTAGCCAAGGAAACAACGAAATTTGATAACATCGAAAACAAATATAATTCCAAAGATATAATTACTCTTGGCAAAATAGACACCTATACAAGGTGGGAGAATAATTGGACAAATTTTATAAAAAAATCAAAAAATCCTTATGCATTAATCCATCGTTCGTTGCCGAGCAGCATTCCACATATAGACGAATATGCAGTTAGCAGGGACTCTGTTACCATCACTCGTCTAAAATTAAATCATGCTAAATATCCTGCACATCTCCACAAAATGGGCTTAGTAGAAACTGATATTTGTGATTGTGACAACGAATCAATTGCTGACTTGAACCATATATTTTTTGCTTGTGCAAAATACCAACATGCTATCCGAAAACTATTGAATTCCTTTATCGATAACAATATAGCATTACCCACCAACTTAACCACCCTACTAAGTTTGAATGATAAACATATCTTAGACACATTAGTTAATTTTCTCAGAGATAACAATATCGATATCTTATTGAAACTATTTTAATACAATTCTGTGGCAAATGGATTCTCCGATGCCAAATCTCTCTTTCACACACACACACACTCCAACAATTCTTTCTTTTCTGGTCACGGCATACTACAGATTATTTCGATTGTGCAATAGCATCTATTTCGAATCTGGTAATTGAAAATGATAGTAGTGTGCTGTGACCAGAAAAGAGCAAAGCAAACTTTCAGTTTAACAAGCCGAAAATGAATTAATGAAAATGGATTATAATTCATATTGAAATGCTGATACTTCGAATCTGTTTTATATTCACGGTCAGTGCAAAAACATTATTTCAAGAACATGCAGGAAATTCAATGAACTTACCACAAATTAATAGAAAAATTTCAGAAGAATCGAACGGAGTTATGCTGTGTTTGGGAATGCTGAGGCTTCAAAAACGTGTTTATTTCTGTAAATGTATTTGAATATGGTCTTATGAAAATCCAAATTTCCTTCAGAAAATTATATGGAGAATATTTGAATAACTTTTAGGCAATTTGCCGCTTCATGTATATCGAAGTTGTTGGTAGCAGTTGAACGGTGCCCCCCTCACTTTAAACAAGAAGTGAGCAAAGAACTGACTACAACTTTTGAAGATCGCTGGATTGGGTCCACAGCCTTGGCCACCGCGATCTAACTCTTCTAAATTTTCACATTGACTCAAATTAAACATCACTTCGAAAACATGAATTGAAGATTATTAGGAACTTCATTTGTTTATTGATTTCTCAACAGACACACGTTTTTTAGATACCCTGAATGGGAGATAACATTATCATGGAGATGAAAAACCGAACTAAGCAAACTTTGTTCAAATCTGAATTGAAATTTCAAATGACTGCATTTCTCAATTCATGCAATATTAGTTTTGGAAAAGACTGTTGTGAAAGAATTACAAAATATAAATATTAAATGAAGAGTTCGAAATTTCAATTTCAGTTGAATAATTATTGTCTTCCAATTTGATTCTTTTCCAATAAAAGGACCCCGCACAAATCAAATGGGAAATAGATCCCTGTCGAATTGGCTGAAATTTGGATATGTTGTAGTTTATACCCTTCTGATCAAAAGTCTCCATTGGCCCGATACCTAAGAATGGACAGTTTTTTAGGTATCGAAAGTCAAAAGTTGCAACTTGTGCAAATCGATCATGTATGGCGATGACTTTGTCCAGTTTTGACAGGAATAATAACTATTTCTGAATTGTCAATAAATGTCAAGTTTATACAAAAGGTAGCATTTTGAAGATTCTTATACTCGCATTATTTTGAATAATATGGCTTTTAGAAGAAAATGACGACAAATGTGAAATCGCCATACGCAGACGAAAGCAAAGGAAGAGATGCAAAGTTTTTTTCGATCGCGTGAGAGATTTGCACTAGTCGCAACTTTTGACTTTCGATAACTAAAAAACTGTTCATTTTTAGGACTCGGGCCCATTAAGACTTTTGATCGGAAGGGTATAAACTACAAAATAACCAAATTTCAGAAAATTCGACGGGTATCCATTTCTCATTTGATTTGTGCGAGGTCCTTTACGATAATGTACGAGCAAACGTTACATTATTAATGTTCTAATTTTTGAATTTTCATAATGACATCTTAAATGATATTTTATATCTACCCAATAGAAAATATGTCAAAATAATCCAATTTTATTGAATACTTGCTTTTATTTCGGAAACCTGACTCCCTAGTTATAGGATTATGATCCATCATTTGAAAGGAAATTCAATTATCTTTCAGGATATCTGGTAATATACAGGGTGTTCCTGTAAATCAAACTGCATCTTTCACCACTTTTGTGTCTACCAGTAAAATCACAAATTTCCAACGACTCTGTATAATAAAGAATGAATTCCTCTAGTCATAACTGATACATAGGACATTGCTAAACTACATCCAGAATCTCAGCTTTCTACATATTCAAATACTGCAGTATTAAACTTATAATTGAAGCTGTTTCGCAGAAAAAATAAGGATAGGTAAAGAGAAGTTCTTTATGAAAATAATCAAAAAGCAATAGCAAAGCGAAAAATGCAATAATATACAGGGTATTCCATTCAAAATAACAAAGTTGTTGCTACTTTTCGATAGAAGCGGCAACGTCACAGCTCTGAAAATATTTTAGATGGATAGAACAGAACTGATTATCCAAGAAACCAAATTTTCAAAATAATCCTACTTCCTGTTTTCCAGAAACGTCTAATAGGCCATCGAGTTTGGAACACCCTGTATATAACATTTATTCAGACTCAATATCATACATGTCCTGCAGAAAGCTTCATAAGTGCAATAATTTGAATTGAGTTATATCCGCACTCGAAGTTTGTCGGTGTCTCACTTTGACCTACCC
The DNA here is from genome assembly GCA_944452925.2 of Chrysolina oricalcia. Lineage (NCBI taxonomy): Eukaryota > Metazoa > Arthropoda > Insecta > Coleoptera > Chrysomelidae > Chrysolina > Chrysolina oricalcia. The sequence goes on from OX101815.2 coordinate 59,900,522, forward strand.
TGTGAAGTTGACTCGAAACCAATCAGGCGGAAGGAAATATCGCATTTCCCAGAAACCGCCAGTTCCTTCACGTAACCGGACAGTCGGTAATGTAGTGAGTCATGGCCTTTATTAGTTTTCGCACCCGCTCATTCACTCACATTCCAGCCCTATATTTCATAATTGATAGTTCGGTGGCGGTGAGTGTAATTGGATGTTAGTTTGCCAATCCTGATGGACAGCTCTAATTTGTTGGTTTATGTAGTGAGGAAAAGGGTTTTGCAAGGAAATTGCAGATTCATCTCCATTGAAGGGGGTGTTGATATGTTACGAAAATGGAAAGATATAGTTATCTGTATCAACTGGCATTGTGAGTTAGGCCAATCAATAGAGCATTTTTTCCTAACATAAATACTAGTAGAAAACCGACTGTACACCATCACATGAAAGACAGTCCGAAGTACCCCTCCAAGTACCCAAGTAGCACACCTGTATTGGTAAAATATTGGTACAATATTGTGAACATATTGAAATATTTGAAATGCAGTATTGGCGAGAAAAAAAATGTGAAGATTCGGCGATATTGGTCCAATATTACTTGAATAATATTGGCGAAATATTCTCGAAATAATACTGGCCTTAAAGTATTCTGCGATATTGGTACAATATCGCTAGTACAATATTCTGAAAATATTGGCCAAATATTCAAACGTCATATTGTCGAGAAGTAAAATGTGACCATTTTGCGATATTGGTCAAATATTGTTTAGACATTTAAAAAATTGCATTGGTGAAATGTTCTTGAAGCAATAATGGCATCAAAACATTTATCGATATTGATACAATATCATTTGGATATATTGGTGAAACTGATTATACCTTGGTTGATTATTTAATGCCTTTTAGTTGATCAAGATGACACCAGAGTCTGCCTTTTGATCGCCATAACCACTAAGTAAGCTGTTTGGAAAACTAATTATGGGAAGTATTTAATATATTTTCGTAGGTATTAGGAGACGTTCATGTTAAGCCACCTAGCGGATGATTATCCAGGTTTGATCCTAGACGGGTGAAGCGCTAACTCTGCCTTTTGATAGTCTCTGTAACCTGTCCTACTATCAATAAAAGCAATTTATTATTACTATTATTATTATTATATAACTTTGAAATGTTTCATTGAATATTCGCCAAATATTCAAAATTCATCCTAATCTAGATGTTGGAAACAATATGGAGACAATATTGTTTCAACGATATCGGTAAATATTATTCAATCAATATTGACCCAATATCAAATAATAAGATTAGTTGAACATTAGCGAAATGATATTCAACCAATGTGTAATCACACATAGATATACAATATGGTTTTTATTCCAAGAATCGATATGAGAGAAATATTGGGATTGCAATATTTATTCTAGATGCTGAAAACAATATTATTTTATCGATATTCGTAAATATCATTGAACAAATGAACATACGATTTGTTGAATAAAGTTGGAATGATAATCAACCAAACTGCTATCAAACTTGGAAATACAATATATTTCTTCATCCCTAGAATCGATATGACTGGAATATTGGGATTGCAATATTTTTTCTAGATGAGGAAAACAATATATAGGTCAATACTGAATGATCGATATTGGTAGAAATTATTTAACCAATATTGACCCAATATGAAACCAAGATTCAGCCGATATGATGTGCTACCTGTTATATTTTTTACTCGCAACTGAATTTTATTGAATTGTTATAAATATTTAAACAACAAAAAAACTGTTTTTTATTGTTTTGCTTATGAAATGGTAAAAATATAAATGGTTGATCCAATTTGTAGAATTCTTCTACGGCCCAGTCGGATCATTAGTAACGGAGTAAAACCGGAAAAACCAAAAAATGAGGAGTGATATGTATGGTGTTGAGGCATGTTCTATCACACCCCAACTTTCCATTTGGGCAATTATTTTATTGACCGCTGCCCGGTGCGCCACTGGAATTGGGTAGGGTTTTATAAAAAAAATTCTAGTAGCTTTTTAATTTTATGGAATGTTTATATAAATTTGTACGCCCCGATATATTTGTAAATATGGGTTTATATTTCGATAATAAATCATTTAGCATATTTTTTTCAAATTCATCTAAATCACAAAAAGCTAACATTTTACAGAAATCTAAGTCTTCACAGACAACACTGGTACACTCTATGACTGAGTTTCCATTTTTCAGCTGGTGGGCATTTTTAACGATAGCCGAAATGGTCATCGGCTCTGAGACTTCGTGAAGCATTTTTTCCTCAGGAATCCTCAATAATTTTCCATATAAATACATTTCGCTCAAATATATTGACAATTAATAAGTCCGGAATAACCAAAAATTCATGGCAAAAATCTGTATTTTGTACCGTGAACTCTAGAGACGTTTGGAACAATATTTTTTTCATTTTGGATTTGAAAGCACCCACTACTTTTATTCCTGAACAAGGAAAATGTGGTATTTTGTAATGAAAATCTGAAAGTTGGCTCCACAATTCAAAAGAAATTGCAGAGATGGTACTTCCCGTATCAATCATGGCTGGAAGTTCGATATTATACATTTTTATTAGAATAATAGGTGATCTTGTGTCGATAGTCTCATGAACAAAATCACACTCTACGAACAGCTCAGACCTAGGATTATTATTATTATTAAAATTGTTATACGGCCCAGTCGGATCATTAGTAACGGAGTAAAACCGGAAAACCGAAAAATTATTCGATTTATTTTAAAATTCACAACTCCGCCATTTTTTAAGAAATAGGGTTGGCCCATCTCATGAAAGTATTGAATCATATGCAGTTCATGTGTGCACAAAACAGGCTCTGACGGATCATTAGTTTTGTCACAATTGCAATTTTATTTTTTTTTTGAACTATTTTGCAGCATGCCTGGATAGTCCAATTTCAATTTCTACAACAAATTTTGAAAGAACAAGTAGAAAACCACAACACGCAAATTCTGATTTTGCGCTAAAATGCTGCGAAATGGTTGAAAAATAATTGCAAACATGACTGAAAATGGCCGAGCTAGTGTAAGCGGTCGAGTGGTAGGAAAGATCGGAAGATGAGGGGAAGCATATTATCACGTAACCCGTTCATTTAGAATAGTTCCCCTCATCTCCCGGACTCTCCTACCACTCGGCAGCTAATGCGGTGTCGGCCGTTTTCAGTCATGTTTGCAGCATTTATTACCCATTCCGCACCATTGTAGCGCAAAATGAGAATACACATTTTGATGTAGTATATTTCTACTTTCATAATCTATTTGAGAAATCGAAATCAGGGCTATCACGCAGGCACGCTGCAAGATAGTGCAAAAAAATGTAAACTGCAATTGTGCCAAAACTAAAGATCCAATAGCGCCTGTTTTGTGCACACATAAAGTACACATGATTCAATATTTTCATGAGAAAAGGTAATCCTACTTTTTGAAATATTTTTTTTTCATTCTTCCTCAGTTACTAATGATCCGATCGGGTCGTAAAACATCCCATTTTGTTCGAATTTCAATTCACTACAATTCTTTTCGCAGCAACTTTTGAAGCAACCAGATTGCTTTATTAGTTTTCATTTCATAAGCATAACAATTAAAAGAAACACGTTTTTCGTTATTTAAATGTTTATAACATAACAGGATATAACTACGGACTGTTTCTCCTACTAGTATTTTTGTTAAAAACTCACTCATTTCTATTGATATCTCTCCACTCCTAATTTCCTAAAAAAATAATTGAATGGTGATTTTCCAGCTTATTGCTTGAAATATACTGGTCAAAATCACGGCAAGAAGTCTCATCCGTCCAAGCCAATATATTCCTGAAACAACTCGCGAGGCGACTTTTTTTATTTATTATTATTATTTTTAAAAAAGAAGTTGCATCGACCACTGTGGGTCATTAGCAACATTAGGTACAGTTACAATACGAATACATTATCAATATAATAAGTACAGTACAATGCCTATTTCACAGTATTCAAACTATGTGTTTCTGTTCCCCGTCAAATTTTGGTTATTATTTGTAGTTCGTTCAGAAAGTTCATGAGGTTGGAGGTGTCGTGGCGTTCTCCCAGTAATGATTTCAGATCTCGTCTCATTTCCTCATACCTCGGACACTCTATAAGAAAATGTTTAACACTCACTAGCACTTGACAGTCATCACAGGTTTTCGCTGGTTCTCCTTTGAAGAAATGTTCATGGGTGTATCTTGTATGGCCCAGTCGCAATCGGGAAAGAACTACCTGATGTCTTCTCTTATGAGGAAACGTCCATAGTTTTACAGCATTTTTGATTTCATTGAGTTTGAAATTTTTTTGTTGCCACTCATTCTGCCATTCTTCACAGACCAACGACTTAAAGTGGCGTTTCATGTCTCTACTCCAGATCTGCTCGTTTGGAGTTTCCGCCCGTTCATTTGCCGCTTCTCGGGCTGCCAAGTCTGCCTTTTCATTTCCGGGAATACCAGTGTGTGAAAGCACCCATAAAAGGACAATTTCATTGTTGGAGTTGCTGGTATGGTTGTATATTATTTCCTTCATAGCCAAGATATTCGGGTTGCCATTGTAGATTTGCTGTATGCTCTCGATGGTGCTGAGTGAATCAGTGATGGCGAGTGACTTCTGTATCCCTTTACTAGCAATAAATTTGAGGGCTTGAAGAATGGCATAAATTTCACCACTGTATACGGTAAAGTTTGGTGGGAGAGGAAATTTTTTCATTTCATCTTGGAAGATGAAAGCTGCTCCAACCTTGTTTCCTGACTTAGATGCATCGGTGTAAAATTTTATATTGTCTGGGTAGTGAGAAAGTATACAATGAATGGTGTGAGTGATCAGTTTGGTCGGTGTTTCTGTTTTCTGATAGAGGCTTAGAGATGTGTCGAATTTTGGATTGGGTATCAGCCACGGGGGAATATTTGAGAAAATTGGTCTTGATATATGATGGAAGTCAATTTTGGATGTGTGTGGGTTACGATTCAATCGCTCAAAGAATGGAATGGCTATTCTACTTCTGCTCGAGAATAAATTTTTGTATCTATTAGAGAATACATATTTGTTAGTTGGGTGATCTTCAAAGGAGGAAATGGTAGTGGCGAATGAGAGACTTAAATATTGGCGTCTGATATGTAGGGAGGGTTCGCCGGCTTCACAATAGATACTAGTTATAGGTGTGGAGCGGAGGGCTCCAAGTGTCGTTCGAAGAGCTGAGTTGTGTACGGAATCCAGATGTTTCAATAGTTTCTTGCTAGCTGACGCATACACCACTGAGCCATAGTCTATTCTCGACCTTATCAGTGCCCTGTATAGTGAGAGAAGTATTTTTGTGTCGGCTCCCCAATGATGATTCGAGAGTACTTTCAACAAGTTTAAACCGTTTTGACACTTTTTCACAAGGTTTTTTATATGAGCTTTCCAAGAAAGTTTATCGTCAAGTATCATTCCCAGGTACCTTAAATTCTGAACAACATCAATGACTGGTGAGTATGCTTTTTTTTGTGAAAAGAATGCATTTGGTTTCATCGGCACTCATTTGAAAGCCTGTTGTCGAGAGCCAATTTTCAATGTTGTTTATTGCATTTTGTAGACTGCGCTGGATTGTTGAGATATTTTTATCCTTCAGATATATCACCAGGTCATCCACAAGCTCATTCTTATTGGTTTCTCTATGAATTTAGCCACTTCATTAATAGCTAATAAAAATAGTGTTACACTGATAACTGAGCCTTGGGGAACTCCATTTTCTAGTTTCCTTATATCCGAAAGATGACCACTGCTCCTCACTCTAAAACATCGCTCGTTCAAAAAATTCCTGATAAAATTTAAGATGTCGAAAAAGACTGGGATACACATCTGTTTGTTAGCGAAGCCTTATGTATGTAGCTTTCGAGGTCCACCAAATTGATCATACCACAGCAATCTTCTGTTCAAAATTTTCTCCAAGAGCTTACACATTGTACAAGTGAGAGACACGGTTCTATATGAGTCTGGGCATGATTTTTTTTTTCCGATTTCAATAACGGTATTATCATTGCAAGCAACCCTTCAGCAAAATTATATTGAAAATATTCAATATTACTTGTTTTGCCTTGTATGAAAGATTTTGAAGAAATATGAAAGGGATGTCATCAGGTCCAGGGCTGGAACTCTTACTAGATTTCAATGCTTCTTCGAGTTCCTCATTACTGATTCTAGAGTTCAGCGGGTCATTCTTCTTTTGGCTTGGAGTGTTGATGTTTTGTGATTCTTCAAGCTTTTTCGTCCATAGAAATGTTTGGGTGAAGTTGGAGTCACTAGAATTTTTTTCGGTTTGGTAAATCTTTGTCCTTCGTGTTCAAGAGAATTTATGCTTTGAAAGGTGTTTGTGCCTTTGACCCGGTTGACTTTATGCCAAACGGTACTGATAGGAGTCAAACTATTTATGGATGATACATAATTGATCCAGGAATCTCGCTTGCTCTTTTTGGTTATCCACCTACATCTTGCCCTCAGTCCTCTGAATAATATCCAATTTTCTTCTGTTTTGGCCCTTCTGAATTTAATCAGAGCTCTTTTGGATGCCTTTATGTCATATTCGCATTCCTGGTTCCACCATGGTACTGAAATTTTATTCGTTATTGTTTTTGTTTTTCCGATTGTTTGTTGTGCGGTTTCATTAATAATATTTGGGAAGAGTTTGACAGCTGCATTGATTTCCTCAGGTAGCTGAAAGTTTTCGAGTTTTTCATCGATGGTAGTAGAAAAAAGCTCCCAGTTTGCTTTTCTCAGGCGCCAACTTGGTATTGATATCTGGAAATTGTTATCTTTCACAGTCTGACATATTGTTATGGGAAAGTGGTTACTTCCATAGGAATATGGCAGAATGTCAAAGATGTATTGGTTTTTCAGATGAGGATCGCAAAGAGTTAGGTCCAGAACACTTGAGTTGCCTGTAGGGTTCAGCCAGGTTACACCTTCGGTGTTGACAATCGAAAGGTTTTCTTCCTCTATAATGTTGCTCAGTATGCGCTCCTTGAGGTTGGTTGAAGAACACCCCCACTGGATGTTATGTGCATTGAAATCCCCTGTGATGATTCTTGGTTTGGGTATTCGTTGTAGCAGTCCGGATAGTTCTACGTTCGTGATTTCTCTATTTGGTGGAATATACACGTTGCACACATTTATTTCTTTACTATCCTTGATCTTAACTGCTACTGCTTCGATGTCAGTTATAATAGGGATTTGTTCCACATCTACTGATTTTTTTGTGTATATCGCAACTCCTCCGCTTGCCATTGTAACTTCCATGCGATTTTTATAAAATGAATTGAAGTTTTTCAAGAGGAAGGTATTATCATCTTTCGAGTGAGTTTCTTGAAGAGATATGATTTTTGGGTCATATTATGAGATCAGAATTATCAACATTTCTAAGTGGGTATATAACCCATTTATATTCCACTGTAAAATGAAGCCTGTTAAATATTAAAAGTTTTCTTGGGAGGAGGTACCTTCACTTCCTGTATCTGAAGTGGTAAGGTTTTGTGAATTTTGTTCTTCAACCAATTGTTTGAGGAGTTTTTTCTGGATTTTGGTACAACTTGCCTTAATGCTGCGAAGGGGTAAACTTTTTTGAGCATGCTAATCAGTCCAACTGTGTCATCTGTATACTCTCTGGCGACGCTAAAAGGGTCATTGTTCCCGTATACATTTTCCAGGAAGTCTTTCAGCTGCATATAATTCAGGACGAGTGAATCTACAGTTGTTCTTCTAATGACGAGGCCAGATTCTCCCTAGAGGAGCTGAGACGGTAGTTTTCAGAGTTTTGAATTCTGGTTTACGGAAGGGGTCAGCGTTTTGAGACATTTCGTGGTCATCTGGAACTGGAGGGGGGGCTCAAGGTTTCGGAAATATTTTTCTTTTGTGCTGTGGTCACTTCGGGCTTTTTGAAAGAGCTCTTTTCACCTTGGAATTGTTCGATTGGTTGCGGTAGAATGCTAGATGTCGGCTGAGTTATTTGTTTCTCCACTTCTGGAGGTGCTGAAGGAAGAGGTGGTGGTTGGAGTGGTTCTTGGTTTTCTGGAATTTGTGCCTCAGGACATTGAGAAGCGATATGGCCGGGTTTTTTACAGTTGTAGCAGGTGAACCTATCTCTAGATAAAAATACACGATATTGTGTGTTATCATGTTCCACCAGTATTGATTCGGGCACCGATGTAGCTTCGGGAGGAGAAATGTATACCTGACGCCTAAAACTCAGTGTGGGAATATTGGGGGTCAGCAATGTTCATTCTTAAAAAGGTATAGGGGAAACTGAAGTCAGACCTGCTTGTGAAAGTTTTTGTTCATTTTGTTCAACTACTACGTGTGGGATTGAAGGACAAACGTCTTTTGGCGACTTTTCGCGACTTTTGAGGAGTCGTTTCTGATTATCGCTATTATCTTGAATTAATGAGTGGAGCCAATTGAGGAACGGTTATAGATTATCTTGAGACTGTACCAAGACGATCATAACTGCTGAATGTATAAACAGCCATGGAAAGTCTAGCTCAATAAGTACGTGAGAAGCTGACTCGACGAGTTGAACCTGATAACAAAACACCAAGTAACGAAAAGCAGCCATTGTCGATGGGGATGGAGTGAGGACTATGAATTCGACGAGAAACCCCATATAACTTTGATTTGGCGAATGGGAAAAGAATATTCCTTAAAATGGGAGGTCTGAGATCTGATCTCACCTTTTTTCTGGAAGGGTGATTCTTGACGAAGACCGAAGATCATTTCGGCGGTCCAAGTGAACAGTTGTTTTTTTGGAGACGGGTACGTTTTCCGTGAGGACGGCAGAGAGCTTTCATTACTCAATGTTAATTTTTTTCTTTACTAGATTAACATCATTATTTAGAATCGATATCAAAATTCCGTTATAGTGTTTGAATTTCACTAGAACCAGGGTGGTTATTCATGAATACGTGGAAAATGTTGAAACAGACGATACAAAATCAGGATTAGCCGTTGCAATCAAACACTTCCGAGAGAGTGAGAGATACATGGATTTCTGTAATTAACCCATACATAAACTCTGATTCGAATGCTAAGAGTCATTTTCAGTTTATAATTTCATTATATCCATTTGTCGTGGTCAATCAAGTTTATGAGGACGTTCTGGACACTGGAAAGAAACTAATAGCTATTTCCATAAATTAAACACTCCCAGAACAAAGCATCAAGTAGACTCACAAGTTTTGGGAAAGAATCTTAGTTGGTTCACGGGTTTATAAGGAGACACCCTGAAAGAAAATTTTGCATTTGTATCTTAATAACGTAAGTTTCCCTTGGGAGCTTTTGAAGAAACAATAAACATGTTGTCAAATTGTTGCTTTTTAATTGTTTTATTATTTTTAAATTTATTAATCTACTCAGATATTGTAATTTTATAACCTCTACGAATGATATTGATGTTGTTTTTTATTAATTCCAATTGTTATTTCACTTGTGACAGTTAAAAGTCAAATATAAGTAATAACGCTATGCACGCATTTAAAATCGAGCAGATTTGGGATAAATTCTATCGAATTAATCGATGTTTCCTGTTTATTGAACTTTATTATTTCTCAGATTATATTTTTTGCTGATTTCGTATAATTCTGCCAAATTTCAGATTGTTTACCTGTCACTTTGTTTGTGAAATAGTCCACTCGTGACTGAATTTATCTCAAGTCTGTCTTTTACTTCTGAACTCAACTGAATTGTATCGGGGGTAATACCACAAGAGCTCAGATTCTGCTCGATATTTTTTGTGGTTGTTTTCGAATACTCACTTTTATTGGCAATTTAACTTGATCTGTTCTGACAAAATCAGTCGAGCTACGCTCTCGTGATTTTCCCTACAGCGCTTGGACTAAATCCAGAATTTCTGGAAAGAGATTTTTTTGGGTTGAAAGATGAAATATGATAAACACATCGAGCAAGTCCAGGCCTGCGGATCGTCTCCCCAACTATCAGCCGATACTTTGTGATATATGATGTCGGTCCAGGTGACCCCGGTAAAGTTGACAGCGTTTAACCATGGTCTAACTGATTTAATTGTCGTTGTGATTTATGATACGAGTGTGACATCGCATTGTATATTATTGTAGGGGATGCTATGACACGGTTGTTGCTACTGTGTTGTATATTTTTGTTGAACTGGGTTTGGTAATGAATGTGATGCTGACTAGTCGGAATATTTGTATGGTGATATAAAATAGGATTGAATAATGACTACGATATGATTTGATTCAACAGTCATCTACTGATTGGTCTTGGAGGGCAAAGTTAGGAAGAAAAAGTAGATCTATTTACATATGGACAATTGAAAGATTTGGAGCTCCGGAAAAAACCATTAAGCAATGAATGTTAATGATTCAGTTTGGCACGTTTCCAAGACAACAACAGATGGATATGTGATGGCGATTATATTATCAGTCTAAAAGCAGGAAAGAGGTCCACCTTCACCCATCTGATAACTGGATGAAACAAAGGATACCGCACTCTTTAATGGGGAAATTGGTCTCCTGTCGGATTGGCTGAATATTTGATATGTTATAGTCTAAGTCATTCCAAACCAAATGTTCAGTAGAGTCGCTTGGGGTAAGTGTTCGCAGAGGGTAAGTGTGCGCAGGCGCTATCTTCAGTACAAGAGTAAAGGCGGCAGCACTCACTTCAAGGGCAATTTGGTACATCGTCAGCTACCGTAAGAATCGGAGGTGCGACCGGCTGTAACGGCTTTTGTTTATGAAATACGAGCATATATAAAATATCGGCCATTTTGCTAAAGTTTTCGACTAACACTATTAGCGTCTGCTTCTCGGTGTGGATTAACAAACGTAACGTAAGTACACATTTTCCGAAATATATATGTATTGAAGTTTAATTTCATATATAAACATTATTTGCACGTTGTTTGTATAACCTCAAATTTGAAACTTTTAAAAATTATTTGTTGTTGGGGTAAGTGTGTGCGGTTAAGTGTACGCATGCGCACACTTACCCGTGAGTGGGTATACTTACCCAGAGTTTTTTTTTCAGGAAAATGCATCGTAACTATCGAAGAAAAAATCCAGATAAGCGGCTAGTCTCCCAAGCGCAAATAGATGAGGCAAAAAGGTTTATAGAACAAGGTGTGAGTCAACGAGCAGCCGCTGATAGAGTTGGGATCAGCGAAAGTGCCCTTAGAAAAAGACTGTCTCTACAGTGTGTTGCAACGTCTTTAGGGCGTTTTAAGCCTACTTTTTCAATTGTACAAGAAAATGAGATCGTCGAATATTGTTTGAACTTGGACAATCTTTTTTACGGAATCACAATTTCGTCATTACGAAGACTTGTGTTCCATTATGCAGAACTAAATAAAATCCCTAATCGGTTTGACAAAGCTACAAAAATGGCAGGACGTTCCTGGGTTGGAGAATTTCTTTAGCGACACGAGAGACTGAGATTACGGCAATCAATTCCAACAAGTCTTGCAAGGGCAATTGGTTTTAATAAAGTGCAAGTTGACAGATTCTTTGGTAACTTAAAGAAACTGTATGAAAAATACAATTTTAACCCGAATCGCATCTTTAACATGGATGAAACTGGGATGAGTACCGTTCCCAAAAAGACACCCAGTTTCATATCCGTGAAAGGAAAAAAAGTGGTAGGAAAAGTTGTATCTGCAGAGAGAGGCACCACAATAACCGCCGTTTGTTGCATGAGCACCACTGGTCACTTTATACCAACTGCCTTCATTTTTCCGAGGAAAAGGATGAAGGGTGAGCTCCTTGATACAGGGCCCACTGGATGTGTTGGTATGGTATCTGATTCCGGATTCATCAATTCAAATCTATTCATGAATTGGTTATATCATTTCAGGGATCATGTTCATCCTACGAAAGATTCTCGTGTTCTATTAATTCTAGACAATCACTCATCCCATATTAATTTGGAAGCATATCATTACTGCAGAGAACGAGGCATTTCAATTGTTACTTTAGCTCCGCACAGCAGCCACAAAGTCCAACCATTAGACAGGAGTTTCTTTGGTCCTCTTAAGGCCAAGTATACCATCGCGTGTGACCGTTGGATGACTCAACATCCTGGGAGAGCTATCACACAATACCAAGTAGCTGTTCTTTTTAATGAAGCCTACAAACAAGTTGCTACAGTCGGTAATGCTGCCTCGAGATTTTCGGTGACTGGAATTTATCCATTTAACGAAGACATTTTTCAAGAGCATGACTTCCTCCCAGCTACTGTAACTGACAATGTAAATATTATCCCACCAGTCCAAGGAGATGAAAATTAACCAAAAAATGATCAGACAGATGAAATAAATACTGACCCGCCAAACCAAAGAAATGAAAATGATCCAGAAAATAGTCAGACATCAGATAATACAAAAATTGACCAGCCAAATCAAAGAGTTGAAGCTGAACCAAAAACTGATGATCAGGTTTTCAAATCACCACAAGTTTTAAAGACACAAAAAACTGAATGTATTGCACTTACTACCATCAGTCCACTGCCAAAAAGAACTAACACAGATAATAAAAAAGAAAAGCCCTAAAATCGAAAATAATAACTTCGAGTCCATTTAAAGAAGATTTGGAAAATAAACAAAACGAAGAATTAGATGAATTAAACAAAAGGAAGAAAAGAAGAGTCATATTAAGATTTTTATCTCTTCAACCTGGGCCCTCGGGTGTTTCTCTTATTTCGAAAAGTAAAAAATCACCCAATAAGAAAAAAGATTATTTTTGTCCATTATGCCACGAAAAATATGAAGAGCCACCTGCTGGAGAATGGATTCAGTGTTCCAAATGCGAAGAGTGGTGGCATGAACAATGCACCTCTTATGAAACAGGGGTTTTTTATGCGATTCATGCAAATAAATATGTGCGCACACTTAGCCTGAAGGCCGCGAACAGTTACCCCAATGGTAGGACAAGTGTGCGCATAATACCTTGTACCAAAGTTTATGTTTTCTATTTTTCATATGTTGTTTCTGAACTTCCTAAATATAATAGTTTTCTTTTTAACATACATTAAACGTGAAAGTGCGTTCACTTACCCCAAGCGACTCTAGGCAAAACTTTTTCTATATTTTAGTTTTGACGCTAGAGGCCCCTGAATACTCTCATTTGTTCTTCATTATTGTTAAACAACACAAAACGTAATCCTGGATAATCATCACTATTCTGATTGATCAAAATATAGCCAGTCATTAATTTAAGATGCTATTGAAAGTTTCAAAAGTGTTTTGTTATATTTGGTCATTTATACAGTGTGTACCAGCTACTTACAATTTTAAGAATTCTATAATTCTAAATTGGTTACAAATCGCCTTAGGGATCTACAATCATATAATGTTCATGAGTCCTATTCTACACCAGATTCTACGTTACATAGTCGAAAATTACATTGAGTGTTAAAAGAAAGTGAGTGTTAAAAGAGTGTTAAAAGAAAGCTAAAGTTATTTTCGAAAAGTTCCATATGAAAAATATTTTTCGACCATCCTGTATAATTTCAAGGCATGAGAAAGTATAAGAAATATTACAAATCTGTCTATAACATGGCATAACAAATATAGTCCAAGGCATTTAGATCAAAATCAGCCGGAATAACAAGCAAATGAGTCTATAGGGTGTGGTTTCTCGCTTTTTTGAAAAATGCTTTCTGGGCCGGAAAATGCATTTTCCAATTGCATCACTACTTGCACCATTACAGGAACGACTGGAAACTTGGAAAAATCGCTCGGAAATTATTGTCGATTCTGGCATTAGAATCACCCGGAGGTGCACGAGGGTGGCTCTGTGGGGGTGCGCGGGGGGTGAATTGGGGGAGAAATGGCAGCGTACATGAAACTTGCTCCAAACTCGTTACTCGGGGGGTTTTTAGAGATGCCGAATTCAATTCTGGCATTGGAATTCCTCGGGGGCGGCTCCACGGGGGTTGCGGGGGTGGTCAGTTGGGGGAGAAACGGCAGCGTGCATGAAAATTGATCCAAACTCGTTACTCGGGGGTTTTCGAGGATGCCGAATTCAATTTTGGCATTGGAATTCCTCGGGGGCGCTTCCCTGGGGGTTGCGGGGTTGGTCAATTGGGGGAGAAACGGCAGCGTGCATGAAAATCGATCCATACTCGCTACTCGGGGGTTTTCGGGGATGCCGAATTCGATTCTGGCATTGAAATTACCCGTAGGCGCTCGCGGGCACCTCTGTGGGGTTGTATGGGGGGAAATGGCAGCATCCATGAAAAACTTCCCCAGTGGCGCTAGGAGGTGGCAAATGGTAAAGGAGAAGGTAAAAAATCACGAGTTATGAAAATACTTTATTCAAGCAACAGATAGGAGTTTTTATTAATCTTGACTAATAAATGTTAATTCTTAACTTAAATACCAAACATCTTGTTCGAACTCTTCTTCCTCCGTGCCGCAAATTATGAAAATAATACTTAGTTAAAATAACTAATATTATTAGTTAAAATAACTAAGTATTATTTTCAAAATTTGCGGCACGGAGAGGAAGAAGAGTTCGAACAAGATGTTTAGTATTTAAGTTAAGTGAAGATTAATAAAAACTCCTATCTATTACTTGATTAAAGTATTCTTTTCATAATTTGTGATTTTTTACCTTTTCCTTTACCATTTGCCAAGGAGCCACCTCCGAGCGCCCCCGGGGGAGTGTTTTCATGGACGCTACCATTCCCCCCCATACAACCCTACAGAGGTGCCCGCGAGCGCCCTCGGGTGATTTCAATGCCAGAATTGAATTCGGCATCCCCGAAAACCCCCCCGAGTAGCGAGTTTGGATCGATTTTCATGCACGCTGCCATTTCTCCCCAATTCCACCCCCGCGCACCCCCACAGAGCCACCCTCGTGCACCCTCGGGTGATTCTAATGCCAGAATCGAGTTTGGCAGCCCCGACAACCCCCAAGTAACAATTTCCGACCGATTTTTCCGAGTTTCCAGTCGTTCCTGTAATGGTGCAAGTAGTGATGCAATTGGAAAATGCATTTTCTGGCCCAGAAAGCATTTTTCAAAAAAGCGAGAAACCACACCCTATAGACTCATTTGCTGTGACCTTCAAGAACACAATGTAGAAAACCGCATCTCGATATCTGTGTGACGGCCAAATTTAGTTATTTTTTTCTATCTTCCCTGGACTAATATTGTGCAAATTATTTCAAAGAAAAAGTCCAATGGGCATAACATTTTCTATAGGCTAGTTTTGACGCTAGAGGCCACTGAAAACTCTAATTTTTCTCCATTTTTAAACAACTCAAACGTTATCCTAAATAATTTTCACTATATTGAGAAATCATTAATATGATAGACAGTGCATAAACTAAGCTTTTACGCACTGCTGGCAGTGAGTAAAATAATACTTTTTCGCGCAAGTGCGTAACAAATCACCTGTGCGTAAAGTTATTTTTACACACTGTTCATCCATTTATGCATTTTTGAAAAATACAGTATTTTGCGTCAAATATAACTCGGAAGTCTTTATTTGATAAAGCGACGACAATTCATATCATTAAACATTCAAATTAATGATATAATTGCTACAATTTGTCAATATAATAAATGTCGAAGAAAAAACTTTGTATGAAACACTTTCGTGAAGGGCTTCTTTGTACTCGCGTGTTTGTTGCTGAGCCTCATTCAACAAACTTCACGCTCATCCAAAAAATCCTACTTTACGAATTTGGTTCATAATTAATAAAAATAAAAAATCTTAAAAAAAATAATAATTTTAGATTTGACAGTAGGCAAAACCAACAACAAATACCATTTTTCTATTTTTAATAAACCTTCCCATACTGACATCACCATTCATAATAATTTCGTCATCGCAGTATTAGAGTGTTCTAAGTCCACTTTTCAACTTTTCGGAAATAGGCACGTCATTCTTTTTCTAAAAATTAGCTTGTTCTATATCCAGTATATTTCGCATCAGGAAAATAAATATTTCATTAAATTTGTGCTATATCCACTGCAGTATTCAGTATTTGAATCCATATCCTAAGATTACCACATTTGCGCAGAATTAGGATATGCTATGTACATTTATGAAAAAAAATTAATGATCGACAGGCGTGAAATTCTATATCGATTGTTTTATCAGGTGATAAGCAGAACATTTTGTTCTTTCAATTATGTATTGATAATCAAGTATTTATTAAGAATAATACATAGATCTAAAACTTAATTTGAAAATACAAAGCCTTTTGAATACTCATAAAATAATATCAAGATGAAAATCTTGATTGAAGTCCGGTACTCGAAGTGGTGGCTGTTTCAGTTGGAGAAAAACCGACAACACCATCAGATTTCAGATTATCTACTCTCTCATAGAGAAGGACACATGCTCCCTGGGATATGAGAGAATCAATCTTGGAAGAAACACGGGAGTCAACGAAGAGGTGCCAACAATTATAATGAGGGTGTTTGCAATATGCTGTAAAATGTCCATTAGAAATGCTGCCGTTATGATTAGATATGGCGTAGAGATTATAAATAGTATTAATTCCATCCTTAGCAGAACTATGGTCCAAATTTGAATTTTGTATAGGAAAATAATTCACATTGTCCAATTAACTGCCACCAATCAGAGAAACACGTTTTAAATGTATGACTAAAATTTGTGGAAATGTTTGAAAACGACTCATCTTTTTGAATTCTCTTTTCATTCCAAAGTATTGCACATGACAACCGCAGACTATAAAAATTTTCAGGCTAAGGCAGAAACTCTCAACTATAATAAAATACCCTTCACGAAAATGAAACACATCATTACCAATGATTAATGTACTCTAAATATAAAATATAGAGAAGCATTCGAAGGGAATTTCACTGAAATAAAATTGAATCATAATCTGAAGAATGTTAGAAACCAAGATTATTTCCTGTAATTATTCCAGCAATGAATTTGATTCAAAAAATTTCAGATCTGAATAGGAAACATCTTACAAAAATGTTACCGTATCTTCCAGATGAGGAAAGACTCTTCTACAATGCTATATTGAAGACTAATACAAAAAATGATAAATAAATCGAGAACTAAAAAATTATCAGAACTAAGAAGAAAATAAGCACGCGGAAAATTTCGAAAGGAAACGAGAACAAGACTTTAACAATGAATAGATGAAATATGTCAGTAAAAAAATTCATAGCAATTTGAAATGGGGGATTTTAGTAGGATTTGAACTGAACACTAAACGCATTGTTTATTTCATGTTCTTTCATGAGTTTTATCTCATGTTTTGTCCATTATAATCAATAAAAAACTTCGAAATATTATGTTGGTCCAAATCCTCAATTCTTGTTCTATATCCTACCAATTTCCAAGATAGGTAGCAAATTGGTAAGCTTTTTCTATATCCAAAAAAGATTTCTAAATATAATTCAAATCATATTTCTGATTGAGAAATGGTGAGTTCTGAAACAGGATCTAAAGTTTGTTGTCAATAATCACCTCCAATCAGAATTCAATCGATATAATGATTTTGAAAATATGCAGTTCCTAAACTTCTTTTGCTATTTTCTCAGTTCGTGTTTTGATGGACATAGAACACATTAATACTATGGTGACGATTTGATACATCCATGTGTACATAAAATATCAGCATACCATAGCATACCATAGTATGATTTGTGAATGTTCCTCTTTCTGAAGAATATTTCTGCAAAGAATTGAAAATCATAATACAGATAGCAGTTAACAATGGATATCAAGTCAAATCAATAGAGAATATTCTTGCTAAACAATTACATAAAAAGGCTATCCGAGAAGTTTACCCCACTATGAGGAACCTTGACATTAACTACGTACAGAACTCTAACCTGTTCAGGGCCCGTTTCAGAAAAAATAGCGTCATTTTTGAAAAAACATTCAGAACAGATAACATGTTGTGAAGGTTTATCAAAAATAATAAAGATAAAACACAAAAATCAGGACTTTGTAAATTGAATTGTGGATTTTATTCCAAAGTATTTGTAGGCCAGACTGGTAGACTATTCAAAAGCCGCGTACGTGAATACCGTATGAATTATGTAAAGAATAAAATACATGCAAGTAACTCCCAAAATGGATTTAGAAACTCGCGTTCAACAATACAAGCAGTGTTTGATGTAGTTTCAGGTGTAGTTGAGGAATTTAAGCAGGGAAATCATACTGCGTTGATGCTTTGTGACCTGTCGAAAGCGTTCGACTGCGTCTCACATGAAATTCTGCTGGAAAAATTAAACTATTATGGGGTTAGAGGTATTCCGCTTCAATTGATAAGAACCTATCTAAAATATCGTCAACAAGCAGTAATGATCAACAGTACCTTGTTAGATTTTCAAACTATCAAGCATGGAGTTCCACAAGGATCTGTTTTGGGTCCTCTTTTATTTGGCGAAAAGACACAAAACATCCAGATTTATGCTGATAATCAAGTAATCTCCAATTGTGAAACGAATCAGGTTAAATTACTAGGCATTACATTAGACAATAGACTTAATTGGTCTGCACATATTTCCCAACTGAAGAGAAAACTCGCGGGTTCTCTATTTGCTCTTCGCCAACTGAAAGACATCACTAATGCAAATATATTAAGAACCACATATTTTTCACTGTTTCACTGCCACATTAGTTATGGAGTACAACTTTGGGGAAATTCATGTTACGCCATTCAGATATTTAGGATGCAAAAGAAAGCTGTGCGAGTACTGGGTACAGGGATAGCTGTCAAGAGAAGTTAAAAAAATTTGGAATTATGCCACTACCAACTCTATTTCTATATTATGTTTTGATTGTTGTTGTTACTTCCGTCAACCGATTTCACCCCTACGCGCAACCCTCGGAAGTCTTCGAGAGACTTGTGTGAGCTAGGGAAGACGCAACCCTTACCTTTTAACGTGTGATGCCATGCACGAGACCGGTGAATCGGTGGATCGAACCCACGACCCCACGCTTGCGAGGCGTACGCTTTTACCAGCCGACCAGCACGGCCCATAACAAAACAATCTCATATTCACGAACATAATACACATAACTCTCACCACATATGACTCGAACGATTTCGTTTTCACTTATCCAGAAAAACTTCCCTAGATTTTTCTCTATTCCATATTCTACCTCAAGATTTCAAAGAGCTCAGTCTGAACTCTTTCAAGAAAAATTGAAAAAATATTTGCTTGTGCAATGCTTCTATTCTGTCAATGAATTCAGAATTCATTTTTGTACTAATAAACATCTCACTGCTTCTCTTTGATTTAAAAGGTTGATATATTTATGTAATTATACAATTTTTTGTGTTTGTGATTGATGTTGTTTGTTTATTCGTTCATGTGTTAGTCTTCCACAGTCTTTCTATTGTTGTTTTTACAGTTTTCACACCATTTACCTTACTTTCAGAAGTAAATCAAACATGATTTGCTACAAACATTATATTGTGTAACGTAGTTGAATAAAATATTCTATTCTATTGTATGCCAATCATATTTTGGAAGGAGACCATGACTTCGATGAAAATTTTTAAATCCTTCATATTGAAAATAAGGGTATAAGACTTAATTATTTAGAATTCTTGTTAATAAGTAGGTTAAGGACGATATTGCTTGAAATATTCCTTAGATCAAGAGAACGAACTTGAAACGTGTGTGGGAGAACTCAATTTGGCAATATGGCCTCTTGCCAAGTATGGCCAATTCCATAAGTTGAAATATTCAGCCTATTCACATGCCGAAAAATGTCTTGAAAATACCTCACAATAAATGTTAGTTTTGAAAAAATATGTGATCAAGAAATCTACAAAGATTAGGTGAAGGTAAGTTTGTCGGGTTTTTTCTCGACACAAAAATAAAAGTGGTGTTACTTACGTAGTTTTATCTTCTGAACACGAATCCGAAAGAATTTCGTGGGGATCTCTTATACTTTTCTAGTCTGACCTTTTGAATCTTGAAAATCGACCATTTTCAAATTCTATTCTCTCAGCAAAAAATCGCACAAAATAGCTCCTTCTTTTTGTTGATACTTTTTTGAGACCACAATCAACTCATATTTCATAATTACCAGCATCAAAACCAAACGTTTTACACAAAAAATCAACTTTCTCATAAAGTATACAGAACCCTTCCAACGCCTCTAGAATGAACGTCAATGACGAGTGAGGTTAAGTATGATGTAATATAAGAAGGTTAATTTTTTCCGTTCAATTGGTTTTGGTGCTTGTGAAATGAGAGTTGATTAGGCAATGAGAAAAGTGTCGATTTTTTACCGAAAAAATCGTGTTTGAAAATAGTCGATTTTCAAAATTCAAAAGATCATAACTCAAAAAGTATAAGACACCTCCACGAAATTCTTTCAGATTCGTGTTCAGGAGATAAAACTACGTAGATATCACCATTTTTCTTTTCGTTTCGAGGGAAATCCCGATAAACTTACCTTTACCAAAAATTGCTTTGGCTTCGTCCGAGTTCACATGAGAGGATCCCCGATCCCTTCGCTGTGTCTGAAGGCATTGTTACGTGGATTCATCACAAAGAATTCACAGAGCATGACATGAAAAAATGAAAGTGATGTCTTAAACTTATCGTAAATACCTACATTTCATTCATTCTCTATACCTAAACGTTCGGATCACACTCACTCTAACATGCGACCATTCCTCCTTGCCACCCCGCCATTGTCCTCTTAACAAAGTACGCATGCAGGTTGGGGCCCACCCGTACGGGTCCGCCACTCACCAGAACAGCGGGATGTCACACTTACCCCTAACCAGCTGTCCCTGGCGTGTCATTATACAGCGGGTAGCGTTCGATTGTGTGTGTCTATACCGCATTTCAAGGTTAATAGTTCAGATTGTATCGATTGGAAGATTCCACTGGATTACGTTTGTCATAATGTAAGCATTGTTCAAGTGGGAAATTTTCTCCCACAGAGGGTAACTATAAAATTGGAAGGTACCATATACCAAATCCAGAAAAATTCAGAATTGTTTCTATAAAGAAATTTTCGTGACCAAAAAAAAATATCATCAAGAAATACAATGAAAGAGTGCATATTTTCGATAACGTTAATTGTCGCCTTTTTGCCTGCTGTCTGTTGTTTTCTTTCGTTATTTTGAAATTTCTTAGACTGGGATTCCCTATCCGGTTGAGGTTAACAGCTTCTTCTTTTCTGTTGAAATTCTCCGTGTGTTTGTGAATCTCTATTGCCTCCCGTACAAGTCGGCTATGGTATCCCTGGTTGGGGGCAAGAAGTTTCATGTCCTCGGACAGAATCTTGTGGTTTCCTTCTCTGAGCACGTGTTCCGTTTGGCCTAATCTGCGGTTCCTCTGATGTTCCTTCAGCCTTGTTTCCATCGATCTTTTGGTGGTTCCCATTTTATACATTTACGCAAGTGCATGGTATGCGATATACCACCGCTGCAGATTGTGGTTGTCTTTTGTCGACCTAAGGCTTTGTTGTATTTTCTTCGTGGGTTTGAAGACCGTTTTCATGTTGTGTTGCCCCAAAAGTTTTCTATTTCTGTCTGCGACCTTAGGAATATATGGCAGATACGAACGTGCAACTATCTGAGCCTCCTGCCTACTTTGTCTCGTGGAAGTCCTCGGTTTCATGTCTCTGTTGATTTCGGGAATACTATATCCGTTCGATCTCAAGGTTGCTTGTAGATGTTCTAGTTCATCCTGTAGATGCTCAGGTTCACCTATTCTCCGAGCACGTTTAGCTGGTGTGGAGATAATTCGTCGATTCTGACTAGGATGGTGGTTAAATAGAGCATGCAGATACCTATCCGTGTGCGTAGGTTTTCGGAATACTTTGTGTATCAGTCCTGCGCCACATCTTTCGATGAGTACATCTAGAATTGCTATCCGCTGTTCTTGTTCAGTCTCCATGGTGAACTTGATGCTGGGGTGTTGAGCATTTAGATATTCTAACATCTGAATGAACATCTAAATGCTCAACACCCAAAGTATTACCAATTACTATTAACTATTAACTAATAATTGAATCAACATGATATTTGTCTCCAATGTCTCGTACGGAATAGACGTGTTTCTGCATAGTGTGACAGTATTTCTAATTTTGTGGTCAATATAGGCAGTGTAAAATTCCAGTTTTTTTAACTGAGACGTAGATAGTTACCGTCCATCGAGTTACCTGTGATTCAAGTTATCTGGTGTATTGGAAATTGCAGTAAGTCCGAATATTTTTTCATTATGACTAGAGCAACGAGAAAGGGAGAAGACGAACTGCACTCCACTATCAAGAGTGTAGTCATAAAAATATGTAATTCTGAGGATTTCATTAACAGCATTACTGCCTCAATTACAGAAACATTATCACAAAAATTCAATAAAGAAATAGAAAATCTAAAAAGAGAACATACTGAATTGAAGGACAAACTTGAAAAACAGGAGATTCTGATACAATCCCTATCTGAAAAAGAAGAAATACACAATCAAAACTTTAGGAACCGAAATATCCGTTTTTATGGCGTGAAAGAAGATAGAGTGGAAGTTTGTGTCGAGGTTATTCGTGAAGTTTTGTCAAGAAAAATGAACATAGACACTAATGTTTTACATATTGAAAATTGCTACAGAGTCGGAAAATTAATGTCAAATAAAAATAGGCCAATTCTTCTAAAGTTCTCGACAGATTACTACAAAAATATTGTCTTCAAAAACAAAAAAAACTTGAAGGGAACTGGCATCGTTATTAAAGAGGACCTAACGAAAGAACGCATGAACATCTTCAAGTCTGCTCTGGACAAAGTAGGCAGAGACGGGAGGGTGTGGACAAATTTTGGAAACATTTTTGTGAAATTCAACGACGAAGAAAACATAACCAGAATAAAAAGTATGGATGATGTGAATAAACTACAGGACTTGTTGAATTTTTTGTCGTCATTGTATTTACTGCGTCATTTCAAAATTTCAAACAAATTTATATAACTTTTTCTTTTCTTTTTCTATTTTTATTAATACATACGCCAAATATCAAAAACGACATCACTTTAGTGCAGTTGACTCGTGCCCAATACCTTTAAATTCCGAACAGTTTTTTTTTACCGATCTTTCTTGATAAAGACAACCAATTGTTTTTATCTCAAATTCAAATTGTGAAATAAAAAGAACGCATATTCTCCCAATCTATTTATAAGTGTACAAAATAATGAAACAAATAAAAATAGGCAGTTTAAATATAAGATCCTTGCTACCATCCCTTCAAGAAATTAAATTATTAATATCTGATAACAATTTCGATTTACTTTTGATTTGTGAGTCCTGGCTGAGAAATGATATTGCTGATGAGGTGGTCAATATAGATGACTTTAACCTATATAGAACTGATCGGGAATCAAGAGGAGGAGGTCTTTGTATATACTGCAGAAATACCTTGGAAAGTCAGATAATGAATGATATAAATGATGGAAATACTGAGCAACTCTGGATAAAAATTAAATTAGGAACAAAACATCTTGCTGTCAGTGTGGCATATAGACCTCCCCGTCAGGATATAACCCAGTTTTTGAGCGATTTGGAAGATTCTTTCAGCATGATTTGCCCTACCGTAGATAAGTTAATATGTTGTGGGGATTTCAATATTAATCTTTTGGATTTAAATTCTATCAATGTTGAAAAATTTTATTCGATTCTGGAATCCTTCAATCTAAGTCAAGTTGTGGACCGTCATACTAGAATGACAGAAACAACATCCACACTTTTGGATGTTATAATCACAAGTGATGAATATGTTTTAGATAAAGGTGTTATCGATTCAAATGGTATATCAGATCATATGCTTGTATTCTGCAAGTTGAAGGTCAGTGACGATGAGCGGTCTTCTCGATTTCATACTTACAGAAGTTTCAAATACTTCAATGATGAACTCTTTCTGAGGGATCTCCTCAACACACCTTTCTTCAGAATTTTTGACCAAGAAAATGTTGACGAAAAAGTCTCTTTCTTAGTAAATTGTTTATTTAATCTTTTCGATAGGCATGCACCTGTTATTACCTCCAGAGTTACTAAACCAAGAGCACCATGGTTAACAGATACCATAAAAGAAATGATGATCACAAGAGATAATGCACTGAAAAACTATAAAAAGAATCATTCCCAAAATACCTTTCAATTTTATAAAGACATGCGCAACTATGTAAATAAAGCAATAAAAAGAGAGAAGAAGCATACTTATTGCAACAATTTAATACCACCAGTAGGAAAAAAATGTGGGAAACACTTAAGAACAATAAAATGTTAGTTGACAAATCTCGATATTTGCCAACTGACCTTAAGAAAGTAAATGAAGTAAATGATTTTTTCATCAATTCTATACCAGTTCATTCCCCTCCTCCTGAACTTTCAACATTTTACAACTCTAACTGTTTGACAGAAAACGAATTTGTATTCCAGGAGATAAATGATCTTTTCATATATGAAACAATTTGTAAAATCGAAACGAATGCTATGGGATGCGACTACTTGAACATATAAAACTCATAAAATTATGCTGTCCCCATATAGTTTCATATATCACCCATATAATAAATACTTTCCTGACCAAAAATATATTTTCCGAAGCGTGGAAAAAAGCTATCGTTAAAGTTATCCCGAAAAAACAAGTTCCAACGGAATTCAAAGATCTGAGAGACCAAAACATTCTTCCTGTTCTCTCCAAAGTAATGGAGAGAGCAATGGAAGTTCAGCTAAGCAAACATCTCGAGGAACATTCTTTATTACCTTCCATACAATCGGGCTTCCGCAAGGGATATAGCTGCACGACTGCACTGCTTCAAGTAACAGATGATATTTTCAGGGCCAAGGATCGAGGATTATCAACTGCGTTAATTCTTCTCGATTTCAGCCGCGCCTTTGACACAATCAATTTTGAATTAATGCTAGTAATTTTTCACTATTTGGGACTATCACGTGATTCAATAACTTTGATGAAATCATATCTTTTCAATAGACAACAGAAGGTTAAGATAGATAATGATGAATCGAATTACCTATTGTTAAAATCAGGCGTACCTCAAGGGTCTATCCTGGGACCCTTGTTATTTACTATGTATACCGCAAATCTGGTAAAATGTTTGCAACATTGTTCAGTTCATTTATACGCAGATGATACGCAAATTTATTATAGTTTTTCCCAACAAGAAGTTAACAATGCATGCTCTCTCATCAATAGAGATCTTGAATCCTTCGTCAAAGCCGCAGCCGATCATTGCCTAATTATAAATGCCTCTATGTCGAATACAGTGCTATTCACTGGTAGAAATGACCAAGTTACGAATGATATTGGTGTAAAAGTAAACAATGAATCACTTACGTTAGTCAGAGAAGCAAAAAGCCTTGGTGTTTTATTAGATGTCGACCTAAGATTTGAAAAGCATGTCAAAAAACTCATACAACGTGCTTACTCATCACTGAAACTTATTTATGGTAATAGATACTTCCTTTCAACTCCAGTAAAATCTATTTTGTGTGAAACGCTTGTTTTATCATTATTCAACTATGCAGACAGCCTGTATGGCCCTAATTTGACGAATACGTATAAAAACAAGATTCAAAAAGTGCAGAACTCGTGTCTTCGACTCATTTACGGGATTCGTAAAGGTAAAAATATTTCTTATAAACTTCGCGATGCTGGATGGTTGAACATGGAGAATAGGAGAACTCTTCACAGTGCTTGCATGTTTCATAAAATTCTGACTACAAAGGAACCTTCTTATCTGAATCGAAAAATCACCCATAGAACCGATGTCCACAACTTGAATATTAGATTCAAGGGCACTCTCACGCCACCATTGTTCAAAACTGAAACCTTCAGACGATCATTCAGCTACCAAATCGCGTCATTATATAATCAGATTCCCTCACATTTAAAGAAAAATAACGTGAATACATTTAAAAGGTCATTCAAAAAGTATTTATTTCAAACAATACAATAGGAACAGATAATTGCGTTCTTTTTCTTTTTCTTTTTTTTGTCATACATTTCTTGTATATTTTTGTGTATCTGTACCATTTTTTTTTCACTCTTTGTAATTTATTAATTTAAATCTATATAAGCTGAAATATTTTTATTTATTGAAATATTCTTTGTCAGGTTGAGAATATGTATAAATATTCAAATATTTCTGAAAGAAATGGAGACATGTTATGGGTTAAGTGGAAGAACAATTCATTCAGTGAAGTCTTCTCTGACTGAATTGAACTTCGCCCATTATTTTCATCACAATCAAAATGTTTAATTTGTTATTTTTTTTTGTATATTAATGAAAATAAAAAAGGCGTTTATTATTATTATTAACTTCAGATCAAACCATGTGGTGCAAAGATATTTTTATTGAATGTGGATTTATTTTAACTAGAATGTAACTAAATTCGTGCAAACGGCCGTTAGAACTAGAAGTCTCCACGACGTACTTTAATATTTCTCAGAGGAATAATATAATTGAAAGAAACAATATAAATA
Organism: Chrysolina oricalcia; assembly: GCA_944452925.2. Classification (NCBI taxonomy): domain Eukaryota; kingdom Metazoa; phylum Arthropoda; class Insecta; order Coleoptera; family Chrysomelidae; genus Chrysolina; species Chrysolina oricalcia. The sequence goes on from OX101815.2 coordinate 59,927,009, forward strand.
ACAGAGCTTCAAAATGAGAGCACAATTAAACCTAATCTAAAATGGACAAATTACCATAAATGGATAGCGTTTAACTTAAGAGGAAGTTGAACTATACTATAAAATAGTGTATGCAAGGGTTTGGTAGTCCTTAACTTTTTTTATTCATTTTTCACTTTGAGTGAATTGAAAAATGAGTAAATATTGGTAAAGATGTTATCTATGTTTCCTTTCTCTCACTTTTTCAAAATTTGATTCAATTTTTTCTGAAAAATATCGCAAAAGTCCATGTTTTTTGATGATTTTACCAATTTTTTAAGAATCAAATCAAATTTCGAAAAAGTGAGAAAGAGGGAACACAGATTAGATCTTTACCGACACGTTCAGATTCTTTCATCCCCTTATCATGAAAAATAAACCTTGAAAGTTTGGGACAACGAAACCCTTGCTTGGCAACATTTTGTATGCGGATAGGAGCGCCACAGTCTTTCAGTTTGTAAGGTACCACTTCCACTTAAGGCCGTTTACACTAATTTCAATTATAATTCGGCTCAACTAATTGAGTATTAACTAATATTTAAATCGACATAATAGCTATTATAGATGAAGATTTAATTTTAACTAGAATTCAACTCAAATTCGTGCAAACGGCCGTTGGAAGGTACCAAGCTCCAAATTATGGTAAAGAATAATGACTTGATACAATCTAATGATTTTTAAAAATTGAACAGTAATTATTGAAATGGCGGTTGGAACTTTTATCAATAGATGGTACCACGTTTAGTAGATCACTTTAGACCCTTTGCACCATTTTGAATTATAATTCGGCTTAACTAATTAAGTATTAACTATCAACTTATAATTTAATCAACATAACAACTATAGATCAAATCTTGTGGTGCAAAGATATTTTGATTTAATTGTGGATTTCATTTTAACCAGAATTCGAATGAAATTCGTGCAAACGGTCCTTAGAACTTTTTACAAAAAGTAGGTTCCAGCTTTTTTGACCCAGGATTCTCAGACCATTATGCCCAAAAACTCACATGGCAGACTTCAAATGATTACAAAAGTAACAAGAGTATTGACGGAAATCACATTCAAAAACGCATAATAAATGAAAATACTATTTCCAACTTTAAGTACTATTTCAATAAAGAACCACCGAACTTATCAACATCAGATGATATAAATGTCTTCTACAATTCGTTTTGGGATCATGTGAAATATTTCTTCGAGATTACACATCCAATAAAAAAAAAACAAAATTACATACAAATATAAAACGGAAACAAAACAAATTTCACAATGTCGCGAGAGATAAAATAAGTATACATTTAATGAATTAAAACACTTGAATTTGCTTAGAAAACAATATGGTAATGAGAATATCCATGACCACTATAAAAAAATGAAAAAAATCGCAAATGAAAACATTTAATTAGAAAAGAAAAAAATTTGTAGCAACCTAGTATTCAATGCTGAAAACACCACGAAAAAATTATGGAAGTTAGTTAACCTAAAATTAGACAAAAAGAAAGTTTCTCATAATGAAATCACCATCTGTATAAATAATGAAATTAGTGTGAATAAATGCCATATCGCAAACACTTTTGCAGATTACTTTGCAAACTCCGTAAGTGATAAATATGCCCTTCAAATGCCAAATGTCGAAAACTGCACATTACCCAAAATTAACAATAACTCATTTTTTTTCGAAGCATATGACCAGAACGAAGTAATGGACATTATTTCAAATCTGAAAAATAAAACTTCCATAGGATATGATGAGATGCCAACAGCACTTATCAAAGCCTGTCGGAATGAATTCAGTTTGTACATCACTCAAATTATAAATATGTCAATGAGACTTGGTCAATTTCCAAATATCTTAAAAATATCAAAAACCACCCCAATATATAAGAAAGGCGATCCCCAACAAATTGAAAACTATAGAGCAATCACGACATTGAGTCCGATTGCCAAAGTAATTGAAAAGGGTGTCTATATACGCCTAACAAATTTTTTGGAGAAATTTAACATTCTCTCGGGTTGTCAACATGGGTTCAGAAAAGGTTATCAACCCAAACTGCAACAACTGAAGTCACCCAGTATATATAGTGAACTTGATAATGGTAAATATGTTCTTGGCATATTCTTTGATTTAACACGGGCTTTTGATACCCTGAACCCGAACATACTAGAAAGAAAACTGGAACGACTAGGACTGAGGGGCTTTATAAAAGATTTCCTATGTTACCGAAAGGCAAGTATACGTTAAAATTGGGAATGATGTCTCTAGCCAATATGATGTAGGGATTGGTACCCCACAGGGAAGTATATTGGGACCACTCCTATTTTTGTTGTTAGGAGCGTTAGGCGCTCTTGATGTGAAGGCCACCTTTGTGGTGACCCAATTCTATGAATGGTGTACAAGAAACCATCTTGTGGTGAACCTTAAAAAAACTATGTTCATTCAATTTATCTGCGCACGTAGTAATAAACCAAATCTAGTTAATCTAAATATAAATAACAATCAACATGAAATATCAAGTTCAACAAAATTCTTGGGCATTCATCTCGAAAATAACATAACGTGGATTGAACAAATAGATAACACATGCAATAAACTCAAAAAAAGTTGCTTTGCCTTCCTCTCACTGAAAAAATCCCTACATGAATCATGTCTCTTGAAAGTATATTATTCCGTAGTCTACTCTACTTTCAACATAATCCGTTGTGGCCTAGCAACAGAATGGACTCGAGTTTTCGTTCTCCAAAAACGCATAATATGAATTATATACAATATGAAAACCACGGACTCATGTCGAGAAGTATTCAAACAAAAGGGTAAGTATATTGACATTTCCGTGCATATACATTCTGAATATTCTACTATATATACATAAAATAAAGATTGCCATACTAAGAATGGTGATATTTATATGTATGAAACCCAAAATAAAGATACCTCCGCGTAGAAAAATTTAAATACATATTATAAAAAATCACCACAACACACTGGCCTCACCCTGTACAATTATATAACGAACAATATAAAACATCTATCACTTCCTCTTTTCAAGAAAAGAATAAAAAATATGTTGAAAATGAATGCTTTCTACAGCCCTGACGAATTTGTAAACTTTTGCATACCTAATTTATATTTTTTATTGTTTGTCGTGTATGTCCCCTTGTACGTTTTTATCAATAAAATGTATTTTTAACTTTTTTAAATATTTATAACATATCATTGTTTTTAGGCTACTGTGTGTAATATTATGACTTGCCGTATCCAAGCACTGCATGGCTACAAATGGTCAATAAATAAATTTGAATTTGAATTTGATTTTTTTTTTTGGAGTCGTATGGTAACCCTTATCTCAAATTCAACGAATTGACGCTTGGTACCTTTAAGTTAAATGCTATCCAAATGATATAACGACTGAAATAGCACTAGATAATGATACTGTTGAGTATGTTAATGCTGTTTTAAGCAACGCATCTGATATTTAACGTAACATCAAATTTGATGTGACGTTAGTTGATCAGATGGTTAACTTTTCTTTACGCAACTGGCTCTAGAGGAGGCTAATTATTAATAATGTTCATTATTTCCAAGAAACAATAATGAGTTTATCTCTGGATGGCATCATCTCATTTCTGTCCGAACTATCCGATATATATTTTTTCTTTGGATTGACGATGTTACTTGATGGAAATTCATAGTATATAACAATAAGGTAAAAAACGATAAAATTTTCACAGAATCATTGTCTTCGCGACTTGTTTCGATAAACAATATTTTTCTCAAGCGAAATGTATTACATGTCGCGAAGACAATAAATCTGTTGAAATTTAATCGTTTTTTGCCTTAGTGTTATATCCGACATAAATCTGCCAGGAAAATCAAAATCAAAATATCATTATTATCACTATATAAAAAACCAACGAATACCCTCTTTGCCGAGGAATGTAAAATGACAGCGTCATCATTATCAAATATTTCTTTCATTTGTTGGAACGATTTGGTTACAATATAATTTATGACTTTATACCGGTTTGGGTTTACAGCATGCACGAGGATTAACGTTCGGATCCCCTAAAAAAGCCGTCTGGACTTTTTCCATAAACCCCACATATTTTATAATCTCTTTGATGTATGGGCAAAGGTCGCCCTCGTGTTGTTCATGCATGATTGCCTGAACATACGCACAGAAGGAATTCATTAGTCAAAAAAATATTCTTTTAATATTACCTCAATTCACTTGAAGTGGAGTTTTTTCATTATTTCACGCACTTGTCGAATGAACCATTTAGGAGCTCTAGTCAAGTTCGGATTATCAGGGGTAATACCACGAGTGCTCGTAATACTATCGATAGTAATGGTAATGGGTGGGGGACGCAAGCGTCAGCGACTAGGCCCCAGTGGACCCTTTTCGCAATCCCCGGCATCTTCACTCATCCCATGTCGGATACCTGCTCAAACCTCTTCGAATGTCCTTCCATTGCAATGAGTGCAATTCTTCCTCCTTAATAGTGGCAGCTCCGAAGACGTTTTGTCTGAGCCTGCCATAAATACTACATTCGCACATTTCCTCACATTCCGTGCATAGTGGGTCTGCCTCAACTCTGATGAGAGCCAGGTGCCTCCTGAGGCCGCAGTAGCCGGTTAGAACTCCCACCAACAGTTGGAGTTCTTTGCGGCTTAGCTTCAGTATCTTGGCCGTCTTTGCCATGTCGGGCCCCGATATCATCTGCTTTGACTGCCTGCATCCGTCTATCCTTCTCCACTCTTTTCCTAATGTATCAATGGCCCATTCATTCAGTGTCGTTGTTACTTGTCTCCTTGTTATGCCTAGTGCGGGTTCGGGCCCGTAGTAGGGTTGTCCGGCTCTTTGCTTGGCTAGCTGGTCCGCCTGCTCGTTGCCTTCAATCACTGCATGGCCCGAGACCCACATCAGCGTTATTTCCTTTTCAGTCGCAAGACTCTCCAGGGCATCTCTGCGCTCCTGAACCAGTACTGATCTGGTTCTGGTTGCATACAGAGCTCTGATGGCGGCATGACTGTCTGAGCAGACATATACATGTCTCTCTGGGCCGGACCTCACCTCTTCCATTCAGATTGTCTCCAGGATGGCACACACCTCTGCTTGGAAAACTGTTGTCAGAGAACCTAGCGCATAGGCTCTTTTCTCCCCGTTTTCCAAGTAAACTCCTGCTCCGGCTTGTCCTTCCTCCAGTTTGGACCCGTCTGTAAAACAGACCAGGCTTAATGGGGGAAATATCATCCTTTCCATCCGGCAGACCTATCAGGGCGTCTAGGGCTGCCGAGGGAGTCAGCTCTAGGGGTTTTCCAGCCATTACTGGTGATCTGAACCCATCTACCTTCCTTCTCTTGGTGAAGAGAATCATCTCTGTCTTAGTCGGATTGACTGCGAGGCCGACTTCCTCGCACCACCTTTCTATTTTCCTGCACGCCAACTGCATCCGGCCACAGATCACATCTAGAAAAGGGCCCGTCACCAGGACTGGCCAGGCCTGGGCGTAGAAACCGTTGACTATTCTCTTGAGAAGTTTGTCCATGACTAGACACCAAAGGTGAGGGGGGAGATAGCTACCTTGTGGACAGCCGCCCCTCAACTCGCTGTCGGCATGGCTCTCTCGCAGAGACACCTTCACTTTCCTCCTCTCGATGGCCGTAGCTATCCAGCTAATCAGCGTAGGAGGGGTTCCCCTAATCTGCAGTGCATTGCAGATGACGTCTATTCTTGCCTTATCGAAGGCACCCTCCACGTCGAAGAAGACTCCGGGAGCCCACTCCTTGAAATGGAGTGCCTTTTCTACTCTGTGCACCACCGCATGAAGGGCAGTTTCTACCTCCACCAGATACCTATCCACAATCTTTTCCAGAGCCTTCAGTAGAAAAGATGTGAGGCTAATGGGTCTGAAGGCCTTTGCTTGAGTGTAGTCCCTTCTCGATAGTAATTCTGTCAGAAATCAACGAGATCAAATTGCTTGGTAACACCACGAGTCCTTTAGGACGAGTGGTGTTACCTGAAAGCAATTTGATAGAGTTTAAGATTTCCGACAGAATTATTGATAGTATTGTGAGCACGAGTAGTAGTGAGATAATTTCACGAACCAACAAAGTAAAAACAGTTCCATTTTCGTAATTTTTTTAATAGTTATAGATAATGCCTGATAGACATGCAGTCCGTCAGACTGACATTTATATTAGAAGCAAGATGATATCATACTCTCCCTTGTTGTTTGGATACTTGATTGTCATGACAAAGGCATACGTCCCTTGTTGGTCCTAATATTGCAGGAAAGGAGGGTTTCATACGGCGAGTGAAAGTATCAATTGAATTAGCAGAGACCTCTTCAGTAATTTGAAATTTCAATGAAAATGTTCGAAATCTAGTCGATGAAGCTATACGTTCAATGAAGATTTGGAGAACATAGAATAATCAATCTTAGATCATTCTGATATTTCACATCTTGTTGAAGCAAAATATAAAACCATGGAATATATATGAATTCCTTCTTCGAAATTATACGTTCCATTCATTTCATAGCCTTCTGCACACCCACCATCGTTATATATCTCTAATGTTTGTGTTCTCTATTTTCGTTTTCCACTGTGAAGATTCCATCCATATTTTTATAAAAGATCTTTCCGGTTTTGAACGTTGTTCTAACCATTACCTAATTTCAAAGCTCAACAGTTTTTAATTTGATCAACAGACCAAGCGTCACCCATACAATTTACACTCACCGGCAAAAAGAAAACAGGCCACTTAAAACTGGCCCCTGATTCAAAGTTGGCTTCCTCGCGAACCGCTCATTTGATTTTGATGCCTTTTTTCTAATTGTAGATTACTTCCTCAGTAACGGGGTGCAATAATGAGACAAAGTTTCTTTTCCGAAATTTTAAACACCCTGTGGAGTGCAACAGCTATAGCAGCTGTTTTTAACTGAAATCACATTGAATTCTGATCATTTCTGAACATTTAATTTTTTCAATCACGACATTATCTCTGTTTTACCGGAGATACACTTTTTGAAAGCGAACGGCTCGGAAAAAGTGTTCGCAGGCAGAAATGTCTACGTGTAAATAATCAAGGCGGAATACGCGGAAACCGATTTGAGTTTAACATTGATTGACACTGACATCAACATTAAGAGCTTGTCAACGGTTTTGAAATAAAAAAATTCCTTTATCTGTGATGGATGTTGCTCGTATTGTGGCCTCAATTGAGGATCGCGGAAGTCAACGTTATGTGTCCAATACCCTTAGTATACCTCGAACAACAGTCCAGGATGCCTGGAATCGGTATATGGTAACGGAAAATTTCAACAGGCGATTGGGTTCCGGAAGAGAACGGAAGACGAGTGCAATTGCCGACCGCTTTATTGTCCTGAATGCTTTACGAAATCGTAGAACTACAGCTGTTCAGAATCAACATCTTCTACAAACCGTGCGTAGAATTGAAGTCAGCACAATCCGACGAAGACCTAAAGAAAACGACATGTATTCAAGGAGGCCTGCCACAGGACCCCAGCTGCTTCCAAGACATCGTCGAGCACGTCTTCAATTTGCGCGCCTACATTTGAATTGGGGGATTGAGCAATGGACTAAAGTTCTTTTCAAGGATGAGTCTCGATTTTGCCTGCGATTGCGTGATGGTCGGGGGCGAGTTTGGAGACGTCGAAATGAATGATTTGTGGACTGTACAATTTCAGAACGCGTAAGTTTCAATGGGGGGCGGGAATTTCAAGAGACTCCCGTCTTAGTTGAAAACGGCGCCTTAAATTCGCAACGATACATCGAATATATTCTCCAAAACGCTGTTGTTCCCTACTCTCATTTTGTCGTAGACGGCTTCGTATTAATGCAAGATAATGCGCAACCGCACGTGGCACGAGTAGTTAACGAATATTTGGACAAAGTGGGTATTGAACGAATAGTTTGGCCAGCTTGCAGTCCTGATCTCAATCCGATTTAGCATTTCTGATACCAACTTCAAAGGCGCATTAGTCACCGACCTGCTTTACCAGACACCCTTCATGATCTGCGAAATGCTCTTCAGGAAGAATTTGATGCCATTCCACAAGAATTTCTTACAAACGTTATTGTATTGATTCGATGCAATATCGACTGAATGAAGTCATTTTGGCGCGGAGAGGCCACACTAGATATTAGCCCCATGAAATGTATATGTTGTTTTTTAAATTTTTATGTTTTTGTGAGTGTTTTTATGTAGTTGTTAGTTGTAAACTTACGTTTCGATGTTTATTTGTTGTGTTTTCACAGCTTCGTCCGAGGTGTTCGCTTTAAAACAGTATATCTCCAGTGAAAACAGAGATAAAGTCGTGATTGAAAAAAATGAAATGGTCAGAAAAGATCAGGGTTTGATGAGATATCAGTTGACAACAGCTGCTATAGTTGTTGTACTCCACGGGGTGTTTCAAATTTTGGAAATGAAACTTCGTCGCATTGTTGCACCCCGTATATGCTCAAATTCAAATCTGAATAAAAAATTTTGACATGGCATTGTTACTGAGGAATTATTTTCCAATTCAAAATGAGAAACACATAAATCAAAGGAGCGGTTCGAGAGTAACCCAACTTTGAATTTGGGGCCAGTTTTTGGTGGTCGTTTTTTTCCGGTGAGTGTACATCATCATAAACAAACCAGTCTTAGTTTTTCTTGAATAATTCGCTATTTTCCTAAAACTCCAAAGTCGAACTGAATATTATTTTCAGAAACTATTTTGCATTAGCTCCCCAGCTTGTGAAAGATTCAACTCAAAATTCAGTCATAAAAAAATTAGATCCTGTGAAACATGGAAAAAATTTGAATAAGTATACTCTTGTGACGTAGAATGTCTCCACTAGATTCTAGTATTTTTTGTTGACCGAAGTTGTTGGTACTGATATGAATCTGACAACAGTGGAACCGCTGCCATTTGCTGACATTGTTTATGTTGTTATTGTCAGTGAAAATGGAGAGAAACTTTTTTAAAGCTAGCAGTGAAAATTTTCCACCCGTAAACTATATGATCATTCACGAATTCTTATCTCGCAATTCAAACTATTTGAGTGTGGATATGGAAGGATTGAAAGACGTGAAGTAAGTACTCATTCTGATGGCATAAATACCCACTTACTTATAATGTTCATTTATAGGGCTGATAAATCAGGCTATGGTGATGATGCTGTGAGTTATGTAAAGCTGAAAAGGGTATCGTCAAGTGCCGTATACTTCCCGAGCACAAAGTATGGAGCAAACCATATTTTGTTGTAGCTACTATTGATGAAAGTAATGATGAAATAATATATTGTGACTGTGAATGTTGTGTAGCATCCCAACGTAAGAATGAGAACTCACTTTGAAGTGATCTGCACATCAGTATACTCAGGAAGATATTGATGAGGAGATATTCACTCGGTTTGCTGTGGCGCACCAAGTCTTTTTTACTGTTTTTGATTTTGGTACACTCACGAATATTTTGATCGAATTAAAACTGGTGTTCGGAAAATAAAGAATAACACACTTTTTACATTCATGGTTTCAAGAACCTATAGAGAATATTGTAATATCAACAATGCTTTTTTCATCAACAGTAAGTTCTGACAGATCGTACATTGAATGACAATAGTGACACTCGAGAAATGCCTCCACGATTCCAACGTTGTCGGATTGTGACAGTGACGTAGAATGTCTTTGGGAGAACATTTCTGAAATCCGAATTCTCGTAACTAAATACTGGCAAAAAACGATATGTAAAAATTAAACAAATATATATTTCGATATATCTGAGATATGAAGATTCCAATGATATACATTTTGAAATTTAGGAAATCAGTGAATTATTCAGCATTTCTGCAAAAGCTTTCCAACAATATTAGATAGTCCAATAAAATATTGCACGGTATCACAAACTACCATATAACACATAAAGTCTAAACGGAAATAAACACTACTCCACTCCATATTTCAATAGAAATCCGACCGAGACGATACATAAAGCATGGAAAAATGGCATTTCTTATGAATTTTAGAAAGGAAATATGGGTCAGGATGGCCTTATCATCCAGTTACGGAGCTACGGAGTATGAATCAATCTTATTATCGACCGCTACATAAGAAGGAAATTGAATTTCAACATTGCCACCAACGGAACGTCTTGATCTTTTTATTCTTTACTATATTTCCGAATCGATCAACGCGGAAACTGGCGATTTCGTCTGATTTAGTGCTGACGAAGTTTTGCAAAAGAATGGTTCGTTGGGCATGAGGATGGTGAAAGCAATTTTCCAATGGAAGTAATTGCAATGATTGAAGTTGCTGATGCGGTCTGTTAGAAACATTGGCTTTTGAGTTTGAATTTCCAGTTACTTGAATTCCTATCATAAATAAATCACAGATGAGGTATAAGAATTTTCTTCTACCTCTTCTATAATCCCTAATTGTTCTCACTCTAGTAATACATTCTGATATTCATTGAATTTTCCAATATTCACTAATTTATGTGAGGTAGAAAGTAATAGCTTATGTGCTTTATCAAAATTATTTTTAAGTACTAGATGTCCTTCAATCCACAGAAGACTACCTTTATATCTGTTTTCTTTGTCAAAAATAGCGATGTTTCTGGACAACTCCATTATGTGTTCTCCAAAAATACCCTTCTCTTCATTATTAGCTGGCTCGTTTACACTTATCCTATCAAGTTCCCACATATTAGGAATGGATAAATCAGCGAATCCCAAAAAAATATGAGAATTATTATTTTCGTAGTATTCCCCCATTATTGTCCAACCTAGATTGCCACCAAACCATTGTCTACACATTCTGTCTTACCAGTGAGTAATCAGAGTCATAGTAAAAATATACTTTGATATCAGAAGTTTTTCAACTCATCTACAAAGCTCTCAAGTATAAATAAAAATGTGAATTGAAATAGGTATGTACTATACAGGGCAATTCAAATTCGAGTCCCACCATTGGGATCTCCTAAACTACAGGAGATACGTCGAAGCTTAAATTGAGGAAAAGTTGCGTGTTCTGGTGCTTAACAAAATACTGTTTTGAAACTTGAAAAATTCCGAGTATTTCCGGAAATATCGAGAAAAAACTGGAAATCGGAATTCACGTTTTTATTTTTTCTATCGTTATTTGACAACATAGCTCAAAACCAAAAGAACATTTCCATTGATACATTTTTTCAGCTACACGTTTTCATGTTCAGATTTACTATCCAACGTTTCGTCTTCTGGCATTCGTCATCAACTTTTTTTTTCTGTTATGGGAGCCATATTGTTTTTTTTTATAAAGAAAAATAGTAATCCTCATTCTGATTTTATTTATGGATAATTTGTTATGATCTGCACTTCTGAAACCACAGATACTAAAAAAAACAGCTTCATCTGAGATGGTCATGACTCCATCGAAAAATTTAGTTTAATAAACACTAGTTGTCAGAACTCATTAAACATCATAAGTTTGCACAAATATTTCAGTCGAAATGTCCGGAAAGACAACAGCCGGATAGAACATTATTCGGAATTTTGGACATGCACTTGGCTGAGTACGGTGCGTTTCAAAAAAGCAAGAATGAAATCACGAGCTTGTGAGAAATGCATAACAAGTATTACAACAAGTGTTCGAAATGATGGCCTTCCTCTTGAATACATAACCGAGCTCGTCGTCTCAAATTGAGAACAGCCCAAACAATTTCCCTTCTTCTGATAGACCTGAATTGCGTGATGATATTGTCTCTAAGTTCATCTACTTTGTCATATTCTTGCTCTCCATAGATTATGTTCTTTAAAGTGCCCCACAAGAAAGTATCCAAAACTGTAAGGTCAGGTGACCTTGCCGGCCACCTCACTGGTCCAGAATTTCCTAACCACCTATTAGGAAATCTTTGGTGTAAATATTCGCAAACTGCTCTTTTATTGTGTGGAGGAGCCCCGTCGTGCTGAAACCAGCAGTTGGTATAATTAACAAGGGGAAACGTATCCATATATTCTTCGAATTCGTTTCTTAAGAACCGAAGATAGGTTTCCTAGTTCAAAATATTAGAGAAGAAATGAGGTCCAAGTATTCGGTCGTCATAAATTCTATCCCACACATTCAAACGAAACCGAACTTGTGATCTGACTTCTCTGAAGTGTCGTAGATTATTTTCACTCGAAATGTGCTCATTATTTCTATTAAAAACACCACAGTTCGAAAAAGTACTTTCGTCGGTCCAAATAATGTTTTTCAAGAAGTTTGTAGGGTCTACCCTATTCGAGAGCCAGCTACAAAATTCCATCCTTCTCTTAGGATCACCTGGATGTAATTTTTGTGAAATATTTATCTTATAACATTGCAAACCACTTTTTTTGAATTCCCTACAAACGCTCGTCTGTGGCACATCCATTTCTGCCTAGACTTGATGTGTTGATTTGGTGGTTGGATCTGCATTTATCTAAAAAAGTACCAAAAATAATTATACTTCTTCGAATATGTAATGAACAATTATTTTACTTCAGCTAATAAGTTACGTCTAATATTTTGTTCCATTCTGCTTCCATATTTCATTCTTGGTTTTTGAAACGCACCGTACTCAGTCAAGTGCTTGTCCAAAATTCCGAATAATGTTCTATCCGGCTGTTGTCTTTCCGGATATAATTCAAAATAAATTTGAGCTGTTTTCGTACTATTTATTCCTATGAAATTTATAATAAAGTTTCAACATATCTCGTTTTTCTTCATTTGAGAATGAGGACATTTCGACTGAAGTAATTGTGCAAACTTATGATGTTTAATGAGTTCTGACAACTAGTGTTTATTAAACAAAATTTTTCGATGGAGTCATGACCATATCAGATAAAATTCTTTTTAATATCTGTGGTTTCAGAAGTGCAAATCATAACAAATTATGCATCAATGAAATCAGAATGAGAATCACTATTTTTCTGTATAAAAAAACAATATTACGCCCATGACAGAAAAAAAAAGTTGACGATGAATGCCAGAAGATGAAACGTCGGATAGTAAATCTGAACATGAAAACGTGTAGCTGAAAATAAGTATCAAAGAAAATGTTCTTTTGGTTTTGAGATATGTTGTCAAATAACGATAGAAAAAAATAAAAACGAAAATTCCATATTGCTCTATATAGACTATAATGATGATATTCATCCCGATCTAAAAATAAGTGCAGACGAAAGAGAGTACCACCACCATATGCGCTCCGGGGCGACTTAACAAAAAAAGGTGGCGCATTTGCTATTTCAACTGCATGAAAAACCCAAAGTGTCACTGAGGCTAGAATGATCGCATGTAACTGAATGAAAATAAAAATAGAATATTAAACACTCATAATCACATCAACGACCCCTTCATTTCTGCCATCTTATGCCAATCCAGCCGCAACACTTGGTGAAAACGTTCCAGTCCATCAATTACGAGAATGTACAACACTGGTGCAGTACCACATCATAGAAAACAAAATAACAAAATAACACAAAAAGTGTTTAAATAGAAACAATAAAAGATATTTGAATTCAACTATGTTCGATTCATGCTTGAATTATGCATTTCAGAACCCATCATTATAGAACTTTTGCAAACTGTAATACACTCATCAACCATCTAACATCCATTATAAATTATTGAATTTTTGATCATAGTACTTTAAGGGATTGGCAATTTCAATTCGTTAATTTCAATTAATTATATTGTCTTGTAATATGACAAGAAGAGATACCAATAGTAAATTTTGTTTCATGCACTGATAAAAGGGATTTTTGCATCAACGCATAGAGATTGTATTCTTGAATAGGTCCAACCAAATATTAGTTTAATTTTTTAACGGACAAGGAAAATATTTTGAATCAAGTGAACACTTGCTTCATAAGTTGGTTGAGGCAAGAATATTTCAGCTTCAATAATGGGCACTTATTTTATTGAATAATGTTAGTAGGTTGAGACAAGAATATTGCAATTTTAATAATGAATACCATTTTTCTATCAACTTGGAGGTTGAGTTCAAATCTGCACTTTGAACTTGGTTATAAAATATAGAATGGAAGCTATTTTTATTTTGAGATCATTGAATAGATTAAACAAAGCATATAGTGCGGAGGCTGTTGCATACCCCCCCTACCCCACCGTGGGAATTTTCGACACATACATTTTTTGTTTGTATTGACCTGTACTTTAAGATTTTAGGTGTTTACCACTTGCGAATTACAGCATATACCGGAAAAATAAATAATAATAATTTTAAATACAAAAGTATTCTCCCACAACTGCATTTTCTCTGCCCAACAATCAAGGTATGGATTTAAGTCTACTTCCTCCATGCAAAACGTCATCAGAAAACCACATGAAATGTGTCAACTACCAATGTTACTTATGGAATATCGCACATGTAGCTAAACCCTCCACACCAACTCCAGTGGGACATGGGTGGAAATTGGAAAATGGTGAACTCAAATTCGATTGGATTAAAGGAGATCCGTTGCCACTCGAACTGCTTGACGTTCCAGAAACCTTCGAGCCAGACGAATTTGAAGATGAAGATGAACCAGAAGTACAAAACTTAGACGACATAATATACGAGGATGAAGAAAATGACAGTTGATTATAAAATATATTATAAAATCATATGTTATTGAGATTTTTTAATTTTTTTTCATTATTAGACCTTAAATGAATACCAAATAAGTTCATAAAAAAACGTTGTAACCAATGTACCTACCCTTTTGTAAAATTAAACTCAAACCAAACAATTTTTTTTTAATTCTTCAGTTTTTCTTTATTTTCCAGAGTATGCTGTAATTTAAGAGAGGCAAACAATTCAATTCTTCATCCGGTAGGTACTACCAACAAAAAAAAGTATAAGTCATAAATTCCCACGGGGTGGGGGGGGGGGCGGGAGGGTTTCATATTGGTGGCTTTTGGTTTAATAGATTCACAACAATTTAGGTATAAATAATGGTTTTATATGAGAATAGTTTCATGTTTATTAACTGTATTCTAAATAAAACCAGTTAGTACTGACGCACATTGCAGTTTGATTGAATACATAGACAACGCCACTCACTTTTAGACACAAAACTGTAGAAGATCAAAATATATTTCACCCATTTTCACAACACATTGCATTTTTATTGTACAGAAACAGTTTTCACCAGGCACAAAACTAACATTCATATAGGTACACACAGCCTCATAACCTCCAATCCAAATGGTCAAACTGGATGGAATGGTCGAAATGGAAGTCGTATCCACAGGTCGCGGTGCCGCCACCTGCTTTGATTGCTCATGGGTTGAATGTGTCACGTTGCACGGGTAGTGATATCTACCAAGGAATTATATTCTTGTGTCAAGAGGATTAGGTTTCACAATGAGTTGATGTGAGTGTTTTCTAGGATGAAGAAGAGAATGTTTTCACTGCAAGCAAATTCATTTCAAGAGAATTTATGTAAATAAGCAAACATCTCAATCAGTTTGAAATGAGAGTATATTCGTTAATTAGAAATAATTATTCTTTTCAGAAGATTACTCTATTCAAGATTATTTATGTATATTTTTGATTGAAGAAATGTTTTTTATCTGTGTGCTTGTATCAAACACACAGTTTCTAGTATGAAAATTGCCAGAACTGTTAATATTTTGTTATTTAAAAACAGACGTCGACATGAATCCCGATACTTTGCTTTGCATAAATATCGTAGAGCACGCTTTTGTAAATTTAGAACATTCTGAAATGGATAACCTCAGCGAACTGTCAAAAATGCTATTCCATACCGCAGATGTGATTGAATAAGAGAATGGTACACAGGTTTGGAAGCTGAAAATCCCAATTCATTTGATACAACTCTCAAAACATAACAACCAGAAGAGAGCTTTTTACAAAGAATATCGGTGTGCTGCTCAAATATTAATGAACTATCAATATATAGACCTAAGGGGTTATATTCGTGACTGATTCGATAAATAATGTTCAAATTAGTGGGAAGCAGTCAATTGTAGACCATTAATACGATTTCTTCGTTTTTTCGTCAAGCTTTCTCAATAGTGAACAAAATATTAACAAGCGTCTCTTTCTTGAAATGGTTCATATAAATAACACAGAAAAAACAATGAATAAAAGAACAGATATCAATGACCTCAGTTCCATATATACGTATCTATTAAAAAACATAAAGAAAATTTCTCACCTCGTCATCCTTGAAGTGATTTATACATATTTATACCTACCATTATACATTTTTATTTTCTCACTCTGTATCTCTCTCTTAGGAATTCCGATAATATGATTAAGTAATCATAATTTGTTGTCATCCTGCCCTTTCAAATTTTTGACACCCATGTTTCTTTTTATCCCCAATTTACTCAGAATTTCATGTTAGTAAGTATTCTCTATTTGTAACACTATGTCATTTTTTTATACAACTAATTTTAGTTAAGTCTTGAAGAAGAAAATAAAATTTTTCGAAAGCTTGACGAAAAAACGAAGAAATCGTATTAATGGTCTACAATTGACTGCTTCCCACTAATTTGAACATTATATAGACCTAGGTACTTCAAACTTGATTTATTTTCAACAATGTATTGTCCAACGGTATATCTTCAAGATGACGTCTCAAAGAAATCATGTTAGTTTTCTTTATGTTAAAGACAGTAAATTAGAATCACACCTAACTTTTACTATTTTCAGATCAAATCGTATAATTTCATTGAGATCATTTTTGTCCTTGTGGTGCCAAAATTTAGTATTGTCATCAGCAAAAACAGTAAATGAACCTGAAATTTGGATAGTCAGTAGGTCATTAATATACAATAACAATAAAACTGGTCCAAGTATGGAACCTTGAGGAACTCCACAATTAATACTTTTCAATTCTGAATATAATGAACTTCTCAATATCCGATTTCGTTCAGTTAAATAGGAATTGAACCAATTGAGAGTAATTCCTCGGAATCCATATTTTTGTAGTTTAAGCAAAAGTATGTCATGATTCACACAGTCAAAAACATTAGAAAATCACAAAATATAGCAGCCGCGCAGCCGCCACTTCCCCTCCAATAATTTGTGAATATACTCGTATTTCATAAAAAAGAGATAGGATTGCATCTCCTGTGATTTTGCTTATCTGAAAACCGAATTGCTGGTTTTTGATTAGATTATGGGAGCTCAAAAATTCAGTCAATCAGTTTTTCAATAATTTTTGCTAAAATAGGTATGAGTGAAAACGGACAAAAGTTAGATGGATCGTTGATAGCACCACCTTTATATATAGACATAACATTAGACGTTTTTAGAAAAGATGGAAAAATGCTATTGTGAACTGAATCATTTATCAAAACAGCAAGAGTACTTAGAGCAGATTCAGGAAGATTTGGAAACATGTTTAGAGAAATTTCATCTAAACCACTAGTTTGTTTATTTTTACCAAAGATATCGGCTCCTAACAATAATTCAATTTCAAATGATGCGTCAATGCAAGAATCTGTGATAAATATGTCTTTTGAATTGAGATTACTGAATATATTTCAATCATCAAGCTTTAGAATGAAATTACAAATTTTGGTTTGATCTAAAACTGATATTTTACATTCAAACTGCTTGTTTGAACTAAATAAGTGTCCAATGTTTAACAGGACGATTCCTCAGTTATTTATGAAGTAAAGAGTTCATATAAACATGGGTCCGCAAGGCCTTCAGTTTTGAGATAGACGGTGTTGAATATTTAATTTTTTTTTGGTTTTTCGTGAATAAATTTTGAAATAATGTCTATATTTTGACAAAAATTGGTATTTGGGGACTTCAATAAGAGAAATCCAAATTTGCTCTCTGTTTGGCACTTTATTGTAGGGGCGCCACCTACAGGTCTTTGTCTCTTTTGGGGAGTCACAACTTTTTCGTGCATGTATGTATCACATTTTCTAGAAAAAAAACATATTGCACTATCATTTTTACGTGAAAAAGAAATACCTGTCAAAAGTCGCTACAAGCAGTTGTTTTCGAGATATTTTAATTTAAATTAATCGATGTATGCGTTTGTCCAAAAATGAAAAAAAAAGATTTTGTTTTTTTATTTAACCTAGAAACATTTCAAAAGCTAATTCCTAATAAACCATAAATAACGGAACACTAAATAATAATCTTATTCAAAATTACAATAAATGTTGGAAATGTCCACCTCCTGCCTGTATGCACACATCTAATCTTCTTCTCATTGATTCTCGCACATTGGAAAATTCCTGGAGTATCTTGAATCGATCTGCATGCGTTAATTATTCGATTTCTTAATTCATCTCTATCTGTCTGGTAAATTAAGGATTTTAGATGTCCCCACAGGAAAAAATCTAAACTTTTAAGGTCTGATGACCTAGGGGGCCATGGTTGAGGCCCTCCCCGACCTATCCAACGGTTGCCGAAAGTTTGGTCTAAGAATTCTCGCGCTTGTATGCTGAAATGTGCCGGGGCACCGTCATGCATAAACCACATTTCATGTCGTAGTCTAAGCCGCACATATTCCAGTAAAATAGGCAAATCTGCTTCAAGAAAATGACGATATCTCTCTCCGTTTGATCTTCCCGGAATAAAGAATGGACCTATCAGATAATCTCCAAGGATTCCTGCCCACACGTTGAGAGAGAACTGTTCTTGAAAATGTGATTCCTGTATCGCATGGGGGTTTTCCTCTGACCACAAATGATTGTTGTGAAAATTTGCTTCTTCGGTAAACAGATTTGATTTCCAAATGAAGGATTTTGAATACGGCGTTGGAGAAACCAACGACAGAAGTTGATACGTAACGGAAAGTCTCGAGGGAGGAGTGCCTGAACTCTCTGAATATGGTAGGGATATAACAAATTATCAATTAAAATTTTCCGTACCAGAACATTAGAAATGTTCAACGTCAGCGCTATTTTCCTGGAGATTGTTTCCAGGTGTTCTCCTGTCAGATCAAGAACTGGGATGCTGGGGTTCTTACCGTCCGATGTGCACCCGATAGATGACTAGCTTTCTCAAAACTTCCTGTTTCCCTTAACCGAGTGTTAATTCTTGAAAAGGTTTTTGAAGTAGGAGTTGTGCGGTTCGAATAACGCTCCTGATATAAACGTCTAACCTCATATGCATTTCCGTTAGCGAGTCCGTATGTAAAATGTATGTCAGCATACTCTGCATTGGTGAAGTTTACCATTTTCAATAAAATAATCACACTAGTAACAAATAAACATATTTAACTATGCGTCAAGATATAATTTTTGAAATGACAGCACAAAAAAAACATTGAAATAAACTTACTAGCCTACTCGATTATTTAATTTTCAAAGAGTTCGCGAATCAATGAGAAGGCGATTACATGCATTGGTTATTTAAATTAAAATATCTCGAAATCGGCTGCTTGTAGCGACTTTTGACAAGTATTCCTTTTTCACGTAGAAATGATAGTGGAAAATTTTTTTTTTCTAGAAAATATGATACATACATGCACGAAAAATTTGTGACTCCCCAAAAGAGACAAAGACCTGTTGGTAGCGCCCCCTACAATAAAGTGCCAAACAGAGATCAAATTTGAATTTCTCATATTGAAAAGTCCCCAAATACCAATTTTTGTTCAAATATAGACATTATTTCAAAATTTATTCACGAAAAAACAAAATAAAAATAAATTTTCAACACCCTCTATCTCAAAACTGAAGGCCTTGCGGACCCATGTTTGTATGAACTTTTTACCCTACAAATAACTGAGGAATCGACTTGTTAAATATCGGATACTTATTACATAACTGTAAACATGATAAATGTAAGTACTTACCTTGTTACATTAAGTTATTTTGTGTTTCCTTTATTGTAGAATTATTATAAGCTGATGATGAGCCTATATAGGCTCGAAACATGTCCTTTTAACACTACGGTTTAGCTGATTGATAGCACTTGCCGTACACCATTGCAATACCCAGTTGGTAATATTAAATTGTGGAGACGACTTTGTGTTTTCTTGCTGCATCGCTTAACTATACCACTCCACTTCGAGATACAATGGACTTCTACCACAGATTGATAAATGTTATGGATACTTAGAGCTGACTGGTGCCCCCAAAAAACACCCTGTATAATGTTTTCTGTAGAAATCTTTTAAAAAAAATATTTTTCAGCACAGTTTGTTGTAATGTACGACCTCTGTGATCCAGAATCCTATTATTATTGAAAAGTTGTGTAGTGAGAGTTTGCAATAAAATTTGAGATGAATTGTTGCTGGTCAAACTCTGCTCTGCTTTTCTTCCATCTTCTTCATTTGTAAATGATTGACTGTTTTTCACAGGCAAGTCAGGACAGAGTAAAGAATAGTGTCTTTTTGTGCAAATCAAACATCTAATGAAGTTTCTACAAAATTTTACACCATGTCCCTGTTTTAAACATGCAAAAACATACCTTTTTTTCATTAATTCGTTTCTTTCTATCTTCTAATGATAAGCTTTGAGCTTTAAGACAGTCCTGACTGGCATGTGGCAAAATATACAAATTGGAAATTTCTTACTTTTAGATCCTTCTCTACTACTTGTGGAGTAAAGTGTTGCAACTCTGTACATTTCTGGATTCTTTTGTTGAAATTTCTCTTTATTCTTCACTTGCCAAACCTGTTCATTATCTTTTCTGAAGCTTTTTTGGGCCAACTGCATCCTCTCTTCCGATTCTACTTCTCCTCTCAACAATTGTAAAAACAAAGATAAATAATAATAATTTCCCATATCAACCTGTTTAGTACCCTGTATATTTTGATTTTTAACTGTACTTGAGCAAATCTTCTGGAAGTGCAGACTCCACTAGTGGAAAAAGCATAGCTGCATACTTATTCTGTGTAACACCTAAAGTCTCTAATGCTCTCAGTTTAATTTGGCATACAATAATACAATATAGCTAAAGATATATCTGATTTATTATTGGTCGCTTGCTTGAGTACTAAATTCAATAACTCTCTAACATATACCTCGATTAGGAATTCGTCCTTGGCAAACCTGGTTTTCAACTGGTCAATGGCATTTTCATAATTATTGCCTGCTGGAGGAAAACTTTCGATCAGTTCTCAAGCTGAAGACCTGTGTTCTATAGCTTACAGTAAGTATTGGAACTTATTATTCAAATCAATTTCGTCATCCTCGTCGATTTTTTGAATTGTCCCTAGAATCCCAACCAATTCATTAAATCTCCATAAAATTTATTTAATTCCAGCTTTGGTAGCCGGAACTTGCTTTTATTCTTATCACCACAGGAACTGTGCGATGAATTCTGAGATGAACAGTTTTTGGCCTCTTCTATGAAATTAGGTTCTTTCAAGAGTTTCAAATCTGGAACGGCAGCGAGTAAGCTTTTCCCTGTAAAGGTGCATTTAGTCAACATCGTTTTAAAATTGTGCAAATATATGTTAAAAACGAAAGTTGAATCTGTTAAATCAAATGGCGCCATTTATACAACAATATTAAGTTTATGCTAAAAACATGTCACTTTGAAAATCCCAACTTTATAAGAATCTTACTTTTACGATAAAAATATTGTCCATAATTCACGTGTACCTGAAGTTTAATGTCATAAAATGTATGCCTAAATCTAAAACTCGTATAATATTAGGTCTCTTACAAAATTATTTTCAAGGTTATGTTTATGTCAGTGCTTGTGCTAAAGTTACGTTCATGTTGACTAAATGCACCTTTATTCTCCACACTGTCGAACTCTTTCTCAACATCTTCTTGACTGAGCTTTGTATTGAATAGGGTTTGTTCAATGTTTTCGTCAATACTGAAAAGCCCATAGCCATTCTCTTCTAAAACTTTGAGTAGCTCGATCACCGCTTCTTTATCTGGATTTTCACTTGACAAAACGTCTTCCGTATTGTCGACGTGCTTCAAATAAGTTGGTGACGTTTATTAGCCAGGAATCACATTGATCGACCAGGACGACCGTCCGCGACCGTCCACCTACGACCAAAAATTGAAGTATGGCTGTGTCAAGTCACCGGTCGGACAAGGCACGCGCGTTCAGTATGAAGTATGACGATTAGTCGGACCGATCAGATGATTGAAAATATTGGTCACATACAAACAGTTCTAATTAGGTCGTCAAGTCAACCAAATGACCGCGCTGGTCTAATCATATTGGTCAGACCGGAGACTTGACTAAGGCTAGATCAATGAAAACTATCAAACTCACACTGATCGACCATCTACGACCGACCGCCAGAATAATTTTGTAAATCTGACATTGATCTGACATTCAAAAGGTTATGTCAATTTTCTATTTATTCAACGGAAAAAATTTCAAAATCATAATTTCAATGCTTTTGTTGTAAATAATGAGTAGCAGTAATAATAATAATAATAATAATAATAATTTATTTACCATGAAATTACAAAATTTTCGATTGTGCGTTACATTAATTATATAGCACATGGTGAATAAATAGTGATAGTGAAGAAGACAGAATTATGATAGTGTATGATTTTTATAAGCGATTAATAAAGTAAAGTAAAGGTTCCGTCAAACCAAAGCGGAAACGCGGGATCGGGAGCGGGAACGGGAGCGGGAACGGAAAATGGGAACCGTGCAAATTGCTAGAAAAATAGTAGAAGTAGCAAACCATATATATTTTTTTGCTTGTCTGCATTTCAGAATACGAATCACCACTCCGGTATGTATTTTCACAAATCCCACTATCGAATTTAGTCTCGTATTCATCCCGCTCCCGTCCCGCGTTCCCGGGTTGGTTTGGGGAAACCTTAAGAAAGTGTGTAGAATAGAGAACTTTATTTATATCGGGAACAAGAGGGTGAATTTTGAACTAATTATCCCAAATTAATAAATGATCAATACAGTTCCAAACTACCTACTATTGAATGTCCATAAATTACACCAACATAAATTCCCAATCAAAAAAGGACAACTTTTTATTTGCTGGGCAATACTTGCCGATGGAGCACCAAGGAATGCCTCCTTTTTCTATATCCAGCACGTTACTTATTTAACTATAAAAAATATGTGAGTTACTATTAGTTGAACATTACTGGTACTTAACAATTATTCTTTTCCGTTAATAAATTCCATCAATGACTTCTGTATTACTGTAATTAGGATTACTCTGATTTAACGTGTCTCCTCACCGCTGTTATTAAAATATTCATCTCTGCGGCGGTCCACATGGTTCTTGTATTGTTCTGCTGCTTTAAAAACATTAAAAATTTGCCTGTACTATAAATTGTAAATATAGTACTCACGAATTTCTGACCCAATTGGAAATATAACAGTTCACACGAATAATATTGAAATTTTCGTATAGGTGAAAAACTGTTAAAAGTTTATCACAAACATGTCCAAATGATAATTTAGCGTATGGACATTGCATCACAGTAGTCTGACGCCGACCAAAATTTTCAGCACGTTGTAATTTCAAACATGGTCTATGAAAACCGGTCGTGGACGGTCGAGAATGGTCGAACTGTGTGAGTTGCGCGATAAGAATATACGTGTTGGAAATTTTGGTCTGAGGTGGACGGTTGCGGACGGTCGGTCGTGGTCGATCAGTGTGATTCCTGGCTTAATCTGATAGAGTTCAATTTCCATACTGTTCACAGCCGCCAAATATTGAAACTGGATTCTTTGATTTGCAGAAATCCATCGCTACTATTATGTTCCTTGACTTCTATAGTTATATTCAATAAATTCCAGTAAAACTTTTACGTTCTTGAAATATTTATTTTGTTCTAATTACATTCAATTATTAAACCTTTGTGCAACCAACTGCCAAAATCTTTCTACTTTCTATACAATGTGAAATATCATTCCCAACAATCCCTAATATTTTCCACTATATTCGTTTTTCAGTTGGTCATAGTTATCTGTGGAAAAGAGATATATGAATGTTTCTATGACATTGAGGTAGGTATTTCGTACTATCACTCGAAAATAGAAAAAGAAACAGATAATTTTATTTTCAAGGAGATATGTGGGTGTGACTGTTCAAAGTGGTACACACCGTATAAAGTAGAACGGGTGTTCTCCTATGGGAAATAAATTATTTTGTATATAATATGCCAGTTTGATTCAGTAGTTGCTTTCATCATGAATTGAAATTGGAGTAAGGAGTTTGACAGTTCATCATCAACAAAAAAATACATAATTGTTACATACTTTGTTAATGTTGTTACATCTCTATATATACCCCTAAACAACTTCAAATCGCATTAATATGATTGGAGTAATATTATGGCACTAATGTCTTTTATACGACCCCAATAAAACCCAATAATAAGAATAGTTCGTTCCAACAAATCACTGCGGTAACTGTTCGATATTTTATGAGCGTTTTGATTAGTTTCTACGGGTACATTGGTTTTGCTATAATCGCTAATTTGAAACCACTAAATTGTTGTCATCATGGAAAAAAGTTTCATTATCAAAGTTCCGTTAAAAATTATTATAAATTATTGTAGAAGTATGACAAGGGGTGCCCGAAAATTAACCGAAAATAATTCACCGTACACAATTCAGCGAAAAACAATTAACCGAAATAGCAATTCACCGAACAGTTGACCAAAATAAAATAATTACCTTTTTTGTTCACTTCTATTCATTTGTATTGACATTACAAGTATAATATGACTCTAATACAGTTGCAAAACCCAAAGAGATTAAACGTTATTTGTCTAGGCAGTGTATGAGCCAATGGTGACAATGATAGAAAGAGATGAAATAACTTTAGTGGCGAAATGTGACGTAGTTGGACATGTCATGGCCGCCATTCTCCGTAGACAGTGACGGACTAGCGCACTCCGCACTCTTGGTATATATTAATAATAATTATAATAATAATAATAATAATAATAATAGACGGAAGCATCCTACATCATCTGGATGCCGGAGAGACTTATACTTACCTAGGGGTGGCGCAACGCCGCTCCCAAGAGGTAATCACAGTTAAGAACTCTCTCCGCGGCAAGTATCAGCATAAACTCCGACAGATCTGGTCATCAGAACTGTCGGGGAAGAACAAAGTTGCTGCAACTAATATGCTTGCCGTTCCGATCCTTCTCTACTCCTTCGGAGTGATGAAGTGGACTCAGGAAGAGCTGCGACAACTCGACGTAAAAACTCGCAAAATAATGCATCTCAATAGGAGCTTGCATCCTAAATCGTCTGTTCCACGGTTATACTTTCCCAGACAACGGGGAGGCCGTGGACTCTTGAGTTTGGAGTGTCTGCATAACAGAATGGTTCTGGATGGGGCCTGTAAAGTCATCAGGAGTTCAGATCCCCTTCTCTGCATGGTCCGCGACCATGAAAAAGCAGGGATTGGAGCATTTCTCTTTAAGGCAGCAACCCGTGCAGCCGATGAACTTGGTCTCGTATTCGACACTGAACGGGCTAACCCAAACTCTGTCACCGAGTTGGGACCCGTTCAGCTAAAAGCTCACATTAAAGCTGCGGAGACAGAGGTCCTCCTACAGCTGCATATGGATAAGCCAATGCATGGTGTTTTCTTCAACAACATCGAAGACCTTGGCTTATCCAAAAGCTTGACCTTTGCCTTCCTCAGTTCGAGTGAGCTAAAGTCGTAGACCGAGGGATTCATAATAGCCTGCCAGGATGGTGTCTTCAACACCCTCGTCTACCGTAGTCGCGTGATGGGTATAGACGTCCCTGACACCCGATGCAGGGAATGTCGTGGGGCACCTGAGACCGTAATGCATTTGCTATCAGCATGTCCAGCTTATGCGGTCTCAGCCTATATCCACAGGCATAACGCGGCGCTACGGGTGTTGTACTACCATCTAAGACACTCGTACGGTATAGACGAGACACCGGTGTTGCCTTATGTTCCGGGGGATATTGAGTCCGTGGTGGAGAATGAGAGGTGCCGAATCTATTGGAACTACTCATTCCCCACCCTCAGGCAAATACAAGCCAATAAGCCTGATGTTGTCCTCCTCGACCGTCAAAGTAAAACGATATTCGTCGTGGAGTTTTCCGCTCCAGGCGAGATGAATATCGTTCGGAAAGAGGAGGAAAAACGGACTAAATATCGAGATCTTCTCTTTGAACTCCGCAGGTTGTATCCGGACCATTCTGTCAAAATGGTGGTTCTGATTATAGGAGTCCTTGGTGGAATGATGGACACACTGCTCTCTAATTTGAAGTTGATACCGGCCTGCCGTAATATGGCACAAATCCTAGCCGCTCGAATGCAGAAGGACGTCATCCTTGGTTCCCTTCGTCTGCTCAGAACACATCTCGGACCCAATAATCACTCACCCTACGGACGTAGGGAGTGGTTATTGAGGTAAACGACACCAGCGCGTCCTCCGGATGGGTCGGAGCACCGGAGACAGGATCTGACTGGTACACTCTTGAATAATAATAATAATAATAATAATAATAATAATAATAATAATAATAATAATAATAATAATAATAATAATAATAATAATAATAATAATAATAATAATAATAATAATAATAATAATAATAATAATAATAATAATAATAATAATAATAATAATAATAATAATAATAATAATAATAATAATAATAATAATAATAATAATAATAATAATAATAATAATAATATAGGGCGGGGATTAGCGCAGTGGTTAAGCGCTCGCCTGGTAATCGAGAGATTGCAGGTTCGATTCCCAGACGGTGCGATCTTTTTTCATTTTCAGATGTGAAAGTCTGAATGACTGAGGCTCGTGTCGGCTGGGAATAATCCTCCACGATTCACTGTTGCGTTAAAAATTAACAGTGCTGCTCCTAAAGTGGCGTATGGAGTTAGTAACAAGGCCTATCAAGAACACATGGCTAATGACCATAGCAGTCGATGCCAAAACACCAAGGAAAAAAAAAAAAAAAAAAAATAATAATAATAATAATAATAATAATAATAATAATAATAATAATAATAATAATAATAATAATAATAATAATAATAATAATAATAATAATGATGATGTGCCTTTATTAACAAAAAACAACTAAAGAATAACATAAAGATAACGGGTGGCGATATTCGCATTACACGCTCTTCCATATAACCACCCCAAGAGATGCAACACAATTCATTATTTAAGTTAATAGTTAACAATTCTGTACGA
The DNA here is from genome assembly GCA_944452925.2 of Chrysolina oricalcia. Taxonomy (NCBI): domain Eukaryota; kingdom Metazoa; phylum Arthropoda; class Insecta; order Coleoptera; family Chrysomelidae; genus Chrysolina; species Chrysolina oricalcia. The sequence goes on from OX101815.2 coordinate 59,954,155, forward strand.
TAGAAAAAAAATAAATAAACGACAAGAGATATTTTATTTCTAATGCATAAAGATAGTTAGCTTCTTTTTGCCAATAAATGTCATTTGAACTGTTTACCGAAGGACCCCACACTCGACAGTAGCTTGATTGATATAGGTAAGGAATTGAAAATTTTGACCGCATTATAGCTGAAAGATCGTTGAAACTGACTGGTAGAATGCCTGGGAACACTGAACAGATCCGCAAACCTTGTATCACGGCCATGAGAGACATAGCGCTCCATAAGTTTGCATGACAGATAGGGGGGTGTTTTATATTCCCTCAAATTATAAACAAACCGCGCCATTTGTAGTAAATACCTTTCATTTAGAGAGAGCCAACCAGAATCTTGAAAGGAAATCGAAACATGGTCATATTTCCTCAGACCATAACTGTATCTTATGCAAGCGTTTTGGATTCTCTGGAGACATTCCTTGTCCTTACTCAATAGAGCAGGCCAATAAACAATGTATGATACACCAGACATGATGAGTGATTTGCAAAATTTCAATTTAACCTCTCTACTCAGAATATTTTTATGTAGATAGAGTAGTTTCAATTTACCGAACGAAGATTTAACCAAGTACCTATGCCTAGCAAATCGCAGTTTGGAATCACACCAAAGACCTAAATTCTTACAACAATCCGTAGTGGAAATAGTCTGACCATCCAACTTAATAGAAAATGAATTATTTGATATCCTCTCCCTTTGATTTCCAAATATTAGCATTTCGATTTTGTTACCGTTAAGAATCAAACCATGAGCATTAGATATTTCCAGAATGCATTGTAAATCAGCATTAATCCTCGATGCTGCCAGAGTACTGTCTTCCACATAAAAAGAGTAATAAATTTGAGTGTCATCAGCATATTGGTGGGATGTACAGTGCTCTAAAAATACACAGAAATCAGCAGTATATAATGAGAATAAAAGTGGGCCCAAAATACTGCCTTGAGGAACCCCCTTTTTCAGTGTCACATATTCAGAGAATCTGTCAGGCGTGGAGACTCTTTAATGTCTGTTTGATAGATAATTCGAAAAAAATGAAATAGCAGTAGGATCTAAACCAAAATAACCTAATTTAATACAAAGAGTAGCATGATCAAGGGTGTCAAAGGCCTTGCTGTAATCTAAAAGAACGAGACACGTATTGAGTGTACTATCCGAGGCATGGAAAATGTCATCAGTCACCTTAAGAAGTGCAGAAGTAGTACTATGAAGTTGACCAAACCCAGATTGAGTCTGGGGTAAGATTTGATGAGTGTTCAGAAAAGAGTTAAGTTGTAGAGACTCGATTTTTTCCAGAATCTTAGATAAAGTGGGATAAAGTGGATATCGGCCTGAAGTCCGTGACAGAGAATGGTGTCGATTTTTTAGGGACCGGTACAACATCTGCATTTTTCCAAGAGTGGGGGAATATCTCAGTAGAGAGACATAAATTTACAATGTAAGTGACATGCGCGCTCAGATAGGAGATAACAAAATGTATCATTTTTATATCAATACCATCAGAACCCATAGCAGTAGTTTTGATATTATTTATTACTTTCTCGACTGTATCTACAGACACTGCAGAAAATAGAAATTTGTTAGTTAAATCATTGAAAAGCTTTTTATCATAATAACTATTAATAAGTTGACGATCAGTTATGCAATGGACGACTTTATTAACGAAGGCCTCGCTGTAGCTTTCAGCATTACCAAAATTTGACGGACAACCCGACGGTTTAGGTCTCACATTGAGCCACCGCAAAAACTTCCAAAAATTCCTAGGATCCGTTTTGAATTTATGACTCAAAAAGGCACGTTTTTCAGCTTGCAAACAAGTATTAACGAAGTTACGCCGAAGTTTATATTCCTCCCAATCTTCAGCGGATTTAGATTTCCTTTATTTAGTGTGAGCTCTATTCCGCAACTTCATCATGAGCCTGATGTTATCAGTAATCCATGGTGCCGGCCTTTTTTTAATTCCAACCGTTTTCAGAGGCGCATGTAGATCAAATAGACCCAGAATGTTGACACTGAAAAACTCAACAGCTCCGTTGGCATCGGCTATACCATAAATACTATCCCATCTTATATTTACTAGATCAGCAAAGAAGAAATCATAAACAAAGCGAGAGTAGTCTCTATACGTTTTGAAAATACTAGGTTCAACCTCCTTTTTGAGGTTTAAATTACAAATTACACTATGATGGTCGGAGATTCCCTCCATATTAAGAACCTCGACATTATTACAAAAATCCGTATTTGAGGAAACTATGATATCGATTAGAGTACTCGAATTTTCATTTATCCTGGTTGGCGCATAGACAATTTGGTTTAGGCCATAACGAAAGAAAAAATCTTGGAGTTGTATAAACGCATTACTCGTATTATTAAGAAAGTCAACATTGAGATCTCCTCCGAACACAACATAATCATGTTCAGGTATTAAGCCGGTAAGGGCAACCTCCAGACAATTCAGGCTATCGGTTAGATTGGCCGAACGAGGTCTATACAATGTTTCCAGGCACACTTTTTTCCCTGCTATCTTCACACTGATCTATAATTGCTCTAGGCCAACATTATTTGCCGGTAGATTCACTATCTTAGCCTTAATGTAGTTACGAATGTAAAAGGCCACCCCTCCCCCTCTTGACTGACGGTCATTACGAATAATTTTGAAATCTTCAATTTTCACGCCAACCAACGTCTAGTATTTGAGAATTCAACCACGTTTCGGAGAGGCCAATAATATCAATCTGTGCAGACTGCATAAATTCGGCAAACAATTCAAATTGAGAACATAAAGAGCGGATGTTAAAATGTGCAAAACTAATTTTATCGTTACGCATATCAAAATGCCAATTTGACTTTAAGTCAGAGCTGGTTCCGTAAATAAGTTCCTATTAGTGAAAAACCCTAATTAAAGCCATGGCATGAATATGATAGTTACATGTGACAGTTTTGTTTCTTGGTTCGAGTTCGACTCTGTACTCATGTCCAAGTACGTCACTATGGCGCGTCGATGCTACAGCTCATTAAACCCTGCAAAACCTACCGAAGTTATTATTTTCCACCCGCTCAAATGTCTACGTAAGGATAGTAGGTTCTGGTTAGATCTCACTAAAAAGTTGTGTCCTATACTACTTATTTTTTTAAAGTGTATCACTATAAATTACCTCTTTGATAACTCTGGTATAGTAATCACAACAACTGAATGCCACAGATATTTCTTACGATATTTTCTGTAGCCGGACTGAGGAATGGTTGCTAATGTATATTTTTGCTTACAACTATACACTTTAATTCATGTAAATTGCTTATTACAGCTGCCGCATATTTCATTTTGTCTTTTCAAAAACATAACTTTGAATTCTTGTTTACATCAAGAGTATGCATTTCATGTGGAGGTTATCTCGGTTCGACAAACACTGTTAACACCACGGTTGACAATGGTTAGGCTGAGTGGCCTAGTGTATATAAGGAAGTCAGTCAAGGGATTATATAGTCCAAGCGCCGTCAACTGATTCTGAACGTACTCTAACCACATCAGCTGCGCTAATGTAACTGGTGTTTTGCCTCTGTTCTTGTCATTCCGTGGATACATTTCAAATGAATGCTCTACTGTGAAAGGGACGTTTGATGACAGCTGACCTTTAACGTTTGCCATTGAACTGAGGCGTACATACACGTACGTGAGGCGTACATACACGTACGCCTCAGTTCAATGGCAAACGCAAAAGGGCAGATCTAGCTGTTAAAATGCATAGCTTGCTACGCTTTCATTTTTTGTTTTTATTTCAAAAAGTGAAAGGTAAATTTAGTTCAGAAAATCATATTGAATGATTTCATACTACATATTATATTGTTTATTACAACCTTTTTGATCATTTTAGATCTGAAAGCCAAATTTGGGTATACCTACAAACAAATTCTGAATTGGGATGCCAGGTGGCCATGAAGGTATGATTTCATGAGGCCATTTTGATTCCCTATATGTTTTTTTTTGGAAATTGAAATTTTGTAAGATATAATGAGTTGCTACCAAATGGGCCAATGTCTCGTATAAAATTTTGATTCCGGAAGCTTTTGTTAAATGTACAAAGGAAGGGACCCCTCCTATTTGGGAAAGTATCAGCTACTCCAAAGGTAGGCATATAACTACCCTACAACTTCCAGGCAGCAACAGGTCAGATCCAACCAATTAATTTGAAGCAAAGCAGCTCAATGGTTAAACTAATCTTTTTAAAATCGATACCAAGCTATCTACTTGGAAGGCAGCAGTTTGTTGAATACATGGATGTCAAGTCAGATATATATGCAGTCTCGTCTGGTGTTCCACAAGGATCAATTCTGGGTCCTTTTCTCTTTCTGATATTCATAAACGATTTGGCAACATCGATAAAATGTCCCAGCTTGTTTTTTGCGGAAGATCTGAAATTGTTCAGTACCATTCAGGATATCGAAGACTGTGACATCCTACAACAGTCCTTAAATGAAATTGATGTATGGTGTGATACAAATCGCCTCAACCTGAATGTATCCAAATGCAATAGTATGACATATTCCAGAAAGCAATACGTAACTCCATATGACTACTTCGTCATCAGTAGTTTACTGAAACGAAATGAGGAAACTAAAGACTTGGGTATTATATATTACTCGAAATTCACAATTAGCAACCATATCGACACTGTTATATCTGCAGCCTCGAAGATGCTAGGTTTCATTTACCGGAACAGATAATGTAATTAGGACCTTCGGCCTCTGACCAATTAAAATTCGATAGCGGCCAATCAAAGGCGTTCGGTTTTTATTTTGCCCTTCCTTATCATTTGACACAAAAAAAATTTCTCCACGTGGACTGCAATCGAGTTGAGAAGAGGAGCGGTTAGAGAATAACGTGTTATTCATGCCTATGCAAATTATTGATATAACCTCATAAGATCGCTTGGTTGTGTGCTGTCTCAATTGTGTTCGTATAGAATTTTCAGGCAAATGAAATGAAAGACAGTGAAAATTATATAACAGTTGTGATTTTCTTAAAGTGTTAACATAAATTTTACAAAATAAATAAGTCATCAATCGAAGAAGTAAGAATCATTCTGTAGAACGTAAATTTTCGTTACTGTACTTTGTTAATTTTAGGAAAGCCTTAAAGAGCAATATATACTTCACCCTGTGGTGACCTACTTTCAATGAGCTTTAACGCAACATACATATTACAGGGTGTCCGGTAAACCTTGTACAATATTGAAACTGGTGATAGACCAGGTCATGACTGTTCAGAATATCGGAATTTCACCTCAGTAGAAATATCACCGTTTTCGAGATAATGGGCATTTTAAGAATTTCTGGAAAATCGCTACCTAATCTTGGATTTTTTAGTGCCATGTATACAAACTGGGACGAATCCAAATATCTTTGCTGCTGAACATTACCGATGAGTGATGCTTCTAGACGTACAGAACAGTTTTTCAGAAAGTGAAAACATTTTTCAAGAAATGAGGGTAAAATGACAGATTTGAGTTTCATCAATTTTTTTTTAAAAAGTTTGACATTATTATCTGAAAGAAACGTAACCAATTGGAAATGGACATTCATTTCAAAAGAATGCTCATTTTGTCCAGTCTCTACCATGGTATGAAACAAACTATAATAATTTTTGGAAGAAGTGGTTTCCATTGAATTAGGCGTGGTTTTAATCTAGGCTTCTATCAAATTTTATTCAAGAAAAAAAGGAAACTACCCAACACCAAAACTACGTCACAATTACACTCGATGCGCGTTTCGCCAACAAAGTTAGCATCTTCAGGAGCTGAAAGTAAGCTTTTAAGATTTTAAGATTGTGACGTAGTTTTGGTTTTTGGGTATTTTATTTCATTCTTGAATTGTATTTACACCAAAGGTTCCAAAATATTCATTTATTTAATCAACTTTTATACTTACGCCCAAAAATTATTTTATTTAGATTTTATCAAGATAAAATGTGGAAATAATTATTGATAATAAAGAATAGACTGCTTGGTAGAATTAAATAATATGTCGATAAAATTAACTTTTCATAAAATTATTGAAATGAAATGTCGATTATCCGACATGGCACCAATTAATACGAATTCTTGTGATAAATGTCGCAATTGTCCAACATCCAGATTCCAACGAAGTTTCAAAGACCGACAGATATACAGGGTGTAACCAAATAAGTGCAAACTTTCAAGAGATGAATCCTTGTCGAAAATTAAAAACTTTTGTTTGAACAACTTGTGACTTCTATCGTCGTTTTTTGAAATTATTCTGCTTGTTTCATTCAGTGGTATTTATTTCTTTGTCATGCCGTACATACTTTATACTCCCCGAGAATAAGCGCATATGCACAACATTTATGGTGAATGTGGAGGTAGTGCTACTGCTGCAGCAGCGCTTTATGCAGAACTATATCCGATTGCACAATGCCACTCGTAGAATCGCTGATTTGGGGGCTATAACCTATAACGCGTTTGAAAAAGTTCTTCTTGAAAATATGTCATCTCTGTGTACGAGTGGATGGAAAATAACATTTTTGTAATATTATTCAGTGCGATGTTGAATAATCGTTATTGTGGTTTATAGTGTATGTTGATTAAAAAAGAAAACATTGAATTAGTATTTACTTCATTACATCTCATAGAATGCTTCTAAGCAGTTGATTCGTTATTACTCGTAATTATTTAATCATTTCATCTTGATAGGATAAAAATAAAAGACATTACTGACAAAGTCTAATGGAGTTGATTTTAGCTCAGAATAACATCACACTCTAATATTATCGAAATTCTACTCCTTCCAAAAATAATGATCGTATGTGTTATACCATAGTAAAGCCTGGACAAAATGTGCATTCTTTTGTAATGAATATCCAGTTTCACTTGGTTATGTTTTTTCAAACAATAATGTTAAAATGTTCTTAAAAAAATTGGTGTAACTCAAATCTGTCATTTTACCCTCATTTCTTGAAAAATTGTATTGTTTTCTGAAAAACTGTTTCGTACGTCTGAAAGCATCACTCATCAGTAATCTTCAGCAGCAAAGATATTTAAATTCGTCCCAATTTGTATACATGGCATTAAAAAATCCAAGGTGAGGTAGTGTTTTTCCAGAAATGAAAAAATGCTCATTATCTCGAAAACATTGAGATTTTTACTAAGGTAAAATTCCGATATTCTGAACAGTCATGATCTGGTCTATCACCAGTTTCAATATTGTACAAGGTTTACCGGACACCCTGTATATTTATGGTTAGTTGTATAACGTCATTCCTAGAAACCTCATCAACATTCCCATTCGATACAAAAACCATATTAAATGATCAATTCACATTTTACAAGTTGTCATTACAAGGAGAATAATTGAGATCCGGATCATCAGAATAATTCATAACTTTTCTATTATCGTTTTGTTCTCACTGAAACTGACGTGAAAGAATAAAAAGGACTATACTATTTGTTTTTCACAGTTATAGTTGGTATTTCTGCTTACTACAAAATTGTGATGTTATCGATTTGCAAGTGTCGATCTAAAATAAAAATTACTTCAAAAGAAAATATAGCCTACTTACTTTGGCATCCAATGTTGTTTTTAACCGAATTTTTGTGGGTGCTTCATATGTATATATAAGTTCTGATTATTGAGAAGGCTCATGGGAGTGTTTTCGAATTATTGTCTATGTTTTCATTTTTGAGTCCAGGTATCGTAATTATAAACCAAATGTCATTGTTGTTTTTGGCTCTCTTCTTTTTTCGTTTATTTTTAACTGTTAGCTGCCCGATGATATTTCCACTGTCAGCTCTCAACTGTTTCATTTTTTGAGCTATCAGTGTAGCCGAATTACCTCTTGTGGTGTCTGACCAGAGAAAACAAAACACATCATTACTTTCGAGCTGGTAAGATTAGTGGGTTTTGCATGGAACTTCCGAAAAGAAGGAAACCAAGGTTGATTTCGTTTCCGACTTTGATGGTATAATTCGTGGTAGCTACAAGTGTTTAGCCATACAAGGTTCTTGGTTTTGTTCGACTGATGAATTCTGAATTAGTAAAGTGGTCCTTTGTGGATATTCTGTTCTACCAATCTCACGATCAACTATAAAGTCCTGGCTTTTGATAGATGCCTATCTTGGTCATAGACCGGGAGATGGTGACAGATTTTGAGACACGATTTTACTCAGTATGCCTTTTGGAGGACAGTATTGTCTGTATTTCCTCATGATAATAAGGCAGGAATAAAAGAGTCGTCCTGGGTTCTTCCTAAAAAAAAAATATTAATAATTTGTTCGAAAAATGTGTATTTTTAATCAGGCTGCTATGTGTTTTGTAATGAAATAACGAAAATAAAATACTCAGAAAACCATTGGCATACCTTTAGGGCGGGTACGAAGGGTTGGTATGGTCACGTGAATTTGTATGAGAATAAGGAAATTTTCCGTGTTTTTAAACAGGCTGCCACTGATAAGTATAAAGTTATTGTTCTGAAACTTCTTTAAAAAAAAGGTGGCATTCTGAATGCGTATGCCTAAGTACTGTTAACTCTGCAAAAATTTTGAACAGGTATGGAATAACATTCTGTGATTTTAATCAGCACAAAATTTGTTGTAATATAAAGTTTGTCTCCTTAATTGTTGATATGTAACATGGCATACGAGTTGTGCGGGTTTTTCATACTAAAAAATTTAAATGAAGTTGCAAAATAGATTAAAAAAATACCATGTTTTTAAGCAGTATGCCTATCTGATTTCATTATAGCCATGGTATATGGAGATGAAACAAGAAATGACATACAAGTTTCAATCAGTATACCTCTTGGTTTATGAAAAAAGTTAGTGATTCACTTCGTTAAAATAAAAATGACATACAAGTAGCCCGGGTTTATCACATTATAAAATGCAATAAAACTTTCTTACTTTCGATTTTACGACATTGCCATATTGGTCCCCTATCGCTGGAACGTTATATGTGGCTTCTTTTTCATTTATATATTTTTGTACAGTATATTTTGTCTACGACTTAGTTTTTGAATTAAATTGAACGTAATCTGTATTTTTTTCTTAACAGCTTTTATCATAAACTTATATGCCGCCACGAGTTTGAACATTGCGAGTGCTCTAAAGGCACTTCTTCACCACGTGCATCATACGCTATTTTTATTATGCCTCAATCGTGACTTAATATGAAATAATGCTGGAACTGAATTTTCCTACGACTACATGAGAAAGTAAAGCATATCGCACTGTACAGTCTCACAGAAAGTATTTTCTCCACGATTATCACAGAATTTGCCAATTCTGAGATCAAATTTGATTACAGAATGCTGGAATTCTCTCTCTTGAGATTGAAGAAATATTCTGAAACACCTCTGCCCCCACGCAATTTAACTGTATTTACATTCTTTCTCTTGTGATAGAATAATATTCTCACACTGGTTAGCAATAATAACATTAGCCTTGACGCAGTTGATTGTCATCATAGTGGAAAAATTTGAGTAAGTGTCAAAATTATTGCTGTCACGTTTCCTATCTTTGGTCGTGGAGAAAGTATAGTCTGCTACTCGGTAAGAATGAAAATTCGTGATGCTCGTTGTTCCTCACGCTCGCCTTCGGCTCGCCCTCGGAACTTTCCACTCGCATCGAATTTTCATTCTAACCTTGTTACAGAATATACTATTCCGCACTCCTGCGAAAATGCTGTTAAATACATAATTTGTTTAGATGTGCCGCGGTAAAGCTGACAAATAAATAATTCCTATTCAGATTCACCAAAGGAACATAATATATATATTTGAGGAAAAACTATTTGAAATGTGATTTTTTTTTTCTAAAAAAAGTTGATCTTACTTGTAATCATCGATCCCACGTACCTACTACGGACACAATAAATAAATAGTTATTTTTGTATCTAGTGCGCGAAATGCTACTTTGGTGATCGAGAACTGATTTTTTTAACGAGGCGCAGCCGAGTTAAAAAAAATAGTCGAGATTACCAAAGTATTTCGCGCATGAGATGCAAACAAATTTTTTTCTACAAACGTCAAAAATATTGTTCTAAAATAAGTAATAACTATGAAAAATAGTATTGAACTGGCTTAAATAATTTTTCCAAATAAAGTAATTACTGTAACTATGGAAATAAAATGGCATTTGTTGACAATTATTTCAAAGTGACAGTTCTTGATAATTATTTTGGAGTGACTTTTTATTCGCGTCAATTTCGTGCGTGATATTTATTATTGTAAAAGAATGGAAATTTCGAGCGACGATGAACTAAGCAGTACCCCACCTAACTTGATAGATGCGGCCAATTCCGTAATTTCCAACCTTTTACCGGAGAAATCGAGGCGGCAGTATGAAAATGCATATCAGCAATTTAAAGAGTGGTGTGAAGCAAATAAAGCCAGAAAAATATCTCTCACAATTTGAAAGCCTTAATTATTGTTCTACATTAATAAATAAACGATTTCTTGTTTTTTGCTTGATTGAGGAGTTGAGGACCATATAGGTTAGAATATGAAAATCCCATATAGTTTACATGCAGTGTGCGAAATATATTTCGCACATTACTTCGCGCACGGTGTCATGGTAACGAATGAAAATGAAAAAAAGTGCCACTTCGCATACTGTTGTCAATGCGCGAACCTTGTAATTTTTTGACGTTTGTAGAAAAAATATTTTTTTCCCTATAAATTCATAATTCTGAAAACGATATTTTATTGAAGAAACAAACTTATGCTCTAGTCTCAGCTTCTCCCGGTAATGGATAGTACGGAATGAGAGGGAAGGACTGCAGGTTTCATCTTTCATCAGGTTATCTCTATTTTGAAACACTTTTTATATTTTTGACAAGCTTGAACCTTATCGATAGGTATGCCTTTTGTTATTCCAACTGCATGCACCATGTACATCATATAAACAGAAAGTCATACTGCTTAAAATGGCGGAAATTTTTGTTTATATTTTGCAATTTTTTTTGAGTATGCCTGTAATTTTTACTCTCTCAAACCATATGTCAATTTCATATACATCTTATATTACCATAAACTTAATGAAAATGGAATGGCATACTGACTAAAATAACGGAATGTTATTACATACCTGTTCAAAATTTTTGCAGAGTTAACAGTACTTAGGCATACGCAATCAGTATGCCATCTTTTTTTTAAGCAGTTTCAGAACAATAACTTGTATACTCATCAGTGGCAGCCTGTTTAAAAACACGGAAAATTTCCTTATTCTCATACAAATTCACGTGACCATACCAACCCTTCGGACCCGCCCTAACGGTATGCCAAAGGCTTTCTGAGTATTTTATTTTCGTTATTTCATTACAAAACACATAGCAGCCAGATTAAAATCGTAGCGAAACACATATTTTTCGAACAAATGATTAATATTATTTTTTTAGGAAGAACCCAGGACGACTCTTTTATTCCTGCCTTATTATCATGAGGAAATACAGACAATACTGTCCTCTAAAATGCATACTGAGTAAAATTGTGTTTCAAAATCTGTTACCCTCCCTCGGTCTATCATATAATTTGGCACTTGAAAGCTTTTTACCACGCCAAAATCTTTTTGGTACAATATAAAACCCTTCACAGAAGGTGAGTTTTCCAGTTTTTCTTTTCATCGCTTTCCTGCTAGCGACTGTATAGATTAGTTATTTACTAAAAAACGTTTACATGGTTGTTGTACCCTGAAGATTTCCACCCAGGGACACGGTTCCTGATCTGGTTGAGTATCTCCAAAGCTTTGGTTAAGCCCCACAGCTCCTGTTGTTTATATTTCTGGTATTATGGCTCTAGTATAGCTCATTTGCCCGAAGTGTAGACAACCTGGTTTCGCCTGAGGAATTGGTGATTGCAGTCATATAAGTTGAAGCATTCTTCATTGAAAATATTTTCACCATCACCATCACTCCAGTCCTGGTTGGCCTAGGATCAAGTCCAAATTCTTCACGGTGGTGTCACCAGAGGAACAGGTTTCATTTACAATTTTACAAATTCACCGTCATATGCAATAGATATTTAATATTGAATTATTAGAATCACAATCTTATTTCAGGAAACTCTTACTCTGACCAGTGAAGATTCATTCATATCAAATGTTTGTGTGTTTATTTATGTTTTATTTGTTCCTTGATTAAAACTCATCAACTTGACAACATTGTATGGTAGAATCTCTTATAGTTTTGGGTAAATATAACATCTAAATTGTTATTATCATTATCGAAACTGAGAAAAATTATCGATAAGTCTCATGACGACTACATAAAAAATGTGGAAAGTTCAATAAAAACAGATACTCGAAACTTCTGGTCATTTACAAAAACGAACAAAAAAAACAGTAACTTCATTTGTAAATTGAAATATGAAATTAAAAAAATACCCCTTTCTGATGCTGCTGAGTATTTCGGGAAATACTTTCGATCTGTTTTCAAAGAGGAAAAGGCAACATACAAAATTACACAAGAAACAGTAAATGGAACGATCCCCTTTGTTAATGAGGTATCAGTGGGAGAGTATTACCAGGCCATAAAAAAATTAAAGCCTAAAAAATCAGCTGGCTTTCATAGAATTCCACCTTACGTAATTAAAGGTTGTGCGGAGTGGTTACAAAAACCATTATGCTATGTATTTAGTTTGTCCATCAGAACATCCGTTTTTCCAGAGGTGTGGAAGGAAGCAATAGTAACTCCCATCCACAAGTCTGGAAACACATCAGATATTAAAAATTACAGGCCAATATCAGTTCTGTGTGCAATATCTAAATTATATGAACAAATTATATACAACAAAGTGAGGAGTTCTGTCGGAACTAGGATTTGTGAAGAGCAGCATGGTTTTGTCCCAAAGAAATCTACAGCTACGAATTTGCTTCTTTTTACACATGATGTGCATAGATGTATCTCAGAGAATGCACAGATTGACGTTATTTACAGGGATTTTCAAAGAGCTTTCATAAGGTGAATCACGACATTTTACTGAAAAAAATTGGAAGGTATGGAGCTTACTTACCAAGCTTGAATTTTGTTATCTCGTACCTAGGAAACAGACCATACAAGTTCAGATATCAAGGACACTATTCGGGAAAATATCTTGCAAACTCAGGAGCGCCACAGGGGTCCAACTTGGGACCAATACTATTTTTAATTTTCACTAATGACTTACCGCAGAATCTGAGACATTCTGAATGTTTAATGTTGATGACCTTAAATTTTATAAAAAAATTGTAAGATTATGACTGCCATCACCTCCAGAGTGTTATAGACTCAGCGTTCTCATGGTCTGTTGAAAACGACTTGCCATTCAACAAATTGAAATGTGCCGTATTATCATGTACAAATAAAGAGAATTCACTAGAATATGAATACACGATTGGAAATGACAAATTGATAAGAGTAAAAAAGTTAGGGATTTAGGCGTTGAGTACGATCATGCGCTTTCATTCAGATCACACATTGAGCAAGTTAGCGCACAAGCTCTGAAAAGTTTGGGACATGTGCAAAGGAACTCCAGGTATTTTCGGAATTGGGAAACAATTAAATTACTCTACAATTATATGGTTAGACCCAAACTTGAGTACTGTTCTGTAAGCTGGTATCCACCAACAATGTCCAGCTTGGCTTTTGCCGGGGAAGTAGTTGTTTTCTTTTAGATATTACAAAAAAGTGACTTCATTTTTATCGTAGGGTTTTTCTATTTCCAGAGGAGTCATGTAGTGATACAATTTTCAATTGAGAATGTTTCTCTTTAAAACATGAATCCCTTCCAAGAGAGGTTATCTTGTACGATGGAAAACAGCGACTAAATTCCAACTTTCAGTCGCAGATGATTCCACAACTGACTTTATGAACATCCTGTTCATATTTTCAATGAAATCAACATGCCATACCCATGACAGGTTTTGTCAGAAAAATATTTTCAAAGTTTCACCGCACAAGAAATAGTCCAACAATTCCTCATTACAGTGTGAAATTGCTTGTGAATAGTATGTTTTCCAATTCTTCCGACCTCCCTGATGATCGTAGAAGAGTGAAATAGATTTTTGTAGACCAAAATGTATTGGAGGCCTAGCGAAAGTGATGCAATCCACGCGTCAATGAAATGGGAGATTTTCTGTGAGTGATACTTCTGAATAACATTCTCCCTTATCTCATTCATAGATAAGAATCTCCAATGGAAACTGGACATTTAATAAATAAGCAACTATCTGAATGAAAATGCAAATTTTCACTTTAAGATTTTTTCTCTCAAGTTATATAGGGTCTTTCTCAATAACTATCAGATGTAGTTCAATGTCCAGCGTGGCTTTTGCCGGGGAAGTAGTTGTTTTCTGTTAGATATTACAAAAAAGTGACTTCATTTTTATCGTAGGGTTTTTCCATTTCCAGAGGAGTCATGTAGTGATTCAATTTTCAATTGAGAATGTTTCTCTTTAAAACAATTGTAAATTCTCACATATTGGAAAAAATACAGAATCGTTTACTGAGATTTCTATATATGAAAAAACACCACATTTAACCAGATTACAGAACTACAGACTACAGATCGGCAAGTCTTCGAAATGAATTCGATTTGATGAGCTTGGAAACAAGAAGACAAATAGCATCGGTTACTATGTGTTATAAATTGTTCATCCAAGCTTACAACTGCCCCAAACTAAAAGCCCTTCTCAAGGTAAGAGTTCCCCCTCGTGCAACTAGATACAAGCAATTTCTAGAAATTCCACTTACTCCCTCAAGTAATTTCTGTTCTCCAGTTACAACAATGGTTAAAATTACAAATAATATCCTGCAGTTATCTGAACTTAGTTTTGATCTCCGTCCCAGAAAGTTTTTCAACGAATCACGTTTTTACTCGTTTTGATCTAGGTATTTTAAAACATATTTTGATGCTAGTGAATATATATTATGTATACAGTACACTATATTAAGTACATCTCTGCTAATTATTAGTTTTAGGTTAATCTTAGTTTTCTCATGTGAAAAAGTTCTTGTAACTTGTTTGAGAAATAAATAAATAAATAAATTATTCGGTTGCTAAACTTTCCAAGTGAGTAGTACTCTTTGACATTGACATATTAAAAGTCGCTGTAGCGTCCCCTTTTATTTTTGTGACCATTTTGTTACTGTTCAATAATATATTTCTGTTACACTGAAAAAAATAACTGTTACCATAACCAGAATTTTAACCAGAATTCTAGTTAGTATAGGCACAACCAGGTATATTGTTAATATAGCTATTTCTTTATTGTAAGCCTCAAATAGTTCAGATAGCTAATTATGGATTCTTAGAGTAACCGCATAATATTATAGTTACCTTAACCAAATTAATGGTTTATCCTACGATATGATACTGCTGACGGCTGACAATATCAAGTTTTGTCAACCTAGTGATATTACATCGTGATTTATTACTCTCGTATTGTTATCGTCACCAAATTTAATAGTTTCCTTAACAATATCATTTTGTTTTTCTTACTGAATATTATTACGAAATCATATTCAGCCTTAATCATATAATATTGTTATTCTGACTAGATTGTGCAGTTACTTTGACAACGTAATGTTGCGAAACAAAGAAAATCATATTCAGCCTTAACCATATAATATTGTTATTCTGACTAGATTGTGCAGTTACTTGGACAACATAGTGTTGTTTTGACAATATTATCTTGTTACCTTGACCAGAACTCATAGCTATTCTAGCAAACTGATTTTATCGACTTGGTGATATTTTGTTCTGCTAACCATGATATTATTATTCTAATATTACTACATCGTATTAGTAACAATATATTATGGCTATCTCGAGAAAATAGTATCGTTATCCTTACAAAATTATGTAGTTATCATAACAATATTATTAGTGGAAAAAGTTACATGTGAATTGGAAATAAAAAACCGAATTGTTTATAAAATTCATTATATTTCAGATAGAAAGATAATAACAAATAAAGAACTGTCACATAAAAAACCAGAAAACAAAAACACAATTCTATCACATTTCATAGTTTGAATAGGTAGCAAAACATCTGCCCTAGTATACAATAATCAGGAGAAATGAATATCTCTTACATAAAAAACAAAACAAAAACGCAATTCTATCACATTGCATAGTTTGAGTAGGTATCAAAACATCTGCCCTAGTATACAATAATCTGGAGAAATGAATATCTCTTACATAAAAAACAAAACAAAAACACAATTCTATCACGTTGCATAGTTTGAGTAGGTAGCAAAACATCTGCCCTAGTATACAATAATCAGGAGAAATGAGTATCTCTCACATAAAAAACAAAACAAAAACACAATTCTGTCACATTGCATAGTTTTAGTAGGTAGCAAAACATCTGCCTTATTATAAAATATTCGCACCACTCTTATGGAAAATGGGTCCAGGTGATATTCGCTGAATTTTTGGTATGACATGCCCCAAGTCAAGCTGATTAATAGTGTTCATGGGCCCACCTTGAAAAATAAACAGTTTTTTTACATGATGATGAAAGTTGCCGATTCAGACACTTTGACCTACTTATATTAGTTACACTATTAATAATAGTAACGTAATAAAGCACTCAACATGAGCGTTCGCGCCATTGGGAATTTCACATGTTCAGTTACGTTGGTAGAACTGCACTTACCTTCAAATACAGGTACAAGATGATCTAAAGACCATGACTTTAAGGGCATGTACCGACGGGCGACTACTGCAGCGCGACAGTCGTGTAGCTCAAAATGATACAAATGAACTTCCAGGTTTGTGCGTACACGAGCGACAATTTTGTAGCTTCTAGCGGCATCCGCTGACGACAGTCGCCCGGAATGAAACGTGTTCTATTTGTCGGCGACAAAAGATCGTAGCAAGCTATTCAGTAAACCGGTTTCTACAGGAATGAACATGCGGGCTACTATTTTGTCGCTAGTCGTTGGCCTGGCATTTTGGTAAAGTATTTCGTACGGTGCACACGTCCACAATGTGTGAAATTAATAACACCGAAAGATTAATTTTGGAAATCGAGGTTCGGCCTGGACTTTACAACACGGCATTACCAGAATACAGCGATCGTAATTTGAAAACCAAATTTTGGGAAGAAGTATGCGAACACGTTGTGCCAAATTGGAAAGACTTGGAATCCAAAGAAAAGTCCGAAAAAGGTAGGACATAGTTTTTCAATAATCATTCTAGAGTTAATTAACAAATTATCAAAGTTTTGTACAGAGTAGTTAAAGTTATTTAAGTTTCTTCTTCAATACCACTGTTTCCCCTATTAAATTATTTTAGGTACCATTAATAACAAAAAAAAAATATTTTTCGTTAATGCACAATTTATGTGACCACAGAAATGTACAATTAAATAATCAACATACTCATATATTATTATGAATTCAAAGTTTCAAGTAAAACCTTATACATAAGGTATTTTATATTTTGTCATATTGCCACGGTATTTCACCTCTTGGGGAGATAAAATAATCTGCAAAATAGTCCCTGTTAGATATTCCATCGCCATCAGCTCTGGTTCCTACACGAGCAATATCATCAAGAGAGCAATCATACAAGGTATCTTCATAATGCGTTCCATCTCTTTTCCGAACAAAGTTGTGTAGAACACAGCAAGTTTGTGTTATTAATTGTGCAAATTCCACATCTACATCCATAGCCTTATGAAGAATTCTTCATTTATTGGCTAATATACCAAAGGCACATTCTACCATTCTTCTTGCCCTGGTTAATCTGTAATTAAAAATTATTTGCTTTTCACTAAGATTTCTGTCGGGGTATGGTCTCATAACATCCCTTGATAAAGCAAATGCTTCATCCCCCACTATAACATGTGGCATTCATCTACCATTGGCATCATGTGGTAGTGGTTTTGGGGGTGGAATATATAGTTGCTTTTGTCTTATTCGTTGACCCAAAACAGAATTTTCAGATACATTTGAATCGCTGGATTTTCGATATGCTCCAACGTCAATCGCAATGAAGCAGTAATCAGCGTCAACCAAGCCAAGAAGTACAATTGAGAAAAAATTCTTGTACTTGAAATACTGAGAACCTGAATGATTCGGATTGGTAATCCGAATATGCTTCCCATCTATCGCACCAATGCAGTTTGGAAAAGAGGTATATCCGTAAAAATTTTCTGCTTTCTGCTCCCATTCCTCTTGAGTTTTCTCTCCCATGTGAGTAGAACGTAGTAAAGCCCAGATAGCTGTACACGTATGTTTAACAATGGAACCGATGGTTGTTCGTCCCAAAAGGTATTCGTAGTGAAGAGAAGCGAAGCTATTTCCCGATGCCAAACACCTGAAGAAAATATCAACATATTATTTTTCAAACTTCAGTTATAGTACTTTTATTGTTACAGGCAAAGAAGTACAAAAAAGATGGAAGTCCTTAAGAGACTGCATGAGGCGAGAACTGGCTCTGCAAAAAACCCCTTCTGGTGGTGCTGCAAAGAAGAGAAGAAAATACATGTACTTCGACCAGTTACAGTTTTTGCGGACCACGATGGAAGATCGTCAAACGACACCGTCTTTGTGTTCGGTCACAGCTGAAAGCAATGAAGCCCCGATCACTGACACGGAACCAGTGGAAGTTCCTCCAATACCTCATGTACAACCTACTGAGACACCTAAATCAATGAAAAAAAGGCCAACTAATAATAATTTCGAGCAGGATATTTTGAAGCTGCTTGAAAAGCGCAGCACCAACCCTATGGATGATCTTGATGATGATAAGCAATTTTTGTTATCTTTGCTGCCGCTCATGAAAAAGTTCGACGACGACAACAAAATAACAATAAGAGTGGAGCTAATGAACACCATTAGAAGGGTTCTGAATGACATAAAAGCACAAAAAAGTGCCAAAATCCACTTCAGTCTCTGGAGCCTTCACAGGGAAATTCTCAGTGGCAACCACCCAACATCCCATGGCAGCCGACTACTAATAACCAATGGCAGCCCCAACCTGGCCCATCATGGCAGTCATCACAAACTAGCTACCTTCCTCAGGTTACGCCGATACCTTCACCAGCAGTGAAATCTTTATGTAGGATTATTTTATATACACAATATTATATTACTCGTTCTACGTATGGTTTGTTTGTTAATGTGTAATTATCAATAAAGTATATTCAATTCTTACTTACCTGAGTGTTACTGCTAATCTTTCTTCGGGACTAATAGGTTTTCTCATATTCGTTGTTTCAAACGTAATCGCTGGGCCAATTGATGCAAGTAGCTCGTCAAACGACGCCACCGACATACGAAAATAATAAAAAAATTTGTCAGGGTGGGTCCTCAAATCTGGATATAACTTATGAAATTGCCCTTTTAGTAAACGTTGGCTTACTATAGGATGCACCGAATACCGTCTTCGTTTTTGTAATAACCGCCTTCGGCGTCGCACTAATAAAACAGAAATACATGCTAACTCGGTAAACTCCATCTTGAGACTGACGAAAAACAAAACCCAGAGATCACAAAAGTGCGGGACGACATAAAAATCGCTTGTTTGCTCTGTCGTTTTCGCCACAAAAATGTGGTTCGTCTGTTCACGTTCTAGTCGCGGCGCTACAGCGACACGACTGTCGCGCTACAATAGTAGCCCGTCTGCACTTGCCCTAAGATGTCTGCCACACTATTATTGATCTCCCTCGTTTTTCTATTCAATTATCGAGTCATCTACACAGCAGTTGCAAATATTACGGTACCAGTACACAATCGTTGCCAAATTGCACAAACACGCATAAAAACTTCCGTGCACTGTGACCTCGACCGTGATACTGATTGTCGAATGTCGATCACTGAAGCTGAAGGGGTCGAAGGGGTGAACGGCTTTTAGTTTCTAATAACGGATGGTGGGTGACACTCGACTGCTAACATAACCGTCTGGTCACTGAAACTATTCTTCTACAAATATTATATTGTTAGGTTAGCTATTTTACGCCTGGTTACGTTTTTACTAAGCATAACAGAACAATAAGGTTACGATAATGATATAGAGTTTTCTTCTACAAATATTATATTGTTAGGTTAGCTATTTTACGCCTGGTTAAAGAAAGAAACGTAGTAGTAACTGCAAACCTGGTTACGTTAACCATAAAAATCTTAACAATTTATTTCAGTTAGGAATAACTACCATATTTTTTTCCGTGTATAAACGAACCCATAGTGCCTTCCGACGAAGAGCTGCCGTCTGCATTGCTCCTTTTTATTTAACTTTTTAGAAAATAGGGTTGCAATTCGTTGAGTATTTTGTATTGACTCAGTGAATGCCCTTTTCGAACATAATATCTCAACTGTTTGACGGCAGGATTATTTGAGACCCTTTTTCCTCTCGGAGAAAAGCTTTGCGACATTAACGCAAACTATTCCGTTTCATTGAACGGTTTAACAAGCAACCGTCTATTTCAGCACAATGTCTTGCCAAATAGTTTTTCGCTGGAACCAGTCTGCAAGTTGGAAGTTTCCAAACTTTTAATGACTACCACCTAAAACTAACATTTTATTACGGCTCTTGCGAACACGTTTTCTTTTTATTCGTCTTCGGTGCTGTTGAAGTTCGGGATCGTAAATAGAACTGGATGTATGAACACAATTTAATGATGCTTGCCAATTCATTAAATGTTTCGTTTGAACATACGAAAAAGGCCAAGGACTACGAAGGCGAAAATGAGATTTCAAATATACTCATGTTGTCTTCTCTAGCACGAAATAGTATATTATGCAATGAGCATAAAATAGCCATTTTGTTGCGAGTTCCATACTATGCTTTTTCTATGACAACATATCGTTCACGTTTAATACTCGTACATGCATACTTTGCAAAAACTTTGAAAGAAATAATGGGGTTTCTATCAGAATCAAAATATAAATTGAAGAAATATATAAATGTTTTCTATTTCTTGCTATTTCTAATAGGTACACAGAAATAGAAGCCTATAAATGTATGTATGTATCTAATTGAAGTTGAATGTGCAATTATTGAATATACACTGCGAAAATTGATTTAAATTTGCAATGTATTTTCAATTCAGAGTGGAACATTATTTCAGATTCATGGGAATCTTACTTCTGTCGTTCAATTTTGAAACTACAAGATGTATCTATACGCACTTGAAATGATATTTCATTCATCGCGTAAAATGTCCTTCGATATACTGAAAATTATTGTGTGAATATCCCTCAACTATGAGAACATCCTCCTGTAACTGAAATGTACATCCGTCTTGTAAATTTTCGAGATGATTGCAAAATTACGCATCCACATGGTAAAGTCAGCTCCTACACGTCCCTGTTCATTATTTTTTGTTTTCAACTGAGTTATAGAGATTTTGCAAGTAATAAGTAATGAGTGTATTTTGTGCATTGCATCATGAATACAAGGTAAGTGAACTTTATTGAAATCATTACATGATACTTACCAGATTGCATTCAGGTTTCTTCATAATATCTAAATATCTGATGAAATTGAGAAACATAACCTCAAAATCACGATGTGTTTTGTGGAAAACACCGATATGATATGTTTAGTTGAGTACCTAAATATGAAATATGACTCATTCACATCAAAACTTTTGAATTCGAAAGGTTATTACATGGTTTGAAACGTATAACTTTCGATTTATGAATCCCAAATTATGGAGAAACCAATAAATTCTTCGGTTGTTTTCTCTTAACATATACTTACTTTTTTTGGAGAATGTTGGCTGTTGCTGAGTTTATTGGTGACACTTGCCGCAAAAACTCAAATTCTTAAAAAAAACAACGTACACCAAAAACTCCAAAAGTACTTGTTCCATCATTGTAAAATGACATTTTCCCGAATAGAAAGCATCTAGCTGTCGAATAATAGTTCATATTCTATGATAATTTAAATTAAATTTTATTGGTCTCTGTCGTAACTGTTTCAAGAAGTAACAAGACGATGGAAAGCCTGTGGCTTGTTGTTTTTAGGACAATCGCACTGAATAGGAAGACCCATAAATCTTTATTATATATTATTAATGATTAATGTTAGTTTATGATATGCAATGTATTATTCGAAATGTTTTCAGTTTTTGGCAATATGGGAATTGAGTATCCAGTTTATTCGATTTCTTTTTTCAATTATTGAAGAGAACTGTATATAATTAACCGAAATATCGTAAGTTAATGAAGACAATGACAGAATCTGTTTATATTTATAAAACATAGAATTTTTGTTTTACGACTGAACGCCACATATTCAATTAATTTTTTTCTAGTACCAACATGAAGTGTGCTAGACGATTCTTACCCAGATAATACGGGGTCAATCTGTCTGCCATTCAGCCAGAGTGGTTAAAAAAGGTATAGAAGTGGGTGGAAAAATATTGAGGATTTCACCCTCACCACACTTCGCCCACACCCCTGCACCCCTACCCAGCCCTTCATCAACACCCCATTACTCACTTTCAAGGTTAAAGATTCTTCAATTATTGTTTTATTTCAATCTTTTGAAGCTTTTATTATACATAAGGATATATACATTACACCACACCCCTCCGTCACCCCTGCACCAGCATCCTTCATTTATGCACCATTAATAATATATGCTTTTATTGACTGCTACTGTAGCTATAACATAACAATTGGGTAGTTTCCCAGGTATTCGAGTAACCGTTAACTCTGCCATTTGACTGCCTATGTTAAATAATTATACACTTTGGGTAACTAACTACCCAATTGTTATGTTATAGCCCAGTTAACACAAACATCCTTGAGATGTTGCATTCATATCACTTGTTACGGGTTACTTTGAGCTCACCAGAAAGTTACAAAGGATACGTAGTACTGATTCAGAAATTATACGAACTACTTCGAAAAGTCAGTTTATTATAATAATTTCCAGATATCAGACTGAAATATATTAATTCACCAAGAGCCATAATCCAGTCGTGGAGAATTCTGAAATAAAAGGTGATTAGGTATTGAAAAGATAACCTTACGTAGAACTTACCAAAGCTGCTTCCTGCTTCTTGCTGTAATTGGAAGTCCAAAGGGTTCATCGCTTGGATAATCCTTCGGTTGATTCACATTGAGCAATGCAGAATTCCAGTTGTGGGGGCGAATATATTCCATAGTTAGAGGAATGAATAGCAAATTCATCTGGGTTATGAATAATAACAATAGTAACGTAACCTCACTTTATTTGACAGCTCAGAGTACATTTGAACTAATTTCGTTCTCTGTTTGGACAGCCAGTACTCTCAACCTAGAATTTAAGGAGAGCCATTGAAAGTAACTAGAAGGGAGAGGGATTTTTAAGGTAGAAAAAAGGGTATTCTCGAGGCGTTCTTTTTTTGGTGACCTAGGAAGGTTGGAAAACGTGTCTCGCGATTTTGCTGATTTTCTTGAGAAAACCTTGGTAATTGTTGAGAAATAATAGTCAAAGGAAGGTCCACTGACTGTTCCTAAGGGGATTTGCTCACAGTTACCAAATTTCAATTAAAATCACTCACCTGAGTAGATACTCGAGGCCACCCCACATCGAGGTATATTATGTTCATTATTATACCAGAACTCAGCTAAACTACCGTTTAAACTCAGTCATACAATAGTTCCATTTCCATTGCAGGGCCTTTTTGTTAATTGGGGTTATTCCATTTCCCATACCGAGTACAGCACAAGTTCCTCATACTCGGAAGCAGTATTTCTTCCAGCGTAGAGATTAGCTATACTCCTGGGACGCTAATGCTAGTGCGAGAGATGATAACAGAGGGACCAACCTCACTCCATCCTGTTGCTAGTGGTAGATCTATGCTGAGTAGGCCAAACCTAATTTGCTTGTAGTACGCTGCATGATTTCCACAGCTTGCCATCACGCCAGGAGCCTCTTAATCAAGTGAGCTGTATCTTTCCTTCTAATTTCAAGTTACCTCCAACGTATGGCCTGATGCCGACCTTTTAGATGCTAAAACCAAGTGAACTATAGTATTTTATTCATGAATTGCTCATAACCATTACTTACCTTTACGCTAGTTGTGCACCTTAGGTATCGATACTCAAAGGGGAATTCTTGTAGCTTTTGTAGTGCTTTACCTTAGTCCAGCCCTGCTTGGCTAGTAGATTGGGCTTGAGTAGAACGTTTAGTTATTGCTGGTTATCTAGCTGCCCACTCCGTACAACAATTAGTCAGTGCTAACTCTATTGAATTATTTTGCTCTCTTGGTAAACACTTGATATATCCCTTGTTTGATTTAGAAAGGAAATTATACCACCCTACAACCTGACGTTTGTACGTTGTATTTGATTTACCCACACCCTGGTCAATCCTATTAGTAGGAGAAATGGCTTTTCACCATCAAAATAACTAGAAGCCTTAACACACTAAAATGTTACAAAAGTGAAACACAATAATACGTCGCTGACACCGCCAAAGTACTCCAAATAGGATGAATGTTCACAAGTCTCATCACATTTCGGTTGATGTGAGACGAATGTGCACGTCAATTTGTGAATCTCTCTGATTTATCGAGCACATTCGTGACCGAATCAAAACTGTCGGTAGTTTAGAATTTCAATTTTATGTCTCAAAGACGCAGAAGTGATTCGCATTAATTTAAATGAAAATGGCTATGGGAATATCAGTTCGTGAATCTATCTGACCTCTCAGAAACATTCATTTCTGACAAGAAAATTCGAATCTTCTACAATATCAGCTTTGTGTGTTTGCGGAGACGTATACCTAGTGACCGGCGCGATAAAATTAACGTTTTGGTCTGTTTGGCAAAATGGCCGCTGAGGAAATGTTGTCTTTGTGTCTAGGTACCGGAATCACTGAAATGAAATTATAGTATGATGACTGGAATGCTCTTAGTTCCACTGCGCACCCGTATACAGTGATAACTCTAGGAGATGAAGGAAGGAGGCACATGCAATCTAGTAGAGAAATACTTTATTGCTTACTTGTATGGGTGCGAGAGAGACATTCATCTGCACGTACGTGTTATTAGTTTCCCAATTTGTGGTTTGTAAACACGCCAGTGCAGTGCAGCGCGTCTTTGTACCAGTTTTATATGTTACAATCAACTCAATATCGATTCCTCCGCCACTGCCAGGAACCACAAAACAAACATGGCGGCCTCCATGGGAAATCCAGTCGCGCAGCCTGATGAGCATTCCAGTCATCATATTATAATTTCATTTCAGTGACCGGAATTTGACATTTATTGGGTCTCCAAGTGTCTAGTCTGTTTCTGCATTCTTTTCTAAGGTGAGTACTAACAAACATTCATTGAAATAGATTGACTGATTTCTATTTTTTTTGTAAATTTGTAAAATTTGTTTTTACGAAACTCCCAGGTTTTCGGAGAAAACCCCTCAAAAGCAGAGCTTGTGCGAGCAAGGGAGATCCGGGACCTACAGTTTAAATAAAAGTGGAATTATTCATCACAATATCACATTCTGCCCATTCCGGTATATCATAGCTATTGGGTATATAGGTACTGCAGTAGTATTTATCTCAAGGGTTTTCAACAAAATGTGAGACAATACTTCGATTGATTAAATTGGGTTGAACTAGCTAGCCTTCTCTGATGATAGGTAAGAAGATATTTGCCGACGAAAATACCTATTGTATAGTGTTTTTTGCGGAAAATTGAATTGTTATATATTTTTCATTATTGATTCTTTCCTTATGGATTTATTTTCAGGGTATTCGGTGATTTTCAGAAATACTCCACAACTCTCAAGGAGAACGCGATGTTAACGAGAGATTGTCTCCGCCATGTTAACCAAGGAAAAAAAAAAGGAAGTACCGTTGGCGCTTCAAGAATTTTTTTTTAGTCAAGTTATTTCTTGTTTGGAATTTTGAGACTATTATCAGAATTTTTTCATTTATTTATAAACAGCATGACCTAAATCTAAGATAGATCATATATGACAGTTTTGTTAATAGTCATATTTTGTTTATTCCTTATACTACCTTTTTTCCACGAACCTAGCAGAGATAGGTGGTCAAAACTCAGTCATTCTTTTTCGTAAATTGTGAGCTTATGAGAGTCGTTCAAGTGCTTTTTTGCGAAATTACTTGTTTCAATGAAGTATCATCAACTTCAAGTATAGACCAAATCTCTTAAAGTAAAAGTACATAACCTCACATTGAAAGTTATGCTACCATTGCCAAGAGTTGAAAAAAGAAATTGGAATAGGTATTACGTGGTGGAAAATTTGTTTTCATAAAATCCTTAGAAACCAAAAACCCATCTATTTAGCACGTAGAATTACCTTTAGGTCTGATATATACAACATAAATATTAGAAGGAAGAATAACCTCTCTCTACCTCGTCACACCAGTTCTTTATACCAGCGATCTTTTTCCTATACGATTTGCAAATTGTTAAATGGCTTACCGTCCGATTTCCTAGAAATGAACCCCAAAAAATTCAAAAATTGTGTGAAACAGATATTAATGAAGAATGAAATCATAATTAATTTTAATGTGTAAACATATGTGTGGTAATGAAGTAAAAAAATGTTCATCTGGTTCCTCAACTTTACTTTGTTTCTTATTTTTTTTGTTTGTTCTTCTCTGCTTTGGAGCAAGTGTCTCATTCATTTTGATATGATTTAATTATATTATATTATTATATGCGATGTATATGTATATGATGTGTGTGTATTTTTTTTAAGGGTTATAGGGAAGATTGGGTTCATTGTATCTGATACAATGGAACTAACTATAACCCTTTTCAGCTGTCTTAGGTACTACCAATGTTTCATTTACCATTATCATCATTATCATATTTTACTTTATTTTAAATTTGTATTTCATGTATATGTACTTAAGAAGACTGAATAAATGACTAAAAAAATAAATAAATAAAATAAATCAGAATATTTCAAGATGACACTGCAGTGTTTCCATAAAGTAACCCTCCTCCTGTTACCTTCTGCACAGCTCAATATTTTTTCTATTGAATCAAAACCAAATTTCGAACCGCTCAAAAGTTAACAGAGGTGGGTTATTTTATGAACAGGATGCATGGAATGCGAGTCCTATGTAGTTCCTAGTGCATTGTAAATATACTCAGAAAGAGATTCCCTTTCAAGTATAATTGAGCATTCTTGTGAAACCTTTAATTGGTATATGTGACAGAGATTTGAGTTCTCTTAGTCTTTTCATTTCATATCTTCATCAATCGAAATGTGTTACAAAAAAAGAATCGAAAAGCACTTCGCATTGAGAGCTTGTGGATGATTTACTCAACTTCACATTGTGATTATAATGTTACCTCTATGTAACTCCAATTTAGATGTGCAATAAAACGTCACATTAACCTAACCACAAGTAACATTTGGAATCAGAATGTGAAGCAAAAAACGACCAAAAGGTCCCGAAATAGAAGATCTGGAGATGTCGATACGAGTCGCAACTTAACTCACAGGTGTGATGTGGAACATGAATGTGAGTTCCACTAACATCTCTGAGATCAATTTGTGTTTACTGGGTGCTACAGTAGCAGTCAATAAAAGCATATATTCGGTGCTATTATGGTGGACCATTGAATCTTGAATAATATTAGTTTATTGAAAAAAATTCAAGAATCATACTAATTGGAATCATAGTGCACCCTTGCTATCAATATTATCTACTAGATATTTCAGGAATTGAATATTATTCAATAAATGCTATTATGGTGACTCAAATGGCTTTCAGAATAGACATTGAATATTGAATAATTTAAGTAGTAGTTGGGGACTACTAAAGTGCATTGAAATAACCTGATTTCAGGAGGTACTAAAGAAGACAAAAACGTGTAATTAGAGATACCTCAAACCTATTGACCACACCAGAAGAGAAATTCAGAGAACTTTATAGAGTCAATAGAGAAACTGCACATTTTCTCATAATTGAAATCACCCCTTTGTTCTTGTTGCAACAAACGCATAAAAAAGAAATTGTTCTGCTAAGCAATTTGATTGTCTTGTGTGTGCTCTTCACTTTTATATGCAAGGCTTCTATCAAAAATCCGTGAGCCAAAGTATAGAAGTAGTGACATATATTTTGAATGATAATTTTGGGCATGTTATCTCAATATTCCCACAAAGGTGGAAAAATTAGAACTGGAGGGAATGTGTATGAGAAGGCCTTATGGGTTTCCTGGGATTTTTGGAACAATAGATTGCACTCAAATGAGAATTCACCCGCCAAAAATGAAACATGAGCAATATCCAGAAATATTGTTTTACAATAGAAAAAATTCCACATTATAAATACCCAGAGAAGTTCTTGGTTACTTGGAGATAGTGAGTACCCTTTAAACTCTTCAGAACCATGGTTCTTGACACAAGTTGGAGGAAGAAATCATGACAGAAATGTGGCCAATTATAACAGAGCCCATAGATCAATCAGATATATTGTGGAAAGATTGGCATATTTAAATCAAAATTTAGATGTTGTTTGGCAGAAAAGGCATTGCATTATGAGCCTGAAAGGGCAGCAAGAATCAACGCCTGTGCTATATACTATATAATATTTGCATTGACCGAAGAGATTATGAAGAAATTGTTGATAATATGTATGAGGATTGCTGATTCGTGAGCGAATAATCAATAACTATTTTTGTTAAGTTGTAATTTTTTATTTCAATAAATATCATAAGTATGTTTCTCGGTATCTGTTATATTTCCAAAATTTGTAAGAGAAGCATCAGCTACTCTTCCGAAAAATCTATTTATTTTGTATCCTGAATTATATACATGAAGAGTTTTTTCCGAATGAGTTTTGCGAAATTTCGATGTATGAAATATAGGTATTTTGTTTCTTGATCCTTTGGTTGTCTCCTGAAAATATCAAGTGTGAAAAACTATGGCCTTGTATATCTGAGGGCATGGTAAGGATATGATTAGAATTGGATTAGTTACTTGTTACTTCATACATTTTCGAAACTATCGAAATCAAACTATAAACAAAGAGCAAGCACGAAACCAAACTTTTCTAATTAAATTAACGTTTCATGTAATGTAGGCAACACCAGGACGGCTATATTCACTCTTGTGCAAAACCAATATCTATTAGATATTTCAGGAATATCAATAAGTGCACCGTAATTGACCATTCTGTTGTATGTTGATAATTTCGGATTTTCAATATTCAATACTGAAAATTATTCAAGGATCACCATAATAGCACCGATTATTAATGGTGCATCAATAAAGGGTGGGGGTGAGAGAGGGGTATGGTGTTATGTATAGATCCATATGTATAGTAAAAGCTTCAAAAGATCGAAATGAAACAGTTAAAGAATCTTTAACCTTGAAAATGAGTAATGGGGCGTTAATGAATGGTTGTTTAGGGGTGCAGGGGTGGGGACGAGGTGTGGTGAGGGTAGAATGTAGGATTCGGTTGGAGAAAGGGGTGGGCAGTGAAAAGCAACGCTTTGAAGATGAATTGAAACTTATGCATTAACACACCTGAAAGTGTACATTAGGGGCTTTGGGGGTTAAAAATGGAGAGTTGTGCCCATCGATACTTTTGATCAGCATACCGAATACTATCTTTCTGCAAAGTTTCAGCAAATTTAGCAGAGAGCTATTTTCCATAAGGATTTTGCGGGGTCCTTTCAGTTAAAACCACCCTGTTTCAATTAATTGCAAAGCAAACAAAGCAGCGACTGTTAAATCGGCCTAGTGTGAATTCCAGGGCTTGGTAGAGTTTGCGTGACCCGTAATCATCGAAAGAAAACAAACAATAACTAATTTGCTTCTGGCCGTATCAGTAATGAGAAAAATTACAAAGAGTGTACCCACAAAGAAAGACATAATTGAATTAAATCAAATTGGAATTTTGTTCCATTAAAAGTTCTGTTCGGAAATCGTATCTGTGAAATTCGGGTAGAGTGTTGGGATTGTGGAATGACCCTTTTCAGCCCTCCGTGGCTTATAGAAAGGGGATCTGGATTTCTTGGAAAGTTAATTTACTAACTCTACTTTACTGTATCATGTTTTTCACAAATTAAGGATATATCGGGATGAGAGTATAGAGAAACTCAGGTCAGATGGATTAATACGTTGACGGAAAAATAAGTCAATCGAAACACAAATTGAAACTTTTAATCTAAAACAAATTTGATTCGAAAATTCCGTTTCTGACTGTTATTTTTCTTCTTCAAAAACTTGATCATTATAATAGTGATTGATAGAGCTATATCTCTTTCTCACTAGATACGTTGTAACTAATAGTAATTCTGGAATTCTTTCAATATACAGGGTGATTCAAAATTCGATGTAAATATTTCAAGGGCGTATTATTGAGATCAAAATAAGACTCTTTCCATTCATCAACATGTGTCCTAAAATGCACCCCCTCCGAGCTACAGCTCCTGTAAGTTAGGAAAGAAAACAAGATTATCTAAAACTGTGACTATAATAACTAATCGAATCTTCTGAAAATTGGCATACCCCTATTTTTTTAGGCACTCTATTCTTTTTTTGCTTCAAAAATTATGTAAACCCAGTTTTGGGGGAGTGGAGGGGGGTTCACACTTTTATTGGCCCAGTTTTTATGTTCAAAAAGAGAAACTCCGAATTTCAATAGCATAATCTTATTGGCCATAAAAAAAACTGAGAATTTGGTCTCTTGCCTTTTTGTCGTACAACCAACCGTTTGCCGGAATATCGTAAAAAGTGCGGGGTACTTTCTTAGGAATCACACACAGACCCTCCTACAGGCCAATGCACAACCCACAGTAAGGCACAACCGTCAATGATTATCAATATTAATGATATACCACAAGTTAATATCGCTTCAGAATAAAACTTCAATATTTCTGGCGCCATTTTGGACGCCATCTTGAACTATTCGAAAAGATCAACTGTGGCAGAGTGGCATCAATCGCTTCTGAAATTTACATAACACAAGCTATAAAAAACAGTCAAAATATTTTATCCATACTTCGAAACAAGCTCTTCAAGATGGCACCCAGACTGAAAAAGGCCTTTTTCAACGAGTGTCACCTCACTAAATAAAAATACTGAAGTATGCTGAGGTAAACCATGAAATACAAGAAGTCTTCATTCAACAATTCAATCGTTTATGAATATTCCGCGAAAGAAATGAATCAACATAAAACAAGCGCTTGAGATCCCCTGTATAAACACACCTATCCTCCTCTTGATCGAACTTCTAAATGCACAAACGCGTATCTGATACAGTCTCAAAGCGATTCCAGACAGAAGAAACCCGAGTAGAAACAAAGTTGCACTAAATTTGGAAAACAAATAGCCTTTTCCTTTTTATGACCCTTCAAATCGATTCGAGATTCAAGAGGATTCAAACACAATGAATACTTAATCTTCTATTTTCCAGATTTGAATCGGGTTTCGCTTGATCTTTTTCAGCGTAAAATAAAGCCCCACTCGAGGACGATATTGAATACAGAAAGTTCCCCAGGCGGTCGGCCATAGAGAGTTTGATTTCCAGCTCTCTGTATGCAGGCCTGAGGGACGAACGAGATGGGTTTTAGGTGGACGCATGTTATTGGATCCTCAGTAATCGTATTTCACTTCAGAAACATATCTCTCGACAACCACCAAGTTGTAACATTATTGAAGTTTGATATCGATATATCCTAATGAGCTATAATTGAAAGTTACCAATACAGGGTGTTTCGAAAATCAATACAAATATTTCAAGAGCTTATTCCTGGAGTCAAAATAAAATTCACCCGTTCCAAGCAATTTGCCAGAAACAAATAGTAAATTTTGAATTGTGGCTACAATTATTCATAAAGTGTTCGGAAAATTCACAGGCTCTTGGTTTTTTGGACATTCCCTTAATTTCTTGCTTCAAAAATGAGGTAACACTGATTCAAAGAGGATTTCTTCCCCAGGGTACTTGAAAAGCTTCTTATTTACTGACGAGGCAAAATTTAGCAGCGATGGAGTAGGAAATGTCCACAATAAATGTATGGGCCAGAAGTGGAACGTGGCTATAATTTGACGATTATTTTCCCTAAAATTTCAAAAGGCTTCACATTTACACTTCTAACCATGGTGGCCGTGCTGGTAGAACGTTCGCCTATGGAGCGATGGATCGAGGGTTCAAAGCCTCGCATAGTCATCGGTCTCGTGCATGGCATCACACGTTAAAAGGTAAGGGCTGCGTCTTCCCTTGCTCACACAAGTCTCTTGAAGATTTCCGAGGGTTGCGCGTAGGGGTGCAATCGGTTGACGGAAATAACAATTTTAACAATTTAACAAAACAATTTAGAATTTTATTTAGACTACGTGTCTTTAACTGTTCATCAGCGTCTATGGTTTACCTCATTTTCGTTTAACTGATGTGCGTAATTTGAACGGTTTCCGAATCGGTGAATTGGCAGGTCAGGTCCAATACCTTGGCATTCCCGCTCACCAGATTGTAACCTGTTTGACTTATTTTTCTGTGGAGTTGTGACAGGATGCAGGACCATTGCCTTCCTTTAAAGTATTTGTCAACGGATCATTGCTGGTTTAATCCATGTTTCATTTTTCATCAAGGAACTCATCGTCCATTGCTAATTTTTCATTGCTTTGT
Organism: Chrysolina oricalcia; assembly: GCA_944452925.2. NCBI lineage: Eukaryota > Metazoa > Arthropoda > Insecta > Coleoptera > Chrysomelidae > Chrysolina > Chrysolina oricalcia. The sequence continues at coordinate 59,986,735 of OX101815.2, forward strand.
TGACCGTTGGGTCATCAACATCACCATAGCTATCACTGTAGATCTTTCTGGACATCTCATGTACCCCCTTTTCCTAAACTGGTATTTGGAATTTTTGGATATTTTGTACACATTTTCATATTCGTTATTGATTTGACTTAATACTACCGTTCCTATCTCCTTTCTCTTTTTGACGATCTTTGTGGACTTTTTAGACTTAATTATCTGTTTCTTCTTGATACTGTAGTCCTTTTTTACGTTGGTGAGCATAAACTACTTGCCAGAGAGAGTGGGACAGACAAAAAATTGCCTAAATTCGATTAGCTATAATTTGGACATTTCTTGGCCGATGTTGGATTTTCCACCAAAGGTGGAAAGCGACCTCCTTGGTCAATGCGTCATTGGCGACGGGTTTCTTTTTTTGCAATTCGTTCTCTTTGTACAGGGTGAGAATTTGGAGCCGGAAACATTTCAAATTTTTGACCAATAATTTGGCAAATGTGAGGGACCCTAGAATTTTTTTTAGATGTTGGTGAATTGTTGGGCCGGTACCTCGAGACGTCTTTGAAATATTTTTGATAAATTGCGTTGCTATGGAAATATCGCCATTTTATGGAGTACACAGCAGGCACCATCTAAACTGCAACAAGGGATATTTCTGCTGAAGATGATTAACACCAGTGGCGCGCGTTTATGATATTTAGAAACGAAAATTCGTTTTTATTGAAAAAAATCCAAAACTTTTATTGATCGTTACAGTTGAAAATGTGCCATATCTTCAATAAGCATGATGCAGCAGAAGGGGATTCTGTACCTAATGTAGAAAAATAAAAATTCCAGTTTCATTATTTTTTTAACCTTTATTTAAGATGTGCAATGTGCATTCATGTAATTCATTGGCGTATAAAAGAGGATCCATTATACAAGGCGATCCAAAAAGATTGATTCATATGGAAATATTTTTAATGATTTTATTAAGTGTTGTTCTCTGTTCGCCATGTGAAAAATTTCTTATTCGTGGGTATTTTTGACGAGCCTTCAATCCCTGACTTGTAGTGTCAGTAAGCAGTAGTAGGTACCTTTGTTAACTACTATATATTATGTCAATTCTGCATTGGAAAGTCGCGACATTTCTTTCGACTTGAAAATGATGCAATCTAAATGTCAAAATTTTATTTCTACATGTTGATGTAAATAAAAATGTCACTAAAGATATAAGTTTTTCACATTAGATTGCATTTTAAGTCAAAACAAAATCAATTATTATTATCTTCTAAATGCCACGACTTATCAGTGCAGATTTGGTGAACATTTTTAGATTGCGGCAAAGAAATTATACAATAACAGATTGCCGACTTACTTGACGTCAAGAAATTATTTGTAGGAAGAGCTTTACAAAGGGAAGCCTCCAACGGTACTGCTGCTTACCGACACGGCGCCGGCGGAGGAAGTCGAAAAATAACAAATCCCCGTCAGGACCAAGCAATAGTACGCACTGCAATCAGCAATATGGTTTGGACCGCCAAAAGAATACGAGCGTACCTGCAGTTGAATGTTTCAGCAAACACTATCAGAAGGCGCCTACATGACCAGGGATTGAATGCTCGTCGTTAGGCAAAATGCCCACTTTTAACAAATATTCACCGGGCGAACATAAAGATGGTCCGAAGAACACATGCATTGGAATCTTCGGTGGAGAGACTTTTGGTTGATGAATGTCTTTTCAACCTGTATAATTCCGACGGCCGATTGTTTACTTGGCGGAAACGAGGAGAACGTTTCTTAGAAGAAAAAATGCGTCCCCAAGTTGCATTTGGTGGTGGTGGATTGACAGTTTGGGGCGGTATTCAACACAATGAAAAGACAACTCTTGTGGTGTTTCGAGATAATGTTAACAGCAGAGTCTACCTGAATGAATGTCTGATTCAGGAAATTCTTCCGCATGCTTGAAATTATAGCAAAGATTTTGTTCATGTGGACGATAATGCTTGGCCTCATCGGGCACTATTAGTAAACAGGTATCTGCAAGACCAAAATGTTAATCGTAGTGAATTGCCTCCCAGATTCCCAGACTTGAATCCTATTGAGCACATCCGAAGTTGGATGAAGTTGAAGTTTTCCTGAAGGACATGTCAGCCAGAATTCTTCGACGATCTCGAAGGGATGATTCTGGACCTCTGGGAGGCAGTTCCTATAGAACTTATCAACGAATTGATATCGAGCAAGCCTAGTCGTTGCCAGACAGTTATTCAGGCTAGAGGGGGCCAACGCCTTACCATATAGTATTAATATTCTTGTTTTATAAATATTTGGGTTTTATTAGTTCTTTTGTCAAAAACGTTTTTTATGTACGTAAACATATGAATCCTATTTTGTACGCTGATGAATGCATTAAAAAGAAATTAATTACAGGTATGCACCTTGTAATAAATGAAAAAAAAATGAAACTGGAAATTTAATTTTTCTACATTACAGAATCCCCTTTTGCACGCATCTGAATTTGTCAGCATCATGCTAATTGAAGGTATGGCCTTTTTAACTGTAACGATCAATAAAACTGTTGAATTTTTTCAATAAAATTGAATTTTCTTTTCTAAATATCTTTAACCCGTTTTTGCGCGCCATTGGTGTTAGTTGTCTTCAGTAGAAATATCCCTTGTTGCAGTTTAGATGGTGGCTGTTATTGTTTGACTAAAAAATGCACATTTTGAAAAACGGAATTTCATGAAATGGCGATATTTCCATAGCAATAACGCAATTTATCAAAAATGTTTCAAAATATCTCGAGGTCTCGTCCCAACAATTCACCCAACATCTAAAAAAAAATTCTAGGGTTCCTCACATTTCCCAAATTATTGGTCCAAAATTTTAACTGTTTTCATCTCTAAATTCTCATCCTGTACAAAGAGAACGAATTGCAAAAAACGAAACCCGACGACAATAACACATAGACCAAGAATGACGCTTTCCACCTTCGGTTGAAAATCCAACATCGGCCAAGAAATGTCCAAGTTATAGCTAGTCAAAATTAGGCAATTGTTTAGCTGTCCCGCTTCATCTGGTAAGTAGTTTATATAACGTCATTATTTTGAACTGCGACTTCGTTCCTAGAACATTCTATATTGATGTTCTGTTCTTCATTTTCTTTGGATATCACGTCTCGGGCAAATTCAATTTTTCCGTTTGGCAAATATATTTGATATCCTTGTATTGTCTCCCTAACCAACGAATATCCTTTGTTTACTTTCTGCATGTCATTTGAGCCTTTCTTGCTCAGGTATATGGATATACACTGATTCACCGAAAAATCTTAAATCAGTTAATCTGAATTTTTGAAACAACTATAATTCGTGATCGGCGTTTTATTGTGAATTCCTGTGGTCACAGTCATATTCACAATATGAATAGCGTGAATAATAGCAACTTTTGTGCTTGAAGCATTGGTCTTGTCATTTCGAAGATGGTCCGTATATCTTGTTCTGCTCTGCCATTCTGCTCTGGTGTATAGGGTATAGATAATTGATGTCGAATTCCAAGATCGTTGACAAGTTTCTGAATGTCCTTGTTATACTTATCAATATCAATATCCGTTATCACTTCTCAATATCTTTACAGTATTTTCAGTTTGATTTTTAACTGTATTCAGGAATATTTCGATTTTCTCCTTTGTTTCGTCCTTCGTCCGTAGATAATATATTGGTCTGAAGCAACTGAAGTCATCTGTCATAAATTTTGTTTCACCTAATGAAACTTCTTTCATAGTTCCGCAAACATTTGCTTTAAAAATTTTTGACATGTTCGATATTTTGATGGCCTAAATTTTCAGGTTTTCTGCTTTGGAACTGATATTCGCATTGGCGAATTCATTTCGAACATCATTTCATACAGTTGGTTTTTGCGAATACCAACAGCAAATATACTTTTCCGTTTTACTGGAATGCACAATTCTCATCATTGAGTGTCATCACAGAACCTCCATCAAGTACTCTACCTGCAGAAAACAAATTGAATTCCAATTGTGGAACATATAAAACGTCTAGAATAACGGAAGGAATCTATTAATTTCCATTGAACGCTTTGAAGTTGATATCTCCTTGGCTCCAGCTGTAATATATGAACCATCCTCAATTTTCAACTCCTTGTGTTCAGATAAATTGGAAAACTTGTGGAACTATCTACGTTCACTAGACATATGATTGCTGGCTCCAGAATCTGAGTACCAACCGTTCTTCGTTCCTTCGTTAATGTTGATTAAAGCAATACTGATGAAGGCATATTGGTTTCTATACTATCTATACTATCTTTTTCTATACCAACTGTTACCAATACCGTGGTCTCTTTTCTAGCAAAAATGGCAAGTAGGCACATTATTCTTATCCTTGAAGCCATCTCTGGATTGATGTTTATGATAGGTTCCAGCAGCATAATTTTCTTATCGCATTAGAAGTGGTAGCAAAAGCTAATGATTTATTACCAGCTCAAGGTTCTTCAAGAGTTTTTATGATATTTATGAAGTTTTGAGATCTTCACCAACAGAATCCCATGCACTTTGAAAACCTAAAGATTTTGGTTATATCCATAAATTCAGGAATCCTCTCTTGGAATTGAGATCATGGACAAACTGCTACAACTCAGTAATATTTGTATACTTGCTCTCTGATTCGCCATACTTGAAGTGGTAGAATTTCTACTGTATCACATGCAAATATACATCAGTTTCTGGGCAAATAGGATCTGGAGCTTTGAGAACATCTTAGCTGATGAATTGCAATGGCTGATCATGGACAATATTTATTCAGACACGCTGGTTACGATAATTGTATGGGCATTGATTTCGCATTTCAACCATGCGGTCTTTCCCACGGCAATATCATAAATTCCGTTACTCTTCGAAATTTTGTCTACCTAAGATCTCCACATTTCATAGTTTGTCGAACTTTCCAGCTTGATGATTTTCACAGCAGTAGAAACGTACATGTTACGGTAATTAAATCGACATTTTGTCACACCTGCTTCAAGCTATATTTTCAGTATCGCAAGTATTTCAGTAGCGATTGCTATGGACTCAACAAAAATTAATCTCTTCCCATAACCTGATGAAACTTAGCAGTGCATGGTATAAAATACTTTTCCAGAGAAATCTGAAGTAAACTGGGGAAAATGGCTTTTTTTGTTTGATGAAAAACAACTAGGTAGGTGACAGTGTACTGTCACCGATAACCAAAGAAGACCTGATGGAAATCTGTGAAGGATTTTATAATCGATGGAATATTCCCAATGGACCATATCGGATAAGAATAATTTTGGTTGCACATTTTATGTTCTTGCGTTGGCAACCGTGTGAGTAATTCATTTCAAATCAATCGCTGGATATTAGATGGCGCCCCATGACAAATAGGGGCGGTAATTTTGAAAACACATTCAAATTTGAAAGACTGTGACAGCTCCATTGAACAAATATTTTTTCATCAGAAAAAAGATAGAAAACTGGTATGAGCTGTTTGTATACTACATTTCTTTCAATGAAAATGAAAAATGTTCTAAAGCTCACCCTTAGGCTATGTCCTAATTGGATAATCATTGCGCAAGCAGGCGTCGGCGATGGTCGCTGACTCGGACGATGAAAAGTTCAAACCTTAAAAATGAAGCAGGGTGTCCTGTTTGATTTTCGAATGTGCTCGCGCGATGCAAGAGTACGCTTGCATTGGTTTGTTTTGAAATCGTGTCGCTTACATCGCTCTGTCGCTGTAAAAACAAATCTATTCTTGAGAGTGGCTGTGTCCTAATCAGGTAACGCCTGAACGCTCAAAAACAAACTTGTTTGATTTTGATCGCGCTATCTGACGTTTGGAAGCATGGATTTTGAAGATATGTTAATCAACGAAGTGCGAATCAATTCAGTTTTATGGGATAAACGTAGTGATAGCTACAAAAATAGAGTGAACACTGATCAAGTGTGGGGCAGTGTGGCAAAGAAGTTCCACTCCTATTCAATTTCCTTGCAGATGTAGCCGAACGTTGAAGCTGACATTCTGGTGTACTGGTAAAATATGTCCTCTTGACTTCGCAGCTCGTGATACAGATGGTGAAACTCTTCGAGTTCGGATATAATTTATTGGTCTATTTCCTTTTATTCTGCGAGAAGTTACGACAGATACACATTCCCCAGCAAAACTGCTGCATCCTCAATTCTAGAAGCCATTTCAGCATGAACACCAGAACTGGGAAAAAAAACAACTATGCACGTAGGTGGTCGCGCGATGGTGTGCTGATCGGACCGACAACGTCTGTTCGCACGAATAGACGTTCGCAATCAGGAAACCAATTTTGATCGCCCATCAAGACGCAATGCGACCGATCATCGCCGGATGCCCGCTCGCGCGATGGTTGTCCAATTAGGACACAGCCTTAGGCTATGTCCTAATTGGACAATCATCGCGCGAGCAGGCGTCGGCGATGGTCGCTGACTCGGACTATGAATAGTTCAAACCTTAATAATGAAGCAGGGTGTCCTGTTTGAACTTCGAATGTGCTCGCGCGATGCAAGAGGACGCTCGCATTGGTTTGTTTTGAAATCGTGTCGCTAACATCGCTCTGTCGCTGCAAGAACTAACCTATTCTTGAGAGTGGGTGTGTCCTAATCAGGTACCCACTTCGTGCAGTCAAGGCGACATAGCAACGCCTGAACGCTCAAAAACAAACTTGTTTGATTTTGATCGCGCTACCTGACGTTTGGAAGCATGGATTTTGAAGAAACGTTAATTAACGAAGTGCGAATTAATACTTTATGGGATAAACGTAGTGATAGCTACAAAAATAAAGTGAACACTGATCAAGTGTGGGACAGTGTAGCAGAGAAGCTCCACGCTTGTTCAAGTTCCTTGCAGATTTAGCAGAGTGTTGAAGCTGACATTCTGGTGTTCTGGTAAAATATGTCCTCTTGACTTCGCAGCTCGTGATACAGATGGTGAAACTCCCCGAGTTCGGATATAATTTATTGGTCTATATCGTTTTATTCTGAGGGGATTCTGCAAGAAGTTACGGTAGATACACATTCCCTAGCAAAAATGCTGCATCCTCAATTCTAGAAGCCATTTCAGCTTGGACACCGGAACTGGGAAAAAAACAACTATGCACGTAGGTGGGTCGCGCGATGGTGTGCTGATCGGACCGACAACGTCTGTTCGCCCGAATATGCGTTCGCCTCATCAAGACGCGATGCGACCGACCATCGCTGGACGCCCGCTCTCGCGATAGTTGTCCAATTAGGACACAGCCTAAGGGCCATGGACTCGGAATCTGGAACCATTGAGTGAAGCAACTTTTAGAGAACGGAATAATACAGATCCACCTAAGCGTATCTCCTTATCTTCTCGATTACAGGAGATCTTATTCAGTTGGTACTAATTGAAATTACCAAATTCATCAATGGTGAGAGTACTCCTGTCTTCCAAGAGCTACCTCTGGCCATGTGCCTCTCCAAGGTTAGAAAGGATTTCCACAAAAACGGGTTTTCGTTTGTACAGTTCTGACAACTTGTCACTTGTCGTTTTGATGTTCTTTTGCTGATGATATGATATAACTTGGATCAGTGATTCTAGATTGGTTCAAATCATAATCAGGTAGTTCACTTGTAATTTGAATTGTTCTATGTTGAGTTTCATTGTTTACATTAATGTTGATATTCAGGTTAGAATGAATAAACCGAATAAATAATGAGTAAAAGGTTGATATGCTTATTCTCAACATGGAAGTTTCTCATATATCGTACTCAGGTGGTTCCCAACCTGGTTAAATGTAAGGATAGCTTCACAATCATGAAAATGTGAAGGTGATTTATGATATTTTGTAGGGCTCCTAAGCATCGAAAATGGGGAATATCTGAATAGACCACTAACTAAAATCGATCATAAGTAGATAGTTGATGAACTGAACCTGATATTGTTTCATTTATCACTCTAAAGCTAGTCTGCAGAAGCCGCATAGCAGATGCATATTATTCAATCTGAAGGGTAATTTGATGACTTAGTCCTGTACTATTATCGTTGAGTTATCTAAGCTACCAAACTGGAGATTTCAAACCGTAATATACTGATACTCTTATAATGTTTTCAGAGATTTTTCGTACTCATACTGACGCGAACACATGAAATAGTTTCACCGGTAATGAAGAATTTCTTCAATTATCTACTGCAAGATGAAAGAATTCGAATTAATTCAATAATGTAGAAAATGCCATACGAATATTCTTATGTCCTTCGAATCATTTGTTTTGAAAACATCTTGGCTATATAGAGATGTCATACTGTGCAGAACTAACTGCTGGAAATTCCTCGGGTGTTCAGTGACGCATACTAAATACAACAACACCAATCATCGATTTTTCTCCCAGCAGTTGTGAGAGGATACCGCAGTGAGCATTTCCATGTAAAATTTTTGCCACATCGGTTGTATATCACCCTTAACAATAATGAATATGACAGGCGCGTTTGTCTCATACCGAGCAACACCTTTATGATAGCTGTCTTCGAATGCAAATCGTGATCATTAACATACTGGTTGTTGTCTCCACAAAGCAACATTGCAGACATAAATATGTCCCTGGTGAGCATTAGCAAGAAAGGGGAAAAATGTATCTTGCGAAATAGGTATAGTGATCAGTTGACGTTGAAACCTTATAACTATCGGTTTTCAGAAATGGATGGATACACAAAAAATTAAGCCAATGAAACAAATAACCAGAATATTCCATTTTTGTACTATAAGAATAATATTTTATGGGATAACCCATTTGAATTCAGAGAAAACTTCTCCACTGAAAAACTGTTAATCATAAAATTATGTTCAATCGTCTAGGAAGCAGTGGAATCAGGGGCTCGTCACTGGATATACTGAAAGATTATCTCTCGACAAGAATGCAGAAAACAAAAAATCTGTAAGTATTGAAGAAGTAAATACTTCTCTGATCAAAGAATGTAACGATCTTCTTAGTCCTTATCTAACTTCAATTATGAATACTTCAGTTGAACTTGGAAAGTTTCCTTCCCTCCTTAAAATATCGAAAACCACTCCAATTTTTGAAAAGGGAGACCCTCAGCAAATATAAAACTTTAGATGGGTATTAGTAATAAGTCCATTCTCAAAAATCTTGGAAAAAGCGATGTATGTTCGTTTAATGTCTTTTCTAAATCATTTCAATCTTATTTCATCATGTCAGCATGGTTTTCGTGGAGGATTTTCAATAGAAAGTGCCACCTCAGAGGTAGTGCAACACATTCATGAAAAACTAGATAAAAACTACTTTGTTTCCGGAATTTTCTTTGACCTTTCAAGAGCATTCGATACCCTAGATCCAAAGTTCTTAAAAACTAAACTCTATGCCTTAGGCATCAGAGGTTCTATATGCGATTGGCTGATCTCATTCACTGAAAATAGAGAGACTCTGGTGAAAATAGAGAACACTTTTTCTGAAAAACTGTCCATAGATTTGGGAACACCACAGGGTAGTGTGCTTGGTCCACTGCTGTTTCTTCTTTTCGTGAATGACTTGCCAGATTTCATTCAAGACGGCAAGTTATTCATGTATGCAGATGACACAATAGTGACCGGCACAACCCCCCAAGAGATTCGATTTAAAATTACCTCTGTTGTTCAACAATTTACACTCTGGTGTGAGATAAACCGTCTTATAGTCAACCTAGAAAAAACTCAATTAGTTCATTTCAATAATAGATTTCCTGTGGAAGACAATAAATTCGAAATAGACAATACTTATATTACAACAAGCAATAACATATGTTTTTTAGGAACTCTAGTAGACTCAAAATTAACTTGGTCAAACACTGAATAAGATGTACTTTGCGATTCTTTCTCTGAAATCTTATCTTGAACAACAACAGTTACTGAATGTATACTATGCATTGGCATTTTCAGCAATTAGTTGTAACATAATATGTTGGGGAGCAGCAACCGATTGGACAAGAATCTTCATTCTTCAAAAAAGGTTAGTACGACTCATGTTTGGTCTCAAATATCAAGAATCCTGTAGGGAAACCTTCAAGAAATATAGGATTCTAACTTTACCAGAAATTTACATACATAAGATCCTTATACATATTCATAAAAACATCGATGTTTTCATTAAGCATTCAGATATACATACTCATAATACCCGAAGCCACTCAAATATATACAAAAAAACGTTCAACCATATGTCATACAAAAAATCACCAAACTCTACTGGTACACATCTATATAACTTGCTGCCGAAAGACTTGAAAACTCTCTCAAAAAATTCAAATCAGAATTGAAAAATATACTTGTCAAAAATATTTTCTATACGATTGCGGAATTTGAGGAGTTTTTGCGTAACTCAACCTGAATGTATCTTATCTTCTGTAATGACTTCTTCATAACTGTGGTGTTTGACATTTTTAATTGTATTGTATCTATATTCTTTTTAAATATTTTTTTTTGTTTTGACGAACCTTACATTTGTAAAAATGGCAAGAAAGGTAATAAAGATATCTATCTATCTATCTAAAGTGAATACTTCCTTGAGCGATCCATTACCAGCCACCATAGAGGTTCCACAGGGAACAGTATCAGGCCCTATCCTTTTCTTGTTGTACATTAACAGTATTTTTTCTCAAAAACTTCGGTAACTTAACATCCTACGCTGATGACACCGCTAGTTATTTTGTAGGTAACACTTGGGATGAAACATATGAAATAGACGAAAGGGGAATGGCATTAATTTCTAACTGGCTCAGTAAAAGTTTGCTAAGCCTAAATATCGAAAAAACCAAATTCATAGCATTTTCCTCGACAGTCAAAGATCAACCCCTTTTTCAGACCCTTCATATTCATGTAAAAATTGATGTATCCACTGTCATTGCCCCACTTTGAAAAAAACTCAGTCGATCAAATACCTGGGTGTTATGGTGGACCAAAAATATTGAGTACTGATATACAAATTTCACCAACTCAAAAATATTCCGACTAGCCCTATCTGAATCCATTATTTGTTACTGTATTGTTGTTTGGGGTGGAATTTTCAGAACTTCCAAGAAGAATTTTCCACTACAAAATTGTATGAAGAATCACATGTCTTCAATGTGAAGAAACCTTACATCTATCAATGTCTCCTGTGGGTTATGAGTATACCCTTGACTTTTAAAACTCACTCGCATAACACCCGTTGGAACACAAACCAAATTATTGATATCCCTTTAGTTAGATCAGAGATTTGTAACATATAATGGACCCAAACTCTACAATCCATTGCCATCTAATTTGAAGAACTTTACCAATATCAAAAAAATTAACACGTAACTGAAATGTTTTGTAAAGAATAGCTTCGAAAAATATTTAATGACCACCCATTTTTACTCTTGGTCATGTTCATGTACCCATCAGGTAATCAAGTGGTTAAAGCGACGATGTTTCAATCTCACTAGATGCCAGTCAAAGGTTCCAACCCTGATGGCCCGAGAAAGTGCTAGGAATCGCACGTAAAGAGGTTAGACCTCGTTAGTCCTTGGCTCGCACAAGTTTTGACTTCTGACGGCAGCCGTTCGTAAGGGGACGACAGCTGGTTGAAGGAAAAAATAATTTTTACAATTTTTTTAACAATTTGTCAACATTTTCTATATCCAATATTTTTAATTGTATCCATATATAATGAGAATACGAACGGGAACGGTGATGCTACAAAATAAGCTTGCGTAGGTTGCATTTCCTCTTCTATAAATTAATATTCCCGGCTGCTATAGTATATTTGTGAATTATATTACATTTATTTTATAATCGATTATATTTATAACTGATAATTTCCTATTGTGCACTGTCATATCAATTGAATATATTACTTACTCACAGCATAGTGAGTTTTTGATTCTGATCTCAGAGTAGTGTGAGTTTAAGTGAATTTGTGTTTTTATTTGTCAAATAATTAAGAAGAAGTAGGCTTAGCTCCCAAGTAACAATTTTAGTTTTGTGATAGTCCTCAGAAGTTTCTGGATACCACAACAAGCACAGCAACGATAACTTTGTTTTGCTGTTACAACACAGGGTTCTCAGGGCTATTTTTGAATGCAAATATCAAACCCTCTTGCCTTATTCGCAGAATTCTTAATGACCTCTTGACGGTCTCTACAAAACCATATCATAGGGCTCTTATGAACTTGCATATGTTATTGAAAGACTCTATTCTGATTTAAATGGTTATTTATGCAACAAGTGCAAAAAGAGTTTATTGCACTCGCCGAGAAATTGTCAAATGAGGCTATTAAGCAGAGTTGGACAACACGTCGAGTGCAATGAACAATTTTAGAAGGAGTTGCATGCCATATTTTTTGTACGGTTGTGCAAAAACCAGAAACTTTCATTTAGGTGGTACTAAAGTGTAAAGAAGACATTATTTGTTCAAATCTAGCTGCTAAAAGTAATATTATAATATTCGAAGAAAATAATTTTATTTTCATTAAATTGCATTTTCTAGTAATGTTGTAATCCCAGTATTTTATAAATATGACTGACAATAATTTAAAATATGCAACTGTTTAAAACGTAATAAAATCTCATAGAAACTGGACTAAATATGGCGTCGATTTGACCTTTATGTTTGTCATGATGTCAGAACGCTGTAGCAGAATGACAGATGAGTGCAATAAAGACTTCAATGCACTCAGTGTAATAGAGAACCATCTTCTACACTAAATACAGTTCAATAATATTTTGTTTATTGCATGAACGTAGAAAAACATCTTTTTTGAACGAAATTGGGTTAGAAAACTTCCCAGCCAAAACGGTCTCAAATTAAACTAATTATGCAGTTGTAGGTTACGAAAAATAGGCAACTATTTTACAAATCAGAAATATAATGGCGTCCTCTTATTATATATTGCAATTTAATGAGAATTATTTATCTAATAATAATTTCAATACTTATTTTAAATTTTAGGATTTTGATTTTATTTTGGAATTTTTTATAGTTTTTTGCAGTAGATAAATTGTAATAAATAAAAATATAGTTTTTCAGATTGCTCAAGCCAAATACTAAATCTTTCTCTTTTTGTTCTTACTCTTTTTCCCTTTTTTCAGATTCTCAGCTCAATCGGTGATCCAAAACATGAAAATCTCTCAATCTCAAGTAGAGTTCTAGGAAAGGGTTCGTCGAAGAATGTTTTCAAATGCAATTTTGAGATTGTAATAGATTTTCCAAAATAAATCCAATGCAATGCAATTCAATGAAATATGAAAATGTAAACTGCACTTTTTTATTTTGTTATCAATTTTCTGGAACTTAGTTTACCTATTCCTGCATACCGTTCAAAATGATTACAATAGAATCTGTACAAGTATTTCCAAGTTTCTGTATCGTTGACAAAATCTTAGACAGCGTGTTGGTAAGTGGCTGACTCGCTGTTTCATTTGAATTTTATATACATAAATCAAACACAACCTCTATTCTTGAAGAGTATTTTAGTTGTCTTTGTGTTATTAATTGTAACTTATTCTAATTATAACTAAATTATATGCTACTGTAAGTTTTTGAAATTGTTTTTGTTCGAAGATTCGGACTTATTTGGTTATCAAAGTTTTCATTCTGAAAACTGGGTTAAATGTTCGTAACTCATGAAGTATCGTTGTGTTTCAAGGTATTCGATAATATATGAAGGGATTTTCTCGATTTTCGCAAAAGGATTTGTAATAGAAATACCTTACTTTGTTGACGGAGTTTCCTTTTGCTGTCAGCTGCTGCTTTCTGGATCAATTCAGGCAAATCAGGCAAGTACTTTTTGCATCTATGGATTCTCTGGAAGTTTGTCTTGAAGTCTTGAAGTCAGTTATTTGTCGTGGATTTAACTTTTTCTTCTAATTTTTGAATAATTTGAAATGCTGGTTCAAAATTCTCCTTACTCTCTTGCTATCTTTCTTTCCACCCCCATTTTAACAATCTCCTGGTTACGGTTTCTAGCCCAAGAAGCATTTTGGCGACTATAACCACATGATACATCAAAATTAACGTTGTACTTGGTGTAGAAAGTAGTCATTTATGTAACGATGTTCTCTAATCCACCAGACAATGTTGTCTTAACGTTGAGAATGACATCAGTTAAGCTACGACGTTGTCAGAACGTTTTCCCAGCTGACTACATTTAGTAAATATTTTGGGAATGGAAATATCGTTTTTAAAACGTTCAAGTGACAACTTTAGTTATGTTGAACGTTTTCCCGACGGATGGTCGACCTTGTAAGATTCAACTAAGCAGTGGGCAATTTTATAGTAAAGTTGAAAACGTTTTCGTGGAGTCATCTAACTAACCCTTTTCCAAATATTTACTACAGCGGACGTGCCGGCGATATTTAGATAATAGTAATTTACTCAATTTATTAATTTTTTTATTCTAGTGACAAGGACATACTACTGGCTTAATTGCATGATAAAAAAAGTAAATTGTAAAAGAAGAGGAACTGGAATGATCCTAAACCTAAGTTTTGAATCATAAACGGAAGCAGCAATCTCCTATTAAAGGCAAAAAAAATGATTATGTGGTGAAGAAACTTCACAGGCACGAGCCCTCATGAAGACAGACAGTTTGGAGAGCTAAAGTTTAAAGCTTAAGTTAAAATTTTTCGTTAGTTGTATTTGGTTCAGTTTTTGGTCGGATGAGCAACTTCAGTCGCGCTCCGGGTATAAAGTTAGTTGTCTGGCAGACTATAACGTTGAAAGTTAGTATATATTCAGTTATCTGATATCCAAAGTCGCGTTGACGACTTTTATACTCCTACTCCATGTCGGAAGTGTAATTCTATTTGGAAATGTTATATATTAGTTATCGTATGTATTTTGTACACTAGGTATAATGAATGTAAATGTCCTTAGCTCTGTTTGAATCATTAATAAATGTCTTCAATTATGGATCCACTTTATTAAATCATTCGTAAAGACTCAACATAATGGCGACGAGATGTGGAAGTGAAATCTGACCTGGTCATCACTAGAAAAGTTCAAGAAAGTCGAAAAGAATAAAATAAAAAGTTACATTTTGTCAAAGTCTGAAGAAAAGTGAAATCAACTTTGTGAGTCAAAATCTGTAAATAGAAGAGTCTAGGAAAAGGAAAAAAATTGCTAAAATGGCAATGATTGGTAGTATTGAGCCATATAAGCCTAAGGATACAGATGTTACTTCATACATGGAGAGAACGGATCGGTTGTTTGGGTGTAATGGAGTAGAAGAAGGGAAAAAAGTCTGCATGTTTTTAACCTTGATTGGAGGAGAAGCTTATGAAGTTTTGAAAGATTTGCTATCCCCAGAACTACCAAAAGACAAGTCATATACTCAGTTGAAAGAAGTCTTCGAAAAACATTATAGTCCAAAGCGTTTAGTCATAGCAGAAAGGTATAAGTTTTACTGTGCTAGGCAAGAAAGTCATGAAGATATATTTACGTATACCTTAAAGTTGAGGAATTTAGTAAAAACTTGTAAATTTGGTCAATTCCTAGATGAGGCACTCCGAGATAAGTTCGTATGTGGTATAAAGTCAGAGGCAATAAGATTTTGATAAAACCGTGAAAATTGCTTCTATCATGGAGTTGGCAGAAGGTCAAGCAAGAACACTGGGATCTGAGATAGTCAATAAGTTCCATGTTGGTAGAAGAAAATTTGAACCAAGTTATGGTACAAATCACAGTCAGAAAAACTTACAGTCAAATATGCTGTCAATAAATTCAAATGGGTCTAGTTCGTCTGATGGTAGTAATATGTCCAGTTACCACAAAAGTAATGACATTCAATGTAAAAGATGTTTGAGAATACATAGAGATCCGACAAGATGTCCAGCTTTCCATTGGAAGTGTTTTGCATGTAACAAAATGGGTCATACATCAAAGTCATCACTTTGTCACAAGAATGAGATCCATTTTACTGAGGAAGATCACGAGCAAAGTCAAGAAGAAGGTGATTGCAATGATGATTTGGGCGAAGATTTAGCTTATTGGTCAAGAATTTATGAGGAGAATGTTTTTCGATCTGAAACCACTGGTGAACATTGTCCTGCCATAGTAACTGTCCTAATTAATGGGAAACCAGTCGAAATGGAAATAGATACAGGTGCAAACAGTACAATCATGCCATATAGAAAATTCAGGTCTATGTTTCCAAATGTCACATTAACCAAGCAGAATTGTAAAGTTAACACGTTGTTTGGTCAAGTCGCAAATTCAGTCTATAAAGCCATGGTTAAGGTGGATTTTGAAAACACTGACCATAATTTGGAAATAAAAGTGGTAAATTATGATAATGATATTTGTCTGTTAGGTAGGTATTGGTTAGATGTACTAGTTGCTGATTGGAAGGATAAAATATTGGGTAGAAAAAAGTCAAAGATCTTAGTAAATAATGTAGCTAGTCAAGATTCAGTTTGTGATATAATTAATAATTTGAAACAGGAATATTCAGATATTCAAAATAGAACAAGCTGCATTAAAGATTTTGTAGTCAATATTAAAGTTAGGGAAAATTTAGTTCCAAAATTTTGCTTTGAAAGAAAAGGTTAAGACTGAAATACAAAATTTGGTCAAAGATGGTATTCTTAAGCCTGTTACCACATCAGAATGGGCAAGTCCAATTGTCGTGGTACCCAAATCTGATGGAAAAATACGTATGTGTGTTGATTTTAAAACAACGATTAACCCTTGCATTGAAAATCAATATTATCCACTTCCAACAACTGAAGAAATATTTGCATCACTGTCTGAAGGTATTTTCAGTGATTGATTTAAAAAATGCTTATTTACAGTTAAAAGTAAGTGATGAAAGCCAGAATTTGTTGGTTGTAAATACACCAATTGGATTGTATGCTTATACACGTTTAGCTTTCGGAATCAAACCAGCTCCTCATATTTTTCAATCAATCATTGAACAGATATTGAAAGAAATTGAAGGGGTACAGTGTTATTTGGATGACTGTCTGATAACAGCGAAAACAAACGAGGAAATGCACGAAAAGTTGATTAAAGTACTCGATAGATTAAAACAGTACAGAGTAGGGATAAATTGGCAAAAAAGCAGATTTTTTGTTCAAAAAGTTGAATTTTTAGGTCACATATTGTCTGTTGAAGGTGTTGAACCCTCTGAAAGTAAATTAGATGCAATTTTAAAAGCACCAAAACCAGAAAACAAACAACAATTACAGTCCTATTTAGGTTTGTTACATTACTATGCAAAAATTATTCCTATGTTGGCTGATAAAGTTGCTACGTTGTACAAACTTTTAAGAAAAGAAGTTTCTTGGAATTGGGAAAAAAAACTTGATGATTGTTTTGAAAAGAGCAAGAGACTTTTGACATCTTCAAATATTTTAATGACATTTAAAATCCTACCTCACCTATAATTTTGTCATGTGACGCTTCTAAATATGGTGTGGGAGCGGTTTTAGCACATAGAATGCCTGATGGGGGTGAGAGACAAGTCATGTTTGCGTCTGCTACTTTGTCAACATCAGAACAAAATTATAGTCAACTGGACAAAGAAGCTTTATCTATAATTTTTGGGGTTAAAAAATTTCATAATTACTTGTTCGGAAGAAAATTTACTTTGTATAATGATCATAAGCCTTTACAGAGCATTTTGTCCCCTAAAAATATTTACCAGCATTAGCAGCCGCTAGGTGTCAGCGTTGGGCTGTTGCATTGTCCATCTACGATTACGATATCAGGTATCGTGAAGGGAAAAATATCCAAAATGCCGACGCATTTTCAAGGCTACCATTGAAAAACTGTAAAAGTGGTGAGACTATTTATTATTTTTCAGTAGTCAACAGCATTCCATTATCAGCTAAAGATATTTCTCGCGAGACAATGAGAGATAAAGAACTTCAATATATTTTGAAATTTTAGAACGAGTTCAACTTAATTTTTTGAAAAGAGTCCTCTTAGTTCCCAATAATACACCTGATGCGACTGTTCGCTTAGAAACAGGTAGAGTTAAAATTGCGTTCAATATATTCAAGATGACTCTTAATTGGATCTATAAAATTTTTTCTATGGAAAGCCAGCGGTACCCTAAACTCTGCTTACAACAACAGCTCCGATTAATCAATGGTGCTGATGCCAAATATAATTGGTTACTGCAGGTAAAACAGTTTTTTGCAGATATAGACAGTCTTGACTCATGGAGCAACCTTAGTAATATCAACATGAAATCTAGAAAACAACTGTTATCCAAATATTACGCATACTTACATAATTCGGATATTTCTATCGCCTCCCGTTTCCAGTTTTTGACCATATATAACTTATTTGATATTTCAGGTGTTCCCAGTACTTACTTATTATTGAAATTACCTATCCAGATCACTCGTACTCTTGCTCAATTGCGTATGGCAACTGAATTCACGATTAAATTCACTTTAAATGGAATTGTTTACAAAATGGATCCAAACTTAGTATGTACTGTTTGCAATTCGAACCTAAAAGAGACACTTATTCATATACTCTTTGAATGTCCCATATATAATGTAATGAAACAAAATGTCTCTTGTCTTCAGGATACTAAATCAATCTCTGCTTATATTTGGAATATTCTTAAGCTCCGATCATTCATTTTAACCGAATAATCCAACACAGGATATAACATATGAAAAATTTACTCAAGACATGCTTTCAAAACTACTGTATATCTTTCTTATTCGGTCTCAATGCTGTATTGCTGTTGTTATTATTAGTATTAGATTACTATATTTAATTCATGATGTTAGTTTCATAGTATATTCTTTTCTCACTTGTATTCATTGCTGTAAACCTTGTTTTTGAAGCAATTAAATTTATTATTATTATTATTATAAAGAACTTCAACAAGTAATGAATTTTGGTTGGCCAAATGTTAAACAAATAGACGATACTCTCATACCTTATTATAAAAACCATGAAAATCTAAATGTTGATATGAATTGCTTAACTTATAATAATCGCGTTATTATTCCTGCACATTTGAGATCTCAAGTTTTACATTTGTTGCATCAGCAACATCCTGGAATTGTGAAAATGAAAATGATAGCACGTCAATATGTTTACTGGCCAGATATAAATAAAGAGATTGAAAGTTTGGTCAAAATGTGTGAGTGTTGTCAATTAATGTCAAGTAATATTTCCAATGCTCCATTAACGTCATGGTCATGGTGTCCAAGAAAATGGCAACGTTTGCATTTAGACTTAGCAATGAAAAATGGGGTTAAATTTTTAATTTTGATCGATGCAAGTAGTAAATGGGTTGATGCATGGATTTTAAGAACAACGACAGCCAGTGATGTCGTTGCTTGTTTGATACAAACTCTTTCTATATTCGGTTTACCAGATGAGATACATTCGGATAATGGTACGCCTTTTAGTTCATATGAATTTGAATCATTTTGCAAGGCTCAGGGCATAAAAGTTATAAAATCACCACCAATACATCCGAAATCTAATGGGATCACTGAAAGAAGTATTCAAACATTCAAAAATAATATTTTAAAACAAAATTTTGATACAAAAACATCCAAAATGTCAAATCAGGAAAAACTAGACAACTTTTTATTTTATTATAGAAATATTCCTCACAGCCTTACTCAAATATCACCAGCAGAATTAATGTTGAAACAAAAACCAAAAACGAGAATTTCAATGTTAAAACCTACTTTCAATAAATATGTACTAGATAAGCAAACTGAATTTTTGCAAAATAAAAATGATAATGTGAGTTCTCTAAAATATGTCACATTTGAAGAGGGTGAAAGGGTTTATGTTAAAAATGTTAGGGGTGAACAAGAAAAGTGGAATTATGGTTTGATCAAAGTTAAATTTAGTCCAGTAACTTATATTGTTTTGGTAGATGATCACGCCCGATTTGTGCATGTGGACCATTCGAGAAAATATCCTGTTACAAATATGAGCCTAATCGAGCAACTGATACACCAATATTGTTGAAATCCTCAAATGACACGCATGAACAACCAATGGCACAATCGAACCCTACTGAAGCCCAATCTTCTATTGTGGCAAAATTACCGAATTTGTCCGAATTGCCAACTAAGACAGTTCAGAACTCAATAATTGAACTGCTACTTCAACTATGGATTCAGGAGTCAATTCAAGTCCTTCAGATATCTCAAATAAAAAAGAGTTTGTAGCATTAAGAAGGTCTAACCGGATTATAAAAAAGCCTGCAAGATACTTAGACTAAGAATTTGAAATGTACTTTTCCAAGGGGGAATAAATGTTATATATTAGTTATCGTATGTATTTTGTACACTAGGTATAAGGGAGGAGACAGGTCTGTCAATAGTCTAATGAATGTAAATGTCCTTAGCTCTGTTTGAATCATTAATAAATGTCTTCAATTATGGATCCACTTTATTAAATCATTCGTAAAGACTCAACAGGAAACATGGCCGGTCATCCAAATTTTGGACGAAAACAAGCATAAACAAAGCATTATGAAGCCCTATTTTAGTTTTCTAGAAATAATTCATGTGTATTCCATTTAGTTCGAGATTTAATCAATATCTTGATTGAATATGGTTCATCGAAATGATTTTTTTTTCATTCTTGAGTTTCGAAAAATTCGCAACAATCAAAATGAAATGCGTTGCCAATTTCTGTTTCGAAATCGTTATTTTTCAGGTATCTTGAGCATAAAAATATAACATTTTGATATTAACGATAGGAGTAATCAGAAAGTTTTCTTTAAGTGTCCATTTTGGCCACCAGTAATTATTTGGTTGATAAATTAATTAAGTTTTAAACACCATGGGAAGTAAACTGTCATCGCTGCGCTAGAGGGTGCCGGTGTGTAGTTGTTTTTAAGTAAACCCAGCAACGTTTAGAAAACGACAATCAGCTACCTACAGTTGGAGCTGAAACGTTTTAAAACCCAAAAATGATTGACCAAATTGGTGCAGAACGGGGTTGTGACAACGTTGTGTTGAGGTCGGCAACGCAACTCATGTTTGGTTGCGCAACTTTTTCAAACACGTCGCCGCAACGTTGAATTGCTACTTGCGAGGTGTCTTTCTAACAGTTTTCCACGGCACTCGCAATCACCTTTGTTTTATTGTTAACTGATTTTGACATTTTCTCATAACTAACTGAACTATTTACAATTTTGTCTGTATCCTGTTTTCTCAAATTCACTAAATCTCATTTCAATAAAGTTTCCACATTTTCTTCTGTCTTTCTTTCACTTCATCCGGTTGCTATTATGACTATTGGTTTGACATTTCTTTCCTAGTTTTCCGTTGTTGAAATCTACCAGCGAATTGACTGTCTACCAAGTTTCCTTTCTGAGTGTTTTTATTTTGCTTTACATTGGATTAATAATTTTCTTTAAATTTAATTTTTCATTACTTTTTACTATTCCTTCCGACTTGTTTTTGGTTGCGAGTAATTTTGTTAATGTATTTGTTTTATTATATAAAATTCCTTTTAGGAATTAATGCTGTTCTTGGAAGATTTTAGTACGCTGCGTAGACTGGACTAGTACTTTGATGTTTTGGAACTGAATTCGGAAATGCTGAGATTGTGACTGGTTTCAAATGATGCTGATATTGTTGTTTTTGTTGTTGTTTAAATATTTCTAGATGATCTCTGAACATTTGAGGATATCTCCCTTTCCATAAAACAATATGAAAAATTCAATGAATAGATGGACTTCTCGAAGTATAGAGGATTCACAGTCATAACGTAACCCATCGAAACCAGTTTTATTCGAATTAAAATAGAGAATGATCATTCCTTCAAGAAAATTGAGAAAAAAATCATTGAATGATTTGTTGATTACCAGTTTCAGTTTATTCATTACAGGAAAGGAAAACTCAGTGGATCGCTCAGTGTATTTAGATACATCGGACGAACCAAAGCCATTTTTAATCGCTAGACAGTTCATCGAACTTTCAGTAATAACTCTTCGTGGAACATGGATGACAAAATACGCATGCAAGATAAACAACTGACTAAGAATTATGCGTTGATTTCAGTGAATTTATGCACATATGCGAGATGTACTATTATAAGAAGACGTAGACATTCTTTCTGGAATGATGACTGATGAAGTCTATGATTTAGATGCCAATGTATGAAGCGGAATATACAGAGTGACCCATTTAAATACGAGGCACCACCATAACTTTTTAATTTGTTGTCCGATGTAAATGTTTTTTTTTTTAATAAAGAGCTTCACAATCTCTTTTATATACCGCCGAGACTCTGACTTTTTCTCAAATCCAAAAATTCAAAAAAGATATCAGCAAATTTTTTTTAAATGGAATTTATGGATTCCACTGGATTTGCGATGTCTTAAAATAAATGAAACAGAAATTACAAGATGAAATAATAAACAAAATTATAATATTATAAGACATACGACTTCGGTATGCACTTGCGGTGCAAACTTCACTAATGACTCTAATAAAATTAACTGTTTCATCTTTTGTTTTTCTCACTTATCATTTTTAGCAATATACTATTCAAAGAATTGTTTTTTTTCGTTGAATCTGTTTCCGAAGCACGTTTAAAGATTGAGTTTCTAATAATCTCTA
Organism: Chrysolina oricalcia; assembly: GCA_944452925.2. Taxonomy (NCBI): domain Eukaryota; kingdom Metazoa; phylum Arthropoda; class Insecta; order Coleoptera; family Chrysomelidae; genus Chrysolina; species Chrysolina oricalcia. Next base: position 60,009,295 of record OX101815.2, read on the forward strand.
CTTCCGAGAAAATAAATTCAACAAAGGTGAGATATTCAAATCAAGACGGTCGTTGAGCAATATGACTGAATTTTTAAATCTACAAATGTACAGTGATTATGATTGATTCAACTTAGATCCTTTATTTTCTGCTTATACGTAAAATTAAAAAAAAATCTTTAAAGTGTGATTTTCTATTAAAAGATTATTTGAATATGTTGAATTTGTTCTCTTGTTCACATAACTCATTTTTTTTACGAAACTCCCAGGTTTTCGGAGAAAACCCCTCAAAAGCAGAGCTTGTGCGAGCAAGGGAGATCCGGGACCTACAGTATAAATAAAAGTGGAATCCGAACCACTTCAGCTCAGTGACACGCGACCGGGGATCGAACCCGGTCCGTCTGGGTGGAAGCTAAACGCCCTTACACCACGACCACTTCGCTACCACTTCGCTATGAAGATGTTCATGAGTACGATTTTCAAATGTTCTACCAGTTTGACCAATATACCAGGTGTCCGCGGAAAGTGGCTCGCTCTTATAAGTTTTTGTTTTTTGGAAATAATAGAATGAAATTTGGAGGTTTTTTATAAAAGATAAAACTGAATCTTTCGACTAGTAACACAACATCATGCAACTGCCGGTTCCACCAGAAGTGACATAAACTCTCGATTTTCAAATGAGTATTTTCACTTCTCTTGTCTCCATATGACAAACTGAATTCAATCATGTGCTACTTGTCACTTTTTGATACCGAATTTTATTTTCATTTTGCAATTCATTTTTTATTCTAGATGGGTATGGATATCTCGAATCACTACTTTCGGTCATGAATTTTTGAAAATAATACAACTTTACTATTTTTGATCAAAATGTATCTGCTTAGCAAAATGTCATTTTGAAATGTCTAATACCATTTTTTTTCGAATGGCAACATGGTGGCTCGTTGAGTTAGGAAAAATGAGCATTTTATTAAGATTAATATGATACTGCATATTATTAGGTTGCAAAAAACTTCCGTTAAAGAAACTTTGAAAGATCACGTTGGAAATTTCTCAAAAATGGAAGTAAGATTGAAATGCATATAGCAATCTGTAACCAACACAATTAACGAAACAATATCAATAATATAAAAGCTAATAAAATACTTTTAAAGAGAAACATTCTCAATTGAAAATTGAATCAATACATGACTCCTCTGGAAATGGAAAAACCCTACGAGAAAATTGAAGTAACATTTTTGTAATATCTAACAGAAAACAACTACTTCCCCGGCAAAAGCCACGCTGGACATTGAACTACATCTGATAGATATTGAGAAAGACCCTATACAGGGTGATTCAAAATTCGATGTAAATATTTCAAAGGCGTATTGTTGGGATCAAAATAAGACCTTTTCTTCAAATCAACATATGTCCTAAAATGCACCCTCTCTGAGCTACAGCCCCTGTAAGTTATAAAAAAAAACAAGATTCTCTAAAACTGTGACTATAATAACGAATCGAATCTTCTGAAAAATGGCATACCCCTATTTTTTTAGGAACTCTATTCTTTATTTGCTTCAAAAATTATGTAAACCCAGTTTTGGGGGAGTTTCCGAATTCGAATAGCATAATCTTATTAGCCATAAAAAAACTAAGAATTCGGTCTCTTGCATTTTTGTCGTACAACCAACCATTTGCAGAAAAATCGTAATCAACGAAAGGGGGGTATTTTCACAATATCAAACTAACAAAACATGTCTTAGCTAATTTATTCAAAATTCGATGTGAATATTTCAAAAACGTATTGTTAGGATCAAAATAAGACTTTTTCTTCAAATCAACATGTGTCCTAAAATGCACCCCCTCCGAGCTACAACCCCTGTAATTTAGGAAAAAAAACGAGATTATCTAAAACTGTGACTATAATAACTAATCGAATCTTCTGAAAATTGGCATACCCCTGTTTTTTTAGGCACTCTATTCTAAAAATTGGGCCAAAAAAAGGGGTGGACCCCCATCCAACTCCCCCAAAACTGGGTTTACATAATTTTTGAAGCGAAAAAAAAGTAGAATTTTGAATAAATTAGCTAATACATGTTTTGTTAGTTTGATATTATGAAAATACCCCCCTTTCGTTGATTACGATTTTCCGGAAAACGGTTGGTTGTACGACAAAAATGCAAGTGACCGAATTCTTAGTTTTCTTATAGCCAATAAGATTATGCTATTCGAATTCGGAGTTTCTCTTTTTGAACATAAAAATTGGGCCAATAAAAGTGTGGACACCCCTCCAACTCCCCAAAACTGGGTTTACATAATTTTTGAAACAAAAGAAGAATAGAGTGCCTAAAAAAATAGGGGTAGGCCAATTTTCAGAAGATTCGATTCGTTATTATAGTCACAGTTTTAGATAATCTTGTTTTTTTTCCTAACTTACTGGGGCTGTAGCTCGGAGGGGGTGCATTTTATGACACATGTTGATTTGAAGAAAAAGTCTTATTTTGATCCCAATAATACGCCCTTGAAATATTTACATCGAATTTTGAATCACCCTGTATAACTGGAGAGAAAAAATCTGAAAGTGAAAATTTGCATTTTCATTCAGATAGTTGATTATTTATTAAATGTCCAGTTTCCATTGGAGATTCTTCTCTATGAATGAGATAAGGGAGAATGTTATTCAGAAGTATCAATAACAGAAAATCGCTCATTCCATTGATGCGTGAATAATTGCATCTCTTTCGCTAGGCCTCCAATACAATTTGGTCGACAAAAATCTATTTCACTCTTCTAAGATTATCAGGGAGGTCGGAAGAATTGGAAAACATACTATTCAGAAGCAATTTTACACTGTAATGAGCAATTTCTCATTACAGTGTGAAATTGCTGAATGTCAACAACTTGTGTACTGTTTATGTATAAATTGTAATGAATAGCAACAATATGTGTACCTAGTTTGCACAAATTGTGTAGGGATAGGATGCAAAAAATGTTACAAATTTGTGTACTCCGCATACATGAATTGTGTAGCTATATTGTACATTTTTGTGTACAAAGCTAGGCCAATTTTTAAAGGTACCATTTATATAATTTTAAGAAAGGATACACTTGAGGCACATAACATCCGAACGGAAAAAGATAAGAATAAGCATCAGTTTCAACCTGCTCGCTTCTTCATATCTTATTCTGTTCAGAAATTATAAGCTTCATTTTCATTTTGAAATAAAATTAAAAGTCATTAAAATACTTAATGTTTATTTCATCACAAAGAACTAATAACAAAAATGACTGAACTATAAACTCTGTAGTTACAAATAAAATAACAGAAACACAAAATAGCAAACAGAACATAAAAGAACAATACATTTTATTATTTTGGAACACGTTGAATAATAATAAAGTTTAAAGTAATCTTCGTGTCAAACTATATTTATTCAGGTAGGAAGTAGGTACGAGGATGCACCTTTCAAACCGATGAAAATGCTGAAAATGAGTCAGTTTGTAGGTTTCATGTTATAGCAAAAAATAATAGCAATACCAACCTTCAAATATCAGTTTGCAAATATTCTAACACTTCTATTCGACACAAAACCACATACAACATGAGAAAATAATTACTATTTATTCGTTTTTGGAAAAAGAACACATTAATATAGGTATAAGTTATAGGTATAAATTATAGGTATAAATTATAGGTAAGTGCACTTAACGAGCTTCGTCCTTCGATCAGCATAAAACAATCAAACAATGCGTATTTAGTTGGGTGAGACGACGCCTTGGTCAAGTTGTGGTAAATTACAGAATTGTGTTGAAATAGTATACAATTTGTGCATATCAAATAGAAAGTGCACAACGGGTGTAAGATGAGTTCAATGCGTTGTAGATGTTTTCCATATAAATTGTGTTATGGTAGATGTGTATATTTTTGTGTATTTTCAGGCAATGTGGAAGTGCATGAATAATTTACAAATTGACTTGCACAAATATTTATTGAATATCACAAAACGCGTATGATGAAAGAATGGACAATGGTGTAAAATATCTACACAAAAGTGTCTTACACAACGTTGTGCATGCTGCAGTCTTTTCTCTCTGTGTGGCCAATGTGAAAATAAACAATCTGAATGATGTAAAACAGCTGCATTAATTGTATAGGTTCTGGACACCAAAAATAAAGTACCACGAACTTTAACATTAACAGGAACATTTTATGGAATATATAAAAAGTACGCTGATCTACGTCCCAAAACCATGGTGAATAAAAATAACAGATTCTTCATCAATTACCAGAAAGGCAAATGTACCTCCCAGTTTGTGGGAATTAACAAGTTTGGTGCAATGGCCAAAGAAATCGATACATTTTTGAAATTAACAAACCCAGAAAACTACACTGGCCATTCATTTAGGCGTTCTTTAGCCACAATATTAGTGGATAGTGGCAGTAATTTATTGACTCTGAAAAGGCAGAAAAATCAATCAATAAAAAAATGGAAACATCCAATCAAATAACCCAATTTATTGAACATGCAACAACCTTGTCAACAGAATAATTCGGAACTAGCTCGGTATCACAATCAGTCCCTACTGAGAGACCATCAACCTCCACTACAGTTTTGGAATCTAATAATAATATGACAGGAATCAATAATAAAATTATTCAAGGTTTGATAAAAGAAAATAATAGTATTCCGTTTGTACTGAACAATTGTTCAAATATTACGATATAAAACTATTTTTCTAATATTTCATAAATACAGACCAAAATGTACTTAAATATTTTTGTTGAATGTACAATAAAATGTGTTCTCTTTGTGCGATACATCTTCTTATATGCTTCTTCAGGCAATTGAATTGGTTTCTTGTAAAAATTGTGTGTAAGTAGGTATAATACAGTCATGCCAAATTAAAATCCGTCATACCTATGTTTTTGATGTAGGTCGTCGGAAAAGTAAAGTGTACAACTCGTGCAGAAATAGGCGAGTGGCTCATAATCTAAATTACTACGTCTTCGTGCCATGTGAGTCTCCATTTTGGTTCCAAGTTCAGTAATTTTTCATATTCTCTCTTTTCAAACCTGTAATTTATGCCTTTACTTATTTCAGTAACAAATTTATAAATGACAGTTGCCAGTCCAAAACATAACGGAATAAAACTACGGACTGTCTTTCATGTGATGGCACAGTCGGGTTCCTATTGATGTTATTTTTGTTAAGGAAAAATCCTCTATTGAGTGGCCTAACTAGTATTAGTACGAGATCTCCGGCTGCAGGATTAGTGCGCTCATTGGTTTTTTGCTCAAAACCAAATTTTTATGTATATTTATAATTACAAGAATATATATTTACCAGGTTGCCTATCAAAATTTGGCCGCCAGTATTTTTAATTAAATTATTTTTAATTGATCTTTGGGAAAAAATTTCGTTCACTTGTTTTTTGCATAAAATAACGTCTACATCACGGTAATTTATATGAAGATTTAAAAAAATCACGGTTGCCGTTGCGCACCTGGCCGTACCTCTTCGCAGCCAGGTGTAAACAGGTATGATTTCGATACGCTTATACGTTCATAACGTTTATTTATGAATCATATACCAAATTAAAGCTATTTTTTTCTATTTATTATCATATATGGTTGCCTAATTCAATCCGCCCGCAAATAAGGGTTGCTGGTTGTTAAAAATGATAAATATTTAAGGTAAAGTGAACGAGAGTTAGCGCGTAACATCATCCAACAGCACTATTTTCATTGTATTTGATACAATTGAATGAAAATATAAGTCGATCTAAATATATAATCTTCGTTTTTTCTTTAATTTTTCAAATATAGACAGTGACATTTTTTTTTGTAAAGATATAACGCATAGTCAACAGAGAAAGTCGGTATTTATTTCTCCGCATTATACTGCTGAATGATTTTATTGTTTGTTTGAAATAAGGTTGAAAAAGGTCCGAATACCTGATAAATTTTACCTGTCTAAGAAATTTGATATATTAGGAATTCGTAACGACGTTACCACGTTTTTCCATAAAAATAAACATTAATAATCTTTTTTTAATTTACTATTTTTATTTAATCATTAATTTTTTTAAATTATTAATTTTTTTAAAAATGCATTAGTGGAGTTTTTTAATTATTCATTTTTTCAAATTATGAATAAGGTAATAGTTTAAGTTATCAATATTAATTAATTAATTGAAAAAAAACTTTAAATCTTTAAATAATTAATTAAAAAAAGGTTTACTATTTGTATTTTGAAAAAAGGGGATTGATTATTTTTTTAAATTAATTATTATTTAAAAAATGTATTAATTAAATTTGTTCAATTGTTAATTTTTTGAAAAATGCAGTAATTTGTTTTTGATAAGAAATTAACAAAAAAACACTTTTAACAAAAAAACAGTTAGCACTGTATCATAAATATTGTAACTATAACCTATATTATTCTTAAGTTCAATTGAAATTTTAATTACGGTTTGTGTTTTGCAAAACTCTTCAAATTCTTCTTTATCTTTTTGCTCTCGAACTGTAATTGTTTCAGACACTCTGTATGATATCCAGAATAATTAGTAGATTCAATTGTGAATAAAGTGTCATGATATTTACATTATTTTTTTTTAAGACGGAACAATAACATTAACGAGCACTTTTTGAATGATGTATTATTAAAGTCCAGTAGTTTGCTTTTTTTGTTTCACAGAAAACACGACTTCATCTTTATCAATTTTATTTTACGTTAATTAATTTAATGATTTTTAGATGGACAAATAAAACATCAATGTAAATATAAAACGTTGTGCATTACGAACTCCAAAACAGCGTGGCTTTTATGTTAGAATAAAAATGCCGCAGTTGAGAACACTAACATTCGACGCTTGCCCATAGAAATATATATTATATACTTACTCTAGAATGCTAATCCCGCCAATTTTCACGGCGAAAAGCATGCCGCGTATGCGACTCGTTTACGATGTGCGCATGCGCGTCATTAGTGTAGTTTAGGTAGATCGTTGCCAAGTTTGAAAATAATTTGGTGTTCCAATTCAGAGTTTTTTGGCAATAAAACACATGTCATTTGAAAGAGAGAAATTTGACAGACTTTTTAAAACCGAAAAAACCTTTTAGAGATAGATTACTCCGAATTTTACGCGCGAAAGAAATTTATTTAAAATAATGTACCCTATGCTTCTGTAATTTTAATGACCGTGCAACAGTGCTTTTTCATCAACGGGAAGACTTGTCACTAAGATCTGTCACTCGTGTCAGAGACAGAGTCGGTTTTTAGAATTTCAGATTTTCTCTTGTCGTTTTGTGTGGTGTTTGTTGTCATTGGTTATTCTTTCATCTTTCGTGAATTTACATTAATCTTGTTCCTTTAAAGACAATTTTTAATGAAGCCGTTTCTTCCAAAAAATGTTTACAGCCGTATGTATAGTCAATCGCCAGCGACTCGCCTGAGTTTCGCCGTTCGCTACACAAGGATTATAATGCACAGTCGAGTTCCAAAAAAGTGAAAACTACGCGACAAGTTAAACTTTAGCGAAACTCTAGCGATGTACCACTTTTTTGGAGCTCGACTGTACATTATAGTTCTTGTGTAGCAAGCGGCGAAACTCTGGCGAGTATCTGGAATTGACTATGCATACGGCTGTTAGTGTTTTGTAAAGGAAAAATACCTGAAATAAATCATATTTGGTAGATAATGAAATTTTTTATGTACCTATACTGCTCAAAATAGCTTAAATATTATTTTAGCTTGACAAAAAAGGCATGATTTTTGGTTATTGTTTTCAAGAAGAGACCCCAGCAGAACATTTTAGTGAGCAAATTGCAATTTGTGGCAGACATTTTCCTCATGAAGATTCATGTGAAAACGACAATAGAATAATTTGAAACCTACTGCAGTACCAATACTGTGTTTGCATAAGCATTCATGGCGAGTGATACAACTTTCCACCACACCGCTTATATTATATGAGTTCTAAATTCCTACAAAAAGTACTAAACATACACAAAATCGCCTCAGAAAATTAATGTCAATATGGAAGTGCTTTTCTTTGAAGGTAAGGAAAATACTTCTGGCCTCACTTTTTCATGCACCCCCGTGGAAATTGCACTAAGGTAATATAACCAGAAATACTCGTGGGAATAGCATGTTAATCTCTTCAAATGATTTAAACTAAATGCAGTTGCGTATTTTGACATGAATCGTTCTAGAAAAAAAACCTCGAGCTTCCAAGCATCCAATTTTATAAATCCAATTTGAGTTGAAATTATTCATGATGATGGCTGAAATAAATTTTCATAGTTTTTTGTACTTTCAATTTATTTTCCAATCCAGTGCTTCCTTGAAATTCGCACCGACGATTTGAGGTGGTTCCGTAGGTTTTTGTTGGTTAACTACAGCTGAAAAGTGAATGTGATACCAAGAATCAGTCGCTTTAGAGCGGTAAATAATAATAATAACCGTACTCTACTTTCTGATGTCCTTTGCTGAATATTCGGGATCATAAATATGTGAAAATATGTTTTCAAATCGGCTAAATACAAATAACAGGTATAAGCATAATGAAGTTTCCAACATTATTCTCCGAGATTCAGAATTAATGTTTGTTAATCTTCACAAGTACCATAATATTTTACTGAAACCGGGCCTGTTACAAAAATCACTAATGACGCGCTTGCGCATTGCGGACTAGCCTGAACTTTTTACAACACTTTTGACATGGGGATTAGCATTCTAGAGTAAGTATATAATATATATTTCTATTCTATTTTTAGAATCTTCATATAAATTGTCGTGATGTAGACGTTATTTTATCTAAAAAACAAGTGAACGAAATTTTTTCCCAAAAATCAATTAAAAACAATTTAATTATACAACGACCTCTTAGGAAGTTATATTTCCTACCGTCTTCCTAGACGGACATCAACTTTTTTATTTGAAGAGTTAGACCCATGGTTACTTCTACGAAAATGATCCCCGCCGAAAAAAAAAATTTTTCTGTCTTTCCGCCTGTCTGTCTGTATGTCTGTTGCCCATTCAAACCGTTATATTTTCCGTATTTTTGGAGATATCGCTTTAAAATTTGAATCATTTTAATAACTCGATGACAATTTTTCTCAATTTTTTTTTGAGATCCGAAAATCTGGAAAAATTTTATGGGTTATTTCCGTTTTTGTTTAACGTTTTTAGTTTACTCGATACAGGTTCAGGAGTTGATTTGATCCCTTCCATACTTTTTGAAGATATACTTTAATGTGTCCTACTATAGTATATAGCTTTTGAGTATGATCGGAAAATGCCTACAGTTTTTTTTTTCTGCGACTTTTCGAAACATGTCCATTTTTCAAAAATTCAAATACATCGAACCGTTCATTGAAACTGAATTTGGAAAAATGTGACGAATAGAGCTCAATTAGATGAACAAATCCTACAGGAACTATTTTTTACGGAAATGATCGGAAAACCGGGAAAACTTGAGAAAGCTAAAAAAAATATTTCAATTTGGAAAATTCTAAATATCTCGGAAACGGTTTATATTTTTAAAACTTATCAAGATACCTTTTCTGACCGCCTTTTTACAAAAAAGATCGACATGTTTTTTCCGTAAAATCGATAGTCCAGGAAATATTTCAAAAAAATGAAAAATCGAGATATTGACCGTACTAATGAAACGAATAAAAATCTTTAAAATGCTTCAAATACTCCTCCACACGCCACATCGATATATCTGAACCAACTTTTTCCAACTCGAAGGAAAAGTGAAAAAATAATGAATTTAAAAAAAAAAGTGGAAAATTTGTCCTTTTTTATATAATCGCCAAAATCTCGAAAATCAAACAAGATATCGGAAAGTTGTTAACAATCAATTATGTTGATCTTAAAATTTTCTATAAAAAGTTTTTCTTGAGTTTTTCCGTATCTTGAATAACAATAGAGATAAGGACTTAGCAATATTTCCCGTTTTTTGTCTATTAACACCAAAAACTCAGAGAAAAAACGAGATATCGAAAAAATGTATATGACAGTTTTATAGTTCCCAAAAAGTTCCACAAAAAGTTTCTATGAAATTTTTCCATATCTTGAAAAAAAAATCGTTTTGTGAAAAATTTGGAACTAAAAACGCCAAAAACTCGAGAACTAAACGAGATATCGAGAAAATGTAGATGAACCGTTTTATTGATCTTAAAATTTTTTACAAAAATTGCATATGACATTTTTTCATATCTTGAAAAATAAACAGAATATTGATTTAAAAAAAAAATACCAAAAACTGAAAGATAGCGACATATTTTGATGTTTCACAATGAAACTTTTTTGATCACCTCATAAAAGTCTACAAAAAGTGTGTACAAGTTTTTTCCGTAAAGTCAATAGTCTTGGAAATAATTCAAAAAAACGAAAAATTTGAGACGAAATATCGAAAAAATGTTTACGAACATTTTTATTGAACTCAAATATGTCTACAGAAAGTTTACATATTTTTCCAAATTTTGGAAATTAAACCAAATATTTCATTTTCTTAAAAAAAAAACACCAAAAACTCCAAGATGGCGACAGATTCTAAAGTTTCACAATCAACCTGTTTTCATCATCTCATAAAAGTCTACACAAAAAATGAACACACTTTTTCTGTACAATCGATAGTCTGGGAAATATCTCACAGAAACAAAAAAATTTTGACTCGCATTTTTGTGGGAAACTAATCAAGACAGTCGTGTATGGAAAACACGTATTTTTATGGGAAATTAGTCGACAGTCATGTATTGAAAACTCGTATTTTTGTGGAAAATTATTCAAGACAGTCATGTATTGGAAACGCGTATTTTTATGGGAAATTAGTCAAGACAGTCATGTATTGAAAACGCGTATTTTTGTGGGAAATAAGCCAAGACAGTCATGTATTGGAAACGCGTATTTTTGTGGGAAAATAGTCAAGACAGTCATGTATTGGAAACGCGTATTTTTGTGGGAAAATAGTCAAGACAGTCATGTACTGAAAACGCGTATTTTTGTGGGAACTTAGTCAAGACAGTCATTGAAAACGCGAATTCCTGTCGGAAAATGGTCACAACAGTAATATGTTGAAAACTATACTTAGATTTTTTTTCAAGTCGCACATTAGTTGTATTGAAATTATTGGTGTCCAATTATAGTTTTAAAGGCATTAAGGTATTCATATTATTGGTCTATAATTATAGTTTTGAAGGCAATAAGGTCGTTGTATTCATATTATTGGTGTCCAATTATAGTTCAAAACCATTCAACTTCCGAGCTCTTCACAAATTGTTCGCGCGAAGCGCGAACTAGTCCCATCAACTTCCGAGCATCTCAACTTCCGAGCTCCTCAACTTCCGAGCTCCTCAACTTCTGAGCTCCTCAACTTCCGAGCTCCTCAACTTCGGAGCTCCTCAACTTCCGAGCTCCTCAACTTCCGAGCTCCTCAACTTCCGAGTACTTAGCTTGTAAAAAATACGGCGGACAAATTTTGATAGGCAACCTGGTAAATACATATTCTTCTAATTATAAATATACATAAAAATTTGGTCAAAAGCAAAAATCCGAAGAGCGCACTAATCCTGCAGCCAGATCTCAGACTATACCTATTCCTATTATAGTTATTGCATAAAAAGGGGAATTATACGGATACTTGTTCCTCAAAATGCTTTTCTTATTGAATTGAGAATCAAGAATCTTGAATAATGTGCCAAACTTTCAGTTCATTGAACTATAGTGTCCACATTCTTTGAAAGATAATAATGAGTTGCCTGTTGCTTCATGCATGTTAAGTACGTAAAGGTGTCATAAAGATTTAATGAACCTGCATATTACAAGCAATAACTGGCGGGTTATTAAATTTCTCGGAATTAGCTCAGGAACAGCAATCAACCATGCTAGTCGACGTGCTTTCGAGACGATTCATCATTTAATGGAAATGGTGGCGGAAAATTCCTGCGACGGAAAGCGATGGAGAAGGAAATTCCAAGTGCATTCTGCTATTTCAGTGTTTATTATTTATTTGAGTACCCAAACAAGGGACAATTATACAAAATGAAAACGAGTTTTAATTTATACTTAGCTGATACTTGATGAAAATCCGTGTTAATATCTACAGTGGCATTAAAAAAGAACGCAACAGAAGATGAAAAATCTTTATTTGTGATTATTCGAAAAAAATGTATTTGACACATAATGAACACATTTCTCATAACAATTGAAGACCTAATTGGCTAAAGGAGCTAAGCCCGAAAAAGACAATTGTTGGAAAATGGAGAAAAACCTGTAATTTTGTCAAATAAAATGATTTTATTTGTTACTAATTATTAATATGTTTGTAGCAGCTGTGTACTGTACATTAATATTGTAATATCCTTACAAATACACATTGAGAAAATTGTTTTAAATTTGCAATGTATTTTCAATGCTTAGAGTGGAACATTATTTCAGATTCATGGGAATCTTACTTCTATCGTTCAATTTTTAAACTACAAGATGACGCACTTGAAATGATATTTCATTCAGCGAGTAAAATTTCCTTCGATATACTGAAAATAATTGAGTAATAGTTGAATCCCTCCACTATTAGAACATCCACCTGCAACTGGAATGTACATCCGTCTTGGCGTAAATTTTCGCATTGGTTGTAAAATTACGCATCATGGTAAAGTCAGCTCCTACACGTTTCTGTTCATTATTTTTGTGTCCAACTGAGGTATTGAGGCATTGCAAGCAATAAGTAATGAGTGTATTTTGTGCATTGCATCACCAATACAAGGTAAGTGTACTTTATTGAAACCATTACATGATATTTACGAGATTGCATTCAGGTTTCTTCTTCATAATCTTCATAATATCTAAATATCTAATGAAATTGAGAAATATAACCTCAAAATCACTGTGTTTTGTGGGAAACACCGATATCATATGTTGAATTGAGTACCTACATATGAAAAATAACTTAATCGCATCAAAACTTTTGATTTTGAAAGGTTATTTGGAAGTTGTATATGTTTTGAAACGTGTAACTTTCGATTAATGAATCCCAAATTATGAAGAGACCAATAAATTCCTCGGTCGTTTTTTCTTAACACAATACTTACTTTTTTTAGAAAATGTTGGCTGTTGCTGAGTTTATTTGTTACACTTGCTCCCAAAAATTCAAATTCTTAAAAAAAACAACGTACACCAAAAACTCCACAAGTACTTGTTCCATCATTGTAAAATGATATTTTCCCGAATAGAAAGCATCTAGCTGTCGAATAATAGTCCATATTCTACGATAATTTAAATTGAATATTATTGCTCTCTGCCCTAACTGTTTCAAGAATTAACAAGATGGAAAGCCTGTGGCTTGTTGTAAATACAACTTTTTTTGTTTTTAGGACAATCGCACTGAATAGGAAGACCAGCCCATTAATCATTTAAATATAATAATAATGATTAATGTTAGTTTATGATATGCAATGTATTATTCGAAAATGTTTTCAGTTTTTTGCATAAGTATTGGATTTATATATTCAGTTAATGTTTGAAATCTATTTTTATTTCCAATTATTGAAGAGAACTGTACATAATTAACTTAAATATCGTAAAATAATGAAGATAAGGACAGAATCTGTTTAATCTTATGAAACATAGACTTTTTGTTTTACTACTGAACGCCACAGATTCAATTATTTTTTTCTAGTACCTACATGAAGTGAGCTAGACGATTCTTACCCAGATAATACGGGGTCAATATGTCTGCCATTCAGCCGGAGAGGTTAATAAAGGTATAGAAGTGGATAGAAAAATATTGAGGATTTTGGAAACATCCTACGTTAAAAAATTTGAGCAATATATCTTCACTTCACTAAAACAATTTATTGCTATAAGTACTCATCTGGAGACTATTATCAGTCTTGATGGTGCTAGTTTTATTAGCGAAACGTAAATCGAGTATAATATAATGAAGTGCTTTGGTGACCTGAAGACGAATTTCTCGAATTGATGGATACATCTATGGTGTGTTGAATGAAAGACAAAATGTACCTACCTATACAATAAAAAAATATACAGTGAGGTCTTAAAGTAACGGATAAATTAATTTTCTACGTTGTTATCTATTTTCAAGAAAACCCCTGAAACACGTCAATTTATGTTAATTTTTAACACTTTGAAAATTAATTTTGTTATGACGTAAAAATTCAAAATCCAAAGAAAAAGACATGGCTGTATGGACAATTGTATATCATTCTAAATGAGGCATCACTTGACCCCCTATTTCATTATAAAAAATTGGTGGGGTGGCTGTCACTTTGAGGAGGGTGGAAGAGGGGCATTTTTTATGTCACAAAGTATCTTTTCGAAAACATAAATCGATGTATTTCAGGGTTCTTCTTGAATATGGCTAATAAGGTAGAAAAGGAATTTATCCGTTACTTTAGGACTTCACTTTATAAATTCATGATAATGTACTCCCACATTATGAAATTCCAAAGCAAATTCACATCGGAGTGTACTTTTCAAATTAGAAAATCAAACCGTAAAATTACAATGTAAAATTCCACTGCAAATTATTTACGTTAGAGAATCAAACCGTAAAATCACAATGTAAAACTCTAATGCAAATTTTTGTTGTGAAGTAATATAACGATGTAAAGTTCCATCGTAAAATTATGTCATAACGTAAAGTTACATCGAAGAAGTGCACAGAGTTGATAAGAGGAAATATCCAAGGTGATATAACACGTGGTATGCAAAATTCCGCTCGAAGGTAAATTCCCGTTAAAACGGGCGGTAATTTAATTGCCGCTAGTGGGAGCGGAAAAAATTCTCCCAGTGCAGTTTAACTGAATAAGCTGTCGGAAAAAGTCTTTGTTTTTATCCTCGAAGTAAGGTATCATCTTGGAAAGGTCGTTCTTCTTGCTCTGAGATAGTTCAACACCATCGTCAAGTTTTTGGAAACAAAAGGATGCAATATCTTCCATTTTAACCCCACGCTTCAAAACGTTGACCTTCTTCCAAATTTACAGCTGGCCGAAGTAGGTCTTGTAGTACACACAACCTTGTTCAGTTTTGGTGAACTTCATGCTACTTATCGTGGAAATTTTTAATGGCTTTGTGTCTAGAAACTTTGCTGATGCGCAATCAAAATCTAAAAATCTTCCCTTCATATCCAAAACTTTAAATGGCTTGACTGTTCTAGATGACAAAATAACTTCTTTTCATCATCTACAGATTGAATTTTGCATACCTTAGCTCTTTTGTTGAATTGTATCAAAGAGACCCCAGTTTATAAGCTTTCATTTCTTGAAATACTGTTTATTTGAGCTCTGACAGTTTTACGGTCTTGGAAGGTGTATTTGTAGGTTTTCAAACCTGCTCGTTTATCTTTAAAAATGGTTTCACCAGCTTTTTTCTTTTTTACGATGTTCTCAAGTCTCTTGCTTGATTTAATACCAAAAATATTCATAAAGGTTTTTTAAGTACTTTAGTAAATCCTCCATCACCGTTTGGTACTGTGTAGCTTATAGTAGCTTGTCTTCTACTCTGTCCAGCTCCTTCATACGTCTTAAATCTCCGTCGTCCAACAGGTAACACATCAACAAAGCCAAATAAGTAATTTCTTTGGGCGTTACCATCAAGTTGACTGAACTATTGATGGAGCTTTATCATCATGTTTCCAATATCTCGGCATGAAAATTTGCATTTGCATATGGTCTAAAAGAAACAATAATCATTAGGAGGCCATAAGTATGCGATTATGGTTAAAATATTCCATTCATGTAAAAACCTAACCTCATTTTCAGGTGGCAGTCTTCCAAGCACTAACGTCTTCTTTTGAGTAATATACGGTTCTCCTCTTAATCTTGTTTTCTCATCCTCTTTCGAAGAAGAGATCTCTTACTTTCAAGCTTAAAAGCAGTTAATTCATCAGCGTCTACATACATCCATCCTTAATGAACGCAATGTACCTACTAACACAATGTCGACTCACAGCTCACCTGACTGGTTCGTAGCTCCTTTAGCACGCCCAAAGCCACGGCTCTTACCGTGTATCCATTTTGCGAATGTTGGTTACCCACGTTATAATGGACTTGGACCTTAGCTCCTTTAGCTATATATGGGTATCAGTCCGTATATCCCTTAGGTATCGCAAATACGAAAATGACAATTTTGTCTATTAGTTCTATTAGCTATTCCTGTCTTCAATTAATGTATAGTTAAAGTACAACATATACAGGGTGTTCCAAACTCGATGTCCTATTAGACGTTTCTGGAAAACGGTACGTAGGAATATTTTGAATATTTGGTTTCTTGAAAAATCAGTACTGCTCTATCGATCTGAAATATTTTCAGCGATGCGGCGTTGCCACTTTAATCGAAAAGTAGCATTTACTTTGATAATTTGAATGGAATACCCTGTATATTATTGCATCTTTTGCTTTGATATTGCTTTTTGATTATTTTCATATAATACTTCCCTATACCTATCTCCAGTGGATTTTGAGAAAATCAATAATTTCCTTATTTTTTGTGTGAAACACAGCTTCAATTAAACGTTTTTTACTGCAGAATCTGAATATCTAGAGAGCTGAAATTTTGGGTGTAGTTTACAATATCCTGTATATTAGTTATGACTAGGGGAATTCGTTCTCCATTATACAGGGTCTTTGAAAATTTGTGATTTTACCGATAGATAAAAAAGTGATGGAAGGTGCATTTTTTCAAAAATAATACCCTGTATAGTATCAAATATCCTGAAAGAAAATTGAATTTTCTCTCAAATGACGTATCTAAGGAGTCAGGTTTCCGAAATAAAAGAAATTTTTCTATAAATATTGGATTATTCTGCCATATTTTGTATTGGGTAGATATGGAACATGTCATTATGAACATTCGAAAATAAGTCGTCGTCCCATATTTCTAACTGTTCATTAGATACTTATATTTTTTTTCACAACAGAATGAAGGTTCTATTAATCGCTAATTCATGTTTTTGAAGTGATTTTCAATTTGATTTAATGTGAAAATTTAGAAGAGTTAGATCTGGTGATCACGGTGGCCAAGGCTGTGGATCCAAATGTCTTATCCACCAACCTGCGAAGGTTATAGTCAGTTCTCTGCTCACTCCTTGTCTACAGTAATGGAGCACCGTTCAACTGCTACCAACAACTTCGATATACATGAAACGGGAAATTGCCAGAAAGTTCCTAACTGTTGTTCTCAATTTATTCAAATATTTTCCGTATGATTTTCTGAAGGAAATTTAGATTTTTATAAGTCCATATTTATATCCATTCACAGAAATCAACACGTTTTCGAAGAATCACCTCTTGACGCCTCAACATTCCCAAACACAGCATAATTCCATTCAATTGTTCTGAATTTTTTTCTAATCATTTGTGGCAAGTTCATTGAATTTCCTGCATATTCTTGAAATAATTTATTTGCACTAACCGTGAATATAAAACAGATTCGAAATATCAGCATTTCTGGTCACGGCACACTACTATCATTTTCAATTACCAGTTTCGAAATAGGAAATACTGCCAATTGAAATAATCTTTAGTAAGCCGTGACCAGAAAGGAGCAAAACGACCTGTGGGTTTGACAAACAGTGGATTTAATTGTGTTTCTGTCAGAAAGAAGTATAAGAAATGGAATGCAGAAATTATAAATTTATTTCATATTCATGGTGAATGCCAAAGAATTTTTTCCAGAACGTGCCGGAAATTCAATGACCTTCATCCAAATATGACAAAAATTATTAGAAAAAATGTATTGACTGAAATAAATTTGAGTTCTGCTTGAGGACACACGTTTTTTCAAATACCCTGAATGGGAGATAAAATTATTATGGAGATGAAAAACCGAAAAATTTCAAGTCACTGTATTTCTCGGTAAATGCAATATTAGTTTTGGAGAAAACTGCTGTGAAAAAAATAAAACATGTCAATATCCAATGAACAGTTAAAAATATGGGACAGATTCGACGAAAGTAATCAGATTTACATTTGAATAATCATTGTCTACCATTTTGATTCCTAATGAACGCGCAAACGTTTTAATATTATTGTACTAATTTTTGAATTTCCCTAATGACATCTTCCATGACATTTCATATCTACCCAATACAAAATATGGCACAATAATCCAGTTTTTAAAGAAAACTTGCTTTCATTTCAGTAACCTGACTCTTTAGGTATAGGATCATGATACATCATTTGAAAATTATATCCTTCATTTTGAGAAACAGTTTTTAATTCCAAACCTTTCTAACCATGATGTGATAATGAAAGAAGAAGAAAGAACTTTAATCATCTATGAGACTTATACGTTACACATAATAAAATATACAATGTACAAACCTATCCGACTAGTCAATTACAAAGAAAAAAGAAAAAACACAGAAAATACATAAAAAACATTGATGATATAAATATATAAATATATTTTATATAGACACATTGGACGAGCACAATATTAAAATTGCGAAATTTGTCTGCTGAGTAAAATTATATAAAATAAAGATATATTTAAAGTATGCACGAGACATATATTGGACTAGCACAATAATTAGAAATTAAGGAATTCTTCCACACTGTAGAATGTCTGGTCTTCTAAGTATGACTGGACCTTCTTACTAAAACTATTTGTGGTGTTGGGTTGTATATTCCCATCTAGCTCCATTATGTTACTGAACTTGTTGAAGCACTTGATTCCAATGTGCTTAGGTGAGTGCTGACCTATTTCCAGGCGTGAAAATGGCTGGCGAATATTTGTTTTGTATCTTGTATTATAAGAATGTATGTCTTCGTTCTTGTCAAGACAATGCTTATTCTGTTGTGTATATAAAATCAATTGAAGGATAAAAAGACTAGGTAACGTTAGTGTCTCTGCTTTTTTATAAAGTGGCTTACACGATGTCGATGGAGGCATAGAATTTTTTTCTGAGCTATGAAGGCTCTATCGAAGTAGGTTGATGCACCCCAGAATATTAAGCCATATTGAAGGATTGACTGTACTAATCCATAATAGAGAAGCTTTAATACATGTAATGAAACGGTTTCCCTCAAGTTTCTCAGCATATAACAGTGAGTACTTAGTTATTTGTTACTGTATTTATGTGAGCTTCCCATGTAAGTTTGGAATCTACTGTTACCCCTAAAAATTTTATAGTTTCCACGCTTCCGATGTCCTGATGATTCCCATTCTTCTTATTCTGTATTATTGTATTATGATTTACACAGCTCCTTTCAATTGGGTTGTGAGATTGATTGATTGTCACTCTGGAAGCCTGGACATAATAGGAGCAAGGACACGAACAAATTTTTTTACTCCAAATATCTCTAAAATACACAACGCATATATAAATGAACCCAAAAAATACTTTTGGGGTAAAATTTCAATTATAGGCGTTTCTGAATCAGCCAAAAGTCGTATTCTAATCGGGTTGATTGTGACGTGACACGGCAATGCTATTGGTTGCTCGAAACTCTCGGGAAATGACAAAAATTTGCAATGGCTCGAGAAAGAAGCCATTTAAATTTTGTAGACTTAAAATATTTTAAAAATTTAAAAATATTGACAGGTAAAAAATATGCCAATTGAGGCCACAAGGTACAGAATCCATTTGACATATTTTTAAAATGTATAGTTAAAGTTCTGGATTTGACGTATGAGTGCAGCCGTCTGACGAAAAAAAACAAAACAGAACATTCTTC
This sequence comes from Chrysolina oricalcia, assembly GCA_944452925.2. NCBI lineage: Eukaryota > Metazoa > Arthropoda > Insecta > Coleoptera > Chrysomelidae > Chrysolina > Chrysolina oricalcia. The sequence goes on from OX101815.2 coordinate 60,028,967, forward strand.
TTTGTAATACAATCCTGCCTACTTGTTCTCTTGAAGTGATATTGAAATAACATACTCTGAAAGATGGAATATAATATTAATTCCAGCGATAACATTACTCATTCTTCTCGTCTCCGCCATGAAAAAAAAAACATAATTCATCTGGGAACAGTTATTATTCATATCGTCGCGAATACCCACCTCAACTTGAGCCATGAATTCTGTTTGATTGACATTTTTAATATGTGAAAATTCCTTTCTGAAAAATTACTGAGGTACGTTGCGGCGTAGCTGTCAATATTTAGGCGCGATGGAAATATTTGGTAAAAGCATGTGTGTTCCAGGAATAAAAGACTGATGAGAGTGAATTTTGGTTTAGTTCAAACTCGAGAGAGTGGATTATAGGGCTGAAAAATACGATTGAAATAGTTTGAAATGGGGCGTCATGAACAGATATGCTACAGGGTTGAGATGCAGCACAAATAACACAAATAATAATTTTGTAATAACTATATTCAAAATAGAAGATAAATTTGCTCTTTGGAAATGTAACACTTCAATACAATCAATCAATGTTCTTTATTGTCATGAAGAGCAAATAAATTAATTTGGACGAGGCACTCGTGTTCATAAATTGAAATAAAATAATACTTACTACTACAACTAGATGATTACCAAATATGTGCAAACTAACATATGCAAGAAGAATTATTCGTATTGATGAAAAATTCGGATTAGGAATGGAATCCTCAGCAGTGAAATACTCAATTGAATCAAAAGTTATCAGCAATGGATATGCTAGGTATGCTACACAGCAAGAGGTAAATGGACTTTTTGAAATTATCATCAGTATTAATCTCTCTTAAATAGTCAGTTAGGTGATTGAACATCTTGCAACCATGATAAATAGTAGAGTCGTTCACTAACGTGAAGTTTGGTCTGGGTAAGTTGATACTGTTTTTGTTGCGAATAGGATAGTAGCTAGCGGTATTGAATTAATTTTAATGTTCTTATAATCAAGCTAACCGTGTCTGGAATATGGCCACAACAGTATTAAACTTATATGAGACAAATAGGCGTTTGCATGGATCTTATACCTTTGCTTTCGATCTGGATCTGATAGTTATTTTTTTTTGTAATATCAATATTCATGATATTTTTTTATTATATACTCCCCAGAAGTGGGTGCTGTATCTCACATAGGTATTTAGTAATGCGTGGTATCCTGCTTTTGCTGCAGAGAACACCATTTTCACAGCGAAACACCCGGAGGCCAGTTTTTTATTTAGATTTATGATGTGCTCTTCAAATTAAAGACTATTGCCGAGGAACATCCCTAGGAACTTGGTATTGTTGAGGCTCCCTATGTAACTATTATCTAGGTCGATATTACCGATATCTGGTTGGTTCTGGTCCGATGAGCGTCGATGCTCCCAAAGTGGTTTGAAAGAAAACCTGCATGATTGCAGGGCCTTAACTGCCGCCTGACCATTGGAGAAAATTACTATGTGTTGTTTTCTGGATCATCTCCTTAGAATTCCTCTAGTGTAAACGAAAAAAGCCATTACCTTGGCTTGAAATATAGAGGGTCGAGTCTGATGTCTGCCCCCTGTATATTCCAGCCCCAACGATTAACTTTAAGCCATAGTGCCCCCGATTAGGTTGGCCAGTCTTACGATGTATCCAAGCATGGCTGATATCTACTGGTTTAGAGCTGGAACAACATTCTTTACCCTGAGGGCTGATGTGATGACGCATATGACATGTTATCAAAAGCCCCTCCTACGTTAAGAAATGATATGAGTGCAATCTCTCTTTTCGTCTAGGCTATGTAGCTCCGCATGACAGAATTTTCCAGGTTGATAGGCGTGTTGGTACTCCGAGAAAATTGGATACTCTGAATAATCATCTCGAATATTCCTAACTAGTTTATCAATCGTTTGGAGCATGAACGATGAGAGGCAGATTGGTCTGAATGCCTAAGCCTGGGCATAGGAAGATTTCCCCAGCTTCGGTATGAAGACCACTTCGAACCTTCGCCAGGTGATAGGTGTGTATCTGTAGGCTCACCCTGTACAGCCTCATAAGGTGAGGAATCAATAGGTCTGCTCCCCGCTGTAGTAGTAAAGGTTGGATTTCGTCTGGCCCTGCTGATTTGTTTTCACGAAATTCCCAGGTTTTCGGCGAAACCATCTCAAAAGCAGAGCTTGTGCGAGAAAAGGAGATCTGGGACCTATAGTTTAAATGAAAGTTGAATCCGAACCACTTCAGCTCAGTGACACGCGACCAGGGATCAAACCCTGACCGCCTGGGTGGAAGCCAAACGCTATAACGCCACGACCACTTCGCTCAAATTTGAATAGACCAAAGGTTGCTATATTTTCGCTATATTCCATGTTTTCAGTGAGGGTCTAGCCTCAACTATGTGCACTCTGTATAGATTATTATCCTGATTTGGTGAATTATCCGTAGGCTTGCATTAGCGTACCCCAGGAACAAAAGTAGCGTTTATTACGTTTGGCTCCCATCGTGGGCCGAAATTTTGTAACGGGATCTAAATCAGACTAAAAATTAAAAAATGTTGATACATGGCAAACTTTACAAGTAAAGAAGGGCACTGTACAGATTTTCTTGAATTACCATTTGTTTAATTTTCAGACTGTGGATGGTTCAAATTCGTAAGAATATTCTCCACGAAACCAAACTTTCAATCAAGATCTACATCAATTCCAGCTCGTGGATGAAAGCGTCCTACATCATCTTGATTCCGGAGAGGTGTACACTCACCTAAGGGATGAACAAAACAACACTGCTCCGAAAAGGTTATCACAGTCTCTTTGTAGGTATTTTGTGGCGTCACCAGAACTCATTGATGACTTCATTCATACTTCCTTAGTAGGAACTGGAAGTATCGTAGGACCATTTGACAAATGGAAATCAATAACATGATGACGAATTGTAGCATTAGCTCTGCGTCTTGACCAGGTCTGCACTGATGATCAACAAAGCGGATTTGGTTGATTTTTTTAGACAATAAAGTTTATTTATCTATTTATAGTTGTTACAAAAAGTATCGCGTTCCTATGATAAAACCATTCCATGTGTTGGGCATGTGTTCGGAGTATTCAACATTCAAGATGATACTTTTGTCTGAAATCATCTCTACTGTAAAGATATTTTTGTTCTGAAGACTCATTTCAATTTCTTTTTTCGACTTATAATAGCGTAGAATCATCTGCATACGAACAGGAGAAAGCATATTCAGGAGGACCAGGGAAAACTTATTGACACACAGTGTAAACAAAATAGCCTCACCACTAAGCCCTGCGGGACTCCAATTCCGGTTAGGAGTCTACTAAAAAAATGAGTTGATTGTTATTATTGTTTTGGATTGACGTGGCCTTTACTTGATGGAAATTCATAGTATATGACACTTAAGGTAATGTATTACATTCGCTTGAAAAAGATACAGTGTATCGAAACATGTCGCGAAGACAATAAATCTGTGGAAATTTAATCGTGTTTACCTTAGTGTCATATGTTATTATTGTGAAAATGATTCATTTTCTATCTCAGAAATCCTACTTCGAGGTAAGAAGACAGTTAACTATTCATGAAGTTCACCAAAGATTATGTTTCAGTAAAACTTATCCAGTAAACTATTATGGACTCAGTCGAACGATTGGCTGAGATCGCAGAAAACTTCACCAAACCTTTGCCAGCCTTCAGGAAATATTGAGTTTTGTCACATGGGCTGTCGATAGCTGAGTACAGTACGAAAACGATGCTGATTTTCTACAATTGTGTGTTTTGGGAAACAATTACTTGCCAGAATTTGTGGATTTCTGTTATTAAAAATTGTTGACAAAACCGCGGTTTTTAATTTTTGTAGAAAATATCCCAGCTATAAATGAATTACGTAGATTATGGGATTGATAATCTGAAAGAAGATATATTATCTGGGCTCCAACTGTACTTTACTTTGTTTTATTTATGATTTCGAGCACCTGCTTGTAAATTCAAAATTGGTCTGGAGTCCTTTGAATTGTTTGTCCCAAAGTATTAGTCATCCAGATGATTCAAAACCATATGGTTCGAAGAAAACTTGACACAAAAATATTTTTTGACACATAATCATTGATTTGGAAATTAAATCCAAAAGAGATGAGAGAAGTTATCAGAATCTTATTTCTCCTCGAACCTAGTCCATTCCGGACCAGAGAATACATTGTCTCAAATCATAAAAATCCCTTTCTGTTGAATCCCGAGACACGATGGCAGATGGTAACATAAAGGCTCAATAATGCCGGCTAAACGAACAATTTGAATTTGAATGCGCATACGATGACTTGAATTTCCTTTGTTGTCCTCATTTATTTGGGAATAGAGGAGTATTCAATAGATTATCGCTTTATCATGGTCTTCACTTAATAGTACACAGTGATGTTTCATGGTTGATTTTTGTGTTAAAGGTATAAAGTTTTAACGCTAGGATAACGTAATCTGAAACAATCTTCAAAAAAAACAATAAAGGGTATGAAGTATTATCAGGATATTTTTGTTGTCGTTTTTCATATCATCATGATATCATTATTGATGAAATTTGTATTATCAGGATATTTTTATTGTCGATTTTCATATTATGACATTATATGAAAAACATACTCTTATATCCTCTATTGTTCTGTTAATGATTTTTTCAGATCATGCTATCCTCGCGTTATAACTTTATACTTATAAAACATAATTAAACAATGAAACATCACTGTGTTCTATTACTAAAAAGTGAGAAAAAAATCAGAACAGGATGAAACCCATTGGAAAAGTGAGAAAATATAACACAAATGAAAAAAAAAATTAAATGCGCAATTTGCGGTCGGGAAGTGGAAGGGGTTGATATTTTAAGTGTGGAAAACTGTTTATCACGATTTCCTGCAAAACTGCGAGTCCTATCAAAAAGAAAACTTATATGGCAAAGTTGTAGGTAATGAAATTTGGTGAAAACCTACCTCTTCATGCCCCAAACACTCCTGTAGGGGGTTCAAAATATCTGTTTTTCTCCTTATTCGAAAAAGCACCCCAATTTTCAATCGAATATTCTCACTTCAAAATATCTGCTTTTTGAAAAAAACCGGTGTGCTTTTTGTTCGCTGAAATCTGCAGTTTTTGAGTAAAGTGTATATTTCAATAAACGGGTGGCGGAAATTTGATCGAAACACAAATGATAGAAATTTTTATGATAGAAGTCTTTTGATCGAAAAACAAAAGATAGAATGTACTTTTCACAGAAATTACATTTGATCGAAATTTTTATGATAGAAAATACATTTGATCGAAATTTTTATGATAGATCATACATTTGATAGAAACACCATTTGACAGAAAACACATTTGATCGAAACAATTTTTGATTGTTGATACATTTTGAATTTTGCTTTGGTTGTCAAGGTCTGAAACGTCAACTTTGATTAGTAATTGAGTTGTCAATACAAGTTTCTTGTAAGATGGAAATCAAAGATTTTGAATTTATTGATACCACAAAAGGGAAAAAAAAAGATTTATCATAATGGATATTTTTACATTAAGGAAAAATCCGATCCAATTAAGTCTTACTGGCGGTGTGAGGAATGGCGAAAATTGAGATATTCCTGTCGCATTGTCGGAGAAGTAGAAAGATTTTTTATTAGAAAGGAACACAATCACGAAGGATCCGCAGTAAAACTTGAGGTGAGCAAGTGTATCAATAAAATGAAAAAGGACGCAGGAACAAGCAGAGATGCTCCTAGAGCTATAATTTCCAGACATAGTGCTGGCTTAAGTGAATCTGCGTCATTTGGAATGCCTTCCGTTTCAAGCCTGGGACGCAGTATTAGGTCTACCAGAGAAAAAGAAAGTATTGGTCCAACTGTCCAAAAATTGAGGATTTTTTCTTGCCAGAACAATACCAAAAAACTGAGAAAGGCGAAAACTTTGGTTGTTTTTCAATCAGAAGGTACTGTGGATAAGTTTATTATATTCGGAACAAAGCGAAACCTGGAACTTCTTGGAAATTGCACTGCTTGGCATATGGACGGTACGTTTTCGATTGTGCCTGAACTGTTTTACCAGTTATATACCGTACATGGATGTGTAAGTGGAACAACCTATCCATTAGCATATGCATTGCTTAACTCCAAGACGGAAAACATCTACACTAAGGTTTTTGAGCAATTGCGAATGAAAATGGAAACAGTTACAGTAACAACAATTATAACTGATTTTGAATTGGCAGCAATAAAAGCCTGTCGGTTACTTTTTCCAATGGCTGAAAATCAAGGATGTTTTTTCCATTTCAAACAGTGTCTATATAGACAAATTCAAAGACATGGGCTTAAACAGCAGTATGACTCCGATGCAGATTTTCAGTTAGAAATCAAACTCTTAGCAGCAATAGCCTTTGTACCTTTAGAATTTGTTGTCCGAGCATTTGAAGTAATTTCCAATTAAAACGTCATTCGTGAAGACGCTAAGGGTTTTGTTAACTACTTCGAGGATACGTGGATAGGAAAATTCGAGAGAAGAGATAGAAGACGGCCTAGTTTTGATCATAAACTTTGGAATTGTTACTAACAAACCCTTGTAAATCGCTATAAAACTAACAATATCGTTGAAGGATGGCATAGAAGTTTAAAGGGGCAATTTCATGCGAAAAAACCATCTGTCTGGAAATTTATAGAAGGGCTACTTCGAGAACAGAGCATTATGGAGCTGAAATTACAACAACAAATTTGTGGGTGTGCTGAAATACAAAAAAGAACGAACAAGTTCTATAAAGATAAAAATAAAAGACTGTAGTTGTCAGACGATTCCATGAAGAATTTGAAGACAATGATGATTTTTTCTTACAATATTTGAAAGCTGTTGCTTCTAACATTTAGTTTCTAGAATTAGTTTTGTCGTTTTGTTGGTTCATTGGAGATTAATTGTTATTTCGATATATTGACATGTCTATCGAATGTGTTGTCTATCAAGTAGTGTTTTTATTGATGGTATTTTTTATAAAATGTATTTTCTTTCTTTAAAAAATCGATCAAATATGTTCCTATTAAAATTAATTTCGATCAAAAGACAATGATGCTTTTTTCTTACAATATTTGAAAGGTTCGTTTGAAAGTTTTAGACAATGTTGTGAATTGATTTCTTTATTGTGAACTTCCACTGTCTGGAGTGTTTTAATTAGCACGATGCCGACGTTTCAGTCGGTACAGTATCTCCGATCGTTATCAAGTGTAAACTGTTAACCAGTATATTTTTTGTATGAAAACATGTTTCTCCAATCATAAGTCAAATTGTGTATTCCTGTGAATATAGTGTTTTCTGAAACTCTTGCTTTTTACTGTTGAAAAGCACAAAGATCATCTTACCTATAGTATCTTTTATCTCTATTTCTATTAATATTTGTCAAAAATCCATCTCTTATTCTGCAGATAACGATACCCACGACCTCCTGTACCAATCTGAGCAGCTCACAGGCACTGCTGTTTAAAATGAAGTGATCAAAAATAAGCATTTATTTTTAGTTGCACCAGTTAACACTTGATAACGATCGGAGATACTGTACAGATTGAAACGTCTTGCCAATAAAAACACTCTAGACAATGGATGTCCGCAACGGAAGTATTCAATTTCTAAAATTTATTTTGTCTTTTTGTTGGTCTATTGGAGATTACTTATTTTTTCGATGTAATGACGTGTCTATCAAATGTATTGTCTATCAAATAGTGATTCTATCAATTGTATTTTCTGCCGTTTATGTTTCTATCAAATGTATTTTCTATCTAAAAAAAATCGATCAAATGTTAAAAATACTTTCGATCAAAAGACTTCTATCAAAAAAATTTCTATCATTTGTGTTTCGATCAAATTTCCGCCACCCTTCAATAAACAGCCCAAAAGGTTACATAATGATTTGAAAAAAATTTTTCCAATTCGAGTTTATTTTTGCATTTTCTGAGAAAATTTGCAGAAGTAATGAATATTTTTCACATTATCAGAAATTATAGAATTCAACGAACAAAAAGCACACCGATTTTTTTCAAAAAGCAGATATTTTGACGTGAGTATTTTCGATTGAAAATTAGGGTGCTTTCCCGATATCAAATCCTAATAAGGAGAAACAATAAATATTTCGAATCCAAAGAATCACAGTATGATTGGGACATAAAAATGTGAGTTTTCACCAAATTTAGTGAAAAAAATAAAAATAAAACAAAAAAATGTTTTTTTTGAATTTTTCGCATATTACCTACAGCTTTACCATTCAACTTTGACTCGTGGTTTTGTTGGAAATCGTGTCGAAACCGTTTTCCACCCTCAAAATCTCACCCCCTTCCTCTTCCCGAGCTCAAATCACCCGTAAATTATTTTCCACTTAATTTTGTTATATTTTCTTACATTTTGGGAACATCCTGTTCTAATTTTTTTAGTCTAAAAAATTATCGAACTTGGACTATATTCATTGAAGACCATGACGAATAATCTATTTAATACCCACTCTTCTATTCCCCAATAGCGGTCAAGAGGTACTATACAATGTGATCTATTCGGATGTGACCAGTCTCGTATAATTTGGATTGAACTTCCTTGAGGTAAGTTCTTTGATCCTTAATTCTAGCTACTATAAAAATTGGTTCCGTTGAATTCCTTCTTATAATTTTTAATCGATATCGAAAAAACAACGTTGAAAGAAAAATAGTCGGTGGAATTTATATTTGACTGTTGTAATTTTTAAGGTTTTTGGCATAGTAGATGTTTATCTGATGATCATAATACATATACATTATTAGAGGTTTATCCATAAAAATATGCACTCACCTCATTTAATCTCAAGATAATCTTTTTGATTTTTCCTGTTCCCTGTTTCACCAACTCAGCCACTTTTAAGGTTAAACCCCTCCTAAGACCCTACTGAAACAATTCAATTGTTTCATGGGGTTTCAATACCGGCAGCCAAATTCTCAGAAATGATTATCATGTCCAATCTTTCTTCGCTAATACTGGCATATGATAATAATAATAAATATGCTTTATTATCATTAGACAGGGTCTTGTTGACAAAGCTTAGGTAATTGTCTTAAATATTAAAAATGGTAAATCATAAAAATGTTAATTCGTCACAAACAATAGTAAAAAATACAAAAGGCGTGAGGTTATAAACAGATATAAAATAGACAATCTCAATTATAATAGTTCAGCTAACAATTATTATTGAAATATTCCTGCAAACTATAATAGGGTCTATCGGATTGGAATCTTTTGACTGCCTCCCTAAATTGGGAAACAATCAGATCAGCAGATCTTATATACAGGGGTAAATGATTGTACATTTTCCCACCATTGTAGAATATAGAGTCAACGGTAGTTTTAAAGTGTGGCTGCTGTTCCGGGTGTTATAGTCAGATGTGGATGCAGCGAGATTCAAAATATGTTTATTCATCAAATAAATGGATTCCAGGATAAATAGTGCAGTTATCGTCAGAATTTAATATTTTTTAAAGTGGAGTCTACAAGATTCTCTTGGTTTTAGGTTACAAATATACCTCATAGCCCTTTTTTGTAGAATCAGTAGAGGTTTGAATAATGTTTGACTTCAAGCTCCCTAAAACGGTATTCCATAGCGTATCTGGGAGTCGATAAGTGCATAATACGCCATTTTGGCTGTGCTGAACCCTAATTCATTGGAAATCACCCTAACCGCATAACATACCGAGGCGATCTTACCTGTAAGTTGCCTAACACTCCTAGAAATTTCGTGTGATTTATATTTTCCAACGATATGTCTTCCAAGAGAAGTTCATCTAGCGAACATCTAAATTAAAACAAATTTGTTTTTTGTCAAATTAAAAGATAAGACGTTTGCATCGAACCAGTTTTTTTCTTTTTTTAGATCGGTAGTTGTTATGTTGTGCAGATTCCAGAGAATAGTTGTATCGACAAAGTCGAAGTACCCTTCTCTCCACATACTTTCACAAAGTGGAAAATATGAGGCAAAAATCCGACAGAAAACAACTACTTCCCTGGCTAATGCCACGACGGATATAGAACTACATCTGACAGATATTTGTGCAACGTTCTTCAAAGAAGACACAGTTGCAAGTGCTTATTGCAGACAAACAAAAGATTATCCTTAATTTGGCTGGGGATTACCTCCAGCAGACATGTTTCGAGGTTGTTACCTCTCATCAGTGCAAGGATAGGTCCGACAACTTTGAGTTGTCTTGTCCCTGCCAAATGAATTATATGAATTATTAGATAAACAGTAGGTTATAATTCATTTGGCAGGGACAAGACAACTCAAAGTTGTCGGACCTATCCTTGCAATAACAACCTCGAAACATGTCTGCAGGTGGTCATCCCCAGCCGAATCTCCGCCCTTGTACAGAGGTATGACCACAGAGGTTTTCAGAAAAGGGGGAAAGGAACCCGTTTTGAAGGATATATTGATCAGTGTAGACAATACCTGAATGGCATTAAATGGAAGGTTTTGTATTATTATTTTTGGTATTTCATCGTAACCTGTGGTATTTTTATTTTTTATGTCCTTCAAGATTTCGATCAATTCATAAATGTCATACAGAATCAGGCTCTCTTCTACTCCTAGATTTTCAAGATGGATCATATGGATCATATGGGCTAGTAATACTTTTACTCATATCTTTTGCAATGGAGCAGTAAAAGACTTAGAGTAATGTTGAATTTATGTTTTCTAGATTTTCCCCTTGAGTCATTTATGATTGACCAGGACTCTTTCATCCTATTGTGGGACTTATTGAGTCTATTACTGTAAAATAATTCTTTTGCTCGCTTGATTGTGGCTCTATAGATTCTACGGTATTTATTGAAATAGTTTAAATAATAGAGATTATTGGTGAATTTTAGAATATAATGCATTTACCGCAGATTACTAGAGGATATTTTCAGACATTTTGTCAGTCATGGTTTTCTTCTTTTATTTTTTATTATCTGTTTTGGGAACGAAGTATTGAATAGCACATTGTGAAATGAGGAAAATGGATCCGTATGACAAAGAATACTCTCCCAATAAATTTTAAGGCAATTCCGATAGAACCTATCATAGTTTGCTCCACTAAATAATCTTCCACACTTACATTCGTTTTGATTCTTTGAATAGCAGAACCTCACCGAGTAGCCGACTGCCTCATGGTCAGATGGTGGATATACCGCTAATTCCATGTAAAATTTCAAGAGTATCGACTAGTTCAGAACCTTGCGTGATAAATTGAAAGCAGTCCAATAGTTTTTCACTGTCGAAGTGTATGTATCCCTAGGGTACGATTCCGTGCTCCTGCTGCATTTCGAAATCAAGTTTGGACCACGGAGGCGAGACCGATCACTTACAGATCGAGACCATAAAGAGCGGAAGAATTGTGCGGATTTAATGTAGTCAGGATAATCAGCAGGAGAATACTCTTGGCATCTCACATGGAAATGAATCTCGTAGGTATTTCATGACCCATGAAGGATATCGCACAATTCGACAGTTCGGTACGTAGTGTCGTAATTTCAAAGATCAGAGTAGAATAGAATGGAATTTGCTTATTGATTTTAAGAGAGTAAAACTCTTCTTATCAAACATAATATCATGAATGTTATATCTTGATTATGCCTTAATCTACGCAGTTTTTGGCTATTTGACGGTTAATTTGGGGTTATATCAAAAAGTGTTGAATTAAGAAGTTTCAGATTTTATTATTATCTACAACTTTATAACCAAACATATTTCGCTACGAGGTTACGTTTCGCCGCAAATCGCAAAAAAAACGTTTTCAACCCCTAAACTTCATCCCCATTTCACCATTTTGAATGTTTTCCTGTTCAAATATTTTTTTCTCCTAAAGTTGGAACCTCAACAACATTTTCCATCTTGTCCTTGCCTGTTCCTTTTTTTCTACAACTATTGAAAATCATTGAAAATATTGAGAAAATCATGATTCAGATAGACGGTTTTTCTCAATTTTAAGCGGCTTAACGATCAATAAACCACCAGGTTACGTCGACCATTCGAAAGTAGATATTTCACCAATCAAAATAATCACTTATAGACCTTCGAAATACAAAAAGACACTAGAACAATAGTTTGTGGAGAATAAGGGTATATTTTTCGAAAAATATACTTAACTCCAAAACTAGTCCTATTCTGAATTTTGAAACAATTAGGCTAATTTGAAACCAGAAAGGACATATTCGTACAAATTTTCATGTAAATCAAATCATTTAATCTGGAGAAAAAAAATAATTACTGAAAAATCAGTTTTTGCCATTTTGACGGATAATTTGATGTTATGTCTGTGATGTACACGTAATTGTGATTATTACTCATGCATGATTAAGGGAATAAAGAATCCCAGCTCTTGACTCAGTCGGCCCAGTCAGTCTTGATACGGACATCGACGGAGTTGAGTGCGGGTACAAATCTAGAGTGTTAGTGTTATTCCAAATACCCGAATACCTGAAGTGTGTACTAAGAGTGACTATTAACTACAGTGTACACCACATTGGCGACGAGGATAAAGCAAAGAAAAGGGCTGTAAGTACGAAATGCATTCATTGAAAGAAAAATTTTGATAAGTATCATACTGATTGGTATCTATATCTCATGTAATGAGACAAGGAAGCCAAATCCCGAATGGTAGGGCTGAGGTATTGATAAAGCAAATTGCACAAAGTACCAAAGGTACTGAGGTGTCGGAAACTCGCACCTGTGGGAAAAAATAAAGTGTCTAAGGTGTCGAAAACTCGCACCTGTTGCAAATTGCACAAAGTACCGAAGGTACTGTGGTGTTGAACAATCGCACCTGTTGAGAAAAAGAGTAACTAAGGTGTCGAAAATTCGCACCTGTATGCAAATTGCAAAAAAAAGTACCGAAGGTACTGAGGTGTCGGAAACTCACACCTGTGGGAAAAAATAAAGTGTCTAAGGTGTCGAAAATTCGCACCTGTGTGCAAATTGCAAAAAGTACCGAAGGTAGTGAGGTATCGGAAACTCGCACCTGTATTACTAAGGAGTCGAAAATTCACACCTGTTAGCAAGTTGCATGTAGTACCAAAGGTACAGAGGTATCTCGCAAAATCGCAAAATCGCAAAAAAAAAAAAAATAACAAACTGTTTGTTCCAGAAACATGGCAAACATTCCTGCACTGGAAAATTTTGACTGTGATGGAGATGCCAGCTCTGTAGGATTACAATGGCAAAAATGGAAAAGGGCCCTTCTAATATACTTGGATGCTGCTAGCATCACTGACCCACTCAAGAAGAGAGCAACCCTTTTACATTTTGGAGGGTTGGCCTTACAAGAGATATTTTATAATCTTCCTGGAACAAATGTGAACCCATCTGGTAGTGAAGAACGCGATGTGTTTCATATCGCAGTAACAAAACTGGATGAATATTTTGCCCCTAAACAAAGCAAGGTGTATGAACGGCACTTGTTCAGATTATTGAAACAAGATGATAGTGAGAAATTCGAAAAGTTCCTGGTGAGGCTTAGGCACCAAGCTGAAAAGTGTCAATTCAAGGATCTAGATGAACAGCTTATTGATCAAATAACGGAAAAATGTTCATCACTCGAACTGAGGAGGAAAATACTAGCTGCAGGCGATGCAATAACCCTAAATATCGCTGAAGCTAATTCCTTAGAAACCATAGAAAGACAACTGTCAGGATTCATCGATAAACCAACAACCAGTGTAATGAACACCGTTAATGCCCTCGCATCACAAAAAAATTATAGACACCTTCGGCCGAAATGTTCACGCTGTGGATCACAGGAACATAGCATCAAACAAAGATGTCCTGCTATAGATATTACCTGTGGAAAATGTAACTTCAAGGGCCACTTCGCAAAATGCTGCAGGTCGAAACGAAAGTCGAGCAAACCAAACTTTCCACCCAATAAAAGATTCAAATCAAAACCGAGACCAGAAGCAGAAGATGTCGATCTTGTTTCAGAACCTGAAGAAGCAGAGTACGTGTTTCACATCGATAGTGATGATACGATCAACTGTGCAGTAGGTGGGGTGAATATTAACATGCTCATTGATTCAGGTAGTAAATCTAATACAACTTGGGAAATCCTAAAGAAAAAGAAGGTTATGGTATCAAATCAAAATACTAAGCCTAATAAAATTCTATTTGCCTATGGCTCAAAAAATCCCTTACGCATCGTTGGTTCATTCGAGGCCACTATCAAAATAGGTTCTAAACAGAGTCAGGATACCTTTTACGTAATAAAAAATGGCAAAAGGAACTTGTTAGGTAAAAATACTGCTATTTCTTTAGGAGTTCTCAAGATCGGACTAAATGTGAATAATATAAATACTGAACCGTTTCCTAAATTTAGAGGTATAATAGTTCGTATCCCTACAGGCAAGTACCTATTCCCTTGGAGTGGAAAATAAATGAAAAACTTAAAGAACTTATTTCATTAGATATAATCGAAGAAGTTGAAGGTCCTTCGGTATGGGTATCACCTATGGTACCAGTTTTGAAAGAAAATGGCGATATAAGAATATGTATAGATATGCGTAAGGCTAATACCGCAATACTTAGGGAAAATTATCCGCTCCCAACAATGGATTCTCTATTGCCAAATTTTCGTAAAGCAAAATATTTTTCTAGATTAGAGATAAAAAATGCTTTCCATCAAATCGAAATATCGGCAAGGTCAAGATATATTACAACATTCATCAGTAGCAAAGGTCTCTATAGGTACAAAAGGCTTCTCTTCGGAATTAACGCAGCTCCTGAAATATTTCAAAAAATTTTGGAGAAAATGTTACTACCATGCGAAGGCACAATTAATTTTATTGACGATATACTTATTTTTGGTAGTAACGAAGAAGAACATGATAGACGAGTTAAATTCACAATGGAATTACTATTTGAGAATAACGTGCTACTGAACAAAGATAAATGCATTTTTAAAATGAAAAAAGTCAAGTTTCTGGGGCATACATTATCACCAACAGGGATAAGACCATTAGAGGACTATATTAATGGTATAAAATCGTTTAGGACACCTAAAACGATTGACGAAGTTCATAGCTTTTTAGGACTGGTTAACTTTATCGGAAAGTGGATTCCCAATCTTGCCACTTTGACTGAACCATTACGGGTGTTATTGAGAATAAAATTGGGTAAACATGTTAACATCTTAAAACATTGGGGTAACGATCAGGAAGATGCATTCAGAAAACTCAAAGAATTCTTAGCGAATATTCCTACATTAGGATACTATGATCCGAACGACAAAACCCAAGTCGTGGCAGACGCAAGTCCAGTGGGGCTAGGCACTGTGTTGATACAGTTTGACAAGAACGGTCCCATGATAATTGCTTACGGTAACAAAAGTCTTTCCGATTCCGAAAAGCGTTATTGTCAAACTGAAAAAGAAGCTCTTGCTCTCGTATGGGCAGTCGAACATTTCAAAATTTACTTGTACGGTAAGGAGTTCGATCTTATTACAGACCACAAGCCCTTAGAAGTAATTTTCGGACCAAGGTCACGACCTTGTGCCCGTATAGAACGATGGGTACTGCGTCTGCAGTCATTCAGCTACAAAATTCTATATCGTCCTGGAAAAAACATCATCGCTGATCCCCTGTCTCGTTTATGTCAAACAAATTCATGTACTCCATTTGGAAGCGATGGTCACATTCACCATATTGTCGAGTACTCTCGTCCAACTGCTGTTAATTTACAAGAAATACGTGAATCATCAGAAACAGATGAGGAAATTCTAGGAATAAAGTCAGGCATTGAACAAAATGTTTGGGGTGAGACAGTGAAGCATTGTCAAGTTTTTCAGGCAGAATTTTGTTTGTGTGAGGGTATTCTATTAAGGGGCAATAAAATCGTTATACCGAGAATCTTGAGACAAAGAGTTCTAGATGCTGCACACGAGGGACATCCGGGTATTGTGGCTATGAAAAGCAGACTTCGTACCAAGGTGTGGTGGCCTAAAATTGATGAACATGCGGAAAAAATTGTTAAATCGTGCAAAGGGTGCACTCTTGTGTCGACACCAATGGCTCCTAACCCGATGAAGAAGAGACAAATTCCAAGCGGGCCATGGATAGATGTTGCCATTGACTTTATGGGGCCACTTCTACATGGTGATTATATTTTCGTGATAGTTGACTATTTCAGCCGATATAAACAACTTAAAATCATGAGATCTATCACGTCAACGAATACAATCAATGTCTTAAAGGAAATTTTTGCTAGGGTTGGGTTTCCAGTTTCCATAACATCCGATAACATCCACAAGCAATGAAATAAAAGCATTTTGCATTGAAAATGGTATCAAACTATATCACACTATACCCTATTGGCCTCAAATGAACGGCGAAGTTGAACGCCAGAACAGGGACATTTTGAAAAGACTCAAAATTAGTCAAGCTTTAAAGAAAAACTGGCAACAGGAACTCTTGGATTACCAAATGATGTACAACAGTACTAACTCAGGAAACGAATATCGGCGGAATATAGTCCATCTGAAAAAAGTAGAAGGAACCTGGAAAATACTGAATGATGAACATATGGAATAAAAAAAAAATATATAAAAAAAAATAAAAAAAAAAACAAACCGAATGGAAATATGATGTTGTACTCGGTATGTATTGATTATGACATTCCAGACAAAATGTATTCTTATATTTTAGTTTACTTAAATATACTATGATTTCAGGTGATCCATACCATCAAAATCCTGTCATCTATATGCTTAAATTTGTATATAATATTTATTGGAGAAATTGTCATTTTCTCATTGTATTATTTAGTAATCATGATTTTGTTATTGTTAGGTTTATAACTCATATATATATATATATATATATATATATATATATATATATATATATATATATATATATATCCTAAATAGAATTTCGTATTTCATATTAAGACATACTGGAAAAAAGGAGAGATGTGATGTACACGTAATTGTGATTATTACTCATGCATGATTAAGGGAATAAAGAATCCCAGCTCTTGACTCAGTCGGCCCAGTCAGTCTTGATACGGACATCGACGGAGTTGAGTGCGGGTACAAATCTAGAGTGTTAGTGTTATTCCAAATACCCGAATACCTGAAGTGTGTACTAAGAGTGACTATTAACTACAGTGAACACCATAATGTCGATTAGTGTCTACTACAAAAGTTTTTGATTACTCCATTATTTACAACTGTGCCATCAAACATTTTCCGATGAGAGATCACGTTTCGCCGCTAATCTCAAAAAACCGTTTTCAACTCCTAAACATTTCACCATTTTGAGTGTTTTCGTGATTAATTTTCTTTTTCTCAAAGTTGGAACCCCCCTCAACATTCTCCACCTGGTCCTTGCCTGTTACTTTTTTCAAGCGTTTAGAATTCGTTTTGGCACCAGCCTAATTCTGCGACTCAAGTCAAGAAGCATTTGCAGTAATTGTTTATTTGAGAGTCGTCACAAAAAACACCATTGATGTCAGTTCAGTAACAGCAAAATCCAAGGTTGCACCTCTCAAACAGTCGATGCTTTGTCTCGAATTTCGACCAGCTGTAATGGCCAGAAGACTTTCTTGTGCAGTTAAAAAAGACCTAGATATCGAAATTCTTCAAAAAAATTACTGGATAGACTCGAATTGAACCATGATAAAACCCAAAATCTTGTTCTTTTCACCAAGATCGCAGGTGATGGTGAGAGTGACAAACTTCTTGGGGTTGTTATACCTAGATAAAAAACTGACTTGGTCAGCCCATATAGATCAACTATGTAATGAATTATCGAGTTCACTATATTTGTTACGCAATATGAAGAAACAACTGTCTTGACTCAGATCGAACATGTTATTTTTCATTTTCCCATGCTCACATAAATTATAGCATTATCTTTTGGGGGAATTCTTGTCACGCAAGTTAGGGTTTCCATAATGCAGAAGAGAGCAGTTAGAAATATGGCTGATGCTGGTTACAAGGACCACTGTCAAAAAATCTTCAACGATCTATTTGTTATGTCTGTTCCATCATTATTCATTTATAAAACGGTAAGAGGTCATAAAAACAAAAAATCATTTTTGGCCAACGCTGATTCTCATGATTACCAAACTCGTGATGTAACCAATTTGAGACCTCCTCGCTATAGACTGAATAAAACACAAATGAATTCACTGGATGTCAGACTGTATAACTCATTGCCTGATGAGTTCAAGATTATGACTTGGAACTGTCTTAAAGCGAAACTGAAACGACACATTCTCAATAACTGTTTTTACTACATTGACAAATATTTGATAATGCTTCTGTATCTCAGCAATATCAGGACACTATTTTTTAGATTGTTTTTGTATGTTTTGTCGTATTTATTATTAGTATTTTTTTATACCTATGACTATTTTACCCAAACTCTTCTAATGACGATTTTAAACGTTTTTAAACTTGTACTACTGACTTGCCAAAAACATAGGTGTAACTTAGTCAAATAAATTTATTCTATTCTGTTATATTCTATTCTAATGTGTGTTACTCTGAATGGAGAATGATACACAAGCATTTTGTTTCACTCCGCGTGGTGAAAATTCAAAAACTAGCGAATACAGAAGATTGGAAATTGGTACAAACGAACGAGAATATAGCTGACGAAGCAACAAGTATAATCCAATGTCTTGAAATGGAAATGTTTTAATGGTCCTGAATTCCTGCAAGAAAACTAGCCAAATGAAGTAACTAGAAATGACGAATAAATTCAAGCAAGGATGAAAGAGGTGGAAAACGAATGTGTTGCTATCATAAACCAGAAAATTGGAAATCCATTTCTTCATATAAATAAATTCTCCAAATGGATTCGATCAATCAGGACCACGGCGTGGGTGATGAGATTTTCTAAAACGTTGAATCAGAAAATCAGGAGATATCTGGCAGAATTAGAAATTCAAGACAACCTTACAGTTGCAGAAATACAACGAGCTAGAAACTACTGGATAAAAGAATCCCAACATCAAATTTTCCATGAATGAAGACACCCATAGGATAGAGGAGGGCAATCCACTTCATAGAAAAAGTCAACTAAAACAATTAAATGTAGTCTTGGGTGAAGAAGGAATGTTGATTTCAGATGGAAGAACAAACTTAGCATCCTGTTTCGGATATCATACAAAGAACCCATTCAATCTGAGTCCGAAAAAAAGGTTTACCACTCTTCTTCGTCTGTAGTATCGTGATAAGTTTGGTCATCAAATGACCAAAATTCTCGATAGTAGAGCTGAGTTCAAGTCTACATTTGCTCATTGTCTGGAATGCAGAAAATCAAGGGTCGAGAATAGGCCAGTTTCTGCATCAATATTGGCATGGATTATTTCGAACCACTTCAAGTGACTATCAGCAGACGCAGAGAAAAGAGATGAGGAGTCTTATTCACTTGTATGGCTGTGCGAGCTATATATCTGGCAATTGTACATGGTTTAACAACCGACTCTGCAATAATAGCCACTAGGAGGATGATGGCTTGTAGACAAAAACCACAAACCATCATGTGTGGCAATGGTACCAATCTGAGTAGAGCTGTCGAAGATCTTCGCTGAGCCTTAGCAGAAATAAATAGGTCTGCTGTAAATTATGCCATGATCTCTAAAAAGATATGTTTCAAATTAATTCCACCTGCTTCACCCCACATGAGTGGTTCCTGGAAGCGACTGATGTGAGCAGTGACGAAAACCATCGGTGCTGGTTTGTAGGCTCAATCACTCAGAGACGAAACTCTCCTGACTCTATTGGCAAAAGCAGAAAATAATTCTGATAGCCGTCCATTGACCCTTGTGTCAGTAGACCCGGCAGATCAAGAAGCGCTCAGTTCTAACCATTTCTTGATAGGCTTTGGAAATCAAAATGGGGCGCCATGTAATACTGATTCAGGAATGGTACTTTGGAGAGAATGGAGAAAATCTCAAATGCTAGCAGATTTTTTTCTGGTCTAGGTGGGCTAGAGAATATCTCCCAAAATTGACCAAAAGATCAAAATGGACAGATGATAATGAGCCGATGGAAGCGGGTGATATCTTCATTATTGTGGCTGACGAAGCTACTGAGAACTCGTGGACTTTGGTTTAAGAATTGTAGTAGTAGGTACTCGGTATCGCTGGTATATGCGAGGATATATTGAAAAATTGTTAGCCTAGTATAGAACCAAACAAAATTTCAATGTCAAAATATTTTATTACTCAACTTATTCTCCTCTTAATTGGATACATTTATTACAACGAACCTGCAACGTCTCCAGACCTTTCAAAAAAAATTGTTTCTCCTTGCTCTGCAAACCAGACCTACACAGCTTTCATTACCTCCTGGTTGGAAAAAACTTTACGACTTTATGAAAATTTTTTTTCAGTTGAGGAAAGAGATGATAGACGGACGGAGCCAAATCTGGTGAAAAAGGGGGGTGTTCTAGTAATTCAAACCCTAAATCACGAATTTTTTGGATGGCAACAGAAGATTTGTGTGCAGGGGCGTTGTCCTGCAAAAACAAAACACCTTTGGAAAGCTTGCCCAGTCTTTTCTCTTTAATTTTTTCCCGTAGAGTTGTCAGTACTGTCGAATGGTAATCTCTAGTTATTGTTCTACCCTTATCCAAAAAATCAATCATGATTACTCCATGGCAATCCCAAAAAACTGAAGCAAGAAATTTTCCAGCAGATTTTTGGAAACCGGAGTGTCGCCATTCCATCGATTGTTGCTTTGTTTCTGGATCGTAGAAATGTACCCAAGTCTCATCCATAGTAACAATTCGGTTTAAGAAGTCTACATCGTTTTCAAATCGAGCACAGATCGAACGCGATGCTACTACCCTTGCACGCTTTTGGTCAACATTAAAACATTTGGGGATCCATTTTGCAGCAATTTTGCTCCTGTCCAAATTGACATGAACTATATGATGAACGCGTTCGTATGAAATATTCAGTGCTTCAGATATCCGTTTCAGCCCAATTCAACGATCTGTTAAAATCATGTCATGAACTGCATCGATATTTTCGGGGACTGACACAGAAACTGGCTTTCCCGATCGGTCATCATCTTCAATGGAAAATTCACCTCTTTTGAATCTTGCAGTCCAAGTTTTCACGGTCGCAAACGAAGGACATTGATCACCAAGGGTATTAAGCGTATCTTCGTAAATCTGTTTACCTCTTAACCCTTTTAAATACAGGTACAGATCGACATGCGTAAGGATGCCTCTGAGATGCGCAAACGATAGAAAGAGTGAGTAGATGTGCGACAAAGATCGACTACTGTTCAATAAGGCAGAGCGATTGAACTCCTGCCCCACTCCAGGGTTTTGTCTACTGCGCAACCATCCCTCGGATGCATCCTTACGCTTGTCGATCAGTACTTGATGATGGCTCGATACACCAATTTTTCGTTTTTCACAATTTCGGTGGACATATTTTTTCTTTTAATTTATTGCGCAACTCTGGTTCACTTTTTTGACGTCAAACTTTACACTGACACTTCTAATAAGTTATTGTTCGTTTCTATGGTAACGCAATATTTTGTTTGTACAGGGAACTGGTCTAGGCTAACTAGATATCAATACATCCTCGTTGTTGCTCTCTAGAAATCATTTGTGTGTGCTCCTGTGTTTAGCTTGTGTATATTGAATGAGATTCAAGTATTATGGAACAAGAACTAACAAAACGTTAAAAATCTGAGCCATTATCTTTAAATTAGAAAACATTCATTTTAAACTGTTTAAGTTCGTTGCAAAATAAAGACAAAGGTGCTAGTGTTGATGATACTGTTACAAAAGCATCCTCTATGTTTTGTATTTCGAAGTCCACCATCTATAAATTAGTAAGTGGAAAATAAAGTGGAGCTCTTCAATTATCAGTGATTTTATGCAGTGTAGTCTCCGTTGGAATTTCCAACGCAGAGTTTATACCAGCTTTCCTCGATATAGCAGAAATCTCTATCGTATAGAGAATTGGAAGACACTTTGAATGGGGTATCACTCGATCCACAATGCTATTCAATTTTTTTTTCTTCAAAATGGTTGTTAAGCGATGCAAATTCGAGGGTTCCATAATATTACATTTATAAATCTATTTTGTTTCGCCTCGGAAGGTAACTCTCCAGCAAGTTGTTCTAAAGCGTAAGTGACTCTCAAACATATCATTTTCATAAATATTATACGACAAACCCATAACTATCTATTGGAGAAAATGATTTGAGTAGTCTCATTTTGTTCGTAAACTATCATTTGTCAGTTGGATTCTAGAATAATATAGATACAACGAATGGATGGTCATAATAATTTAACGCACCAATTTTTTTAACCATACAGAGTCGATTAATATTTCAGGATATCCATTTATGTGTGTATCATTGAAACAGTCGTACAGAAAAATATGTCAGAGTCCATCAATCATTTCTGATGTCTGTATGACTATTTCACGTAAGTAGGCTACGGGAAATTGATTATCTCAGTTCATTGCATTACTGCACAATTCTTTCAGTATTTATTGAAGAGAAATAGGCAATTTACTGTCTTTGTAATCATTAACCCGACATCGAACAATGCTCATTCCAAGAACTATAATTCATAATTTACTACACAATAATGCATTAGTGTTTTCAAGCTATTTGTGAAATAAGCGGGAAAGCTATCACTTTATTCCAATTCATCAAAATGCAAGATGAGATGGCACCCCGCTGCAAAGTTGCTGAATTATGCAAATGAATTCGTCCAGGACCATATCGATCGAATCTTATTTTAATTCAATGTAGTTCATTTAAGTATGTCATAACGCTACTACATCTCCTCAAGTAATAATGATAATACAACTTTATTCAAAAAAAAAAACAAGACTGTCTTACAAGAACACTATATGAAGTGAATAAAGTAGGTTTGATAATAATTGATAACTTTGTTTCTGAAGAGAAATGTTATATTTTGAAAATATCCTTTGTTTTCTTGATTGACGTCATCAGATGAATACCTGCAAGCCAACAATGATGGTGCTTACAAGGCATAGACCTGCGAGTCGACTGTTGTTAGTTTGTGATCTCTTTTCTTATTGTAAACATTGAACGTTTATTCAAGTAGGTGAAGTATTTAACCAGTAATTTGATCCACTACAGTGATACATTTAGAGACGTGAACTAGTGGGAAGTTGAGAGACTGGCGCAGTCGGTAGGATTTCTGAAAGCTGCTAGAATGTGAAGAAACAACTAGTAGCGGTGGATCCCAATCATTAGAGGGAGATATAAGAATCTGCTGAGGAGTCATCACTCGAGGACCATGGAAGGAACACCCATGGAAGGCCCTGGTGGACAATCTTGAAGAACATGAAACTCATGAAACTCTTACTCTAAGAGATAAGGAACAATTTCGCTTTATTACAAATATTTCAAGGCTAAATAATCAATACTAGCTGATTATGTCCTAATCAATTCTAAAATTATTTTTGAATAATTTTAACAAACAATATCCTCAGGATTTACAATTCCAAGACTTTGAATCACACTATAACAACTAGTAGCCAAGAATTTGGAAACTATTTTACTGATGATAGACAAAACCCCCTCGATCAATACAATGAATTCGACAAACACAGTAATTTTCAACAATTTGATGAAATTACCTCTCAGGATTTTCTTGCACTACCTACTCCAGATCATCCATCAGACTGCAGTCAATAACACGATCCAATACTGGAAATCTAAGCTCGAATAAAATCAATGAACTTCAACGATTATTATCCCGATATGAACTTCCCAGAGTAACGCTTCATGTGAGCTCTCTTCATTCCATGAAATCCGAAAATCTTCACTACATGAAAGACTTCACAAACTCGTTCAGAATACTCATTGATACTAGAGCTGGTATAACGATATTTTAACCAAAATCTTAAGAAAAATATTCACACGGATTTCCGGAAAATGTTCTAGTACTAGAAATCACTGACCAAAAAATATTGATCGCTGTATCTATCTCATAAACTTCAAAGACACCGATCCGCATGAAGTTTACTTGTATAATATATAATTAATTGGACCTGATTTTCTCGAATAGTACAATGGTATTATTGATTTGAAAAATAATGAATTAATGACTTATTACTGAACTGTTCCGTGATTTCGAGTTACTGTTGTGTATGTTACTTGAACTGCTATTATGCACTTTTTTCTGATAATAAAAGGTTGTATTGAAACGCATGAAATGTTGAAATATTGACTGTAATTGTCGTACGAGTGTCTTGTACAAAATCAATAGAGCGAAATGTGACTACGTGACGATGCACGCAGTGGGAAAAAATAGTTTTAGGGTTGCATATACCCCAGGCGTGGACAGTTACTGATAAAGAAATTTGTAAAACACCAAAATTAAATCAAATTCAAATTACTATCGAACCCAGGACTGAACAAACCTTCAACCTGAACTGTAATCTCGCCAACACCGATGCTATACTGTCAGAACGGAAAGAGGAAAAAGTGAGATTATCAAATGCTTCAGTTGAAATTGATGAACAACAACAATTTTTAAATGCCAATGCCATTCAGAAAACAACTGATTTTTCAAACCATCAACTTGAACCAATTTTGAATTTTTAATCAGTTTGGGATATTAATACATTCAATGATCAAAATGATCCATTTTCTCTTGGTATCCTTTGTTTGGGTTGTTCTCAAGAAATTGGATACATCTGGAAAGCCAAAGTGGCCTGTCGTAATAATAATAATAATAATAATAATAAATCGGCTTTTATTAATAGAAATAATTGGAATAATATAAATGATATAAGATGATCCAAAATTTTGGCGAAGTCTAGCTTATAGCTACTCATACTCAACCAAATTAGGACCACAGATTCACAATTAGTCAGCATACACATATATACATACATAACTATAATACGATTTTATTGCTTATAGCTATCTTGAACATTAATAAAACATTGTTGTAGTCAGGGTTATCCTTGGAAAAAATTCCTCCATTGGCGCGGGTGATAATGTTATTTACTCATTGGTCATTAAAAAGAAATTGTTTATATTTATATTTAAATTTATTGATATTAAGAATTTTCAGTTGCTCAGGTAAATTATTGAAAAGTGCAATTGAGTTGAAGATGAATGATCTCTTAAACATGGCTGTGCGATGGTGAGGCATTGTAAACTTATTTCTGAATCTAATATTTCTGGAGTGTACATTGCAGCGTGGTATTAGCTTCTTTCTCAAAGCAGTTGAGTGGGGTGAGTTTATTAGTCTGAACTTAAAATTGCCAAGGTGGTGCAGTCTCCGGTTCTTCATACTCAGCCGTTTTGTTTCTTTGAATTTTTGTGAGTTGGAATCAAACTTTCTGATACCGCGTATCAAGCGACAGCAGGAGTTTTGGACCTTCTGTATTCTATTTATATCTGTTGATAGAAGGCAAGGGCCGTATATACAGTCACAGTAGTTGAAATGACTAAGTACAAGTGAGTCACATAGCATTTTCTTTAAATTCACACTCAAAATATGGCGATTACAGTACAGAAACTTCAAGGATAAGTATGCTTTTTTCATCAGTTTTTTAATATGCTCTGAAAATCTAAGTTCGCTGTCAAGATACACACCCAAGTTTCTAGCAGAGTCAACCATTTCCAAGATTTGACCATCAATGCTGACTTGCAAATTATCTTGGATGAACTTTCGCTTGTCCGGATTACCAAAGCACATCAAGATTGTTTTTTTAGTATTTAGCTGTAAGTTGTGATTATGAGATAATTTTTTTATTTGATTGAGATCATCGTTGATGAGATTTTGCGCATTCAAATATTCCTCAGTGTCAAAATGGGTGTAAAGTTGTGTATCATCCGCATAAGCTTGGATTTTACAGTGTTTGACAGATGAAATTATATCCGCAGTGTAGAAAATAAAGATTAAAGGTCCAAGTATAGATCCCTGTGGGACTCCGGATAATATATCCAAGGACACAGAATATTTGTCGTTTACAGAGACTCGTTGTGACCTACCTAATAAAAAAGACCAAATGAGAAAAGCTGCTGTATCATCAAAGCCATAATATCTAAGTTTGCAGCAAATTAATTCGTGGTTGATGGTGTCGAAGGCTTTTGAAAAATCTAAAAGCACTAATGAGCTTACAAGACCTTTGTCAAAAGCTTCAATTATATCAGTAGTGACAGTGGCCAAAGCAGTACCTGTGCTGAACCCCTCTCTAAGGCCACACTGTGTACCAGGGAGTATTTTGTTTAGTGTAAAATATTCAAATATTTGTTTATAGATAATCCTTTCCAGTATCTTAGACATAGTTGGTAGAATACTGATAATCCTGAGTTCAGAAAAGTTAGAAGGATCATGTTTTTTAGGAAAGGGCTTACCAATCGCGATCTTCCATTGCTTAGGAAAATATGAACTTTCAATACAGCAGTTAATTATGTGGGTTATGTAAACATCAATTACTGGACTGCAGTAAATGATCATTTTAGATGAAATTTGATCAGAACCAAGAGCTTGTGTTTTTATGCTGCAAAGGATTTCCCGGACCTCCTCAACAGTCGTTAGGTGAAACGAGAATTTGTTTTCAGGTTTATGCAGATTTTCACTATAAAATTTAATACTTTCATCACAATTATTTGTAACACTCTGAACGAAATTTGCAAAATAGTTATCAATTTCATTAGGATCTGATAAGCTTTCAGGGATTTCAAATTTATTATTGGCACGAATATTAAGGTTGCTGAGGGCATTCCATGTTTTTCGTGAATCTTTTTTAGCACATACTGACCTAAGATAACCCTTTTTTTCAGCTCTCACCATCGATGTTGTGTAATTACGCAGTTCTTTAAATCTCACCCAGTCATTTTGCATTCTTGACTTTTTAAACTTTTGCAAAGCTCTCTCTCGCTCACTCATAAATAATTTCAGGGTAGGAGTCAGCCACGGAGCGGGGGGTTTGGTAACCCGAGCTACTCTTATAGGTGCATGTTTATCGAAACTGCTGAGTAATAATTTGTTAAGTATGTCGAGTTTTCTGTCTATATTATTTTCTAAAATTATATCAAACCAGGGAAGTGATCGGAGGTCGGACAAAAAGTTATTTATATCAAAATTGTCGTAACAGCGGTATGTAACATTTTTCGGCTTCATTTTGGGTCGGTCTAATTTATATTCAAGATATACCAATAAATGATCGGAAATACCATTAGATGGTAAGATACCAGATTTAATGACAAATTCGGTACTACTCACATGGATGGGATCTATCAGTTTTTCTGATGTGGCAGTGATTCTAGTTGGTTCACATAAGATTCGAAACAATTATATAGATTTGGATTTGAAATATTCAAAAAATCATAATTAAGAACTCCTATGCAGATTATGTCATCATATAAAGGACTAATGTAAGAGAAAAGGTTATCAAAATCATTGATTAGGTTATTGATATTGTTGTTAGGAGGCCTATAAACGACACCAAGTGCGAACTTCCTAGTTTTAATTTTCACTTCCAGAAATAAATGTTCCAGAGAATAACTCACCGGAAAATCAAATACTATCCTCTTAGCATTATACATGACCCTCACATAGAAACCTACGCCACCTCCTCTGCCTACTCTATCTTCTCGTATTAGACTATATCCAGGAATACTGACAGCGTTGGAGTCCGTCGCATCAGTTAACCATGTTTCAGAGACCATAATGATATCGAAGTAGTTTTCAGCAATGAGAGCTACAAATTCATTGAATCCCGTGAAGATTGACCTTAGGTTTAAGTGAGCAATTTTCATGATTCAGTTTTTCAGAAAGCAAAGAAAAGATTATGTTAAATGGTAAATGTGAATGAAATTAGCTAGTGACTTAAATCAAGTTGAACATATCACCCACGCGATTTCGTTTTTTTATAGATAATTATGATATGCAAAGAAAACAATAATATTGCAAAAAGAAAAATATGTATATGTAATTTTTGTCGTTATTATTCGCGAGGAGGAATATTCCAAAGGTAACCTGTAACAAAGCGATAAATAACGAACAGCAATGAAAGAAAAGGAAAAAAGTATAATAGATTAAGTAAGCAGAGCATAGCATGGTGCCGCTCTGACTTATTTTCAGATTAAAGCTGATTCAAGATTTGTGCGGAGTTTATTTAACAAATCTAACTTAATTATGTTATTCAGTGAAAAAAAAAAAATACAAAACAGTAAATGAAGGGCAAGTATATCAAATGCAAAAAATTCAGTAACGTTATTCTAATGAAGTAAGTACCATTGACTCATCTAATGAACCCAACTATACTGATGAAAATAATGCACATTGTAAGAGGGTCATATACATAACAAAACAAATAATTTTAATTGATCAACAAGGCATCGAGATCATTTTCAAATTTTATAACTTTTTTAACGCCACCTGTAGCCACATAGGTCAGTCCATTGAAGGTCCAGGCCGCATTGTGAAATTGTGTTCTGGCCTTCCTGAAGATTTTCATATTATTGTCAGTCAGCATTTCCGTTAGAAGAAACGAGGTACCTTTAAGTTTTTTTTTGTTGAAAAAAACTAGGTCACGAATCCATCGACGAACAAAGTGAACAACAATGGGTCTATTTTTTGTATTTTTTTTGCTTAAGCGAAATACATGACTAATATCCGATTTGTTGATATCAGTCTGTAATTTGGTATTTATAATATTGAATATATCATCTAATAAATTATAATTAATTCCTTCTTAAAGACCATGTAGTAGTAAGAAATGACTATTTCTTTGCATTTCGATGTTATTCAATTTATCGGATATACAAGTCATATCGGTTCTCAGAGTGTCACAATCAGTTTTTAGGGTTTCAATGTCACTTTTGAATTGACTGAGCGAATCATTAACAGATTCCTCGAATATTTGAAGTTTGTTAAGCAGTTCATCTTTGTTAGAATTATCAGATCTACTTGCGGTTTCGTTGGGTTGCAGATTGTCCCTCAGCTCTTTCAAACTATTATGAAATTGTTCACTTAACTTTTCCACTCGGGCACTAAGTTCTTTCATAGTAAGATTAGTAGTTGGAGGCATTTTGATAAGTAATTGGAAATTGGTACAAATTAGTCAGAGCCGCACACAGCACGTCTACTAACGATTTCTCAGTTGACGATAAGTACCCACAACCAAATATATCTCCTATTGGACCAACTTGGAAAGTGTCAGTATTTTAGCCTAGTTCAGCAATATTTGCATTTATTTTATTTTCATACGAATGGTGAAATACAAATCTATATTGAAGTAAGTCAATAAAAATGGATTGATGAAAGGAACCGCATGGTCAAAATAATATTTCCGTGCGTCCAGGGCCGGTTTCACTCCAGCAATATTCCTCAATTTCTTTATTATGGACTCTGCCATCATCATAATCTAGGGAAGTTATCAGGATAAGGTGCGGAAAAAATAACATGTTCAAAATAATTTTTTCGGGCATCCAGGACCGGTTCCACTCCGGCAATATTCCTCAACTTCTTTATCTCTCAATTTACTCTGCCATCATCATAATATAGGAAAGTTTTTTAGGATAGGGTGCGGAGAAACCGAATATTCCAAATAATTTTTCCGGGCGTCCAGGGCCGGTTTCACTCCAGCAATATTCCTCAACTTCCTTATTATGGACTCTGCCCTGGACGCCCTGAACAATTATTTTGAACATTTGGTTTTTCTCCGCACCCTATCCTGCAAACTTTCCTAGATTGTGATGATGTCTGAGTCAATAATAAGGACGCTGAATAATATTGCTGGAGTGAAATTGGCTCTGGACGCCCGTAAAAATTATTTTGAACATGTGGTTTTTTTCCGCACCCTATCCTCAAATTTTTCCTAGCTTATGATGATGGCAGAGTCTATAATAAGGAAGTTGAGGACTACTGCTGGAGAGAAACCGGCCCTGGACGCCCGGAAAAATAATTTTGAACATGTGAGTTTTTTCCGCACCCTATCCTGAAAATTTTCCTAGATCATGATCATGGCAGAGTCCATAATAAGAAAGTTGAGGAATATTGCTGGAGTGAAGCCGGCCATGGACGCCCGGAAAAATAATTTTGAACATGTGGTTTGAAATATAGAACTGGTTTCCACTATTCGTATGAAAAAACAAAGAAATGCAAATATTGCTAAAGCAAGTAGGCTCAGTATTTTAGGTCCATCGATCTCTCATTGGGCTTCCACCAAATGGAAATTTACTTGAAAGAGGTAGCCAAAACAGCTTTCTCTGTGAAGAGGTAGCCAAAACAGATTTCTCTGTGGAAAATGAACACTTCGAATTTGGTTGAATGCCATTCGGCCTCAAGAACAAACCATGAACATTCCAATGAGTTATGGACATTTTGCATGTCATCCAAAACCATAAATTGATACTTTTCAAGGTTACCAGAAATATTAAAATGACTGAGGAAGATTCACCCAGATAAAAACGAATTCGTTTGAGAAGATGTCGGATACCTTGGTAACATCATCAAAAAATATGGTGTTGAACCGAATAGATCAGAAAGGACCCCGCACCGTTTTAATGGGAAATTGGCTTTCGGTAAATTTTCTCGAATTTTTTATATGTTGTAGAAATCGTTATGCTGATCAAATGTCTCCATTGCGCGAATGCTTTAAATTAATCGGTTTAGATCATACAGGGTGCTGAAGTTGACTTTTCCAAAATTTCAAATGACCATTGTGAATCCATTTCTTCGAATATGTGAACCAACTCAACCATGCATGGATTATTTATATGGTCGATACAAATCCACTATAGAGTATAATCATTTCTGCACATACCCACCATATACAGGATGAGTGCAAGGCTAGCAATTGTTTTTGTGATTCGGTGAAAATTGAGCGGTGGAATTTAATTCATTTCCATGTATTTAGAAGGGTACTGAGAACAAATTCTATTGATGGTATTAGCATCTCCTGAATCGGACTGCAATATTTTACACAAGGTGTTTTATTTCTCTTGAAGCCGCACCCGTCCTGCTTGTTGATATATCCATATGCCTGGAATTCCAAATAACTTGGTAATGAACTCGATCGTTTATGATGAGAGTATAATCTGCAGATGCACAAAATATACAGGGTCTTTTAAATATTATGGCTTTTGCTGATGAATTCTTTGAAGAAGTTATAGGGTTCTGAAATTCATTTTATGTTTTGTTTTATGTTTTGCAAATAGGAAGTTTTGCATATCATTGTTGGGTGACGATTATGGTTCATTCTAAAATTCCACTTACATTTATATAGCAAATGAAAATATAGCATCTGATGAAATTCTGTGAGAAAAAATGAAATTGGTTGTTACACAATATTTTTATTTTAATTCTTTTTAAATTCTACCTTTATCACTCAAGTTATTCTACTACTTGTAGTAAATGTAGATTTATACGTATCATTTGCAATATTCCTCAGTTAATTGTTTGAAATATGTCGATGACACATGTCGAATAGAACGTGTTTATCGAAATGTACGAATAAAATGAATATCAGAACCCTAACTTCTTCAAAGAATTCATCAGCAAAAGTCATTATATTTGAAAGACCCTGTATATTTTGTGCATCCGCAGTTTAAACTCTCATCATAAACGATCGAGTTTATTACCAAGTTATTTGGAATTCCAGGCATATGGATATATCAACAAGCAGGACGGGTGCGGCTTCAAGAGAAATAAAACACCTTGTGTAAAATATTGCAGTCCGATTCAGGAGATGCTAATACCATCAATAGAATTTGTTCTCAGTACCCTTCTAAATATCTGGAAATGAATTAAATTCCACCGCTCAATTTTCACCAAATCACAAAAATAATTGCTAGCCTTGCACTCATCCTGTATATGGTGGGTATGTGCAGAAATGATTATACTCTATAGTGGATTTGTATCGGCCATATAAATAATCCATGCATGGTTGAGTTGGTTCACATATTCGAAGAAATGGATTCACAATGGTCATTTGAAATTTTGGAAAAGTCAACTTCAGCACCCTGTATGATCTAAACCGATGAATTTAGAGCATTCGCGCAATGGAGACAATTGATCAGCATAACGAGTTCTACAATATATGAAAAATTCGAGAACATTTACCGAAAGCCAATTTCCCATTAAAACGGTGCGGGGTCCTTTAATGCATCAGAAATTTCCTCCTACAAACAAATCCAAGAGAAATCAAATTAAGTTGTTGAATTTTGTTCCTAGTCAGAATGTGAAAAATCTTTGATATAACTGAATTGTGCACTTCCAGTCCCATTCTGAAGAACTGATTCTTTTGATGACAGATAGGAGCTGTACTTTTATGAGGGCCAATTATTGGCAAGGATATCCCTATATCTTACGCTTCTTGAACATTCTGCAATACCGATACCAAGTACTCTACCATAGAGAGAGAGGACATTTGGCTATGGTCTAGCCCGTGAAACACTTCTGACCTGACTTATTTGACAGAAATTTCAAATTACTGACTGACTAGACCACTCACTTGGCACGTCAGTAGCTCAAATTAAAAGAGAGATGATAAGGATGATTACTCGGCACAATCAATAAAAACGCTGATGCCCTATCACGTATCTAAGTGAATGAATTTGAGTGGGTTTTCAGTAAGAATTCTGGAGATAAGAACCTGGATATTCCACCACCAGAACAGAAAGACGAAAAATCAAAGAACCAATTTCTCTAATGACACAATTAATGTTTCATCAAATTTCATTAGGGGTAGGAAATAATTCATCATTGCTATGCCGAACGATTCCGATTCAGTCAATAAACATTCGTTCTACGTACTCAATAAAAGACAAAATGGAAATAATCTAGAACTACTCAAGTTGAAAATTCTCTCTTTTATTTTCGAGAGAAATTAAATTGAAATAACTGTTTGATTAATTTACACATAAGTATCATCGAAACTGTGGGACGCGTAAAAGAAAAATACACTTGGCCAAATTCAGTCAAAGATATTGAATACTTTGTGAAAAATGTGAAACGTCTACATCGACATTCTTGAGATCCATTCGAGAAACTATCATCTAGAATCATGAAAAACTATAGAGAACAGTCATCGGCGTATTTTTTTCTCTTTGATATTGTTGGCTTTGGTGCCCACTGAGACGACACTGGACCTAATAATCTCAATCTAGTTAGGGCTGAATAAGCCCTTAGTAGTTCAAATAATTATACCAAATTTCAACCAAATCGGTTCGAGAATATTTATGACATTTTATAAAATAGTTTTTTTTTTATCTTCACAGCCCTGTATCTCAGAAACGAAACTTTTTTCTTTGGAACGACCTAACGAATACCCCTTTGCAGTTCCGTACCGAAGTTAGGAAACACCCTTTGTTTACAGCTGCCCGTTGGGATTATACAGGGTCCTGCAACAAGTGCGCTGTCTTCCATATCTCTATTATGGTAATAGATGGATGGATGATTTCATCAGCAAAATTATACTATTTTCTGAGCTCTACAAAATGAAATTGATGTAACTTGAAATGGGTGTTCAGTTTCTTCTGGGCGGGTACCAACTTTGTTTTTTCAAATAGCAACCTGCATTTTTCATCAGTTTTTCGGTTTCTACATGATAAATGAAAGGTACCTACTTAATGCATGTAATTTTTCTAAAATATTGACGGTTTTCGAGAATTTTAATATGACAGCTTTTTTTTCCAAAATTGGTCACTCATCATATTTAAAATTATAAAGTTATGCTCAGTCCCATTAAAATCTAATTCTGGTCAAATAATGTACGTTGTTAAAGGTGCATTTAGTCAACATCATTTTAAAATTGTGCTTAAATATATGTCAAAAGCGAAAGTCGAATCTGTTATATCAAATGGCGCAATTTATACAACAATGTTACGTTTATGCTAAAAACCTTTGATGTTACCGTTATGTTTATGATAATGTTTGTGCTCAAGTTGACTAAATCCACCCCAACTCTTTCAAACGATATATCTAATATCGACCTGTGATATACAGGGTGCAAAATACAGCTTGCCAAACATTGTAAATAAAAATGTGCAAAATCTTCTTTGTTTTGAATGGAACATATCGATCGGTAAGAAGCGCAGACTCGCTTTTTTTCGAAAAATGGAAATTCTTCCTATTCCTTCGCCATAATTTTAATAAACGTCTTTTTTAATGGCGAAACCCATTTGAGTCGACTGATAAGGACGTAGAAAAGATATCTTGTTTCAATTATGTACATTTCATATAAAGAAGCCAATCAATTTTTTCATTTTTGTTCGATATGTAGTCTCACATTATTCTAAACGGAAAACCTATTTATTTCATTGGATGCAGATTTTTTTTTCTTGAATGCGGAGCTGAATTCTATGTTCGAAAGACCGTTCCACCCTGCGCAAGACAGCTGGTGTAATGCTGCGACAAGCATTCGTCATTCTAAGTCGCATATTTTCGGATGATGTTGGTGGCTCAACATTAACCATATTTTTGTATGTATCCCCATAAGAAAAAAATCAGTTTTGTTCAATCTAGCGGGTCATCTGACAGGTCCTTTCCATCCTATCCATTTATTGGTAAATACCCCATTTTAATGATCTCTCACTTCTCTAGAATAGTGAGCAGGGGCGCCATCTTGTTCTATGGCGAAGATCAAGAGAAATATCGTCCAACAAACTTAGAAGATCATTTCGTAGGAAATTGAGATACATTGCTCCATTCAGATGTCCCTCAAAAAAGTATGGATCAATAACATATTCTCTAACGATTCCCCCCACACATTTATCGACCACCTATGTCGATAATTCACCTACCACATTAAGTGGGGATTGATAAGGGTGTTTTATAATAAATGCGCAGGACTTCAGGATGTGATAGCTCGTCCAAAAATATGGAAAAAATTTTTAATAACTTACCCTCTAAAATGCACCATTTTCGAAATACAGGGTGTTGAAGTTTTAAGAAAATAATCGTTTTTTGAATATCTTTGGAACCGTTTATCGCACAGAAAACAGATTCCGTAGGCATTTTCTACTCATAATAAGCTATGTTTTGTGTGGATTTTTTATGATTTCAAATTCATACTTGGTGAAAATTTTGAAGGGGTAGTGGGTGTTTTTTTCTACAACTTCTACGCCACTGGAAAAAGTACGGTTTTAAGCCTCCTATATGAACGCCAATGTTTTCTACACAAAAAAGGTATTCTTGGTCATAAGCTCTAAAGTTGACCGTTTACAAGAAAAATCAACTTTTATGTTGTTTAAATAATGTTTTTTCCTCGAAAAATTGCTGCGTGCATTGAAGCTAACGGCGGACATTTCCAACAATTCAACTGAGTAGGATTTTTATTGTTTTTTTGCAATTAACAAGTCAACGCTTGGTTTTGTAACTTGTTTTAACGTTTAAATAAATTTTGTATAATTAGGAAAAAAATTATTTTAAAAAAATTTACCATGTTTTTCAACATGAAAGTTGATTTTTCTTGAAAACGGTCAACTTTAGAGCTTATGAACAAGATTACATTTTTTGTGTATAAAACATTGGCGGTTCAAGTAGGTAGCTCAAAATCATACTTTTTCCAGTGGCGTAGAAGTTGGAGAAAAAACACCCACTACCCCTTCAAAATCTTCACCAATGTTGAATTTTAAAAAATAAAAAATCTGCACAAAACATAGCTTATTATGAGTAAAAAATTTATTCGAAATCAGTTTTTTGTGCGATAAACGGTTCCAGAGATATTCGCAAAAAACTATTATTTTTTCTTAAATTTCAACACCCTGTATCTCGAAAATGTTGAATTTTATAGGGTAAGTTAATAACCTTTTTTTCATATTTTTGAACGAGCTTATGAAACACCCTGTATGGTAGTTATGCCGATTTACAAATCCAATTTTCTGGAATGTTGATTCATCCGACCATAACATAGTCAGGACCTTTCGGAATGATCCTTCATCTGGATGCCTTCTATCTGGATACTGTTGAGAATAAACTCTACTTGCCAATTACCAATTCCGATTCACCTCATATGAGAATCAGTTTTTGAAATCAAAATTTTGACTAAATTGTATCGAAACTTCTTGATTTAGCAACATTAACTGAAGATTCCAATTTTTACACTGGCATATATTGAAAATTTCAATATTTATACAAATTGGCAGGCAAATATTTTTTCCTGCCAAAATAATTGATTTTCGAATAATAATTCGCTTTACCTTGAAAGGTTGTTGTTATCTTCTGAAACGGTAAATATAGGCATGGAGCAATGATTTAGAGGAGGAGTTGGATAAAACTATGCCTCAAATGAAGGAAATAGAAGGTGTCTCATTAAGAGAAATGTATTACATACATCGATCGCAGTCCTCAAAATAAATATGGATTTCGTCGTTTATTAAAATTATGGCGAAGGAGTTGGAAGAATTTCAAAAAAAGCTTTTTAAGAATAACTGTTAATTTTAATCATAGGAAAAATTGGATGAAATTTGGAGAGCCTTCCTTGGCGCTTCTTACAGATCGACGGACTCTACAGTGACTGAAATTGATCACATTTTCTCAAATCAAACTAAAGATTTTGTATGTGTGAATGATAACACCATATCCGATCATCGAACCACTTTATTTGAATTTGACTTACCTTCAAAAAATTAAAAATCCCTCTTAATGGGTAGAACCTTCTCAGATTTGACTCTTCCTGGTTTTGTCAAGGACTTATGTGATGAAAACTGGACAACTCTATACATGGTTCAGATATTTTTGCAATATTTTCACCACCATTTCAATAAATACTATCCATTACATCCCAAATCAAAGAAACTGTCTAATCACTCTGATAACAAAACGTGGATGACTAAAGAAATCAGACGATCATCTATGAACTTGAAGGAGTTACATATTTTAACCAGAGGACTCCCATCAGAGTCCAGACATATTTACTTATCTGCTAAAAAAAACACAATAAATTGTTATCTGATACATGAAACGGCATTACCAAAATAAAATAATAAATTCGAAAAATACGAATAAGGCCTGCAGGAGAGTGGTTTCTGAGTTATCAAATAAAAATACCTGTCAGAGAAATATTTCTGTTAAGAGTTCTCCTGATGTTATTATTGACGACCCCTTCATTGTGAGTAACAATTTCAATCAACAGTTTCAACAAGCGCCCTTACGTATACTAGATAAAATAACGAATTCAGATAATTATGAAAGAAACGAGCTCGATATAAAATGTGGAAATTTCTTTCTCCACGATCATCACAGAATTTGCCAATTCTGAAATCAACACCTCTGCCCCCATGCAATTTAAATGTATTTACATTCTCTCTCTTGTGATAGAATAATATTCTCACTCTGGTTAGCAATAATAACATTAGCCTTGACGCAGTTGATTGTCATCGTAGTGGCAATATTTGAGTAAGTGTCAAAATTATTGCTGTCACGTTTCCTATCTTTGATCGTGGAGAAAATATAGTCTGCTACTCGGTTAGAATGAAAATTCGTGATGCTCGTGGTTCCTCACGATCGCATCGGCTCGCGCTCGGAATTTTCCACTTGCATCGAATTCTCATTCTAACCTTGTTACAGAATATACTATTCTGTATCCATACTTCGAATCTGAGCTGTTTGATCTTCTTCATACAAAATTGAAAAATAAGTCATCCCGTAGAGCGGATGAAATTCCCAACTTTCTTGTGAAGAAAATACTCTCCCACATAATCATACCTTTAACTTTCTTGATAAATCTTTCATTTCCTGATACTCTGAAAGTTGGAAAAGTTATTCCCATCCACAAAAAAGGAGATGTCAATGATCCAGATAATTATAGACCAGTGACTGTTCCAACTGTCTTTTCAAAAATTTTAGAATATGCTTATTTAGAGCGCCTTAAACTTCATCTGGACCGATATAAGTTGATATCAGATAGTCAACATGGATTTTGTGGGAACAGAAGCACTACTTCTGCGATACATTCTTTCTATGATCAAATCGTTAGACTAGTTAAAGCTAAGGAGTACCCAGTTGGAATCTTCTGCGATCTGAGTAAGGCCTTTGATTGCGTAAATAATCAAGTTCTTGCTTACAAATTAAAAAGATATGGTATTAATAATGCAGCCCTCAGTTGGATTGAAACATTTCTCTATGATAGGAAGCAGTATGTGTCCATTAGAAATACAGATGAGAATAATTTCCAGAAAGACGTGAAATCGTTGTTGATTAACACTTCCACTGGGGTACCACAAGGATCTGTTCTGGGTCCAGTACTATTCCTGATCTATATTAACGACTTAGAAAAGTCTATTGATAATGTTCATTTCACTTTTTATGCCGATGACACATCAGTGATCATTTCTGATAACTCTGATACTTTTCTTGAACATATAGTTCAGTGAAATCTCGGCATAGTTTTCTTCTAACCAACTTTACTTAAACAGCACAAAATCACAGTATATGAGGTTCAGAACCCACCAGAAAACATGTGATAATTTACAAATAACTACCGATAACGAGGACGTA
Source organism: Chrysolina oricalcia (assembly GCA_944452925.2). NCBI lineage: Eukaryota > Metazoa > Arthropoda > Insecta > Coleoptera > Chrysomelidae > Chrysolina > Chrysolina oricalcia. Next base: position 60,067,451 of record OX101815.2, read on the forward strand.
TCATGCCTTTTTCATACATCTTGTGTTAAATTTCTAGGGCTCCACATAGATTGCTGCCTAAATTGGAAAACACATCTAGTATCGAAACTCTACTCACTAAATTTTATGATGAAGAATCTAAAAACAGTTCTAACCACAAAACAGTTGATAAATGTTCATTATGGTCAAGTTGATTCACGACTGAGGTACTTCGTGGGTTTCTGGGGTTGATCTTCAAACTCGGGTGATGTGTTCTTGGCTCAAAAGATAGTAATCAGGACGATTGCTGGTGTTCCAAGTGATGTTAGTTGCCGAAACATTTTCAAGGAACTGGGTATTTTAACGCTCACAGGTTTATTCATCCTTGAAACATGTACACATATTTTCAAAAATCGTGATCATTTCACGAAAAATTGTGGAATACACAATTTGAACACTAGAATAAAGGATAACCTCCATGTACCTTTAACAAAGTCCGTCATTTCATATAAGTCACCAAATAACGTGGGTATTCTCATATTTAATAGACTACCTCCCGAAATAAAGTCTTGTTCTTCGGAAATACATTTCAAAAAAGGACTGAAGGATTTGCTTGTCTGTCAGAGTTATTATTCAATGAAAGAATTTTAGTGAATAAGCGTTTAGTCAATATTGTAACATTGTGATATTAGGTTAAGATCTAGGTTGAGCTTTTTTCTTATATGACGACTCCTATACAGTTGTAATTGTCTTAATGGGGAATAAATGGTGAAAAAAAAAAGTTTAGGGGTTGAATACGATTTTTTGCGATTTGTGGCGAAACGTGATATTCTAGCGGAAATTTTTTAATAAAACAGTTGTAGATAATGAAAAATTCGAAGACTTTTGTTCGTATCACTTTTGAACATAACCTCAATTTAACCTTCAAAATGGCGGAAACCAATTTTTCAGTTTTAATTATTTTCTTGCGTATAAATGATTTCATTTAGATGAACGTTTCATTTCATTTCATTTCAAAAAAGGTCTGAAGGATTTGCTTGTCCGTCAGAGTTATTATTCAATGAAAGAATTTTTGTGAATAAACGTTTAGTCAATATTTTAACATGTAACATTGTGATATTAGGTTAAGATCTAGGTTAAGCTTTTTTCTCCTATACAGTTGTAATTGTCTTAATGTAGAATAAATGGTAAAAAAATAAAAAATAAAATACCAGGTGCTCCATTTAAAATAAAGAAGAGTTTGCACATTTTTATTTACAATGTTTGGCAAGCTGTTTTGCACCCTGTTTTAATGGGAGTTTTAATGGGACTTTGCACAACTTTTTAATTTTAAATATGATGAGTGACCAATATTGGAAAAAAAAAGTAGTCATGCTAAAAATCTCGAAAACCGTCAATATTTTCGAAAAAAATAATATCATAAAGTACCTTTTATTAATCATGCATAAACCGAAAAACTGATAAAAAATGCAGGTTGTCACTCAAAAAAACAAAGTTGGGAACCGTCCAGAAAAAACTGAACACCCTGTGTATGTTCTATGATTTTCATTTTGTAGAGCTCAAAAAATAATATAATTTTGCTTTTGAAATCGTCCATCTATCTATTACCATAATGGAGATATGGAAGACCGCGCCCTTGTTGCTGGACCCTGTTTGCATTGTGGAAACAAAGAGTGAAACTATTTTCATTTCTATTTTTATTATATCGGAGTTTTTTGGATTTCTTCCTTCAACCAATAGCTTTTTCGTCATGCTACTAATAACTCAGACGAAAGCACTCACTTTATAATAATCAATATTTGTTTAGCTAATAATGATTTAATCGAGTTATACGATTACATTCACCAGAACTGTATATCGGAAGATGGCCTTCATCAAAATATCATCAATAATAATCTCTTTAAAAAAAAGTGTGTTCAAACACACTAAGAGCATTCACAATTACTGTTAACTGTCTGAAGTGATTGGTCTTATGTTATTGATTCCACAATTCTGCCTTTTTGACCCCTCTCCTCATTTATCCTCATTAACAGATTTCTTATGGAACAGTCGGTCGTTCCAATGGCTCAAATTATTATATTAATTGTTGGAGAACAGAACCGGGTTACACTTTCTCATTGAATTTCCATCGGCTGTATGATCTGAAGTTGTGTGCGCTTTATTTTTGTTGGTGTAAAGTATACAGGGCGTCAATTTTAAAACGTACCAACTGCTTTATTTCTGTCCCTATTGAAAATCTGAAAAGATGCCAAAACACATTGAACTATTTCAAATCTCCTCAGGGCAGATACAACCACTAAAATCTCAAAAAGAAAGGTGGGTTGAGTGATACCTTATTTTGAAGGCCATTCAACTATATTTTCAAAAATACCGAATACTTGACCTTTATTGTCAGTACTTTTGGACGAATTATATAAATCCGTGAAGTTAGTTTCAAGTGTTTTGCAAAAAATTTTTGAAAATTAATTTATCATATTAAATTTGCGAAATGTTGTCCATTATTTGTCAAACAATGATATAATCTGCTCTCAAACTCCTTTGTAACATTTCGAAATCTGCTGTTGTAGGTCTCTTAAAATTTCCCAAATCTCGATGCTGTGTTTAATGATATTAATATGATCACGATTCATTGAATTGATGTAAAATATCCCTCGTCGCAATGAACGAGTTCATTAGGTCAATAATACAGCATTCAATCCAAGAAAGAACAATAGTAATTAATATTATGAAAAGGAATCACGATTTGAATGAATACTATTCATTCGTTTGATGGATCGGATTCATTAAAATAACGAACCCACTTTATGTACTTGATCATGTAATTAATGAAAGTATTCATTAATATTATGGGCATCGTTATTCATAGTATCAATAACCAGTGCTACATTGACATAACGATACCGTTCATTGTACCAATATTGATGAAACTTTTCATTGAATCACTGATCTTTTTCACTGTATTCAGGTACCATTTTTTTTTGGTATGAACAGAGGGCATATTAAGACCGGGTATTATTTTGGAAGTTGAGATATCCTTTCAGGTACTAAAACCGAACATCACTTGAGAAATTTATAACATCTTGAAGAACTAACTTGTGTTTAAATATCGGATGACCTACCATTTCAATGTTATTCTGGTAGGTCGGACAATATTCTCAAAAAAATGTTCGTGACGGAAGATTCTTTCAGAAATATTGTAGTAATCTTTGAAGTGTTTCAGGGCGAACGAATATCCAAATGGAACATTTTATTATAGTAGAGCAACAAGCAATTACTTTCCATTTGTATATTCTTCACGTTTACTTTCTTATAAGAAGCCCGGATTTTTATGGTATACTTATAGGCCAACCTGAAAAAAAATCTCAGATAGGGTATGTTGAACTATGAAATTGCACAGAATATCGAAAATTAAAAAGGGAAACATTCTCAAACATGACTCCTCTGGAAATGGATAAAACCTACGATAAAAATGATGTTACTTTTTTGTAACATCTATCAGAAAACAACTACTTTCCCGGCTAAAGCCACGCTGGACATTGAAATAAATCTGATAATCCCCTTTATAACTTGGATCAATTTTCATTTGAGAATGTTTCCCTTTACAACATGAATCCCTTCCAAGAGAGGTTAACTTGAATGATGGAAAATAGAAAATGATTCCACATCTGATTTTATGAACATCTTTTTCATATTTTCAATAAAATCAACATCGAAATTTAGCAAGTGCATTATATACAGTAAACAGGAGACAACAAGAATTTCGATGGTTTTAATCACAAGTTCTGATGTAGAAGGAGAATTGCCTGTGGGGTGGTGGTGGAGAAGGAGAGTCAAGATTAAATGTCAACTCAGAGGTGTTGAAATACATCTCTGAAAAATTGAGTGTTGAAGATATCCTTTTCGTTTAAACCAATATTGCCTTTACAATATCGTACCATGTTTTCATGACGATACAATAGGTAATATACCGATCAGTAATATTCCACCAATTTATCACACATTATACCAATATTGCCAATTGTTCACTTTTTTTTCATCCAATATTGCTTGTGCAAAAATTTAGTAATACTGCGCTCTTTTAGCTGAATATCTCTTTACTGTATTTTTATCAGTTGAACAATTGTTATGGAAGATACAAATACAGTTCGATAGGAAATCGACCCCTCAACAGTGTACTGTAATTTTTTTAGTAATCAACTAGTATATCAATTACAAAGTCTTGAATACTCAAGAACGTGATTTATTTTGCTTACATCTGAATATCAGGGATCAAAAAATTCATAGTTAGTGGACAGAATTCCACCATTTTGAAGTATTGAGCTTCTTTCCTAAGCAACCAGATTATATCAGATCCTGCCCTGAAAAAATACTTTCCAGAACTAATTTCTAAATGGAAGTATAATAGCCATAATGAGACATTTCGATCATCCTCCGACTTGACTAATTGATCGAAGAACTAAATTGTCATTAGCGCTGAGATCTCACTTTTTAATTCACGCTTTAACATAAAAAATAATTGCAATTGATGAGTTTGCTTGATTGGGTGAAAATACTGATGGTACTTTGATTTCATGTTACGAAATCGTCTCAGAAAAATTTACTCATTTCGTTCATGATGCATATGGAAATTAATAGAAATGCGATGTCTTTCCTCGCGGGCATTAAGACACAGCATTTTTTGCTTTTTATAATCGCATTGTTTTAAAATATTGCTCCCTTAAAAATTGCCAAGACTGAACAAAATATTACTTGTTTCGGGGATTTATGGGTGGAGATGATCTGAAGGATTTTTAATAATTCAAAGAGGTCATATACCGGATGTCCGCGGAAGGTAGCTCGCCCTTATAACTTTTTTGTATTTCATGATAATTAAATTAAATTTGGAGGATCTGCATGATACATGATACTGCGTTTTTTTGACAAGTATTTCAAGTTTATGTCACTTCTGGTTTTGATTTTTAAATGGGACACCCAGTACATTTTCACCTCTTTTGTCTCTACATGACATTTTGAGTACAACTATGTAGGTATTACTTGTAACTTTTTATAACCAATTTATTTATATTTTTTCATTTTTCCATCTATTGATAAGTTCAAATCACTAATTGCAGCCGCAAAATTTTGGGAAAAATACAAATTTAGTGTTTTCGGTAAGATTATATGTGCTTGTCAATTTTTTGAATTTGTGTATCTATCTGTAGACAAAGGCCAACACGTTGCTGGTCTTTTTTCGACCTATCGCGTGCGTCCGACTGCTTAAACTTCAACTTTATTTCAAGGAAATTATACAATATCGGTTTCAGGGGAATTTTTCTGGATTGGATAATGGACTACCTCAACGACAGAGAAATGTTTGTTAAAATCAAACAAAACTACTCTAATGGGAACAAAATCGAAATGGGTGTGCCACAGGGTTCTGTGTTGGGACCGCTCATTGTTTTACTCTTTATCAATGACTTGCCTGAAACACTCAGGAGTCACGTTCTAACTATATATGCAGACGATACGTTATTGGCTGTTTCAGCACAGAACACGGAGGAGCTCACATGTTCTTTGAATGAAATATTGGCAAAATATGTTTCATGGTGTAGAACCAACGGTTTAATAGTTAATATAGCTAAAACAGTATGTATACATTTCAATAATCGTAATCCAGATACAGAACATCTTATACTGAGCTATGATAACATTTCAGTTAACACTAGCCTTACAACTATATTTCTGGGACTAGAAGTTGATAATTCTCTAAAATGGACAGAACATGTAGAGGTGGTAAACAAAAAACTTAATAAGTCATTTTTTGCAATATCCAGAATGAAATATTCGTTACCACAATCAGTTTTAATAAATATACACACTTATGCTATAATGTTGTAATTTGGGTAAATTCAACAAATAACAATAAAATACAGATTACACAGAAGAAAATAGTCCGAAAGATCTTTAATTGCAAATGGGGTTCTCCATGCAAACAAGTATTCATAGACAATAAAATAATGACCTTTCCTTGTATATACATTTATTACTGTTTGATACATACAAAAGAAAACTTATCCTCATTCAATACGACCGCTTCTTATCATACATATAATACAAGACAAAATAATCTATTGTGTGTCCCTAACCACAAGAGTTCCAAATATATATATATATATATATATATATATATATATATATAGGGTGTCAATTTGAAAACTTCCCACCCTTAATATCTTCCTTCCAGTAAACAATATGAGTAATCGAAAAAACAGGTCAATTTTATTGTCAAGGGGGACACTTTCAAGGACTATTTGTAGCCCTCGTGGTTCAACCCCCTAGGAGGGGTAGATGTTACCCTTAGAATTTTAAATGGGAAGGGGGGTCAAGTGGCACATCATTTTGATGGGCGTTCAATTCTTGTTCCAATGGTACCCTGACTTATTATTTTTTTATGAGCATTTTCCGAAAAATTGCGTTCTAAACTAACAGAAGTAATTATTAGAACGCCTATACTGAGATGCATGGTTTGGCCAGAACTGGTTAGAATATTAGGTGGTACCGTTCCAACCCTTTATTAGGGGTAACATTAGCCATTAGCTCCAAACACTTTACATAAAAAAGTAGTCTAATAGTAAAACGTAGATGGTAGTAAAGTTGTGTTTATTAAATGCTGAATTTTTAAGTGTCATCGCAGAAATTGTACAGATAGCCTTCCTTTTTTGCTACTTCTGCTGTAAAAAGTTTTTGTTTTCCGGCAAAAAATTGGTTAGCAAATTTGAACTATGTGGTAGTATTGTGAATACCGTTGTACCTGTTGGGCTGTTTAGGAATTACTTTAATAAGTGTATAAAAGTGTAAAAATGGTTTACATTCTTCAAGACAGAATTGAAATGATTGTAATTTATGGCGAAGTTGGAAAGTGTGCACGAAGGGCGGCATGTCTTTTTAACGAAAGACATCCAAATTGTAATGTAAGTCACCGGTATGTGCTTGATTTGGTGAATAAGTTTTACGAAACTGGTTCAGTGACAAATAAAAAAAGAAATAACCCCAGAGTACTAAATGAAGCAGCTCAAATTGAAGTTTTGGGAACATTTGCTGCAGAGCCCACGAGCTCCTTACGATCAGTATCAGAACAGACGGGAATGTTACGCGAGACTATAAGAAAAGCATTGAAAATGCATAAATTTCATCCATATAAAATGCAGATTCTTCAAGAGCTTCACGAGGATGATTATGATAGAAGAATAGAGTTTTGTGAAATCATGTCTCATCGAGTGAATACCATCCCTAATCTTCTGTTAAACAACTGTTTCAGCGATGAGTGTTCATTTTTTCTGAATGGCAATGTTAATAGACAAAATTGTCGCTATTGGAGTGACGAAAACCCACATATTTTTCGGGAAGGGCATACACAACACCCACAAAAAGTTAATGTTTGGGCTGGTATTCTTGGAAATGCCATTCTTGGTCCATTATTTCTGGAAGAAAACATGACTGGCAATCTGTATCTTGATATGCTTGAAGAGACTATCGATCCTCTTATAACTCACGAGCTAGAAACTCAAATTGATGCAGAAGGTAATGAACTTTTGCAGGAGGATCTGTTACATTTCCAGCAGGACGGTGCTCCACCTCATTATTTTCTTTCCGTCCGACAGTGGTTAAACGAGAGATTTCCGGGTAGATGGATTGGCAGAAGGGGAGCAGTTGAATGGCCTCCGAGATCACCGGATTTAACACCCTTAGATTTCTTTCTTTGGGGGCATCTTAAATCCGTTGTTTATAAAACACAACCTTCTGATATTGACGAACTTAAAAGACGAATTACAGCAGCATGCCGGTCAATTCCTAGTGAAGTTTTCCGTAATGTTAGAGGGGAGTTCGAAAACAGACTGTATTACTGTTTAGAGCAAAATGGACAACATTTCGAACAGCTAATAAGATAAGCGTAAGTAGATTTTATGTTGGAAATGTCTTTCTCGCAAATTAAATTTTATTGTGTAGAAAGAAAATAACCACCAAATAAAAAATCCCATGCTTAATAAATTTATTCCTGTCATTCAAGGGTTGGAGCGGTGCCACCTACTCTTCTAACCATTTTTATTAAAGGGAGTCAATACAATAATGCATCTCAGTATAGGCGTTCTAATAATTACTTCTGTTAGTTTAGAACGCAATTTTTCGGAAAATGCTCATCACAAAATAATAAGTCAGGGTACCATTGGAACAAGAATTGAACGCCCATCAAAATGATGTGCCACTTGACCCCCCTTCCCATTTAAAATTCTAAGGGTAACATCTACCCATCCTAGGGGGTTGAACCACGAGGGCTACAAATAGTTCGTGAAAGTGTCCCCCTTGACAATAAAATTGACCTGTTTTTTCGATTACTCATATTGTTTACTGGAAGGAAGATATTAAGGGTGGAAAGTTTTCAAATTGACACCCTGTATATATGTGACATTTTGTAATTCTCGACTTATCCACACTTTCTAAGGAATGTCTGAAGGATCAATAAATATTATTATTATTATTATTATTATTATTATGTAAAAATTAATTTTAACCCATTAACGCCTAGCGTTACCATATTGTTACAACTGTTAAGGGGTTCTTCTTATTTTTATTACAATAGTGTTTATGGATATTTCCACCAGGTCGTGCCACAAGACTGTACAGCAAGCATCAATTGACAATCTGATATGGAAGAAGTGCCGGGTTAGTGTATTTTGTGGAGATGTTAATTTATTATTACGTCGCTTCATTTCGTTGATGTGAAATAATGGTTGAGCCAAACTACGAGTGAGTATAACTTTTTTGGTAACTATTATTACAATGAACTTTTTTCGGCATCCTTCAATAAATAACCGAAGCTAATTATTGTTTGTGTTAATGCTTCAATAAATAACCGAAGCTAATTATTGTTTGTGTTAATGCATGATTTGAGGTTATCTCATTTTCGATGCAGGTGTGTTTGTATGCGTGTTACACTAGGCGTTTCGACTACTGAAATTTTTTCATTTCTTTTCATGCGCGGATTCAGCTTGCAAGAAGCCCTTGAAATGGCTAATGGTGAAGATGTTTCTGCAATTTATATTGAACCGCCAAATGCAGGAGTGTTGACTGATGAGGATTCAGGAGAGAAAGATGGTGGAGGATTTATAGATAATTTGTCTGGTTTACAACTGCGAGCTGCAGCCGAAATTCAGTTAGGAAATAATGACCGTATTGGTGGCAGCTACACTCAAGATGATATAATCGAAACTCAAGCTGATGATGACTCTCCTCATTTCACGGCAGTGCCTATTACATATCTTATTGAAGATCCAGCTGACATTGATATTCTTCCATCCACGTCTGCATCTATCTCATCAAGACCATCAAATTCGAAATCTCAACATCAAACATCGAAATGACAAGCCAAAACAGCAAATCATCAATCTTCGGTAAGCCTCAACCTCCAGAGATAAAAAAAAAGAAGGAACCAGAAAAAATTGTATGGATTCAAGGAGACTTATAGGAAAGTTCAATCCCTGGTTCTTCTTTCGAAAAAATGGCATATACAAAATATAAAGATTTGTCCCCTGTTGATCTATTTCAAATGTTTATGGATCGAGATATCATGGAGTTGCTTGTTGAAGAGACCAGCAGGTATGCTTTATTTCAAAACTGTTCCGATCCTAAGGTATCTACCAGAGATGAAGGTATACTTAGCTATTCTCATTCTGAGTGGCTATTATCAACTGCCCGGTAAAAGGTTTTACTGGGACTTGAACTCTGACATGAGAAATAATCTTGTACACAACTCTATGCGTAGAAATCGATTTCTGCAAATCTCTAGATTTTTACATTTTGCTGACAACAACAATCCAGATCTTTCGGACAAAATATGGAAAATGCGTCCTTTGATGGATAAAGTGAAAAATAACTGTTTGAGATATTTTGAACCAGAAGAGCATCTTTGTTATGATGAATCGATGGTGAAGTACTTCGGAAGACAAAGCTGCAAGCAGTTCATTCGAGGAAAACCGATAAGGTTCGGTTACAAAATGTGGTGTCTGAACAATCCATCAGGATACCTCATAAAATTTTAAATGTATCAGGGTATAAATCCCAGACGTTCAGTTCCGTATGAAAATGCAAATGGTAAATCTTCTGCTCCCTTAGTAACCATGTTGGATGAACTTGTTCAAGCAAAGGGTCCATAACCTTATAAATTATATTTCGATAATCTATTCACCAGCATGGGCTTATTGAAACATCTGAAGGAGATTGGTTGTCAAGGCACTGGTATAATCAAAGACAATCGAACACAAAATAGCTTGCCTCTAACTGGCAAAAAAGCACTGCAGAAAAAACAAAGGGGCACATATGAATCGATTCTTGATAGGAATGGTGGAATTCTATTGGTCAGGTGGGTTGATAACGGAGTCGTTACCGTGGCTTTCACTTGTTTCGGAGTACAGCCAATTGGAAGTGTCCGTCGTATTTCTCAAGCGGAGAAAAAAAACGTTCAAGTTCCACGACCATATGATATTTCCAAATATAATTCATTCATGGGAGGCACTGATCTCATGGATGAAAATATATCTCGTTATCGTATATCTCTCAGGGGTAAAAAATGGTGGTGGTGCCTATTCACATGGACAGCAGATGTTTGCATACACAATGCTTGGCAAATTCATAAAAAAAGTGGTGGAACTTTGTCACAGTTGGAGTTCAGGAGACAAATTGTAACTACATATTTGAAGAGTTATGGAACGGACCTGAAAGGGGCAGGAAGGACTTCAACATCATCCAGCTAAGTTACATTGAACAGAGTATCTGATAACTTGAGGTACGACGGAAGAGAACATCTTGTTATTCGCATTCCAGAAAACAAGCGACGACGTTGTGCGGGAGAAGATTGTACATCAGTTGGAAGAACAATGTGCAAAAAATGAAATGTTGGACTGTGCATTGAATGTTTCTTCATATTCCATAAGAAATAAAAAATTGTATTTATTTGAAATAAAAATTTTTAAATTCATATTGAATGACCTCATAGGCGTCTAGCGTTACCATGTGGTTACGATTTTTTTCTGAAAAAACTGTATTTTGAATAAAGTATTTTGGTGCAATTCATATGCTTTATATAATTATCAGAGCTGTACATGCATTTAAATTCAATTTTCTGAAAAATAATCGATTCAGGCGCTAATGGGTTAAAATTGAAATTACAAATTTTTTCAAAAAGCAACATGGTGGCTCTTCGGGTTAGTAAAAAAGATCATTTCATTACGGATAATTTGATACCGCACACTAATAGGTTTTGGACAAAATTCCTTTAGAAAACTTCAAAAACTATGATTGATATTTTTTTTTAAATAAAGCATCCTGCAGTATTGAAATAAGAATCAAATTCATCGAGTAACCTCTGACAAACACAACTGATGAAACAAAATCATCATTAGGGAGGGTTCAGCAAAAGTGAGTTACGTATTTATTGTGTAATTATTCGAAAAAAACGTTAATGATAATATTTATGCAAGAAGATATTTCATTGGGTTTTGGATTATTAATCTTATTTTATCAGTTGTGTTGGTTACAGGTTGCTCGATGCATTTGAATTTTACTTCAATCTCTTCATCCTTCATTTTCAGAAATTCTTAATGTAAAATATTCTGTAGTATGTTGGAAACCCAATAATGTGCAGTTTCAAATTACTCGAAATCAAACGCTTTCGTTTCCTCACCCGACAGGCCAATTGAAAAAAATAATCATTCTAACTAAGGGCAAACTAGTACTTTTATCATGAAGCTTGTAACCGCCCCAATGACCAAAAGACTTGGAAGCTTGGGAATTCGACGATCAAATGACATAGCTCTGCCAAGTTTCATTTCTTCCAGTGAAAGTTCTAAATCATTCGTTGAAGAAATTACAGAGTCAACAGATCCACTAAAAATTTAGGGTTTAGATATTGCAGTTGAATCCTGGATAAAACAAACAAACATTGTCAACCCTCCTGCATGGACCAAGCAAAAAGAGTGGGACAAAGCTATCAATGGAGTAGCCTCAAACCAACTTTCTGCATACGCTACCGATGTGAAAGATATTGCTACATCAAAAGCTGTTTCTCACAAGAATCTTTGGTTGGATACTTTACCAGTCTCTAGCTTGGTGAACTTGCTAAATAGAGATATGATTAGAACCGCAATTTGTCTGTGACTTGGTTCCAAAATAACCGAGCTACACATCTGCCGTTGCGGAGAAATTATTGATCAGTCTGGGATACATGGCGGCTTATCTTGCCTGTTCAGTAAGACACAGGAAAGCTATTAACATCATAAGCAGAGCATTTGCTTTTGTCGACTTCCACCCAGTATAAGGACCACCTAAAATGAATGCTCGCACTGATAGAAAGCGTCCTGATGGTTTGTTGATGGTGTCGTTTTCATGTGGAAAGTGCCTTGTTTGGGATTTTACCACTGTGGATACGGTTGCACCATCACATGTGGTTCAAAATGCATTTTCCGCAGGATCCGCTGCCAAAAAATCTGAAATAAATAAGAATAGTATATTTTATTACGAGTTCAGAAAATAGGCGCGACATGTTCCCGTGGGAGCCGAAGCCGAACACGGGAAGTCGTGCAAGCATGGAAATAGTATATTGTGTATCTAGTGCGTGAAGTATACTTTTTTACGCGAGTGTGGAAGTTTGTGGAACGAGTCGCAGGCGAGTTTCACAATCCGCACGAGCGTAAAAAAGTCTTCACGCACGTGGTGCACACTATACTTTTTCTACAACGTTTTACTTAGAGATTGAATTAAAGGAAAATTTTACTAATTTTCTTTATTACAATAATAATTATTATGAACAGTTATATTGCAATTTTGTAAATTGTCAAAATGTACATTTACTTTCTCTTTCTCTACAAAATTAGTGCTGCTTGTACTGTGAACTTGCTTCACTGGCTGCTAACGTTATATTTGGAGGAGTTGATGGGAGTACTTCAATGCTGTCCATCAGGAATTTGCGTGAAATACACGGCTAATCGGTTTAAATCAAAATTTCGTCGTACTATTTATTAATTCAGAGGGTAATTAATAACTATTTACGGTCTATTAACTGATGTAACTCTGAACTTCACTCTGCGGGAACTGTCATATTTGTCAATTTCTCTCGCCACCGCTACCTACACCAGCGACCGGTGTGTAAATTTGTATTGACTCTTATGGCATTGGTGCGTGAAATAAATCCCATAAGAAAAGCATGGCACTTCACACACCGATTCGTGAAATGAAGCTTTACACATTTTTATCGATGTGTGACGTTAGTAATTCACATACGGGGGTAGAAAAAAGCATTTATGGACGAGTAATGAACGATATTTTTCATTATATCTACCTGAAAATCACATATTGTTAAGAAACTTTTATTTTTGATGATGAAGGGACAAAACATGTATTAATAATTGAAATAATTATGGTACAAAAATATCCAGAAATTGCCACAAAACAAGCGTTATTTACCCTGTTGGTAAGGAAATATTCAGACAACTTGCGATTTCTAGAGAACTGTCAACACCATATCATTTAATTTTGACATATAAATAGGCAGCTATAATGACACCAGCACACGGAAAATTTTTCCGTGCGGGCGCACGGAAAAAAACCTTTTTCAGTATGCTAAATAAGCATGTGAATCTAGTGTTTTCAGATAGGTATAATGAAAAAGCAAGTACGAAGCTCTTTCGAGCGAATACCATTTTATCCCAATCGGTGCAGAAACCTTGGTACCATTTGGACCAAATGCAAATGAATTAATATGTGGGCGGCTAGTAGAGTCTAAAGGAAACAAAAAGGAGTGCCAGTGGTTCAAGGAACGATTTTCCATTTGCATTCAGAGGGGGAACGCAATTAGTGTCCTGGGAACATTTGATACCATAAATTAATGTTTTATACTTAATTTTAATTTATTAGAGGAAAGGGACCTAATATGAGATACCGTATTTTCTCCCCTAGTAAGAGTCTCCATCTAGCGACAACCGCTAAAACTAACTCATTGGAACTTCAAATGTCAGATCAGCTAGATTTATTTTCAGTTGCTCTTAGGATTCGCCACGTGTACGTGTTTTTACGAATTAGTGCAATACCGAAATTTTATTAGTGTTCAGTTTGACGAGATTTTTTCGTTGAAAAGTTAAGGAAACAATAGAGTTTTTTTATATTTGCTCTGTTGTGTTGAAGTTGCTTCATTGTTTAAACATATAATACGCGTGGCCACTCAATTAATTTTTGAGAAAAAATATGTAAAGAATTTTCACAAGATATTGGTAATATGAGATTTGGTGCTCCTAATATGATATACCTCATATTAGGAAAACTAATATTTTCTTAAATAATTTCAACGAGAGCTATTTGTAGATTCCTAGAGACAATAAAAAAGGAAGCAGTGGGATAAAAATGCCATGATGAGGGCTGTTAATGCGGTAAGGAACAAGGAGATGAGGTACCTGATGGCCTCTAAAACGTTTAATGTTCCGAAACGTTTTTACGCAGTGGTTTTCACATTTTGTCAAGTTTACTAATCCAACAAAAGATGATCTAATCTTGTTAGTTTTAGACGGTCACTATTCACATAGGAATCATAGACATGGCTAGAGAGAATTATGTTTCAATTGTGTGCTAACCACCACATGCCACTCATAAATGCAGCCACTTGATGTGGGTTTCATGGCACCACTAAAAACATACTATGCTCAAGAAATAGAGACATTTTTCAGCAACAACCTAGGAAAAGTAGTGACACAGCAATATCTGCTTGCTATTTGGGAAAGCTTATAATCGGGCAGCAACAATGGAGGCATCGATTAATTCATTTCGAAAAACAGGTCTCTTTCCTTGTAACAGAAAGGTTTTTAGAGAAACTGACATTTTGGAAGAAGAGCAAAATCTACCTACACAAGAACGAACTGATATTGAAAATGAAGGTGCAGATATTTCATTCAATAACAACAATATTTCAAATGTGTCATCAGATTTAGTTGTGAATGTACCTGTAGAGTCCTGAAAAACTATGGCAAATCCATTAATATCATCAGGCTCTGCCCACAACAATTGCTCTTACAAAAGTGATGAACTTCTGCTAGTTTCTACAAAAAAAGTTTGTCCAGTGCCATCAACCTCTTTAAATCATGGTGAAAACTCTAATTGAAAGAAAAGGCAAAGCAAGTTTAATAACATCTAGTCCATTTAAAGAAAACTTGGAAGAATAAATAACCAAGAAACTAAAAAAAGAAAGATGTGACACCAAACCCTTTGGGAACAACAGATAAAAAATCCGGTTTGGAATTTAATCGACAACATTTGTTCGATGGAATTTTTTTCGACAACATTTGATCGAACGGAAATTTGGCACCCTGGTAATTTGATCGAGAGGAAAGCTAATCGACTAGCATTTATTCGAACATAAATTTGTTCTACAAATTTTCATAGATGGAAAATGTTACGACTAAATATCCCGCCCAAAAATATCCTGTCTAAAATATCCTGCCAATAATCCCCCGTCCAATAATATCCTCAGACAATAATAACCTTATGCAAAATTATCCCGTCCAATTATTATTCTGATCTAACCTAAACTAATTAACCTAGCTCGCAAGTTGGGAACTTGGAAGTTAAGGTAAAAATTCTTCTGAGGGCAGTATTTTATTAGTCTGATCTAACCTGAACGAAATAACCTATCTCGCAAGTTGGAAGGTTATTATTGGTCTGAATATTACTGTCTTAGATATTATTTGACTTTTCTTCAGTTTGGGTAACTGCTATTTTATAATATTGCTCACTTTGTTTTATTGTAGCTTTTTTGAAATAAAATTCTCAAATTTTCGACGAAATGTAGGTCGAACAAGCGCTGGTCGAACAAATTTCCGTTCGAACAAGATTCCGCTCGTACAAATATTTTATGAACAAATGCTCGAACAAATTTCTGTCGGACAAATGTTGCCGAACAAATTTTCGCACACCAAAAAATCCAAGACTGAAAGTAACAAAAAGGCTGAAATTACATCGAGCAGCTCAAATTCAGAAGCTTCTGTGCATTATGATGACTCGACTGATGAAGAGGATAACAATGATGCAGAGTGTCGTTTTTGCTAGGGAAGATTTTACGAAGACACCCGTGGAGAAAAGTGGGCTAGATGTATCGTTTGTTTTCAGTGGTGCCACGAAGTTTGCGGCGAAGTTGACGGCACAACATTTGCTTGTCCTATGTGCGAAAAAAAACTTTTGATCGAGTGAAATTTAGTGTTGTTACTTTTGATTCTCATTTTGATTCCTTCTGAAATGAAACAATATATCCTTGTCTTTCAGTCCTTGTTTTTAAGTTTTGGTATCTTATTATGGGACAGTCTCTTATTGGGAACCCTAACTATCTCATACTCAAGTAGCACAACTATATTGATAAAATATTGTTACAATATTGTGAACATATTGGCGAAATATTCGAAATGCAATATTGGCGAGAAAAAAAATGTGAACATTCGGCGATATTGGTCCAATATTACTTGAACAATATTGGCGAAATATTCTCGAACTAATATTGGCCTCAAAATATTCGGCGATATTAGTACAATATCGCTGATACAATCTTCTGACAATATTGGACAATATTCAAAAGTTATATTGTCGAGAAGTAAAATGTGAACATTTTGCGATATTGGTCGAATATTTCAAAAATAGTTTTGGTGAAATATTCTTGAAGCAATAATTTTGATATATTGGTGAATGTCAATATACCTTGGTAAATTATTAAATGTCTTTTAGTTGATGAAGGTGACACCAGAATCTGCCTTTTGATCGCCATAATTACTGAGTGAGCTGTCTTGAAGAAAAGTTATGGGAAGTATTTAATATACTTTAGTAGACGTTCTGTATGTAGAGCCACCTAGCGGATTTTTATCGAGGTTTGATCATGATATAATTTTAATATGTTTCATTGAATATTCAGCCAATATTCAAATTTCATCTCAATCTAGATGTAGGAAACAATATGAAGACAATATTGTTTTAACGATATCGATAAATATTATTGAACCAATATTGACCCAATATTGATTATTGAGATTTGTTGAATATTGGCGAAATCATATCAACCAATGTGTAATCAAATTTGGAGAAACGATATACACAGTAAAAAGTGGGTGGAAAAATACATGCCAAAATGTAATATATACATAATCCTCTTAGTTTTATAATTTGATTGCACAGGTAATATCAAATTTTAATGTAAAATTAGGTAAATGTCCTCCATTTCTCCCGTGTTTTACAGTGAGCATGTAATACAATGATTTATTACATGTAATTTCCGCTGGTTTACTTGATGACTCTAAATGAATGTGTTACAGCGAAATGACGCCAATTTACAGAATATTACAGGTAAAGTGTAAATTCTCCTTTGTTTAAAAGTAATTCTCCATGACGCTATCGCCATGCGCACCTACCGGCATTCGGCCCAACCCTCATTCACAGTTACTATTGGTAGGATGAACATCGTTAGGAATCTGGCGAAGGTAGGTTCTAAAAACAAACAAACAGTCTTTTGTGTTTTATGTTAGTGAGTATGTGGGTTCCAAATTGTCATCGGATTTTATATCAGGTAAGTAAATAAGTACTGTGAAAAAAATATGAAACATTCATCATGAAATTATAGTCATTTGTTCATTTTGTCATTGTTCGCTCCATAATATTATGAATACATGAACATGAAATCGGAGAGTGGGCAATCTTATTAGGACAGCTGAACTATTTAGTTAATTTCCATGTTGAAGTATAACTGTTTTTGTTACAACATTCAAATGATTTGAGAGTTTGAGTTATTTTCCTTCAATATGTGACAATATGTATATTGTAATGTTATGATGAATGAAGTATCATTAATACTGATTTTGTGTATTTTTTGCAGATCTCCCCCTCCTCTGTATTATTAAGAAATTATAAGCCTATATATGTAAAGTTAATGACACTACTTGAAAACAATGATGAAGACACCTGAACACATGTAACAATTTCCGTTAAATTTGTAATTATGGAAAAAATCACATGAAAATACTATAAAATAAGTGATTATCGGGGAATATATGGAAAAGCACATTTGATGTATGTAAAAATTCATGTTGATCGAAGTTTAATTTACAACAAAAATTGTATTTTTCCCCACAAATACTTGAATATATATCTAATAATACATACTATAGCACTATTTGAATATAATGGTAAAAACACCTAATCAAACATGTAGAAAGCGCCATTAAATCTGGAATAATGGAGAAAATTACATAGGTATACAAGTGATAATCCATGGAATATATTGGAAATCCACATTTATGACTTTACATTATATTACATGAGGTAAGTAACTTAACGTGTATATGCATGGCAACGCATTACCCATATGGGATCATGTAATCTGATGGAAACAATATTTACAGTGTAGTTTTTATTCCTAGAAATCGATATGAGGGGAATATTGGGATTGCAATATTTATTCTAGATGTTGAAAACGATGTGAAGGCAATATTGTTTTATCGATATTGGTAAATATCATTCAACAAATATTGACTGAATATGAGTTATTACAATTTGTCGAATAAAGTGGAAATGATATTCAACCAATATGCTATCAAACTTGGAAAGACAATATAGTTTTTTCCCTATAATCGATATGACTGGAATATTTGGATTGCAATATTTATTCTAGATGTGGAAAACAATATATAACCAATATTGTATTATCGATATCGGTAGAAATTATTCAACCAATATTGACCCAATATTACATGTGACAATTTACATTCTGAAATGGTTCAACCAATATTCCACCAATATTATTGATATAATATTGTTTTTACAATATTCACCTATATTGGACCAATCTTATTCTTTCATTTACAATATATCTATATTGGCCCAATATGGAACCAAGATTCAGCCGATATGATGTGCTACCTGGGTATTAGGAGACCAATCTTGAAAATGACAAGAGTGTTTTTTTTTATTCATAACCACTTTACAAAAATAGTTAACATTTTTAATAAATTTGATGTGTTAGGGTGTGAAGTATACACAACGATCTATCCTTCAGAAATAAAGCCACTTCTAGAAGTTGAATTTTTGCAAAATTATTCAAAAAAAAAATAAAAAGGTGTCTCATATTAGGTCCCTTTTCTCTATTCTTTATTGTTTTGGCTTTTTTATTTTGAATTTTCCGTTGTTCTATATTTATAAGAACTTATATATGTAATACCTTTTGAAATATTCAATATCTATTTCCTGGAATTCAATATCATGATCTTTACTCGAATTATCGGTTCACGACTTCATTCCGCCGAAACAAAAGCGGACGTGGCGTCCCCTGTGCTTGTGCCGTTCAGCGTGAACACAAAACCGCGTTCGAAACCGTAACAGAAGGCAAAATGGCAACAGTCGGCGTTGATTTACCGACCGAGACATGGACGTATCACCGCGTCTTGCGTCAACTCCGCGATCTCAATTACTTATCAGTCTCAGTTACTTTGAAGATTTCTAGTTGTGGAAACGAGGCCATTTATCACCAATGCAATGGAAATAGTGAAGATTGAAAGTAATACGTGAATTTAAATTACATTTTATTTCAATTTTCATTGATGTCATTTACAAACTCAGTCTTTGGTTCTTAATGATATTTCAGTGTTTTATGCATCAGCTTCAAGTTATTGGTAAGAAGGAGTTCACATTGATTTTCAATGAGAACATGTCGAGAAACATTGAATTTGGCTAAATTTTTAAAGCTGCGTGTTTGGAACTTAACTGGCTCCTCAGGGTTCCTCACTTGATATCTGAAGCAATATGAATCATGAATGGTACTTTGAAGAGTAACACCTTCATCAAAAGCCCAATCAATGTAGCGAATAAAGCTGGCAGAAGATACATTAAGGAGCACGACATATTTTGAAGGCCAAGCCATCTTTATGAGGGGACGTTGAACGTTGGTTTGGAGTCATTGAATATTGGGTTCCTTGAATACCTCTGGTTGGTTGGTATCCCAGACTTATAAAAAATTATGTGTGAATCATTACTTTCGGAAATTGGATCTTGGCCGCCTATAGTGTTTTTCAATGGGAAAAATAGTGATTTGTCCGTTACCACACAAGCATTTTAACTCCTAGTTGCGCTTAACATTGTTTTCTTCATCAGAAGATATACTGGACAGTTTAGTATTGCTAATGATGAAGATAACTTGGTTATCAAAATTCGCATCTGAGAGTTGAAATACTTGTGTGGTAAAGGCGAAAATACTTCTTTTTCTCATTAAATAATTAGTAGTCACTTGATTATTCAGCAATTACTGCATCGAGTAACCTCCATAAATACTATGATTTTTGGAACTGGGTACGTATTGAAAAAAGATCAAAATAGTATGTGTAAGAAAGTTCCAGTTTGTTTTTCCAAATCCATATACCCATTTTCGTAATCCCGTATTCAGATGACAATTGAAAAGGTAATGCAGCCTCCGTCCGTTAATAACTTGTTCAAATAATTTTTTCAAAACTTTCATCTACCTACAATAACAATTATTATAATAATACTGACTACTAGGGCGGGGATTAGCGCAGTGGTTAAGCGCTCGCCTAGTAATCGAGAGATTGCAGGTTCGATTCCCAGACGGTGCGATCTTTTTTCATTTTCAGATGTGAAAGTCTGAATGACTGAGGCTCGTGTCGGCTGGGAATAATCCTCCACGATTCACTGCTGCGTTAAAAATTAACAGTGCTGCTCCTAAAGTGGCGTATGGAGTTAGTAACAAGGCCTATCCAGAACACATGGCTAATGACCATAGCAGTCGATGCCAAAACACCAAGGAAAAAAAAAAAAAAAAAAAAAATACTGACTACTTATAAATTAAAAATGTAATTTAACAATTGCTATTCTTTGAAATTTCTATTCCATCGATGAGACATTTACCATCTATAGCACCAGTATTTGAACTTGTCGGTGTGGCCTCATTAGTTTGAAATAGTTGTCTAGTTATCCTCATTCTCTTTGAAACTGAATTTTCAATATACCTCTCCACCACCGCAGAGGAGTTCCAACCTCCAAGTTCTTTCACTGATAGTAGATCACCACCATATTCCTCAAGCGTAGTAGCCGAGGATTTGCGAAACAAGTGCCCTGTGTGGAGCTGAGAATTTTCCAATTTTAAGAATTCTGCAATTTCTTTGGAACAGCTCTGATAGTATGAATGCCCACAACTCGTTTTACACATTTACCATTCCTATAACCAATGGAGAATCGCCGATTTTTCAAATTTGGAGGAGCAAATCTACGTATTTTTGGTATAAACCATAGGCATCAAAAGAGAGCCCTTTTTGCGAAAGACAAATACCTCTGGTACTGGTGCTTTCAAAATCATCCACAGTCAGCTTAACAAGTTCATTACATTGCATTCTTTGGTGTGTATCCATCAGACTTTCATCTCAAGAACAAAAATAATTCGCGAACTTCTTTGCTATGTCCCTGCCTAGCCTGGAACCTCTCTTCAGAGGCTCTAGTTCTTCTGGGTTTCCCATAGCACGAGTCTGATCTATCTGGGCTCCAGGGAAGTGAACTCATAGTAATTCTTTGATTGGTTCTTCTCCAGTGCTTGTGTGTTCCCCTTGTTGATTTTTCAGGAAATATATTGCTTGTTGTGCATCCTTCGAGAGTACTTTCTGAAGTCTGGCACACTCTCGAGAGCCTTCTATTTCCTCACAGTGCCTCCTCCAGGAGTGTCTTTTGGATTTGTTCAGAGTATTTTTGTAAATGGCCAAAGCATTCTTGTCCTCATCCCACCTTTCATTTTTTTGGCTCTGTTGAATTCTCTTCTGGCTTGCTTTCTCAGTTCTGCAAGTTCTTTGTTCCACCAGGGCACCTTCCTGGTGGTGTACCTTGTGATGAGTGGGCGATGTTCGTTGAACGTAGAGATGGCTGCGTCATTGAGGTCTTCCACAGCCAACTCTAGGTCCCTGTTTGTTCTTATCATTCGTTGCGTTCCTTGGAGTTTGCGACTTAGGTCTGCACTGTATGCATCCCAGTTCGTTTTCCTCGGGTTCCAATCAGTCTCTGTCTAGATGTTGCTCTTTATTGTGAAGTTAATGTGTCTGTGATACGAGCAACTTACCTCATCAGATACATGCCAATCTGTAACAAGGTTACTCACATATGTTGATGCTATTGTTACGTTGAGTAGCTCCTTCCTATTTTTTGTGATGAAGGTGGGTTTGTTCCCTACATTCAGCGTGTCTAGGCTGTTAGCCAACATGAATTTTAGTAGATTCTCACCTCTTTCGTTGGTGTCGCTGCTGCCCCAAGTGATGTGGTGCGCATTAGCGTCACATCTAATGATCAATTGCAGTCCTTTGTTCCTGCAATGCCTCACCAGGTCTTCCACATTCTTTGTGGGTGGTGGTTCAGGTATTGTAACGCTAATAACTATATTATTTATACACTATCCCAACCTCTGAACAAACTACCCTCATTCCACTGGTACCCTATCTAACTATGCATGAAGTATATTCTTGGTATTCCTTCATACCATATATGGATATCCACGAGACCTATTACTGACAATCCAGAGACATTCTCCTTGGGGCTACCAAATACTGAATATTGGCACTATCCCTTCAGGATGCCAATAAAAATTGATATTGACAAAATCGAACAAGTCGATAAAACCCATTATATCTTCAAGAATCCTTACCCCAATTTAACAACTTGCCTAACCACAGACATAGCAACTCTAACAGGAGCCTACCTGATAGCTATTCTCCCAGGATGCCTATTTAAAACGACAGCGGACATCTACTGGACTGAAACACAGCAACAGCCCCTACTAGTGCCGTGGTGGTAGGCTGATAGTGCGTTCGCCTCGCATGCGTGGGGTTGTGGGTTCGATCCACCGATTCACCGGTCTCGTGCATGGCATCATACGTTAAAAGGTAAGGGCTGTGTCTTCCCTAGCTCACACAAGTCTCTCGAAGACTTCTGAGGGTTGTGCGTAGGGGTTCAATCGCTTGACGGAAATAACAATTATAAAAATTAAATTAAATTAAAATAAAATCAGATTTGTCAATACTAAATTTTGCCGAAATCGAGTCGATGCCACTAATAAAAATCTGAGACATCCTCTTGGAGAAGTTGCATGTACTTCGAGAAGATGCGAACCCAATCACACCCCTATGAATGATCCGTTCCCGGACGTTCCCCCTATACGTTATCGTCGTATTGTTCATATGTGTGTTCGTGATATTCAAATACAAACACCCAATATGGAACACTAGTTCATCACAGAAGCCTAAACCAGCCACCATTGGAAAGAAAAACGATTTTTCTCGAATGGGAAATAAACTTTCTTTACCAGAATGAGTTTATGCTCTCCAATAACCTAATACTTAGTAAGCCGCGGGTCTAAAGTCCATCATCCCTCGAAAACCACAAATTCCAAATATTTTTGGAATTGGACAGGGCCCACTTAGTCCGGTGGCAGGAAGTGTTTTCGGGTCTGATGAAGTGCGACGGGATCACCCAATTTTTTCTTATATATTTTGACGTGCTGAATCCAAATTTCGAGGGTGATAAGCTGGGAAATTACTCGGTAAATTGTTATGTACGATTTTCCGGGGGAAATCAATAAATCGAATCTGTACAGAGAAGATTTTGAGTAAAACCTGCACAAAATTCGAAAGAATGCGATTTTCTTAATTTTGAGTGCCCTCTCATTCAGACAAATAATAATATTTTCAGGTTAACCTTGTTCCAAATTATTAATATATATCTCGACTATGAATATCAAAAGAAACAATCCTGAAAAAGTCATTCGTGTGGATTTCTCGACTTGGTTCGAAACATGACCTTGACAAATGTGCTAGCTATAAATGACATTCGTCAATTTTTTTACAATACTACGATAACCGCCGCTGATGAAACAGTCAAGAGCAAATTATTCAAAATTCAGTGTAACTCCGGCAAGCATGTAAAGCAAGTGCCAGTTGCACCGACGACAGAGTCTCGACCGTGACTCGTGCTACTCCAAGAGTAAATCTGCCTTCCTGACACTTCCTTTGACAATGGCAATCTCACCGTCGGTCGTCCGCCTCGTCCACCGCACAAGAACACTGTATTTCCTGGTGGAAATGTCTTTTAGAAGGAACGGAATTGTAGTTGGCATGTCGGTAGAGCGATAGCTGGAGACAAAGTGCCTTTCCTGAAATCTCGATCATGGAATTAGCAGAAACAAATGAGAATAATTATGAAATTGAACGCATGATTTTGTTGGGTATTTTTGTTACAGGCAGAGAAAAAGTTGGTTAAATCAACAAAATGTCAGTCAACTCGAATAAATGAAAGTGTCAGTATACCACACTGGATAACGATTCGAAGGAAACAAATTCTATAATTGATTTGCTTTTCTGCAATCCTTTTATATTAACTGCAATTTGCTTCCGCACGGAAATTAATGGTCCTAGTAAAATGTTTTCTTCACTTTTTTTTGATTTTTGTAAGAAAATTAAAACCTTTATTTAGTAATAAACTCATTTTGTCTCTAGAAAAATGGGAATTCTGAACGCATGAGCTTGTAGCTATGATATTGTTTACACAAAGCAAGTAGTTCAAACATTAAATATAACGTCAAGTCACTTTTTACCAGCACTGGAAAAGTATATTATCATATTTATCATCTTTGGGTTACTGAAAAGTACATAATTTTTTTTCCCTGGATGCTGGTCCTTTCACCGGCTGCACCTCAGCCTCTTGGGCTTTTTGTGCTTTCCAGTTGGTTTCACAGCACCCACTCCGTAACTCTAGTCCCCTGTACCAGTCTGTATAGATTCTTCACCGGTTGACTGTTGTATTCTTTGGGAGATAGCCTGGGTTTCCCGAATATTACCTGTCTCTTGCGGTCTAGTGCCTCGCATTCTGACAGTACGTGTTTAGCTGTTTCTGTCCCTTCGCCACATTGTCTGCAGGGAAGTTCTCCGTTGTACAGCCCCATTTTGTGCAGTTGTTTTCTCATTGGGCTGTGACCAGTGAGAAGGCCCGTTATCGTTCTAACTTGATTCCTGCTTATCTTGAGTAGTTCCTCAGGTTTGTGTTTTGATGGTTATTTAATGTATGTTTTCCTGTGGTGCATGAGAGGGGCTTCGTTCCACCTCTCCCTTTGTTTTCGTTTGATCCATTCCCTAATGCATCCTCGAATGTTGATTTAGTAACCCCGAGTGCGGGTTCTGGGCCAATATAAGGAATTGATGAACCGTTTCTGGCTACTTCATCAGCGTTTTCGATGCCTTCGATACCACAGTGTCCTGAAACCCACATCAAAGTTGTTTTGTTGTGTTCTGAGAGGACACTGAGTTCTTCTCGGCATTCCCATACCAGTCTTGTGGTCACCTTCGGGTTCATAAGAGCTTTCAGTGACGCCTGGCTGTCAGAGCATATTTTGATTTTTGCATTACGCATTTCCCTCATATTGATTTCTCGTGCGCACTGCAAGATAGCGTACATCTCTGCCTGGAATACGGAGGTGTTTGTTCCTAGTGAGATGCTTATTTGGGAGTTTATCCCCTCACTGCATATTCCAGCACCAGTTCCTTCGCTGGTTTTGGATCCGTCCGTGTACCAGATCCTCTCTCCAGGTTTGCCCCTGATGTTGTCATCTGACCATTCCCTTCGATCTTGTATGATAACTTCGAATTTAATATTGAAGAAGTATCTAGGAGTCATGTGGTCCGTTGGTTCCATTTCAAGAATGTTGCCTCCCACTATATCCTTTATCTTGTTGTGACCCGATCTATTGCTCGATTTTTGTTGCCTTAGAAGTCCCATTCTTGCCTATCAAATGATTGTAGTACTTCATTACAACAAAAGCTCGTGTTGGTGTTCATTTGCATTAGAAGTTGGTGTTTTTATTGAAATGTAACGTGTTCACCTACTTGTTGATTTTCGACCAGTTCGGTATCAATCTGGTGTAACCGCCGTACCTGTTAGGGGGTGTTTATGAACGTTTTCGCAAAACTGGTCATTCCATTTCCAGAATCCTACTTAGTAGTTGTATGTGGACCTGTCACATCATGTGCTGGAATTATACTATTATATCTATTCTGTTGTGTGAATAGTTATAGTGAACCATGGTATTTTCCATATAACTGTTTTTGGTACTAGGCAAGTTGCAAGTTATCTTATAACGCGTTCCCATAATCGAAGTAGAAATACTTTTGATTATTTTTTTTTTCATTTCAATCGTTCGCACACTTTGTATTTATCACTTTCACGTCATTTTTTCTATCAAGTTTTATCAGTACTGAAAAACCAAAAGATTCATTATTAATTCAGTTTTAAATATGCATGTTTTTACTTGTGTAGAATGTGGATTTTAACCTTACATTTCTGGAATATTGGCATTTTATGTATATCAGGATCTGGAGAATTTTTCGAAAGACAGTTTTTAATTCATCAAAATTTTCACTTGGTGGTATGCAAATTTTACTTGCAACTACTTTTTTTTTCAGTGTAAGTGAGAATAATCCACAGGCTATCGGTGAACCTTTTTTTGCTGTCAGGTTGATAATGATTTTTTTTCAAATGTTGGAAATACTGATTCAAGTCAATTATGATTATGTCATCTGTCAACTTCAGAGGATAGTTTATTTGTTTCGATATTTGATATATCGACAATTAAAATTAATAAAAAATTATTCTTATCAGATATCATAGGTTTTTTGACAAACATCGATAGATATATGCATTTCTCTGAATTTTTCTACTAATGGATCACATGATTTATGGAGTAGAAAAATGTTGATAACTGGATAAATTGTGCGTTCCTATCCAATCTCCGGAGTTGAAAAAATGTTTTTATAATATTTTTTATACACCTACCATAATTCCCAATATGAATCAGTCTATATTTCAATACATTTCTCACGATATGAAAAAAAAAACTAGTAAACAAATATAAAACCTCGATTTTCAGGAAAACAACATTTAAATCAGTATATACAATTACAACTTTCACTGAAATATTGAATTCAACAATAACACATAACCTAACTATGAAAAAAAAAGTAGTCTCTCAGGTAAGGCTCGAATCGAATCTGTGTTGCATTCGCTACAGGAAAACCAGAAAAAAACTGCAACACCACGTCATTTGGAGAGTTGGAATTAATCAAATAAAAACTGCCAAAGAGGTTCGCAGGACTATGCATATTTTATTTGCAGTAAAATAAGGTGTAAAGGCTCCATAAAATGTCCAATTCGAAAGAAAACAACCTATTTACCCAAATGTCAACAAATTTGTACCAGTTCGTTCTGTTCTCGGCCGAAGTGTAGTAGTGGCCAGAATCAACTCCAGAACCACAGTACACACTGACTGTATAAATCTCATAATTGGATAGAACGAATTCAAAATAGAATTTTGTTATTACTGGAAAAAAAAAACCTCAGTTATCCTCAAAAGTGTAAATGTTTGAAAAAAATTACCTCGCCACTATCCAATAAGAGGTAAGAACAATGTAGTTCCGTTAGAGCTAATGGACCTTATGGATCTTGTATTTGAAAATAACGATTGTCTGTTTTCTTTAAAGCTAACACTCCATTATTATTTTCAAGAAATGTATGCATATGCCTAGCCTTGTTCTACACATTTTTTCACAGTCAATTTTTGGACGTCTAGAAAGGGATTCATGGATTAATAACAAGTGCACATGGGAAACATCTGAAACCTCCATTTTCAGTTTTATATTCAGCTACAGCTGTATTCTCATCATCAAACCCAGCTCACATGGCTGCTGTTGATATTTGTCATTTTGGCCAAATTTGGGATAGAAAAATTTCCATCTTCTGAGACCTTACGTTCAATTACGGATCCAAATTTGGAAGATGTAATCCTTGTCATTCGTTCTCTTCTCCATATTCGAGACGCACTCTGCGTTTTTGTTTTCAGTTCCATATTGTGTGCTTTACTCAGTATCAGAAAACAACTATCAAGCAATTTCCAATAGTTATAACCATATTCAAAAAGAAAACAGTCAACAGACTCATCCAAGGATAATGTGATATGGGATATCTTCCTCTACGTAACCAATAGTACTACTTTTATCAGAGAAAGTTCCTGACAGAAAATGCCTCAAATGTAGTCAACTCACCAACATGAGAGTAACAACAGTAGATCATCAGTTACTCTTTCATATTCTATGGTTGAAGTATCGGGATAATTTTGATTTAATGGGGTCCAGAAAGGAAACATGTTTTCTCAAAATACGAATTTAACTGACATGTCACTAAATCAATTCACTGTTTCAAATATTTGAAAACAAGATATGATACCAGCCTGACAGCAAAAAAACGATAACCAATAGCCTGTAGAATATTATTATTAATTGATTATGAATTGGTTCCTATGAAGCAGATTTTCGAAAATATGCCATTTTCATTTTTAAAAAGTGAAATTTTGTGAAATAGTCACTTATTTTGTGAAATATCTTCTGAAGTACGCATCCCACGTCAAATATTATGTGAAATGAAGTAGTAAATTCAATTAACAGATTATCTTCTTTTGGAAAAATATTCTGGTGATTTTGCTCACAAACTATTTGTGAAATGTATTCATTGTTTTGATTCATTAATTTTCAATTAGGTTGGTGGATAGAAATAAATTGTTTTGTGAACAGAAAGTATCGTTTTAATTGTATTTGAAGGATATTTTGACGATTTTATAATTTACGTATAATGAAAATGTCCAGTGTTTACTATTTATTTTTCTTCCTAATTTTGGCGAAATCGGCAATGGCAAGTGAGATATGTGCTGAGAAACTTTGGCATCTGAAAAAAATGCCTAAAATAAACCAGATATCTGAAAATAATTTCATTTACCATCAGAGTTTTCTTTTCTAGAAGATTCCGATTCTGAAAGACAATTCTATCTTTCGCCAAGGAAGTTTTTTCTTTGAAATGCTAATTGAAAGAAAATTATTTTGAATGCAGCTCATTAAAATAAATCATGCATTTCAACTCACCGGTTGAATTTTTGGGATTTTGGGAATAAAAAAGCAAAGTGAAACTGCTCATTTCTGAACATACTCGGAACATTGCAGAAAATACTAAACCATTACTGAATATCAGTAGTGTTTGCATATATACAGTACGTCACTGGGATGAAAAAATCTTCTACATGAAGATATTTTTTGCCAAGAATGATGATAAATGGTAATAAAAGTTCATGTGACAATATAACAATTTCTACTGAATCAATTTCTGAATTCTAAAACATTTATCTCTATGATAGTGTAGACAAAAAAACTGGAATCTGTGGTAACAACGGGTCAATACACTTTTTGAATCTTGTTTCAATTTTGGTTGAAGTAGACTATAATAAAAAACATATTACTTTCTGGAATACGTCATACTATATCATTGAGATTCATTCAGACAGAGATCATCCTTTATCAGTCACTTATATGAAAATAACTAGTACTGGGAGAGTTCTTTCCGCTCCCACTAGCGGCAATTTAATTACCGCCCGTTTTAACGGGAATTTATCTTCGAGTGGAATCTTGCATACCACGTGTTATTTCACCTTTGATACTTACTCTGAATAACTCTGTGCACCTCTTCAATGTAACTTTACGTTGTGACATAATTTTACGATGAAACTTTACATTGTTATATTACTTCACAACAAAAATTTGCATTAGAGTTTTACATTGGAATATTACGGTTTGATTCTCTAACGTGAATAATTTGCAGTGGATTTTACATTGTTATATCACGGTTTGATTTTCCAACTTGAAAAATACACTCCGATGTGAAGTTGCTATGGAATTTCATAATGTAGGATTACATTATCATGAATTTATATATTGAGGTCCTAAAGTAACGGATAAATTAATTTTTTACCTTATTAGCCATATTCAAGAAGAACCCTGAAATATATCGATTTATGTTTTCGAAAAGACACTTTGTGACATGAAAAAATGCCCCTCTACCACCTTCCTCAAAGTGACAGTCACCCCATTAATTTTTCATAATGAAATAGGGGGTCAAGTGAAACCTCATTTAGAAGGGTATTCAATTGTCTATACAGCCAAGTCTATTCTTTTGAATATTTGCGTCATAACAGCATTAATTTTCAAAATGTTAAAAAAACACGAATACTATTAAATTCGCTGTATATATTTTTTGGTTCATTTACCTACTTTTGGTTGTCATACCAGATACACAGCTGTATAGACAATTGAATACCCTTCTAAATGAGATATTACTTGACCGCCCATTTCATTTAAAAAATATGGGGGGTGGTGACTGCCACTTTGAGTGGGGTGAAAGAGCGGCGATTTTTTTTTGAGGTCACAGAGTATCTTTTTGAAAACATGAATTGTCGTGTTTCAGGGGTTTTCCTGAAAATAGATAACAACGTAGAAAATGAATTTATCTGTTACTCTAAGACCTCACTGTATATTTTTTATTGTATAGGTAGGTACATTTTGTCTTTTATTCAACACACCATATACGTATCCATCAATTTGAGAAAATCGTCTCCAGGTCACCAAAGCACTTCATTATATTATACTCGATTTACGTTTCGCTAATAAAACTAGCATCATCAAGACTGATAATAGTCTCCAGATGAGTGTTTATAGCAATAAAGTGTTTTGGCGAAGTGGAGATATATTGCTCAAATTTTTGAACGTCGAACGTTTCCAAAATCCTCAATATTTTTCCATCCACTTCTATACCTTTATTAATCACTCTGGCTGAATGGCAGATAGATTGACTCCGTATTATCTGAGTGAGAATCGTCTAGCACACTTCATTGAAAAAAATAATTTAATCTGTGGCGTTCAGTCGTAAAACAAAAATTCTATGTTTTATAAGTATAAACAGATTCTGTAATTATTTTCATTATCTTACGATATTTCGGTTAATTATGTACAGTTCTCTTTAATAATTGGAAATAAAAATAAATTTCAATCATAAACTGAATATTTAATATCCATAATGCAAAAAGCTGAAAACATTTTCGAACGATACAATGCATATCATAAACTAACATTAGTCATTACTAATATATCATAAAGATTTATGGGCTGGTCTTCCTATTCAGTGCGATTGTCCTAAAAAACAAAAAAAAGTTGTATTAAACAACAAGCCACAGACTTTCCATCGTCTTGTTAATTCTTGAAACAGGGCAGAGACCAATAAAATTCAATTTAAATTTTCATAGAATAGGGACTATTCGACAGCTAGATGCTTTCTATTCGGGAAAATGTCATTTTACAATGATGGAATAAGTACTTGTGGAGTTTTTGGTGTACGTTGTTTTTTTTATGGATTTGAGTTTTTGGGGCAAGTGTCACAAATAAACTCAGCAACAGCCAACATTCTTCAAAAAAAGTAAATATATGTTAAGAAAAAACGACCAAAGAATTTATTGGTTTCTCCATAATTTGGGATTCATAAATCGAAAGTTATACGTTTCAAACCATGTAATAACCTTTCGAAATCAAAAGTTTTTATGTGATTGAGTCATTTTTCATATTTAGGTACTCAACTCAACATATGATATCGGTGTTTACCACAAAACACATCGTGATTTTGAAGTTATGTTTCTCAATTTCATCAGATATTTAGACATTATGAAGAAACCTGAAAGCAATCTCGTAAGTATCATGTAATGATTTCAATAAAGTTCACTTACCTTGTATTCATGATACAATGCACAAAATACACTCATTACTTATTACTTGCAATACCTCTATACCTCAGTTGGACACAAAAAACAATTAACAAGAACGTGTAGGAGCTGACTTTACCATGTGGATGCGTAATTTGGCAATCAACTCGAAAGTTTACGACAAGACATTTCAGTTGCAGGTGGATGTTCTTATAGTTGAGGGATATTCACACAATTATTTCAGTATATCGAAGGAAATTTTACGCGCTGAATGAAATATCATTTCAAATGCGTATATATCTTGTAGTTTAAAAATTGAACAATAGAAGTAAGATTCCCATGAATCTGAAATAATGTTCCACTCTAAGCATTGAAAATACATTGCAAATTTAAATCAATTTTCTCAGTGGATTGATAATCATAAGGTCAGATTGAAACAATATATAAGTAAACCATTTATTTCAGTTCAAGATTCCGAGATTTTAATTTACTCTTGGATAGGAAAAGTGGTAAAACGAAAGTAATATTAATTACGTTCGAAAAAGATATTGCAGAATGAACTCACGAAAGGTGAGGTTAAATCGAACCCAGCAACATTACTTATTCATTGATGCACACAAAGAAATTTATGTGGAAAATTGCAGAGTTGAGAAGTTCGATATAAATCCCCATTTTCCAATAAAATCAGATGGTACAAAAAACTTCCTGAAGGGCAAGTTATGAAGTCTAGTGTTTCTTATGTATGAACTGCTCGAAACTTTCACAATCCTCCAGTTGGGGTTTTAAAAGTTTCGCAAAGTGCCTTCGGCTTTGGCGAAGGTATAAAGTAGATGAGAAATGGCCGCAAAAAGAAGATTTCATAATGCAGTTTCAGCCCGTTAAGTAAGTGCTACATTTATAATTGAGAAATTAGAAGCTAATCTGAGAATTTGCATAAATTTCAACTGAGTGGTTAAAAGCAATGATTTTCAGGCGTACAATATTCAATTTTCAGAGAGAATTTTATTTATGAAAACAATCAAAATTGATTCGATTCCTCTCGATTTGGTTCAGTTACTGAGGAAAGTCAGCTAATTACATGGAAAAATAATGATCACATGACAATAAAAAATTTACATAAACTTCACGTTTATAGTAGTAAACAGTATTAGGGATATCGACTAAAATTAAATTGATATTTCTAAAAAATTATTAACAATGATATTGTGAAAAATCATAGACGGTTAGGAGAAATCTAAATCTACGAAAATACTAATTTCATTGGTGGTTCGAAGCATGGTTGAGAGTGGCGTTCGGGAAGTAAGATTGGGGCAGATATTTTAAAAAGTAAGGTAGACCTTTGTGAAATGGGTTGGCACGTTGAAATTTATATTTAAGGTTCAAAATATTGGAGTCTAAAATTTCGTTGTTCAATATTTTGTACAATCGAATTCGATTTTCGCCTCACATCCAATGACAGGAACTCCTGAGATCTGCTGCCCTGACTGTCCTATAGTCCGGCCATCTGTGATAAAGGTACCGCAGAAATTTATTCTGAACTTTTTCCAGTTTACCCAAAAATATCTGTAACTGTGTGCCCCATATGATATGGCCGAATTCCAACCTAGATCTTACTATAGCGTAGTACAACATTTTAGTTGTCGCTGCACTTGTGAAACAATCTGTATTTCTTATAATGAAACCCAGATTTCTATTATACTTTCTACAGATGGCTTCAAAATTATAAGTGAATGATAATGCGGAGTTGTATGGAATTCCTGAATCTTTCGTTTCAGTTTTTCTCTCTAACGCCACAGAATTCATATCATAATCAAATATTATTGGATGAGTTTTAAGGGTTAAAGTCATTATATAACATTTCTTTATATTAAAAAAAGTTGTAACATTGCCGCTAACCAAGAACTTGGCATGTAGGAAAATATTTACAGCTGGTTATGAGTTGAAAGTAACTTTGTTATTTTCTTTTTGTTGAGAATTTGTTTCTTCCGTCAACCAAATCCACCTTTAGCGACCCTCAGAAGTCTTTGAAAAACTTGTGTCAGCTAGGAAAAACATATATGTTTTCCCAAAGCTTTACATGAAAGACAAGTACTGAAGAAAATAATTTCTGGTCTCCGAAATGACTACAAAAGGTTTGAAGACTGAGTCAATCTCGATAAAACTGCTAACGGTGGAAAGAATGATGAAATTTCAGATCAGCAAAAGCCATGGAAATATCTATAAAATTGGATGTGATCGGCAAATTTTCTCTTTTGTATTCCAGAGGAGTAAGCAAGTTTATGAGCAAGGCAACACTAACGAGACAAGTCTGTCTCTTTTGGACAGAATCAGGAAGTAAAAGAGTAAATTTTGGAGCTGCACTCTATTAGAACAATATTTCAACAGGTCGACACATTGCCTTATAATAATAATATTTATCCAGTTTATAAATAACTTTACAGTGAAGATATACAGGGTGTATCTAAATAACAACGAAAAAATTAAAGGGGTGATTCTGTGATGAAAATTAATGTGAGTGTTTGGTATAAAATTTTTTGAAAAAACCCTCCCCGGAAAAGTTACACACCTTCGAAAATTAAAAAAAAATGGTTTTTCTTTTTTATTTTCCCTGTATATCAAGCTAAAGACACGAAACTTGGTAAACATTATCTGTCAATAAGAGTACACTTTTTGAAAATTTTTCAACCCTGAAGTATGCTTAGAAGGGTTTGATTATTTCAACCCGTAAGATATTTTTTCTTACAACTTTTTTTTAGATGAAAATTTTTTCTTTAAAAAAGTATGACTGAAAAGCCCAATTCATTGACTAATTTTTTTAACACAACAAGTTTTTTCTAAAACTTGAGCATTTACGAGAAAAAAAATCTAATGCAATGCATTTTCAAAAAGATGAGCTAACGCGAGTGTATTTTGCGTCAAGTGTAGTGGCCTGTGCTTTGCATAAAAACATTAATACTGACACTAGTATTGTGTAGTGTCTTTTTCTGTCACCCATCTTATTGTTTCACAAGTTTTATGATTGTGTATTGTAGGAAATATTAGTTGATTGAAAATATGAATGCATATTCGAATTTGGAAATGGCAGATATGCATTTTACATACGGTCGTGCTAACGGTAATTCATTGGAAGCGCAAAGACTTTATGCTGAACAGTACCCACAGCGTAGACTACCCCATCATACTACGTTCACAACTATTCACCGACGCTTGCGGGAACGTGGTAATTTTGAAAAAAGAAGTTATGATTCTGGTCGTACTAGAGAAGTTAGAACTGCAGCTGTAGAAGAAGCCGTACTTAATTCAATTGAAGAATTCCCAGAAACTAGTACCAGGAGAATAACTCGTGTCCTACATGTAAGCCAATCCGTTGTTTTTAGAATTTTAAAAGAACAAATGTTGTATCCCTATCATCTTCAACGGGTGCAGGCGTTAATGATTCGAGATTTTTTACCCCGTGTGATTTTTTGTCAGTGGCTTATTAATATGATTGGCCAAGCACCACAGTTCTTAGGAAATATTTTATTTACTGACGAGGCGAGTTTCTCAAGAGACTGTATTAATAATTTTCACAACAATCACCTTTGGGCTGACGAAAATCCTCATGGCTTTTTTGAAGGAAATCATCAGTATCAATTTTCATTAAACGTGTGGCTCGGAATTATTGATAATCATTTAATTGGTCCCCATTTTCTTCCGCTACGATTAAATGGTGAAGCATATTATCATCTCCTTGAAGAATTACCTGTTCTTCTTGAAGAGGTTCCCATTCAAATTAGGCAACATTCATGGTTTATGCACGATGGTGCACCAGCTCATTTTAGTATACGTGCAAGAACTCACCTGGATGAGGTGTATGCCAATCAATGGATAGGTTGAGGAGGACCTGTAAACTGGCCAGCCCGCTCCCCTGACCTTAATCCTTTGGATTTTTGCATATGGGGATATCTGAAATCTTTGATATACACAAACCCAGTTGAAAATATCGATGATCTGCGAAACCGCATTGTAGCAGGGTGTGAAACTATAAGAAATTCTCCAGGAATATTTCATCGTATACGCAATTCTATGAGGAAAAGGGTAGATGCTTGTATTGAAGCTGAAGGCGGTCATTTTCAACATTTATTATAATTGTATTGTCGATATTCGACAGGTTTTTGTTCATTGTTTGTTCACTTTTGTTTTTAGTTGTAGAAGTCTCATAATCATAATCATAGTTTGGTTGGCTGTTGTTTAATAAAATGCTATTTTACATGAGCTTATTTATTTTTTTCTCATAAATGCCTAAGTTTTCGAAAAAAACTTGTAGAGTTAGAAAAGTTAGTCAATGAATTGGGCTTTTCAGTCATACTTCTTTAAAGAAAAAAATTTCATCTAAAAAAAAGTTGTAAGAAAAAATATCTTAGGGGTTGAAATAATCAACCCCTTCTAAGCATACTTCAGGGTTGAAAAAATTTCAAAAAGTGTACTCTTATTGACAGATAATGTTTACCAAGTTTTGTGTCTTTAGCTTGATATACAGGGAAAATAAAAAAGAAAAACTATATTTTTTTTATTTTCGAAGGGGTGTAACTTTTCCGGGGAGGGTTTTTTCAAAAAATTTTATACCAAACACTCACATTAATTTTCATCACAGAATCACCCCTTTAACTTTTTCGGTGTTATTTAGATACACCCTGTATAATCGAACGAGAACAAATAGAAATTATGTCTCTAAATGAACAAGAAAAAAAAAAACAAAATGGAAGCGAAAGCGTAAATCGATTTAAAACACATTGACTTCTAGAATATATCTTTTCGGTATTTGTGTGAATAATTTGGCAGACTGGACAATAAATATTGATAATTGTATTTTTCAGATTTCACTTCTTCTATATTATCACTTGTACACTTGCATCATAATATAATATTTCATTTTAAGCATGATAATCCCACTAAAAATATTTTGAAATTTTCAAGATTAAAACACGGCGTGCTAAATTGGTTGCTGATAGGTAACATCACCAAGTTTTTTTTGTGCGAATCATGAAATACTTTTCCTGGAACTATGAAAATACGGATTCCGCGAAATCACTCTCAACTGGTTCGTCTTATGCAACTGAACGAAACCAATAGTAACAAATTCATCATATTCGAATTTGAAGAGTATCAATGGTGGAGTTCTTCAGGGTTCCATACTTGGACCAATCGTATTTTTATTGTATAATAATGACCTATTGAGTATTCAAATTCCATGTTCATTTACTATTTTTGCCGATGACAGCACTGTATTTTTTTAGCACCATGAGAACAAAAACAATCTTAATGAAATCATACGATTCGAAAACAGAAAAAGATTGGTTTGATAAAAATTTACTGTCATTTAACATGAAGAAAACTAACATGATATCCTTCAGATGTCATGAGCATATACCGTTAGACAATAACATTGTTAAAAATTAATTAGTTCTGAAGAAGCTAGTCCTATATCTTGTTAACTTGAGAGTTGTATTCTTTAATTGAATCACATTTGCGGTATGGAATATGATTTTGGGGAGTTTGTTGTATTTATCAATTCCATAATGATCTGAATTTGTAGAAGCGTGCTCGGCGATATTTATGCAAA
Source organism: Chrysolina oricalcia (assembly GCA_944452925.2). NCBI lineage: Eukaryota > Metazoa > Arthropoda > Insecta > Coleoptera > Chrysomelidae > Chrysolina > Chrysolina oricalcia. The sequence goes on from OX101815.2 coordinate 60,104,716, forward strand.
GCAAAGTATAGGGATTCATGTCGACCTCTGTATTCGAAACATTAATTTTTAATAAGAACAATTTTCAGTCTTGGAGGATTATTCTCAGCCGAAACGAGCTTCAATCATTCTGACTTTCACTTCTGAAACTGAAAAAAGCCCGCAGCGGCCAGGAACCGAATCTGAGACCTCTCGACCACCAGGCGGGCGCTTAACCACTGCGCTAATCCCCGCCCAATAATTTTATTTTCAGCAGGTATGGTCCAATTCAAATTTCAATACATTTCGATCAATCCTATTCATCCCAGGATTCTCAGGATGAAAAAACCTGTGAGAGGTTGGAAATTTAAGCTCATAATCATAACAGTAACATTTTCTTTCAAAACATTTTAGAAAATATGAAAATTTATTATCATCTCAAGGAAGTTAAATTTACCAATTAATTAAGTGACAAACATACAGTGATTTGAGAGATGACAGATGAGTATTACGAAATTTGAAAATAATATAAATAAATGGAAACTAGAATTCAAGAACGAGAGAACAAAACAAGTTTTCATTATCCAAATTAAATACAAATATTAAGTAAGTGTTGACAAATTTTCTGTATTGTTGTAATCAGGTTGTGTAAATAATTTAAATATCAAGAAGTTTATGAGATAGTTGAAAATTCTAAGTGGTGAAAAAATAAATTTGAGTGGTTACCGAGGACAGAAGAAAAACTTCTGGGAGGAGATGTATGAAAGTTTAGGAAGAGAAGTAAATGGAATTCTCAGTTCAATAGTGAAATTCATTCAACAGTTGATAATTTCAAATTCATCTTCAGAACTATCAAAGTACTTTTTCAAACAATTGTATAATTTACAACTGTAATTTAACAAGGCATTTTGACTATAAAGTAAAAAAAATTGAAGGAATATTTCTCATGAGGGAACGAAGAAATGGTGCAAGCACCATTAAATTCCTATTCAGTGAGCTGCGCAACGCACGAGACTTTTGAATACAATTTAGAGCATAAGAATATTTTTAATGAAAGATAATAGTTATTTCAGTCATTCAAGTTTCTCCTAGACCAGGTAGTTTAGAAAATATTCGATTTGAAATTTTCGCTTTGCTCCATTTTTGAACATTGAGCAATCAAATTTGATGATTTGCACTTAAGAAGGATCCTCAAAATATAAACAGAAAAATGAAATTTTAACAAATATATACAGGGTGATGCACCGAAAATGAAACGGATCGAATATCTTCAAAACACATGTGTTGTGAAAAAAATGCAGAAACACGTCAATTTTTAATTCAAAGGGGACACCTTCCAATCATAACCTCAACTGGCATACCTCTCCCCCCACCCCTTGGTCACTATCACGCAAACAATTTGAATAGGAAAGTAGTAAGTGTGACACATCATTGAAGAGGTAATTTCAGAAGGAATGTCTATTTTCGCTACCTAAATTTTTATTTTGGCGCCTCTTGCGGGAAAAACAGCTGTTCCGTATTCCAAATCATATGATACTTCATTTGCAAGCTAATTTGACATAAATTCGGTCACAATGCATCATGGAATTTTTCTAAAGGAATAAACAAAGTGGCGACTCCAAAATGGCGGACAAGATTTGCAATTAAGATCCGATTCGATTCAAAATTGATATGTGTTGGTTTTCAGGGTCATAAATAATGAGTTGTTTGTCAATGCAATAGAACAAGAAGGTAGCTCCAAGATGGCGGGCGAAATTTGTAATTATGGTCCGATTCGAATCAAAATTAGTATGTGGGGATTTTCAGGGTCGGAAATTATGATTATTTTGTCACTACAAAAAAATAAGATGGCGGACGGAATTTGCAATTGTGGTTCGATTCGATTAAAAATTGTCATATAAGGATTTTACAAGTTTATTTTGTCCCACACATACATACTTACCTACTAACAAACAGGACAAGTTGAATGAAAGCATTGGAAAAATAAAAAAAATCATCATTGAATAAACTAAAGAATTGGAAAACCTAGCATGAATTCGAATCCAATGCTTCCAAACTGCATTAATTCACAGTAGCTCAAAGAGTTCGCCATGGACTGCCATGCATACATGAGTAAAAGTTAGTCTCGAAATGCTGTCTGCCGTTTTTGAGTAATGTATGAAAAGATTTCCTAATTGTATGTTCATACAATATTAATTTTTTAAATTTTTGTTATGTTTTCGTGAATAGCTCACATTTGCTTTCAAATTGAATATCATAAGTTCTAATACGAAACACTTGTTTTTCACGCAAGAGGGAGCCAAAATGAAAAGTTAGATAGCGAACAGTCACATGTCTGAATTCCTTATGGAATTACCTTTTCAATGCAGTATCACACTTCCCACTAAGCAAAGTAACATTCATTCAATATTTCAGTAACCTTTCATGGTAATGTGTAATGTTACATCAGAGTTTTCTGCTACCTTACTGCAAAGGTTCAGCAACTACTGAAACGGACGTTCAGCAATATTACAAATGGTATATGCCATTATTAATTATTCCAGCAAGGTTTCTGCAACACTGCATATAATATACAGGAAAATTGCAAATGTGATATTGAAAATGACGTCTTATGACAATGTTGCAGCAACTACTGAAATGGATTGATGGATGTAATCTTTAATAATTAGTAATTGCAGCAAGGTTACCGCAACATAGAATACGAATTAGTGGAAAATAACATATTCAATATTTTTATATAGCAGCAACTTACCACCAATCTTGTCTATTCCTTTCCATAACATAACAGTAAGATTTCATAAATTACGTTCCAGTAGGTTTGTTCGCTACTGAAGAATTTTTGGATTTTCATGCTACTAATATTAATAAAAAAATAATACTATTTTCATGGGAGACAGATCATTCAGTATTGATGTGTCCTCTATGGAAATCAGTTTCCCCATTTTATAGTTTTTAGAAACAAGCAGTGACAACCCAAAAAATCTTCTGAAATGATACCTATTAATTTGAATGTCCATTTAAAACTTGGAGATCAAAAAGACAAAAATTTGATATTGAAACCTTTAATTAAAATATCACAAAAAACAAAAAAGTACTCATATTGAAATGTCATATTTAAAATAAAAATCTATTTGGCCTTATCAGGTACCTGAAACAAAATAATCATTGAATTGAATGTGTAGCTTAAATATCGACATCTCGATCTACTACCTAACCCTACAAGTAACGTGTTTTTGCAAATTGTAGCCAAGCCATCAAATTTATTTGAAATGCATCATCTCTGATGCATGGAGATGAATTTCTCACTGCATCTGGAACAAAAATATTATAAATAAATATATAATTAGTCAACTCAACAATTATGGTCTTATTTCAATGAAGAATGTACAATTGAACTTGTCCTTATGACACTATTGTTGAAAAAAATTGTGCTTACATATTTGCTTTATATTCAAATTGAATTGAATCAAGTTATAAAATTTGTATAGAGTTCAATTCTTTGATTCTGAAATTGTCTTTTTTTGCTGGTCCAATTGCAAAACATGGCACAATGATTTGCGAAAAAACGTTCAAGACTTCTTCCAACACAAGACTTTTCATTCAAGCCACCAATATATTAGTGCAACTAAAATCGAGATTTAAAAGTATTCCACATCATTTTCAAATGTAAAAGTCCCTTTCAAATGGTCACTACTACCAGATCTATTCGCAGTATAAGAAGAAAAACACATACCCCTAATGAACGCAGAATGAGCATACCAGACCATCCTAACCTAAAATAATATATGATATATCGCCCTACCTTACATGAAGATGCCTTAAATTTATTAGCATTATTCATTATGCTGCTCCAACACTCAGTGAACTCTTAATCAAAAAACAAAATTGCAGAAGAATATGTACTTTACTTAGGTACCTTGGTTAAGAACGAACGAAAGTATCCAACATGAAACAAACGCAAAGGCACGACACACAACAACAATATAATTTACAATATCAAAATGGCGCGAGGCGATTGCTTGTCTGGGATCTGGGTTACTGGGTCGCCCCGTTAGGTGGTATCTCATCAAGACCGGGAAATTCAAAACTGGTTGAATTCCTGATAAATGAAATATTATTTCAAGTTTCTTTATACTTACCATTTAAAATTGTCCTAGCGTATCATTTTGTATATTTCTGCAATGATGCAATCGAAAATTGAAAGTGTATTGTGTTTTCTAAATACTGTCAATATTGCTTGTAGTTAGCTTATGTATGGTTGTAATGGAATTTCAAACTCAGTGAAACATTGCGATTTGAACTTCGATAGTTCCAAATGTAACTTGCACTCACATTGTTCGTAGATAGTTTCTGTATTGTTGCATTTACAATTAATTTTCATGGATCATGTAACATTGCACTTGAAACTCAATCAATAGCTTGCTTCATAACGTACAAACAACTTGTCTGTAGTTTTTTCTCTTATGTTAAAAACTCAAATATAGCATTGAGCTTTATGCAATATTATATTTTCATTTTTCGATGGCAAGCCATACATAATATTGTGGCAATATTTTGTAACATTACATGTTTAGTGGGTTAGTCCTTTCCATTTTCAAATTATATGAGTGACCAAGGGGTGGGGAGAGAGGTATGCCAGTTGAGGCTATGATAGGAAGATTTCCCCCTTGAATTTGAAATCGACGTGTTTCTGCATTTTTTTCCACAACACATGTGTTTTGACGAATACGTTTTCGGTGCCTGGTCGACTCGAACCAAGATTACATATTTTGCCCACCACCTTGTTTTTCGCATCGACAGAAAAATTATAATTTCCTACCCTGAAAATCCACACATACTAATTTTGCTTCGAATCGGACCATAATTACAAAATCCGTCCGCCATCTTGGAGCCACTATCTTGTTTCTTTGCAATGACAAAAAAATCATAATTTCTGACCATGGATACCACCACACATCAATTTTGAACGAATCGGACCATAATTGCAAATTTCGTCCGCCATTTTGGAGCAGCTATTTTGATTTTTACCTTAGAAAAATTACATAATGCATTGTGACCAAATTTATGTCAAATTAGCAAATGAAGTATCATAATTTGGAATACGGAGCAGTCGTTTTTCCCGCGAGAGAGTGCCAAAATAAAAAGTTTGGTAGCTAAAATTGACATGGCTGAATTCCTTATGAAATTACTTTTTTAACGGTTTGTCACACTCTCTATTTTCCCTATTCAAATTATTTCGGTGGTAAAAAATATTTAAAATAAGAAGTTTTTAAAGCTCAGCTCATTCTTCTGCTAGTTTCCCGGCATGTTTCCACATTTAATGAGTCATTACTGAACCCAACATTACATTATGAATAAAGGACTTTCCCTGTACTTCTAAGAAAATGTGATAAAATGTAGGTCATCGGAAGACCCATGATGACAACTATTCACAGTACATTCCGCCGCTGTCGAGGCAGAGGCCCAGGCCCAATCTATTTTGAATGCCCAAGGGTGGTACAAAGCTCGGATTTTTTACATCCTGAGGGACAATTCGTCTTGTCCTGGAGAAGAGCTGAATAAATATCCTTCCTATTTCCTCTTTCTCTCCGCGTCTAAATGTCACGACAATAGAAAAGTTTCCCAAAGTTGAGACTATCATTGAATTCTCAACTGTCTCCGAATTCAATCGAGGTGAAGGAATGGATAATTCACTGGAATATTCAGCTTGCATTTTCTACGAGAAAATATTTATTGTGATAAATTGGGAAATTTCTTTTGGAAGATATTGTTACGGAACTGAAAATTGTTAGGAACATCGTCAATCATTCTGGATACGTCAGTAAGTATTAATTTTCAAAACATTTTGAAAACTGAGAATTCCTCAAAAACTTCTAGAATCAGTTGTTTTTGTTCCCATTCTGATCTCATAGTTTCAATTTATGGTCTAGAATTTCCTACATGAGAATAGATATCACTAATTTGAATTAGTATATTTCATTACGAGTTCAGTAAATAGGATTATTCCTTGGGTGCGCAACATGTTCCCGTGGGAGGCAAAGCCAAACACGGGAAGTCGTGTAAGCACGGAAAAAGCATTTTTCTACAAGCGTGCGTGATTCACCCTCTACCCGCACGCAATTCAGTTTGGAAAGTGTCATTTTCCCACAGTTGTGCGGGAGAAGTTTTCCCACACTAGTGCGGGAAAAACATTTATATGATATCCTCGTAAAATATAAGTGGTGGGTGACAAAATATGAAAGTTCAAGAGTTTTTGTTGCAATACTAAGTGGGTTTGTTCAAAATCATCCATCATTTTGCACTATTTATTGAAAAAATGAACAAATATTGATAAATAAAAATGTATTGTTATGAAAATCACCCTATATATAGGCTTTGATTGATCTGATAACGAGTAGGTAACAATTGATGTTGTCATGCCGATCAATACACAAATTTGTTTGTAATTGTCAGTGTGACAGACAAAGCGTTACTTATATAAAATTTTCGATTCAGTGAAATTGCCACAATGGATTATTCATCTGATGAAGAACTTCCACAAGAAATCGTGCAAGCAGCTACAGATGCGAACTTAGAGTTATTGCCAACGAAATCTAAACAAAGGTATGAGAATCAATACACGAGTTTTATTGAATGGTGCAACAATAAGAAATTGAAAACACCAAATAAAGAAGTATTCTTGGATTATTTTCTAGAAATGTCTAAAACATGGAAGCCGAACACTTTATGGGCAAGATATTCAATGTTGAAGAGTGTATTCAAAGTAAAGCAAAATTTGGATATTAGCAAATTTTACAAAATAATTGCATTCATTAAAAGACAGAATGTCGGTTTTTTTTCGACCGACAAAGGCCAAAATCTTCACTCAAGAAGACGTTTCAAAATTTATGACTGAAGCACCCCATGACATATACCTCATGATTAAGTTAGTAGCAATTTTTGGATTAGCTGGTGCTTGCAGATGAGAAGAGCTGACAAAACTCACCATTGACGACATAGACGACAAAGAAAACCTGATAATTGTTAATATCAAGGATTCCAAAAATAATTCCTCTAGATCCTTCGTGATATCTGAAGATGCAAATGATGGTTATTTTTTGAACGTATACAGAAATTATGTACATTTACGTCCAAAAGAGACTCCTCACCGTCGTTTATTCTTGTATTACAAAAGTGGAAAATGTACTGAGGAATGTGTAGGAATCAATACCATAGGAAAGATACCCTCCGAAATAGCAATATATCTGCGCCTTCAAAATCCAGAGCTTTACACTGGTCACAGCTGCAGGCGTTCCTCAGCCACTTTACTTGCTGACTGTGGTGTGGGTATAACTAATATCAAACGCCTAGGAGGATGGAAATCGACTTCAGTTGCAGAAGGGTATTTAGAAGACTCTACCAATCGAAAAAAAGAAATGCCCAACAAAATTCTCAATTTGAACACTACATCGTCTTCCGGGTGCATTTTAGAACCATCCACGTCTATATCGATCGGCGACGATTTGATGCCTGTGCCTGCACATTCGATTTCTTTCGATAATGTATTGCCCGAGTTACCTTCTTCTTCAGGAAATCAGCCATCTTCTAAAAATATGCTGGCTTCCGCTATAAATTTACATAATGCATCAAATTGTACATTTACAATAAATATTACGAATAATTAGTGGATAGAAAATGTTACTCTTGTTAGTTGTTTCCATTTGCATGAATAAATAATTGAAAAAATTAATTTGTTTCCTACGCTTGTAGAAAAAGTATTGTTCCTAACTCATGCGGAAAGTGTCTTTCCCGCACTCGACTGCTTACCCGAACTCCGCTCCGCGTCGTTCGGGTTAACGGCAGTCGCGTGCGGGAAAGCATCACTTTATGCACTTGTTAGAAAAATTACTATTATGGACGAGTAATGAACGATAGTTTTCATTAAATCTACCTGAAAACCACAGACTGTTAGGAAACATTTATTTTTAATGATGAAGGAACAGAAACATGTATTTTCAATTGAAATATTTATGGTATGAAAATATCCAGAAATTGCCACAAAAAAGCGTTATTTACCCTGTTGGTAAGGAAATACTCAAACAATTTGCGAGTTCTAGAGAACTGTCAACAACATATTATTTAATTTTGACATGTCAATAGGCAGCTCCAATGACACCAGCGCACGGAAAATTTTACCGTGCGGGCTCACGGAAAAAAACCCTTTTCAGTATGCTAAATAAGCATGTAAATTTAGTGTTCTCAGATAGGTATAATGAAAATGCTATTTTGAGTATCGAGGACAGTTGAAGATAATTGACGTTTAGGTATAAAAATTTCGAAATATTATTTTGCTGTTGAGTGGATTGAAAGTTTTTGTCAAGAAACTGTTTTAAATATTGAGATAATTTCGGTCCTTTCTGAAAGAGAACAAGTACAAGTACTCAGGAGGAAAGAAAAACAAGACGAATGAAAACAGAAACAAGAAGAAAGAAAATTCGAAAAAAAAATCAGAAAGCTAGTTTCATCAGAAACAGAACTTGCCCCAGTATAGATCCCTGAGACAAACCATTCTGGACAACCAAAATCAAATTATCCGATAGCGGTAGACCAACTTCAATGACCATTTAGTGATATAAGCGATTCTGGTCCATTCCCAGTACCCGCTGAAAACGTTTTTCATAGTTAATATGTGGAACATAAACTTAACATATCACAAAGTCAGTTGTGGAATCATATGCGACTGAAAGATGAACTTTAGTTGCTATTTTCCATCGTACAAGATAACCTCTCTTGGAAGGTATTCATGTTGTAAAAGGCATCATTCTCAGTTGAAAATTGTACTGAAACGTGACTACTCTGGAAATGAAAAAACCTACGATAAATTGAAGTTACTTTTTTGTAATATCTAACAGATAACAACTACTTCGCCGGCTAAAGCCACTGAACCACATCTGATAGATATTGTGAAAAACCCTTCATAACTTGAAGAAAAAATCTGAAAGTGAAAATTTGCATTTTTATTCAGATAGTTGATTATTCCTAAAATGTCCTGTTTTCATTGGAGATTCTTATCTATACATGAGAAGATGAGGGAGAATGTTATTCAGGAGTATCACTCACAGAAAATCGCTCATTTCATAAGGAAATGACAATTTTAACAATAATATATTCACTTTCGATTTTTAAAATTATTCGTTACCCAGGAGTTATATCCACGAAAGAATAGTTTATATTGATTATTTTGATCAATAAATGAACAAATTCCTTCAGATATTCAACTTACTTCGGGTAAAGTATGCAGTAACACAAAGTCATTTGGTCATAAAATTAACTGAATTGAATAATATATTTCCATTACTTTAGTGTGGAATATGTGAAATATTCAAATTCTGCCTGATATCAGGAAAACTTTGGAGAGACGATACTTGGAAATACATTAAGAATTATATCATCACAATAATGATAAAATGATTTTAATTGATAATTTTTATAAATAATTTCAAATATTTTTGGGGAGTAAAACTTACGCCTGGCAAATTATGCAAAAATACATAATTATTTGGTCATATTTTTGCGAAGATTGACGAAGATGTATTCACAATTATTATATTCGAAAAAATCTGAAATTTTCATATTTATGTTGACGTCTACGGATTTTTGTATAGAGACAATATTTGAGAAAATATATAAAAATATATGAGAAAATAGAGTATTTTTCGTTTTAATTTTGAGAGTTCCAACCTTTGACAGCTGTTTCGTGGTCACCCACTCATCAGAAAGGATTTATGGAGCCCTCGAAATCAAAACGAATCCACTCAAGAATCAGTACCGTGAAGGCAAGACAAATATAACAGAAAGTTACTTATGACATCTACAGTCACTAGTTGAAACTTAAGTTGACACGAACCAAGGAATCCAAAGTAGAGATTTGTCTACAAATTGACAGGCAGCCAACAATTGTTCTGACCAACCCAAGGTTCAATCAAGTTTCTAGTACGTTATGAGAAACGCAAGCAGGATCTAAGAGAAAATATAGTATTTTTCGTTTCAATTCCAACCTTTGAGTGGGTGACCACGAAACAGCTATCATTAGTATAATCGATTTTTGAAGTATGTATAAGTTAAGTTCATATAATGCATCTGCATCTGGTAAAAACTATTATATGACTTATAATTGTAAAGTGGAATGTATACCGGGCTGCTTCCAAGGAAGTTTTACAATTTTCCATTGTTTGGAGCTTTTTGATTTTGACCATCTCTTACAAACCACTGTCTTAAACCTTTTGAGATTGAAGGGAAGAAACAGCACAATGAAATCATTCACATCGATGACTGTGTGCAATCAAGCTAAATTCAATCTGATTATTACTATCTTTGTCACGTTCGTCGACTATGCATCTCACAATGAAAACCTACAACAACGTAGCCATGGCTCATGCTCAATAGACCATTATACACACAAGTAAAAATCAAACGAAAACAAAAGCCCCATTCATCGGATGGCGTCAACCTTAAAAATAATTGTCCATCATATACAAAATGTGTAATTTCCACCCACTATTGTTCAATTATTTCGATATAATTCACATGTGAGTACAGACAATAGACGTTCCATTCTCAGAGTCTCCGCGTCTAAGAGAAAAAGGACGAGAAGAAAGGTCGGAGCTTTATAAAGACCCACGTAATTCTCACGCCTACAAGTCATATAACCCTTCGATGAAGCAGGGTATTGAAAGACCGCTTTGCTTCACAGTGGTCTTGCCACAGGAGCGGGCTAGCAACATTTGAGTATATATGAAATAAATAAAAAATGAATGTTTATAAATCCTTTCAACTATCGATGAAAATAGATGGGATAAGTATATGTACAATTTTAAAATTTTAAAGAACGGTGTTAACAGGATTTCAACGACAAACAAGACAGTATAACAATGATGACTGACAAAAACTGTGTAATACGATTTTATTTCGAGACTGAAAAGTGGGATTCGAAATTCTCAACAGTATTGTTAAAAAAAAATTGTTAAAATTGTTAATTCCGTCAACCGATTGCACCCCTACGCGCAACCCTCGGAAGTCTTCGAGAGACTTGTGTGAGCTAGGCAAGACGCAGCTCTTACCTATTAACGTGTGATGCCATGCACGAGACCGGTGAATCGGTGGATCGAACCCACGACCCCACGCCTGCGAGGCGAACGCACTACCAGCCGACCACCACGGCCCATTCTCTCACTAGGAGTTCTATACTTAAAAACAGTTGAAAATACAGCAGCCTGCATTAATGGGAGATTTTTATAATTGGAGTGATTGGGCTTGTTTAGTTTTATATTATATTCATTTCTGGTATTGTAGGAGTGTGAACCACTGTTAATGGGGTATGAATGTTTGTTATTGAAAACATGTCATGTCATGTCTGCAAGATTGACGACTACTAATGTTGAAAATGAGCCTTATGATACGTTTTTGTGCAACAAATATTCTTGTTATATCTGATGCCTGACTCCATACTATGATGTTGTATGTACATACAATATTATGAACATATTGGCAAATTATTTGAAATGCGATATTGGCGAGAGAAAAAACATGTGAACATTCGGCGATATTGGTCCTATATTACTTGAATAATATTGGCGAAATATTCTCGAAGCAATATTGGCCTCAAAATATTCAGCGAAATTGGTACAATATTGCTGTTACAATATTCTGAATATATTGGCAAATATTCAAACATGTCGAGAAGTAAAATATGAACATATTGGTCACACCCCAAATTCTGCCTTTTTGTCGCCATGAACACTGAGTAAGCTGTCTTGAAAACAAGTCATGTGAAGTATTTAATATATCTTCGTGAGTTTTAGAAGACGTTCTATGTGTAGAGTCACCTAGCAGATTTTTATCTAGGTTTGATCACAATATAATTTTAATATGGCTCATCGAATATACAGGTTTTACTATCGAAAACAGCAGGATCCACGGGTGAAAAACTTTTATCCCCCTTAAGTTCCCTTTGTAATTTCATGATCTCTGGAAAAGTAAATTCCGAAATATGTCCGATATTATAAGGTGCCTCTTTGACTGCATTAAAGAAAAAATGTGGAGGTATTAGACCAATTGCTGTAGGGACCATTCTTCGTCGTCTGGTAGCAAAATTATCTTGTATGAGTATTAGATAAAGTTTGGGTGTATTATTTCGTCCATTTCAATTTGGATTTGGTACTCCAGGCGGAAGTGAAGTTGTTGCTCATGTCGCACGTCTTTTCATCAATCAGCATCCTGATCCGTCTTCAAATGTATTCATAAAACTGGATTTCAAAAATGCATTCAATATGGTTCATAGGAATATTTTATCAGACAAAGTCAGTGATACCATTCCAGATATCTTCCAGATATCCTTTCATTAATCAGTGCTATCAAAAACCAACTCATCTGAACTATGGCGATTAAGTCAACATATCTGAGAGAGAAGTGCAGCAAGGGGGTCCTTTAGGTCCAGCACTTTTTTGTTTGAGTATAGAAAATTTAACAAAATCTATTGACACTGATTTCAATTGCTGGTACCTCGATGATGGATCTATAGGAGGCACCGCAGAGTCTGTTTTAGACCATTCCAAGAATATTCTATGTTGTTATGAAGAAATTAGCCTCAAGCTAAATTTTAGTAAATGTGAGATCCTGTCTATAGATCCTAATCCAATAAATATCACTGACTCACCATTTGTGCTCCAGGTATAAAAGTTATGGATAGATCGAAATAGACACTGCTTGGTACACCATTATCTGTAGAATCTTTATCCTTGAGCTTGATGTCTTCCCGTTTCTAGAGTATCCAAACACATATTGCCTATTTTCTCCTCAAGAACTGTCACTCAATTCCAAAACTATTATACACGTTGTGATGCAGTCCAACTTAGCGTTGTGGATATGAACTAACACAGTTCGATTCAGTTTTGAGAAAGATCTTGGAAAAAATCACCAATAATAATTTCGACGATATCACATGGCTTCAGGCAACACGTCCTGTGAACTTTGGAGGTTTGGATATCCGCCAGGGTCATGCCTTTCTCTTTCAGCATTTCTCTCTTCTTATAATAGCAGTCGTCAACTGATAGCTTCAATATTGCCAAAATATTTCTCAAACATTTCCGATTCATTCTACGATGAGTGTGAAAATATTTGGCATTCAAAGACGAAGACATCTATTCCAAAAGATAAAAATATTCAGATTGATCTTTTATCCAAAAAACTCTTTGACTTGGCTGTAAATTCTAAATTTGAAATGGCTCGTCTCAAGGCAGTAACTACCAAAGAATCTGGTGCTTGGCTCAATGCACTTGGATTATTATTGGATGATGAAACATTCAGAATTTCAGTTGGGTTTCGTTTGGGTTGCAGAATATGTGTTACTCATGAGTGTAGATGCGGCTCTATCGTTGACGAAAACGGTACTCATGGTCTGAGTTGCAAGTTTAGTTCTGGACAATTTTCTAGGCATGCTTCTATGAACGATCTAATAAAAAGAGCTTTATCACCAGCTGAAATTCCTTCTGACCTGGAACCTTTGGGAATTAGCCGTGATGATGGAAAACGTTCAGACGGAATGTCTCTCATTCCTTGGAGTCATGGAAAACCTTTAGTGTGGGATTTCACCTGCGTGGACACCGTTGCATTTTCACACATCATGGCGATTTCCAAGATTTCAGGTGGAACAGCAGATTCAGCGGAAAAAGCAAAGTTAAGAAAATATTCATCTTTGAAAGACCACTATTTATTTTATCCAGTAGCTATCGAAACTTACGGCGTTTTTGGTTCATACGCCTCAGAGTTGATTAACAAAATTGGAAAAAAAAATATCAAGAATATCAGACCATTCCACAGCAACCAAATTTTTGATTCAAAGAATCAGTATCGCGTTACAAAGGGGAAATGCTGCATCTGTTTCAGGTACTATTCCTAACTCCAAATGCCTAGATGAAATATTCATGTTTCCCCAACACTCAGGTTTACCTTCTTCAAATGTCAATGATTCTCTCATACCTCCATCAAAACCTATTTGCAGCAACCTGATAGAAAATCCAATTGCAGATAGTTCCACCGAGATTTTATATCTTCCTAAATCAAAGTGAAAACGCAAAAGGCTTTAAATCACGGCGTGTTTCAAACTTGAGATTTAACAGGCTCTTCAGTGAATTCGACAAGGATCATGATGCAGGTATATAATTGGAACAGTAGTTGTAGTTAAGTGGGATATTGTCGATCCGAACGGGTGACCAATACCTATATAGGCACATAAGGGACATACCGTGACTATCTCTCTTATAGAAAACAACATGTCGCTATTAACTATGCAACTTCCAGCATGGCCTTCTCTGAATTAAGAGTTCGTCAAGGATCGATATTGGGACCCATATTGATGATTTGGAATACTCGACACCAGAAACATTCATTACAATGTACGCAGATGACACGTCAATTATAATCTCTGACAGATCAGAGTTAGTTTTGAAAGAAAATTGTAACATAGTTTTTGAAAATATCAATAAATGGTTTTCTACGAATAATTAATTTTGATTGCAAAAAAAAACAGATTCAATGAGATTTCATCATCGTCAACGGAAGTGTGATATTATTAGTTTCAGAGCCAATGATAATTCTGACAATATAACAACAGAATGTGAGAGCTTAAAATTTTTGGGTCTCTACATTGATGAACATTTGAATTGGCAGAAGCACTGCGATTTTCTAATAAAAAAATTAATTCTATTTCATCAGTTTCAAAATATAAGGCAGGTTTGAATGTTGATCAGCTTCTGAAGCTGTACTATGCGCAGGTGGATTCCAGACTGAGATATGGAGTGTATTTTTGGGGTTTTTTCTCTAACTGCTCTGATGTCTTAATAGCACAAAAAAAACTCATACGAATCATTAATGGCATTAGTCCCCGTGATTCTTGCAGAAATGCTCTCAAAAATTTTGGAATTTCAACTGTTCCTAGTCTTTTAATGTTTAACTTGTGCTTATCTGTATTTGAGAAAAAGAATAAATTGTTTGTACTGAATAAATGTAAGCATAATATTGACACAAGACAAAAAAAACATGTTTTTGTACCATTTGTTGAAACTAAATTAGCTTTTATTTCTCCTGATCAGATGGCCCCACGTGTTTATAATTTGCTACCAGATGCAATAAAAAAATCCAAAACCGCTTAAATCTTCAAACGAAAAGTGTTGCTATAGTTTTGAAGAATTTATGTGTATAAGTAGGTAGTTTTATTCCATGAATTCCAGGCCCATTTCACTCATTCCCACTTTAGCAAAAATCATCGAAAGACTTGTTGAGAAGAGAATCTTTGACCATTTGCAGGCGTATGATATATTGAGCATCAAACAGTTTGGATTTCAGTGCAATAAGAGCACCAATGATGCAATATTTCTACTGTTATGTGAACTTTATACTGGAATCCATGATGGTGGAGTTGCCTTGGCTGTACTTTGTGATTTATCTAAGGCTTTTGACTGTGTGAATCATAAGATACTGCTGCGGAAACTTCATCGTTACGGCTTTCGAGACAAAGCACACTCATGGTTTATGACATATGTATCTGGTTGCACACAAGTAGTTAGGAAAAAATCAATTTCAGACTTGGGTAATATACAATGTGGTGTTCCACAAGGATCGGTCTTGGGTCCCATTTTGTTCTTACTGTATGTTAACGACCTGACAACTCTAGACATTTCAGGAAATGTCACCCTGTTCGCCGATGATATCACCATACTATGGCATAAAGATAAGGAAGCTGATCTTCATCAAATCATTAATTCAGATATAGTAAAAGTCAAAGAGTGGTGCGACTCGAGCCTTTTATCCTTCAGAATATCGAAAACCAAGATAGTGTGTTTCAAATGTGTAGTGGCTGATATTGCTTTGAATGATCAAATTATTGAAAACAGTGTGCTTTCGAAATTTCTAGGGTTAAACATTGACAACGGTCTTAAATTCAATGAACATGTAAAAAACTTGAATAAAAAATTGTCCTCTGGTTGCTATGCTGTGAAAATTGCTTCAAATGAACTAGGATACTCAACCGCAAAGACAGTATACTACTTCTTGGTAGAATCACATTTGCGATACGGTATCCCATTCTGGGGGGTGTGTAGTGGTAATGTTCTTCAGAGTGTTCTTGTTTTACAAAAACAAGCCTTGAGATACCTCTGTAAACTGAAATTTCGCGATTCGTGTAGACCTCATTTCAAGCAACACAAAATACTCACGGTTGTGTCGATATTCATACTTGAAACAGTGTGTCTCATAAAAAAACACAAACAAAATTTCATTACAGAGAGCAGGTACACCACCCGTCAAAGTAATCATCTCAATTCAATTATATATATATATATATATATATATATATATATATATATATATATATATATATATATATACATATATATATATATATATATATATATCTAACGTCTGCAAAATGTACAACCACCTTCCGAATAATATTAAAGATATATTGTCCAACGTCAGCTTCAGAAAAGCAGTTAAAAAAGTTCTTTCCGATAGAGTCTTTTATAGTTTGGATGAATATTATGTGGATAGAATAGAATGATAAATGAACCAAAAGTTATACTGTGATACCATTTACCCTTTCAATGTCTGTAATTCTCAAATCTTACAATTTTTTATTTTTTTAAGTTTTCAAATTTTGGATTCTTGAATTTTGGAGATTATTTAAATTTTTAAATTTTTTAAATTCTAGATTTTTTAATTTTTAGTTTTTTTTTTTATTTTTACATTTGTATTATTCATATTTGAAAAAATGTATGTGATCATTTATATATGTGTGTATATGTGTATATAAGAAGAACTTCGAAACCAAAAAACTGATTTCTGTTTGTGGGGCTGCAGTCAAATTTGAGGATGCCAGGGAGTAAGAATGAAACTCTTTGGTATTATGTCAAGCTTACGGAAATGTTTATTTCCATTTCAGGACTTACTGGAAAAATTGTGAAAATGAGCAATTGTACAATTTTTGTTAAGTGTTAAGGGTACTTACTATCGTGAGTTTAAAGGAAGCTAGCCACTTCATAACACGAGATAAGTTAATCTAACATTATTCGTAGGACATATTTATAAACATAAATGAAAATGTTGAAAATTGTTGAAATTGTTAAAAAGTATACTGAACCGGAAAGCATGGTCAGTGGTCAGTGATACTGAAATATTGTAGGTTAATCATGTGGGATGAATGAAATGTGACAACTGATTGACAACTGATTGACATCTGATTGACATCTGATTGACTTCTAATGATCCATGAAATTGACAGAACCGTCGATCACGCGCATTCTACCATGGAACACCATGGAAAAGAATATGTTGTTATGACAGTACCTTCAATTTCATGTTTATACTTTTTTTGATAAAACACTAAGTTGAGATGTGAACCATGGAACAGTAATGTTAAATGACTGGAGTTGATGTATTAGGGGAATTGTTTTTATATTTGTCGTAATGGAGTTTAAGAATGTATGTATAAATGGAGCTAAGTTTGTTGATGTCAGAATTCTTGTTCATTGGATTAATTTCATTTTTTATGTGTATCATTTCTAAGAATGAACGTTTGAAACAATTCTTTTTTATGTCAAGGATCCTGGTATCTTCAAAGTTAAATGACTGATTTCGTTTTATGGCATGTTCAGTCAAAGCACAAGATAGTTTATTATATCTGATATCGCTTTTATGAGCAGTGATTCTTCCCAATAAATTCCGAGACGTTTGACCTATATATGATAGATCACATTCATTACATTCAATTTTGTGTACAACATTAGATTTTTCTAAATTCTTTAATGGAGTTTTAGTTTTTGAGAAAAGTTTAGACACTGTTTTTATATTCTTTTTGGCAATTTTTATATTTGTAGATTTGAAAATATTGATGAGTCTGTTAGTGAGTTCTTCTTTGTAATAAAGAGATATAAATTGGAATTGTGTTTGTTTGAGGAACATTTATATTGATTTGATTTGAGGGGGTTGACAGATTCCTGATGTTCAAGTCAATGGTGTCTTGAGAGTTAAAAAGAATATTGTTTATTAAATTGTACGGATAAGAATTTTCTTGCAAATATATATTTAAGTTTATCAAGACTCTCAAGTCTGTATTTTGGATGTGACGGCTTGATAGCTATACTCTTCATCGCTGTGATCATGTTAATCTTAATTTTATGTGGATGGTATGAATGGAAATTTATATACCTGTCACTGCACATTGGTTTGCGATACTATTTTGTGCGCAGGACTCCTTCGTTGTCTCTACATATTCTCATGTCTAGAAAAGAAATGCTTTATTCATTTTCTGTTTCGACAGTGAATTGTAGGTGTTCGTTGAAACTATTAAAGATGTTTAGAACATGGTTTATTTTATCTGCTGGTAAAGCTAGTATCAAGTCATCAACATACCTTTTTACAAACGGTACTGAAAATGGAATTTTGTCAATTGATTTTTGTATTGGTTCATCCAAGACATGATTGACTAGAATGGGGGAAATTGTGGAGCCCATTGGGGTACCAAATATTTGTTTATAAAAAGAATCGTTAAAAATTAGAAAATTTGAGTAAAATATAAATTGTAAAATTGTTTTTAAAGTTGTTAAATCTAGAGAGCAAACGTTTTTCAATTGTTCCCATTTTCTGCTAAGGCAATCTACAATAACAGGAAATGGAAGATTAGGAAATAAGGAAACTACATCAAAACTTACTAGAACGTATTCTGGAGGTAATTTGAAATCATTTATGAATTCGCTGAATTTAAAGGAGTCTTTAATATAAAAATTATTATCAGTGTCATACGCTTTTGTCAAAATGTCAGTGAGGAACGAAGCCAATTTACTATTTGGAGCATCTATCGAGGAGACAACGGGTCTCATCGATAAGTTGCGTTTATGAATTTTAGGTAACGTGTAGAAACGTGGTGCAACTGTATTATATGAATTTAGTTTTTTGCTTGTGATTTGATCGATCATGCCATCATTTTTCAATTTTAAGACTATTTTATTTGCTTTTTGTTGCAATGTAGAAGTAGGGTTCCTATTTAATTTTTTGTAATATTTTGAATCATCTAGAAGTTCTTGACTTTTTGCAAAGTAATCCTCCTTGTACATGACAACAGTGACATTGCCTTTGTCGCTTCGTACTACGATGAGTTCTGGGTGATTTTTAAGGAAAAAACGACATTTGTTGAATTTTATTCTCATTGAGTGTGAAATGTGTATGTTTTTATGGGTAAAATTAGTTATAATATTGGTATATTGAGCTCTGATGCAATATTTTTCATTACCGTTAAAACTCTGTAAAATAAATTCTAAATCAGCTAATATGTGAATGTGAATGTTAATATTTTTTCATTCGGAGGGAGTGAAAATTTGGGGCCTAATGCCAAAATTTGTTTTGTTTCAGCTGGTAGTTCAATGTAAATTTTTTAACCATTTAATTTGAATTTTTATGATGGAATCTGATTTCTGTTTTAAAACAGCAATTTTATTTATGTTAATAGTTTTGATGTGGTTGAATTTACGTTGATATTTTACCGATATTTTTACGATACGTGAAGGCAGTGTGACTTTAATTTTCTGAACGAATGACTCTAATTGTTTAGTGAGAACGTTAATGTTACCGAAAGTTACTTTAATTTCTAGGTTTAGTAGTTCTTTTTTCAACCTGATATTGAAATATTGAATTTTCTGTCCAGTTCTTCCTCGTGAGTGTCCTAACATACTATATGTTTTGTCAACGTTTTGTCTTCAATTTAATTTTCCAGTTGTGACTATTTTTATACATTTATTTTTAAAATGTTATTCATTTAATTTAATTTACACTTATACATAGGTAAACGCTTTGTCAATAAGAAATTATTTTTAAATCCTTTTTCTTTTTCTTATACCATTCCTATACAAATTTTATGACTTTGTCAAAAAAGGAAAATATTATTATTATTATTACTTAGATGACTAATTTTAGTAAAATTCTTCAACGTGCTTAGATGGAACGTTGATAGGTTCGGCCCTTACAACCTTTAGCTCTATGTCTATAGAACTGTGTTCATCTGCTGATGGAAAGAGCAAACAAAGAAATAAACAAAATAATGGATTGTTTTGCTGATTTCAAAAACAATTATTGATCAATAAGGTGCAATCAACGCCCGGAACTGTTTCTGGGCATATCCATGAGCAAAGTTACTGGTAGGGTCTGATGTCCAGGTCAAGTAATATGGCTAATTCCAACCCTGCTTCATCTCGTGCCATACCAACGCCCACTAAAAGTCTTAAACTGATATTTCCTTCTCGAATGCATGCACCGAATGTCGTTTTGGGCATTCTGGGTCGGGTAATTGCTTAATTGCAATTCGGAAATAGTAGTTAGTTTTGCTGTCCTTCGACAGGTCTCGACTGTGTAATTGTGCATAATGATAGTATGGGTGTACTGCTTGGGAAGGGTTCTATGTCTCCGGCAGAATTTAACGAATGGTTTCACTTGGAGATGCGAATACTATTCAAATAGGACTAAAGATTATACCACGAGAAGAATACATCTGTAAATTGTCACGAGAAAAGATGCCGAAATTAGTTTGCAAGACTGGATTCCAATGCTCCTCGAGATGAAATTACAATTTAATAGATATTGTGTAAATTTGTAATCACCATTATAGTTGTTATACTATTGAAGTTATCAAATAATGAAAACTTAATACTAAACTAATAAAAATAAATGCATGAATCTACTGGAACTTTATAAAAACGATAAGTGATATGAATTTTTCGAAATTATCTTGAATTCAGAACGAAACTAGCTCAATAGCATCAAACTTTGTAATTGAAGTTCCTGATAAACGCCAAGTTGTCATTTTTCAAAATTTAATAATTTTTTTACTCGATTACTAGAAAATTTGGAAAGTATGCCAAGAAAAACAAAGCCATTTCCGATGATTTTATAATGAATATTCATGATCATCAGGTTTTCCGGTAGAAATTCCTCAGTTAATGATTACCGTCATAGAAAATTACAAATATATTCATCAAAAAATTCAATTCATCAAAAATTCTTTTTTTTATTCAATAAACCATGGCAGTAAATGGGTTGAAATGATAATGATGATAATTATCATTACTGAAATATTACTTGTTGTATTTGTTCACTATATAGAAACCTTCATATCGTCCTTGTCGAAGATGATTATTCGTGTCAAGGTGTAATCTGGAAGATAATTGATGAAACAATTTTCAGTCGTTTCAGAGTTCATGCGAATCCTAGAAATCCTCATTAAAATCGCTACTCCATTATTCTACCAATTAATTACGCTTTGCAAACACTGAAGAGAGCAGATTTATTGGAAGTTTGCATTCCGTATTCCAGAATATATGTGAACTAACATGATTAATCATCGGATTCATTATGTGTCTATATTTCAGCTTGATTATACCGTAGAGATGTTAACACCATAAAACGTAATATGTGTATGTTTATTGGTAAATTATCTTTGTGGTATTGTTGTCAATAGGGAAGCTATGAGCCCTTCGCTTGGGGTGATGAAAGGATAACCTGACGGCTCCTTAGTACACCCGCTAACAAATGAAACAAATAAGGAAATTATCCACATCTAAAAGAAACATATAACCTTGTGCACATAAGACCTTATTAAATATACCGGGTGTCCACGGAAGGTGGTTCGACCCTATAAACATGAACACACGAGAGTAGACGTGTTTCTGCGAGCTCCGTAGTTTGATCAAATTTTCAAGGTTTTTAATTCAAATTCTTCGAGAAATATCAGTGAATACAGTGATTTCACGTACACTTATTAGAAATTTCGTATAAAAAGTAACGAAACGTGATAGAAAATTGGAAGTTTCAACATAGCATTAATTCTTTTGTTATACGCACTAGGGAGTGACTACGACTACATTACTAAAACATTGAATAATGCCCAGAAACGAACCAAGAGGAAAATCTTCAGAACCTGTCCTTATGGATCAAGCACAAATGGAAGCGCTGATAGAAATGGTAGGGGATAAATTGATATAAAAACTTGAGACCAGATTTGAAAAACTGGAATCGAAACTAAATGAAATGAATTATAATTTCGAAAAGTTGAGTGTGCCAGTCAATACTCAGGAAAGGAATATTCATGAATTGATGAAGAAAACATCAGAAGCAGAATTCTTGCATAAGAAAAATTGTCTGAGAATTGATGGATTAAAAAAAGTTGAAGGTGAACATATCTTAGAAACAATTCTACATTTGGTAAATCAAACCATACAAGTGGAATGCTCTTAAAATGAGATAGATGATATCTATAGACTGGGAAAGCTGGACAGCAGCAAATGTAGAACTGTTATGGTAAAGTGTGTCACATATCTGAAAAGATGTGAAATATAAAAAGCCAAACGTAGGCTGAAGACAACAGGAATATATATTAATGAAGATTTAACAAAACAACAATACAGCATTTTGCAAGCAGCGAAAAACAAGTTTGGAATACAGCATGTGTGGACATCCTCTGGTATAGTGTTCATGAAATCAGGTGAAAATGTCAAGATAATAAATTCCCAAGATGAACTGTAGTCGTGTAATTTATCTTCTATCACATTTTCTATAGAAACAAAGGTGAACAAACAAAAAGGGTTCGGAAGAGTTCACTTGTTTTTGCGGTAATATGAAATAAAATATACAGGTTCTGGCTACAATACTACCGACCGAATCATTAGTTGTATTTGACGATTACTATGATAGAGAATATTTGTGTGTATTCAAATTCTATGAATAACCGAACAGTTATGTTATTATTCATTACTTTTCTCTATAATTTTCTTTAGTTTAAGCATATCAGTGTGGCACTTCATTGTCAAAGTTATAAATACCATCAGTATTACTTTTTTTACTTAGGAGAGGGGCTCTGTATGAACACACTAAAAAAAAACATAAGTTACAATGGATACTATATCAATTTATTTTCAGAACTGTCGTGGATTGAGAACCAAAACAAATGAATTTTATTGTAATACATCAGATAAAAATTATGATATTGTATTAGTTGTCGAAACATGGCTGAAGGATGGCATATTTGACGAATCCTTGTCGAAAATTGTGTGGTATTTATTTCTTTGTCATGCCGTACATACGTTCTACTTCCCGAGAATATGCGCATATGCACTACATTTATGGTGAATGTGGAGGTAGTGCTACTGCTGCAGCTGCGATTTATGCAGAACTATATCCGATTGCACAATAGGCGAGGACACGAAATTTTCAAAATATTTTTAATGGATTCTACAGCTTATGAACACTCTAGTGACAATGTTCTTTTTTTTTGAGTTGTCTGAAACATGAGAAAAAAAAATATTTAAAGTTCATAAATTCAAATGACTTCTCTTTAGCGCCACTGTGACGTATCACCCCGAGCAACCAATCCCACTGTTGACAGCGTCAAATAATTTAGCAATGTTGCCATACTTATGTTTTGTCTACAAAATACAAATGCTGAAACGAAGGAATTGTGAGTTCTGTGGTCATGGACAAGTAATGCAGCAATGCGCATGCTCAAATCGGTCTCGTACAAAAGGTGTGGTCATTTTCCTTCAGTTTGAGTTAATCTGTGGTTGTTTATTTTGCATCAAGAAGTTGTTATTTCTTTTATTAGATTTTTCAGAATGCCTCTCAAAGTTTGTTTCGTGCCCAACCGTTTGAACAATAGTGAAAATAGCAATAAAGTGTTTATTTCTATTCCTAGTGATCCGAAAACTCGGGCAAAGTGGTTTTCAACCATCAATGCACCCATTCTTGGAAGAAAAGACATATTTTGTTGTGAAGACCATATTGATGTAAGTTGATATATTTTCTGAGTAAAACAAAATAACTACTACTATCAATTTAATTTCGTAGATGGAACGTGATGCCAAAAATTGGATGCATTATAAATTAATGGGATCACGAATATATATGAAAGATGATGTGTATCCCCACAAAAATCTTGGAAAATCCAGGTCCCACACAGAATCATCACAGTTTTCTGCATCAGCAAGAAAAAGAAAGATGGAAATGGCAAAAGGGCATGCTGACAAAGTGAAAAAATCTCTATTATTCCAGGAAATGTCTGATGCACATAGTGCACATGAAATTCAAATGGATTATTCCCCTACTTCTTCCCAATCAAAAGAAATAGAGTCACCTGGAGAGTTCATAACATTTAGTGTCAAAAATGATAATATGCCATCCACAACCAGCCATTTTGAACCAGTGTCCAAAGAAAACAAAAAAGTACAAGTAAATATAAAACCAAGTATGAGAGGAGTATCTACAAAAACAAATAATATTGTCACGAGAAGTGTCTCAACAACCACGCATCCAGAGAAAACCACAAAAAGAATAACTGAAATCAGTTCAACAGAAAGATCAGAAACCTGCACAACCAGTTTCATGATGAAAACAGATGATTCCAGTTATGTGCCATCATCGCCAAACAGAGGGAGTCTTTCAGAAGATAACAATGACAGCATTCAAGTTCATCATGATGCCAATGTTAGATTGGCTGACGACTTTGGTGTTTCAAAGGCTTACGTTGCAAAAACATTCAAGAAGACAATACCAGTGTTAGCAGCAATCTTCAAAAGATTCATTTTCTGGCAGAAAGCAATAATTATTGCGGCAAATTTACCTATACCATTTAGATATCGATACAGAAAGGTACAGTCAATTATCGATTGCTTGGAAGTAGAAATAGAGGTTTCGTCAGATCCTTACAAACAGGCTCAGACTTGGTCAGAGTACAAAAAATGTAATACGATGAAATATCTGATCTCGGCAACTCCAAATGGATTCATAAATTTTATATCAAGAGGTTATGGAGGTCGTGCCACAGATAAAGTAATCACAGAGCAGTCTGGGTTTTTAGATGCCCTGCCAGATGACACAGATGTGATGGCAGATCGTGGCTTCAAACAGATTGCTGGTTTGTTGGAAAGTAGAAACTGTCGGTTAGTGAGACCTCCAACTGTGCTGACTACAGAAAAACCTTCAAAGGAACAGGTTAAAGAAAGTAAAAGAGTAGCAGCATTACGAATTCACGTTGAAAGGGTAATACGGAGATTAAGAGAATTCAAAATGCTGAGGATGCATGCCTGTGTCAACCATAAAATGTTATATTTGCTAGATCATATAATGATAATAGCTTGTGGTATTGTCAACAAACAACATATACTGATTAAATGATTTCAAATTGCACACTGCTGGTTTCTTTTTACCTTGATATATTGAAAAATTTAATGTATTCTTATAAGAAAACCAGTACCCGAAACATAAACTGGGACTAACATTTGATATTGCATATTGTAATTAAACATGTAGTGAATATAGTTATAAAATGAGAATCGCAACAATACCAACGAAATATTAATAAATTTTGTTTTTATCGAAGCTGCAGGTACTCCCTTTCCATTCTATTCATAAAATTGTTTGAGAGAAAATTGAAAATTAATTTTTGAGATTCTCTTTCCTACAAACTACATTAACCTTTCAAAGATCATCAATATGCAATACTCGTTTGTTATATCACAAGACCTATAAATTTAATCGAATAAACTATCAAAATATTTTGAGCGTGATTTTGCTTGAAAAATAGTTGAATGCACAATAATTTAATAAAATCCCGAGACCACAATGCGGTCGAGGGGTTTTATTTTGAAATTATTGTGCATGAAATCATTTATCAAAAAGCACAGTTTAATCCTTTAAAATGTATAGGTCCTGTGATATACGACAAGATTATTACTTGAATGAGATAGATTAAAACCAACAGCAAAGAATTTTATTGATAATGAACACCAATGCATTGAAGAAGCCTTTGCTGCGAATTTTGCATGTAAATATTTCAAATTCTGACGTATTTTCGTTGCCTATGCCAAAATATTTGTCTAGAAATCCTATCGAACATGGAGTTATCAATATTAGGTCATTAAAACGATTAAAAAATTATTGTTTTTTTTTATAAACTGTTGCCAAGAATTGTAAGAATCCCTGAAAAACAACACAACGAAAACCAATATCGAGGACGAAAATTTAATCGCAATTAAACAGCTCTTGTGAAATAATCACTTATTTAAACAATATATATTCGAAAAATGGTGATGTCTGATTGGTCTATTTCATCATGAATGAAATAATCATTTACACTTCTGAATTTATCCATGCTAGACAAAAACAAAGCAACTACTTCTAATTTGTGTTTCATCTTGAAGTTACTTAATGGATTTATGGTTTGCAAAGTTTTTTTTGTACATACCTCAAAAACAACTAAGAAATGCTAATACGTATTTGGTAAATAGGCAAAATTCAACACTAAATAGGGTACCTAGTACCTATCAACTTACTGCAATTTATATCTGTCTTTATCAATAACCAGTTTCAACCAATATTGATTTCTACTTTTCCTGTTTCTCTTTTTTTTTATAGGAGATATAATTTTATTCATCATCATCTGCAGTTGTATCTGTGCAAACGGTTTTGGGCAAATTTTTCCATTTTTCTCAATATAACTTGAAATCGTTCTCTCTTTTATTGGACATTTAATCTCAACTACATGAGTCTCGCTGATTCCATCTGGGGAAGCACCAAAAATTGGAAAATTTAGATGGATGAAAATACCACAACTTTTTAAAGGAAGATTTGTCACATCTGCAATTTTTTTCAAAACACTACCCTCCAATCGTTTGCCCCTCGACATTGCTGGAGTTTCTACCATTTTTGACCCTCCCAAAAGTTCTTCCACAAGACTTCCTTCGAACGTCTTGCATTTTGATGCTTCATGTAGTTTCGATGCTGTTATTCTTCCATATCGAATCTCATACCAAGATGATGACTTATGCTGTTTCATTGTGATCGTTTGTACCTCTTCACATATCTGTAAGGATATTTTACTCGAAATGAAGTCCATAAACCCTGTTGCACTCTGAACTCCCTTACACTCACTTCTATACAAAAGTGATAATTTGTGGAGTGATGCTCCTGAAACGGCATTTGTTTTGAATGGCTGAATGAATATGGTTCCCAAGCAACCCTTTTGTCGACCTTGTTTTAGAAAATCCTTGAAAATCTCTTCAGGCACATCTGGAAGGGATGGTATAGGATGTGAAGAAACCTTTTCAAGGGTTATAAATTTCTCAGTTGACCCCACTCTTGAAAGTTTCGAAGCTTTCCAATAGCAGTCGGTAGAAGTTACTGATGGTTCTTCTGACCTCCTGTGTAGCCACAACAAAAAGGCTACACTATGTTTGCAACCACCTGGAAAAATTTTTATTTATCAATATTATGCCAACAACAACAATATACTTAATATACCTTCTGAAGCTGCACAGTCCAAACATTTACAATGCAATACCACTTCTTTCTTTTCATCAATTTCAACTGAGACTCTGTAACCTTTGCCAAGAACTTTGTGTTCAGGTGTTACTTTTGCCTTGACAATGCAGTGTGTATCATGTCTTCTAACTTGAACATAACCAACCACATTGTCGCCATAGGATTCCCGTGTTGCCCTAAAAGTAGACATATTTTAAACATACAATAAAAAACAGTATCTAATAACTTACCGACTAGACTTAACATTTTTAACTTCAGCAGAGTGAAACTCTTGATGATTTCTATAAAATTCTAAAACCATGCCAGCATCTACTACTGGAAGATTGTGACTAGTCCCTTTTTCGAATCTTTTTTCCATTTTTATACTTGATAACACTTTCGATTTACAAAATAATCTCACCGTCACAATATATCACACCAAAAACGACAAAACCAAAAACACAAACAAATTAATAATAAATATTTTGATTTATAGTATTCTTGGGTTAGAAAGTTGTCAAATTAAGAAGAAGAGGTGACATGTCCCCTCTTCTTCTAGATGTGACGAGTTAGCGGTAAAGTTTTCACTGTTACCAAAGTTAGTTAACCGAACGGCGAACTGCCGATTATTGTCGTTCTGTGATTTTAATGAAAACTGGTGACTTTCTTTACAGGAACCGCTTTCGTAAATAACGTTTTTCTACTCCTATGTTAGTAAACATTGTTTTACAAACAGTTCACTCTATAAGTAAATCCATTCTTACGCACAACTGTGCGTAAAGAATAAAAACGCACAACTGTGCGTCATGATATGATGGCTAGTATAATAGGTAACAATCAAGTTGCCTCTTGAACCACTCAAATCGTGACATTTATCTGTCTTGCGTTTTAAATATTTGACAGTGACATTGTCACTTTTTGAGATTTGAAGTTCAAATCGATACTTCATAAATTATAATCCGATCTTTAATTTTATATCTACAAATATGAGCAACTCCGATAATGAAATGAGCGCAACGCCACCGGAAATTGTTCTTCAGGCTGCTTCTGCTATGGAGAATATTCTGCCGCAAAAATCAAAGGATAGATATGAAAAAGCCTATCAAAAATTTATGGAATGGAGTATGGATAACCACGTGAGTACGTACTCCGAAAATGTATTGCTCGCCTATTTTAATATATTGACCAAAACATTTAAACCCTCCTCGCTCTGTTCATCATTTCTATGCTATATAGTACAAAATTGTATTTTCTTAGATTTAATTTGTTGTTGTTGGAAATTAAACCATAAACTGCGTTAGTTACCTTCATTTTTTTATTACTTAAAGCTTAATCAAACGCACCATCCAGTATATAAGAGTCGTAGAAAAAGTATAGTACGTATTACGTGTTGTAAAGCAATTACGCACTCATGTAATTACCGCACTCACCGCTACGCGGCTCGTGCGCAATTTTTCCATTCGTGCGTAATATGCTTTTTACAACACTTGATACGTAATATACTATTACAACACATTTGGAGCACAAATATTTTTTCGTGTTCTCGCCTATTCCGCTCATAGAATCGCTGATTTGGGGGCTATAACCTTTAACGCATTTGAAAAGGTTCTTCTTGAAAATATGTCGTCTCTGCGTACGAGTGGATGGAAAATAACATTTGTGTAATATTATTCAGTGCGATATTGAATAATCGTTATTGTGGTTTATAGTGTATGTTGATTTAAAAAAAAAAATGTTGAATTAGTATTTACTTCATTCCATCTCATTGAATGCTTCTAAGTATTTGATTCGTTATTACTCATAACTATTTAATTATTTCATCTTGATAGGCTAAAAATGAAAGACATTACTGACAAAGTCTAATGGAGTTGATTTCAGCTCAGAATAACATCACACTCTAATATTATCGAAATTCTAGTCCTTCCAAAAATAATTATCGTATGTTTTATACCATAATAGGGCCTGGACGAAATGGGTATTCTTTTGTAATGAATATCCAGTTCCACTTGGATATGTTTTTTCGAACAATAATATCAAACTGTTGTTAAAAAAATTGGTGAAACTCAAATCTGTCATTTTACCCTCATTTCTTGAAAAATTGTATTGTTTCCTGAAAAACTGTTTCGTACATCTGAAAGCAAAACTCATCAGTAATCTTCAGCAGCAAATATATTTGAATTCGTCCCAATTTGTATACATGGCATTCAAAAATCCAAGGTGAGGTAGTAATTTTCCAGAAATAAAAAAAATGCTCATCTCGAAAACAGTGAGATTTTTACAAAGGTGAAATTCCGATATTCTGAACAGTCATGACCTGGGATATCACAGTTTTCACAGATTTCTCTAAAGCCTTTGACAAGGTTGACCATGAAATATTACTTATCAAATTGGGTAAATTTGGTGTCAGACATGGACTTATTGCAAGTTATTTGGAAAATAGAAATTTTTTGGTTAGATATATTGGAAACTGTTCAAATACATTCAATATTAATTTTGGAGTCCCGCAAGGATCAAATTTGGGGCCGTTATTTTTCGTGCTATTATTAATGATTTACCTTCTGGCATTAAATTTTCGAAAGTACTCATATATGCTGATGATTTCAAAATGTATGAGGATATAAATACAGTTAGGGACTGTGTAGCTCTTCAAAGAGACATCAACAGCGTTCATGAATGGACAATCAATAACAAACTGTTTTTGAATATATAGAAATGTTATATAATGACTTTAACCCTTAAAACATATCCAATAATATTTGATTATGATATGAATTCTGTGGCGTTAGAGAGAAAAACTGAAACCAAAGATTTAGGAATTTAATATCAATCACTCATCACTTTGAAGACATCTGTAGAAAGTGTAATAGAAATCTGGGCTTCATTATAAGAAATACTGATTGTTTAACAGTATATAAGTAAGATCTAGGTTGGAATTCGGCAATATCATATGGGGCACACAGTCACAGATATTTTTGGGTAGACTGGAAAAAGTTCAGAATAAAATTTCTGCGGTACCTTTATTACAAAAAATATCACGATGGCCGGAATATAAGACAGTCAGGACATCAATAAATCATTCCTTATTAGTTAATTGCAACATTACAATATTTTTAAAAATATATATTTTCTCCGGCACACATGGTGCGTCTGCAGACAGAGATTTCAACCTCATGCAGACGCACCATGTGTGCCGGAGAAAATATATATTTTTAAAAATATTGTAATGTTGCAATTAACTAATAAGGAATGATTTATTGATGACCTGACTGACTTATATTCCGGCCATCGTGATATTTTTTGTCCATGATTATGAAGATATTAATGTTTTTTGTTGTGCACGTTGACTTTTACTTCTAACCTCAAAGTTATCTGTCCCGATGAAGGAATAAAAATTGTTTTCCGAAAGCTTGACAATATAACAAAGAGTTTTCTTTAACTAAGCCCAGTGATTTGACTGCATCCTCAAGAATTTACCGGTTTTTCTATATACCTCGACAGATATTGAATTATATCTGTCGAGACTCTGTCGAGAGCTCTCAGAGACAGGCAGCAGGACACCGCCTGATCCAAACAAGGAACCAACTGCAGACCGGTTTCGGGATGAAGTCCCTCATCAGTGCAGTCCAGGTTATCACGGTTGTATACACGCGGGGGCCCGGTGCCCGTCATCGTTCGCCGGGATGAACACTGCAATCGCTTACAGGATCCACCACGGCAACAGATTAGAGAGCGCTCCAGAAGGACATTTCGGATGCGAAATGGTTTATGCTGAATACTTGTTCAAGGAGCAATAAATGTTCCAGTGACTGTAAAACAGTCGAAAACAATCCTTTAGGAACTCACTATACCTTTGTATAGATTGTATGGCATATGTCCGACAGAAAACAACTACTTCTCTGGCTAATACCTCGACAGATATTGAATTATATCTGTCAGACATATGTGCAAAGATCCTTACTTTGAAGGAACAACTTTGCAAGAGCTCTCAGAGACAGACAGCAGGACACCGCCTGATCCAAACAAGAAACCAACTGCAGACCGGTTTCGGGATGAAGTCCCACATCAGTGCAGTCCAGGTTATCACGGTTGTATACACGCGGGGGCCCGGTGCCCGTCATCGTTCGCCGGGATGAACACTGCAATTGCTCACAGGATCCACCACGGCAACAGATTAGAGAGCGCTCCAGAAGGACATTTCGGATGCGAAATGGTATATGCTGAATACTTGTTTCAAGGAGCAATAAATGTTCCAGTGACTGTAAAACAGTCGAAAACAATCCTTTAGGAACTCACTATACCTTTGTATAGATTGTATGGCATATGTCCGACAGAAAACAACCACTTCTCTGGCTAATACCTCGACAGATATTGAATTATATCTGTCAGACATATGTGCAAAGATCCTTACTTTGAAGGAACAACTTTGCAAGAGCTCTCAGAGACAGACAGCAGGACACCGCCTGATCCAAACAAGAAACCAACTGCAGACCGGTTTCAGGATGAAGTCCCTCATCAGTGCAGTCTAGGTTATCACGGTTGTATACACGCGGGGGCCCGGTGCCCGTCATCGTTCGCCGGGATGAACACTGCAATTGCTCACAGGATCCACCACGGCAACAGATTAGAGAGCGCTCCAGAAGGACATTTCGGATGCGAAATGGTATATGCTGAATACTTGTTTCAAGGAGCAATAAATGTTCCAGTGACTGTAAAACAGTCGAAAACAATCCTTTAGGAACTCACTATACCTTTGTATAGATTGTATGGCATATGTCCGACAGAAAACAACTACTTCTCTGGCTAATACCTCGACAGATATTGAATTATATCTGTCAGACATATGTGCAAAGATCCTTACTTTGAAGGAACAACTTTGCAAGAGCTCTCAGAGACAGACAGCAGGACACCGCCTGATCCAAACAAGAAACCAACTGCAGACCGGTTTCGGGATGAAGTCCCACATCAGTGCAGTCCAGGTTATCACGGTTGTATACACGCGGGGGCCCGGTGCCCGTCATCGTTCGCCGGGATGAACACTGCAATCGCTTACAGGTTCCACCACGGCAACAGATTAGAGAGCGCTCCAGAAGGACATTTCGGATGCGAAATGGTTTATGCTGAATACTTGTTCAAGGAGCAATAAATGTTCCAGTGACTGTAAAACAGTCGAAAACAATCCTTTAGGAACTCACTATACCTTTGTATAGATTGTATGGCATATGTCCGACAGAAAACAACTACTTTTCTGGCTAATACCTCGACAGATATTGAATTATATCTGTCAGACATATGTGCAAAGATCCTTACTTTGAAGGAACAAATTTGCAAGAGCTCTCAGAGACAGACAGCAGGACACCGCCTGATCCAAACAAGAAACCAACTGCAGACCGGTTTCGGGATGAAGTCCCACATCAGTGCAGTCCAGGTTATCACGGTTGTATACACGCGGGGGCCCGGTGCCCGTCATCGTTCGCCGGGATGAACACTGCAATTGCTCACAGGATCCACCACGGCAACAGATTAGAGAGCGCTCCAGAAGGACATTTCGGATGCGAAATGGTATATGCTGAATACTTGTTTCAAGGAGCAATAAATGTTCCAGTGACTGTAAAACAGTCGAAAACAATCCTTTAGGAACTCACTATACCTTTGTATAGATTGTATGGCATATGTCCGACAGAAAACAACCACTTCTCTGGCTAATACCTCGACAGATATTGAATTATATCTGTCAGACATATGTGCAAAGATCCTTACTTTGAAGGAACAACTTTGCAAGAGGTCTCCGAGACAGACAGCAGGACACCGCCTTATCCAAACAAGAAACCAACTGCAGACCGGTTTCGGGATGAAGTCCCTCATTAGTGCAGTCCAGGTTATCACGGTTGTATACACGCGGGGGCCCGGTGCCCGTCATCGTTCGCCGGGATGAACACTGCAATTGCTCACAGGATCCACCACGGCAACAGATTAGAGAGCGCTCCAGAAGGACATTTCGGATGCGAAATGGTATATGCTGAATACTTGTTTCAAGGAGCAATAAATGTTCCAGTGACTGTAAAACAGTCGAAAACAATCCTTTAGGAACTCACTATACCTTTGTATAGATTGTATGGCATATGTCCGACAGAAAACAACTACTTCTCTGGCTATTACCTCGACAGATATTGAATTATATGTATATATATATATATATATATATATATATATATATATATATACATAATCATAAAAAAAACTGCTATTTACCTTTTTCAGGCATATTTAAATATTCGACGATAAATTTAAAGGCACTCGAAAAATAAATTTGTTTGCCTTTCGTAATAGAATTATTTTCATAAAACAGCACAATATAGTGCAACATTAGCAACAATGAAACAAGTGAAAATATTGTTACCGGGTTGAAAAATAAATAGTCTAATCTGCGCAAGGGGTGATTTCAACGCCACGAGCAGCAAAACTGTTAATTTTTTGGGTTGGCGCAATGGTAACATTGGTTGAGAATAACATGTACCACATCATACCAAAAATTCAAAAAATTCCACTGGGACCCAAATTCCATAAGGAGTTCGCGGGGTCTTTTTTTCCTAATTTAGAATTTTATCATTTTATGTACATAATGTTACAGATTCGTTCAAATTACTAATTGCAGCCCTAAAATTACGGGAAAAATACAACATCACTGTTTTCGGTCAAAATATGCTATGTGAAATTTGATTTTTCAATTAAAATTACAATTTTTTGGTGACTCGTCGGATTAGGTAAATTTTCCATTTTATTACGATTAATTTGATACACCACACTCATAGGTTTTGAATAATATTCCTTTAAAAAACTTGAAAAACTACGTTAGATGTTTGAAAAAATAAAGCATCTTTTGGTACTGAAATAAGATTTAAATGAATCGAGTAACAAGTGACACAACTGATAAAACAAAATCATCAAGGTCGACTTCTCATTTTACCTCGCTTCTTCATGATTAAATTAGGTATTTATTGTAATTATTTGAAGAACATTTTGATGATGATATTCATGAAAGAAGATATTTTATTAGCCTTTGGATCATTAATCTTGTTCCATCAGTTGTGTTGGTTACAGGTTGTTCGATGCATTTTAATCCTATTTTAACCCTGCGTCACCTACGTGGAGTGTGGTGTGGCATACCCTAGATGTTTTGAAATGCCAATATTTCTCTTATTCGTGATTCCAGATATTGTTGGTTGCCTATAGCTTCCTAAAACAGATTGATCTTTGAAATGCTTAGTACCGTTTTGTATGAAATCAACTGAGATATAAGTTCGACCAGTCAGAAGGGCTCTTGGGTATACCCTACGTGGGGTGTACGTAGGCTCTCGGTCAGAATTTCATAACGAAAATGTTGAGTGTATACAAAATGATATTTTCTTTCAACGTGTAACAATTATTATAAACTTCAGGTAGCAGGAAGATATGAAAGAGCAGGAGTATCTACAAAACTTCTCACTAAGGAAATGAAAAATCCAACATTTTAACGCAGAAAACATTTGGAAATAATTTTTTATTGCACCTGTCTGAATACACTATATTTACATGCTTATTGAGCATACTGAAAAAGGGTTTTTTCCGTGCGCCCACACGAAAATTTTTTCCGTGCGCTGGTGTCGTTATAGCTGCCTATTTGCATGTCAAAATTGAATAATACGTTGTTGATATTTCACTATAAATCGCAAATATTTGAATATTTCCTTACCAACAGGGTAAATAACGCTTGTTTCGTGGAAATTTCTGGATATTTTGTACAATGAATATTTCAATAATTAATAATACATGTTTTTGTTCCTTCATCATTAAAAATAAATGTTTCTATACAATCTGTGGTTTTCAGGTAGATATAATGAAAAATATCGTTCATAACTCGACCATAAATGCTTTTTCCGTGCTTGCACGACTTCCCGTGTTCGGTTTCGTCTCCCACGGGAACGTATCGCGCACGCACGGAAAAAGCCTATTTTCTGAACTCGAAATGAATTATACTATATACCTGTTTTCTCAGTGTTCAATAAAATGTAAAATATCGATGCATGCAGGATAGATTCATTGGTTTATGGTATTCCTATTCTGAAAAAATTACAACTGCAAAGCAATAGGTTGGTTCAATTATTCAGTTGATTTGTTAGCACACTCTGAAGCACATGTTTTTTACATCTGTCTCAAAAATAAAAAGCTGAGAGTTATAGTAAAATACTGATGGAACCACTATTCTATTGTCAAACACTTCTATTATGTTTTGAATATCCGCTCATTCATAGGAATTACGTTTCTCGGGGTAAGCTACTACAACTTTTCAAATCATTAAATAATAATAATAATTCATCTTTTGAACGAACGACTCGCTCTGAAACCCATTGAAATTTATTAAAAGAATTCCGAGAGTGACTTCCATTTTCTTTACAATACCTTAAACGCATTGTGGAGAAACAATTGAATGTGTACTTTTTCGTTAGATTTATGTGACACTTTGGAATAAGCACGACCTTTTTATAATGATACATTTCCCTACTTCTTTGTTAGTTCTTCGGCTTTTAGGCTCACCACAGGGGTTGAATTACTTGGGAATTTATATCTTCATTTCACTTTAAAAGTGTTTAATCTAGAAAATCCT
The DNA here is from genome assembly GCA_944452925.2 of Chrysolina oricalcia. Taxonomy (NCBI): domain Eukaryota; kingdom Metazoa; phylum Arthropoda; class Insecta; order Coleoptera; family Chrysomelidae; genus Chrysolina; species Chrysolina oricalcia. The sequence continues at coordinate 60,140,684 of OX101815.2, forward strand.
GGATATCCTTGTCACCTAATATATAACGTTTGAGCAAGTTTTAAACGGAAATAAATCAGAATTTTTTTCAGAATTGGTGGTGAATTTCAAATAAGGAGCTTTTACTGGAATGGAATACAAGAAGATGAAATAAATGAATCAGATTATAACAAATTTCTATTGAAAATACTGAATGTTCGAGTGTTTTTGAGAATATGAAATTGATTAATGCTGTGACGTAATGTAAATTTTTCAATGTTCTCTGCACAGAGAGAAATGAATTAAGTGTGCTTCCTGCACAATTGTTAATAATTTCAGAACAATTTTTTTCTAAAAAAGTTGACAGCACCAATTTGTTAAATTTTCTTCTATAATATTGTATTAGTGATATTGTGTCTAAACGATACACTTCAGTGTTGTATTATTTTGATTAGCTTTGTTTAATTTTATCAATCAATATTATGTACTTAACGTGTACAAGGAATGAATGAAAAATAAATGTTTTGTTTAAAAATCAAAAACAACTTATGTTTTATTGTTGCACCACCTTATCCAATTTTACTTGTAGTATTCGCAAAATATAAAAAATTGACCGGTGTGTTGTGCGACGACTGTTAACAACTAGTGTACTGTTTATGCATAAATTGTATAAAAATGATAAACCTGAAATGTAGTGAATGGCAACAATTTGTGTACCTAGTTTGTACAAATTGTGTAGGTAGTTTAAATATAGGATGCAAAAAATGTCACAAATTTGTACACTCGGTCCACATGAATTGTGTAGGTATATTGTACATATTTGTGTATGATAATAATAATAATAATAATAATAATAATAATAATAAAAATCTCTATTATCCAATTTGATGACTCGAACATATTACAAAATGCTATAGCCTATAAGGATAAAAGGCGCATGATCAGTATAAAACTGTTCTACCTCATGAACCTGTAGAAAAAGAAAAACACAAAAAAAAAATTTAAAGTTATGAACAATCCAAAAATACAAATAACTATCAAGCTTTCTAAAATTAATTAAAACAAAAATAAAAATATTCTTGTAATTAATCGATTACCAGCTTTCTAACAATTTATTTTAGGATTTTTTTTTGTGATACGTAGAATTTATTCATTGAATAATTTAACAAAAACGAGTTTCGTGGTTCGCTATTTCTTTTAGTTGTGTTGATAGATTATTATACTCGTTGCAGATTTGATAAGAAAAGCTTCTCTGAAATAAATTGGAACTATGATGAGGGATTGAAATATTATTTTTTCTTCTCAAGTTGATGTTATGAATATCTGTTCTGAATCTGATTTTTTCGACTAGATAAGGTGGGGTTCCTTGAGTTATTATTTTGTGATAGAGAGAGATGGAATGTAATTTTCTTCTATTACTCATATTGAGCCAGCGGACCTGCGAGAGTGTGTGCGAAATTCTCTCGAACTTTCAAATGCCAAAAATCAGTCTTAAGCAAGAATTTTGAATTTTTTGGATGCGAAAGCTGTCTCGGACAGTCAAGCAGGGTCCGTAAACGTAATCGCAATAATTAGCATGAGATAAGACAAGAGATTCGCAAAGTACAGTTTTCTGTTTGAAAGTTATCATATGTCTAACGGAGAATAACATTTTGAGTTGTCCATACGATTTCTGTAGGATAGATGATACGTGGTCCGTGAAGAGTAATTGTTTGTCAATAATCAAACCCAAATTTTTTGCTTTCTCAGATATACAAAGCAATGCCAAATTTTACCTCTACACTATAATTTGTTTCAACCGAAAGAAAAATTAAAATCTACATAAAATGAGTTCTCCAACTTAGGTATAGTTCAAATTTTTATTTTGGCGAAACAAGTAATCATAAGTAAAACTCTATGGAAAATGTAGCTGTAAGAAAATAAATATTTATCGCATTTCATATAAAGCTAGGAATATGCAACTGCAAAGCTTCAAATATAGACTGTACTGTGTCAATATTTACCAGTTCAATTTGATGGAAACAAATACTATTCCAGTTTGTTTGAGCGCTTTTGTTACTATGCAACTTATGTACAAAAAGAAGAAGTTTCCAGCGGCTGAACAATAGGTTAGAGGAAGGATATTAACTTCGCAGAAAATTCTTGACTGACGGAGAGATAATGCAGTAAATGTTTTCGAAGGTTGAATAAGTTGGACGCCAATTTGTTTAACTTCAAAAACACCTGTTGAATAGTTACTAGCTCATTTTATACAGCAGTGCCTGTGAGCTGCTCAGATTGGTACAGGTGGTCGTGGGTTTCGTTATCTGCCAGTTTATTAGATAGATCATTTGACAAAAATTAGATACTCGAAATTAAAGAAAATAAAGATACAAGGTAACTGAATGGCACCAGGTTCTTTTTTATGAAAATATCAAAAACACGGATTTTGTCAAAGGATGTACTTTCTGCTTCTCAACAGTAAAACAAAAAAATTCTGAAAACACTATATTCACAACAATTCTTGACAGTTAAGTTGTTCATGTTTATAAATTTGAAGATACAATAAAAAAATTTATATAATTGAATTGATTTGAATTTGTTTCTAAAAAGTATTACAATTGAGATGATTTGAGTTATCAAATTTTGAAAGAGTATAATCGCTTACAAATGACTGGTTTGTTTACTTTTTGTGATCAGTGTTTGCGATGGTGTAGGAAGACTTACTCCAGAGCTCTACTTCAACGTTGGATGTAGAAGCCTTGTGGGGTGTCTCGAGACAGGGGCTGCTCTACTAGCTGGGTAAAGTTTGCAGTAGCTTATCTTGTATATTGGAGTCTTTCCTAAAGCTCAGGTGTTTGAATGTTAAGGTTACACTGTGGAAAATAAACACAAACCAGTATCTTGTCTGAATTGGCAAGTGCGATAAGAATAATCAAGGACAAATCAACTTACAGATTTACTTTAAAGTTTGTTACAGAAATGGTAAAATTCTATATTTTTACAAAGATAGCATTTGTCTAAAAGATAACATATTAAAGATTTGCTGAGTTAAACAATGTGTTGAATAAAGTTGTGTGAAGCACAAGAATTTGCGATATAGTTTAAATCTGGGATCTTCTCATAAATTAGAGAAGGCCAATCTCAAGCGAGCATGAGAAAAATTAGTATCAAGAAAATATTGTTTTAAATAAACAAAGAATAAAATATTCAAATTTGAAAAGTAATTCAGACTGGCAAAAGGATATCAAATTATTGATCTTTCTTATATTATATTATAATAATTATATATTGTCTCCGACCTGGGGAGAAAGAGAAAGTGTACTAAAAAAGTCCCTTGTTAACAATTTTGCAAAGCAAGCAGCTGGTTGTTTTGATTTTTTCTGCTGACTGAGGAGAAAGAGAAAGAGTACTGAAAGAGTACTTCGATATCAAGTTTAACAAAGTAAATGAAAGGTTGTCAAGGCAATAGATTTTCTCTTTGCCAAGGCCTTTCCATCTAAACGTGAGTAGCGAGTGATCCAGAATAGATCGAACCTAGAGAGTCATGAGTGAGTCTATATAGCTTCTACAGATTGTAATTGAATGAAATGAAAGCAATGACTCACCCACGAATTCCGTACTCCTAGCTACCAGACCAGTCCTTGGCACAGATCACCAACCAGGTTCAGGGGGAGTGACTTTAGGTCCTATTCATTGTTTACACTTCTAGCAGGTTGATATATTCTGATCTATCCAGGAAAAATTGTGGAAAATCTTGTACCACTGAAAATCATAAAGCAGAAACAGAAACAAGTCTAATTGATATTTAGAGTCCAAAAATAATAGAATTAATCGAAATTATCAAAACATGCGATTCATCACTTTTAGAGGTTATGTTATAGACTAGTTAAATTTTGACATTTTTGGACCGACTAGTCAAAAGACGTTAAGAAACGTTATTCAAATGTTAATAAGATATCAGGATTACATTAAATTATTAAAGATTGAAAATTTTGAAAATATTTATAAGTGACGCTTATGTGGCCATCTTTGTTTCACCTGTACGTGAAGTCAAGCCGATAAATTGAATTTAAAATATTTGAAGAAAAATCTGCCAGAGAGAAAGTCGATATGTAGATCGATTCGATCACAGAATCGAATTCAAATTAATCGTTATAAAATATACAACCTTTCATTTCTTCGTTGTGGAAAATCAATATATTTCCCGAAGGGAAACTCAAAACAACAAAACGCCTTGAATTCTCGCTTCAGATAGGGACGATGAAACCGATGAAGGGCTCCAAGAAAGAAAATCACCTTCTTTCTCACTCTTTCTATCTGCAGTGTTACGAATGCAGTAATGTTGTATTTCACGTCACAGAACAATTAGGTACATCGGACCAAACTATCTAAATGATATATTCGGAATGAAATATCTCAATTACATATGGAATCTATTTAATTATGATATAATTCCAGATGTAAATTATAAAACGTTACAAGTGTAGAGGAGCTAATGGATATATTCAAGTCATAGATGTGAAATCGTTTTGAAAAAATCATTCGGAAATCCGTTACTATCACGTTTGATGTATCAAAAAATATTTTAGGCTTTTGAAAAAAAAACTAAGTTCTAACATGTCCATTTGCTCAACGAGGGACGAAGGAATGTGTTGCATGGTTTTATTCTAAGTGAATACAGAGGAAAATGTCTCTCTCTATCTTATTCGTATATAAAGGGTGTCCGGTAAACCTTGTACAATATTGAAACTGGTGATAAACCAGGTCATGACTGTTCAGAATATCGGAATTTTAATTTAGTAAAAATTCCACGTTTTCGAGATAATGACCCTTTTTTAAATTTTTAAAATCACTACCTCACCTTGGATTTTTTAATGTCATGTATACAAATTGGGACGAATTTAAATATCTTTGCTGCTGAAGATTACTGATAAGTGATGCTTTCATACATACTAAACAGTTTTTCAGAAAACAATACAATTTTTCAAGAAATGAGGGTAAAATGACAGATTTGAGTTACACCAATTTTTTTAACAACAGTTTGACATTATTGTTTGAAAAAAACATAACCAAGTGGAAGTGGATATTCATTACAAAAGAATGCCCATTTTTTCCAGACTCTACCATGGTATAAAACATACGATCATTATTTTTGGAAGGAGTAGAATTTCGATAATATTAGAGTGTGATGTTATTCTGAGCTGAAATCAACTCCATTAGATTTTGTCAGTAATGTCTTTTATTTTTATCCTATCAAGATGAAATGATTAAATAATTATGAGTAATAACAAATCAACTGTTCAGAAGCATTCAATGAGATGTAATGAAGTAAATACTAACTAATCAACATACACTATTAACCACAATAACGATTATTCAACATCGTACTGAATAATATTACAAAAATGTTATTTTCCATCCACTCATACGCATAGACGACATATTTACAAGAAGAACCTTTTCAAATGCGTTATAGGTTATAGCCCCCAAATCAGCGATTCTATGAGCGGCATTGTGCAATCGGATATAGTTCTGCATAAAGCGCTGCTGCAGCAGTAGCACCATAAATGTAGTGCATATGCGCATATTCTCGAGGAGTATAACGTATGTACGGCATGACAAAGAAATAAGTACCACTGAATGAAGCAAGCCGAATAATTTCAAAAACTACGATAGAAGTTACAAGTTGTTCAAACAAAAGTTTTTGATTTTCGACAAGGATTCATCTCTTAAAAAAGTTTGCACTCATTTGGATACACCCTGTATATCTGTCGCTATCTGAAACTTCGTTGGAATCTGGATGTTGGACAATTGCGACATTTATCACAAGAATTCGTATTAATCGTTGCCATGTCGAATAATCGACATTTCAATTCGATAATTTTATTAGACCTAATTACATAAAAAGTTAATTTTATTGACATACTATTTAATGCTACCAAGCAGTCTATTTTTTATTATCAATGATCATATCCTCATATTATCTTGATAAAATCTAAATAAAATAATTTTTGGGCATAAGTATAAAAGTTGATCAAATAAATGATTATTTTGGAACCTTTGGTGTAAATACAATTCAAGAAAAAAATAAAAAACCCAAACACCAAAACTACGTCACAATCTTAAAATCTTAAAAGCTTACTTTTAGCTCCTGAAGATGCTAACTTTGTTCGTGAAACGCGCGTCGAGTGTGATTGTGTCGTAGTTTTGGTGTTGGGTAGTTTCCTTTTTTTCTTGAATAAAAGTTGATAGAATCTAAGATTAAAACCACGCCTAATTCAATGGAAACCACTTCTTCCAAAAATAATTATAGTTTGTGTTATACCATGGTAGAGACTTGACGTTATGGGCATTCTTTTGAAATGAATGTCCACTTCCAATTGGTTATGTTTCTTTCAGATAATAATGTTAAACTTTAAAAAAAAAATGGATGAAACTCAAATCTGTCATTTTACCCTCATTTCTTGAAAAAAGCTTTTCACTTTCTGAAAAACTGTTCTGTACGTCTAGAAGCATCACTCATCAGTAATCTTCAGCAGCAAAATATTTGAATTCAAGCCAATTTGTACACATGGCACTCAAAAATCCAAGGTTAGGTAGCGATTTTCCAGAAATTCTTGAAATGCCCATTATCTCGAAAATGGTGATATTTTTACTGAGGTGAAATTCCGATATTCTGAACAGTCATGATCTGGTCTATCAACAGTTTCAATATTGTACAAGGTTTACCGGACACCCTGTATACAGTTGTGAACATTCTGCTGGCTCAGAAGTTTCCCTTAGATCTTTGCTGGTCCCTGCTTGTCTTACAGTCTTACAGTTTTACAGTTTTATTGGTTTTATTTTCAATTTGGGAATTGTTGCAGCTGCTATCAAGTAGTTATTGTCTTTCATAATCAACGACGTATCATCTGCATACAATATGACAGCCTGTTTAACTATTTCTGGAAATTCTTTTGTATAAAGAATGTACAAGAAAGGGCCAAAAATGGAATCTTGTGGAACCCAACTTTTGATTAAAGCCATTCCTGACTGAACTAGGTTCTTTGTTCCATCATTTTCTACCACAAATTTTTGTCAGTTGAAAAGATAATATTCAAGTGGTGTTCATGCGACTATCCGAGATCCGTAATCTTCCGTTTTTACAGAAATATCTCGTAAGAAAGATAATGTACATTTGCTTCAATCAATTGTCATCTTAATATTATTTTATATTTAAAACGCTTTTGTACTTTTAATTAATTTTTATATCTATAGGCATATAAAGTGACATCTTGACGTTTCCTATATGCAGGTTTCAGAGGCACATGAAAACGAAATTATTTTCTTGCATCGAGAACCTTTCATGATACAATCATATTGTATAACGGATTTTTTTTATGAAAATATATGTGGAACTGGAACTGACACCTGATGTTAATTGTGAATGACTCCTTGCATAACTGATTTCTCACTTACATATTTTTATTATGGACATTCCTTGAAGTTACAATGAAAATAAATCGAAATAAATGAATATTTTGGAATCTTTGGTGTGAATATACAATTCAAGAAATAGATTGTACCCAAATACCACAACTAGGACACAATCACAATCGAGGCGTGATTCGCCCACAAAGTTAGCAGCTTCAGGAGTTAAAAGCATTTAGCAAAGCTTTTAGCTTCTGAAGATGCTAAGTTTGTTGGCGAAACGCGCGTCGAGTGTAATTTTGACGTAGTTTTGGTGTTTGGGTACTTTCTATTTCTTGGAATATTGTTCATTCTCAGCTCTCACAGCAATTCTCAATTAATTTACATGAGAGTTTCAGTAATTATTTGTAGACTTTCATAGAAGTTGACCATAAATTATAAACAAGTTTTCATATCATTTCAAGTAAACTTCTTGGTCAATTCAGTTATACTCATATTTAATTGTGTTTAAACTTGCAAAAGACAAGTTTACTTTTGTAAGTTAACGGAGAGGAGGATGCCATCTCTGAGAAAACTTTCTGGCAGTTAACTGTAAAGTTTACACTCGCAAAACTAATTTTGCAGAGAATTTGCAGCAATTTGATATTGTTTAGTGGGAGATAGATATTGCTGGTGGGAAGTTTTCGAGTGAATACCCGGTATACTCCTACGCATTGTAACAGAGTTACAATCGTCTAGTTTTTGTTTCCAATGTTTCCCGTATAAATAAAAGTTCTTACACGGGCTACATTATTGACTCTTCACATTTTCTGCGAACCCGACACTGCTCAGTAATCTGAAGTAGCGCATTCCGACGGAAATTTCTGATTTTATGGCAAATAGGAAATATGTTTCCTATTCTATTTTCTATTGATCGTCATTTATTCTGAAAAGCCATCCATCGCGTTTTAACGTTCCGAAGTGCATTGTGTTTGACTGTAAACAATGGAAACAGCAATTTGAAAAAAATTTGGATTTGATAGAAGTGTGTTCATAAAGTACAGATACTAAAATATGGAAAACTCATAACAGAACGATGTAAGGCTGCACAAATAGTATACGATTAAACAATTGGACAGAACATATTCTCTCTGAGAACAACATACAACTGAAATAGATCGGAAAGCAACTAATGGATGGATTAAAGTGTGCCGCCGAAGTTGATATAAGCACAAAATAGTTTTAAAGAGAAACATTCTCAATTGAAAATTGAATCAATACATGACTCCTCTGGAAATGGAAAAACCCTACGATAAAATTCAAGTTACTTTTTTGTAATATCTAACAGAAAACAACTACTTCCCCGGCTAAAGCCAAGCTGGACATTTTCAATTGAGAATGTTTCTCTGTCAAGAGAGGTTATCTTGAACGATGGAAAATAGCGACTAAATTCCATTTCTCAGTCGCAGATGATTCCACAACTGCCTTTATGAACATCCTGTTCATATTTTCAATGAAATCCACAAAATAGTTATTTAATCAACTAGTTTATTAATGAAGGCGATTAATGATCAAAATATTTCAACGCGTGAGCGAAGCAAACGCGTTAATTTTCGAGAACATTAATCGCATTTTTATATAGTGTGTCCCACTTACCATGTTCACCATAGGTATCTTTTTAATGGTAAGAGATACGAGGTCGGTTAAATAACACCAAATGTGGAGTTTATCAAGGCCAACTAAAATGTGAAAAAATATTTTGATAAAATCTATTCGTTTTTGTTTTATACGCAAATAACAAATTTTGATCATTTTCATGTCTCTTGCAGGTGAATTTTGACCCACTTCTGGCGGTCCTAATAACTTGAAATTTGGCAGATGTTCATAATTCCGGTGACAATGCACTATGAAATTTTTATTGAAATAAAAAATTAAAAATTGCGGCTCCTCCAATATGGCGGACGAGATTTGTGATTATGGTCCGATTCCATTCAAAATTGGTATGTGGGGGTTTTTGAGGTCGAAGATCATGATTTTTTTGTTAAAATTTAATAATTCAAGATGGCGACTTCATAATTGTTCTTGTTTTTGTATAAATGACGATAACTCCGTTGTTATCAGCAAAAAACTATTACTATGACATATCATCTGTAAGAGAAAAAAAACTTATTAATAATGAGCTATGACCTACTTTTGATAAATGAAAGTTGGTACTGATATCTCAAATTCTAGAAGAGTTGGTATGAATTTCATATTTTTTTAGAAATCTCATTGAAAAACTGCTATAAGAATGTGAAATTTTTATTCGAATATTTTAATAAATAAAGAAATTACGGAGGAGACATGAAAATGATCAAAATCTGTTTTTTGCGTATAAAACAAAAACGAATAGATTTTATCAAATTATTTTTTCACATTATAGTTGGCCTTGATAAACTCCACATTTGGTGTCATTTAACCGACCTCGTGTCTCTCACCGTTAAAAAAATACCCATGGTGAGCATGGTAAGTGGGACACACTGTATAAGAGTTGATCACAATATTTTTCCGTTTACCTCACTCTTGTTGAAATAAATTAATTTTAATTTTTTTCAGGCAATAAAGTAAAAGATGTTACTTTAGCAGTTCTCACAACATCTGGCAACATAAATTTATCGTCAGTATCCATTTTAGCGTCCATAACATCTGAATTCGTTTATGTTTAGTTGGCTATTCGAAAATCATGCATTCATAGAGAAATCGACCGTTAATAACAAATCGACCATCAATAGGGGTCATTAATATACGATTTCTCGAAATCATCCATTAATAACAAGTCGTTCATTAATAGGTGTCATTAATGCTCGATTTAATTTGCACTGAAGAACATTAAACAGACATGCTAATACGAGGTAGGTGGAAATAGGTAGTTATTATACACGACTTTACAAAGAGTTGTATACTATGTAAACTGGTGCCTTTAATTTTTGTTAAAATTAACTGTCAAAATGACAAAAAAACAATTTTTCAGTACTTAATGTTCTTCTCTCGTATATAAAGGTGAATTCAGTCAACTTTAGCACAAGCATTATCATAGAAATAACGGTAACATCGAAGGTTTTTAGCATAAACTCAACATTGTTGTATAAATGGCGCCATTTGATATAACAGATTCAAGTTTCGCTTTTGACATATATTTAAGCACAATCTTGAAATGATGTTGACTAAATGCACCATGAACGATTTAATTTACATGGATATTTGTAAGAATATGTCTTTTTGATGTCGAATGACCAATTTTTTCGCAATTCAGAATACGACTAGTTTTCGAATTATGTAAAGTTTTCGTACAAAACACTCTTATCTTCTACGAAAAATAGTCTTGGAGTTCCTTTTTTATATATAACTTGGTAGTTTATTGATCGTTAAACCGCCTAAAATTGAGAAAAAATGTCTCTCTGAATCATGATCTTCTGAATATTTTTAATGATTTTTGCCATTCTTCATTATTTTTGTAAGAAAAATTGGTTTATCAAATTATTTATAATGGTTTTCTCGAATATATAATGAAACTACAAAATTTATCAATTATTATTATATTCAAGTACGGGTTATGCAACACCTGAATAAAGCACAGCTGAATATTCTGACCCACTGGTATTCTTCCAGACAAAAACATAAATATATTACCCCATTTATGAAAAAGGCAATAGGCCAAAAAAGCTATAATTATATTGCTCCAAAGCTATACAATTTTCTACCTGACTCTATGAAGACTGAAACTTCCTTCTTGGTATTCAAAAAGTAGTTGAAAAAATTCATAAAGGATATTGAAAGTAAGGAAATCCATAAAATGATTGAAGGCTAAAAATTAATAACTCGAGAAATATTTCGATGAAAAATTTCAGTTAGCATGTAAGGAAAAAAAGAGGTACCAACAATCGAAACTCTCGAAATATACATTTTTATTTCATTTTGATTTACATTTATTATATTTTAATCACATTAACATTATTATAAGTAACTAAAATATTTGATTACCCGTTTTTTTGTACGTAGACAGTATTTATGTTTTATATATTGTTTTATACTACTTGTTTGTACTAATTTTTTATACTACTTGTTTTTTATATAGTGCCTTATACTACTTGTTTGTACTAATTTTTTATACTACTTGTTATATGTTTACCCAAATATTCACCAACACACAGGGCTTGTCCTCAGTGGGATACCAATTTATTCATCTCTACTTTATTGTATTTTCGTATTTATGTTCAATGTTATGATTTAATTATATTATTTTACCTGTATATCGTGAATCGAAATGATGAATAAATATTATTATTATTATTATTATTATCATTTTTATTCTTTTTTACTATTGAAAATCATTGAAAATATTGAGAAAATTATGTTGTTGGTTTTTCTCAATTTTAGGCGTTTTAATGACCAATTAACCGCCAAGTCACATAGACCGTTTGAAAGTAGACATTTCAACAATTGAAATGATCACTTATAGACTTTCGAAATGGAAAAAATACCAAGACAATTGTTCATTGAAGATGAGGGTATTTTTTTCAAAAAATGTACATTACTCGAAAACTAACCGTTTTCTGAATTGCGAAAAAATCATGCTCATTCAACAACAAAAGATATATATTTTTACAAAGTTTCATGTAAACTTAACAATTTATACGCGAGAAAAAAATTAAACACTGAAAAAATGGTTTTTCGTCATTTTGACGGTTAATTTGAGGTTATGCCGAATAGTTTTGAATGAGAAATTTTGGATTTTTTCATTATCTATAACTTTTTCACCGAACATTTTACTCTAAAAGGTCACGTTTCAGCGCAAATCCCAAAAAACATTGTCAACCCCTAAACGCATTCCCATTTCATCATTTTGGATGTTTTCGTGGTTGGATATTTTTTTCCATGAAGTTGGAACCTCAAAAACATCCTCATTTTGAGCGTTTAAAATTCTATTATTGGCACCAGCCTAACGGTTCTCCAGCAGGGAAATTATGTCAGTCTGTAGTGGCATTTCGACATAAAAAAAAATTGGTTATAAGAAAATCCGGAAAAGTTTTATATGGTTTTTCCGTTTTTTTTTACTTCACTCGATACAAGTTCAGTAATTGATTCAATCCGTTCCGTTTTTTGAAGATGTCTTCAATGTGTTTCAATGTGTTCTACAGAAGTGTATAATTTTTTATGATGATCGGAAAATGCCAATGCTGTTTTTTCGGCGATATTCCGGAAAATATCGATATTAAAGAATTAAATTAATTAAACCAAATCGTTTATTTAAATTGAATTTCTAAAAATGCGACCGATAGAACTAATACAGACGAACTAATGAAAAAACTGTAAAAATCTGAAAATAAAAGTTTGTAATTTGGAAATTTCGAAATTTCTCGGAAACTGTTGATATTTTTACAAATTATCAATTCGTCTCTTTTGACCGTCTTCAGAACATCTACACCAAATGCTATATAATTTTTCACGTAAAATCTATAGTCCAGGAAATCTTTTAAAAAATGTAAATCAAAATATTGACAGCACTAATGGAGTAGATAAGAATTTTAAAATAGCTTCGTATACGGGTTTACTAGCCAAATAATTTTTTTTATAAAACTTGTACTAATTTTTCCCCCTTCCTCTTGTTTTCCTCCCTCATTTCCATCCTCCTCCCCAAAATTTTCTGTGTGCTTTGCCTCCGTTTTTAAGGTTATTTTCCTATGTCTTCCTTTGCCTTGGATTTTACATTATGTACACCCCATTCCTCCCTCCCGGAATTTTTATTCTTTTCAAATGCCATGCATACAGGGTGGGTCACGGTCGATGGTACCTTAGACGTTTATGAAGAACGGGACATAGGATCATTCTGAAAATTTGGTTTCTCAAGTAGTTGCTCTTGGTTTATTGATCTAAAATATTTTCAACAATGCAGCGTTGCCGCTTATACCGGAAAGTAGCAGCATCTTTGTTATTTCAAATGGGTCACCCTGTATATTACCGCATTTTTGAACTTGTCATTCTTTTCTGATTATTTCTGTTCCATACTCCCCTATACCTATCTCTAATGGTTTTTGAGATATTGGTTATTTTCCATATTTTTTATCCAAAACATAGCTCGAATTGAATGTTTATTTCTGCGGTATTTGGATTCTTAGGAAGTTGCAATTTTGTGTTTAGTTCATCAAGATCATGTACACTGATTCTGTATAGAGAAGTTTGTTCTGCGTTATACAGGGTTGTTCAAAATTCATGATCTTACTGCTAGATACGAAAAGGGTTGAAAGTGCGTTTTTTTAAATGGAACATCCTGTATATTATGAAATATCCTGAAAGATGACTAAATTCCCTTCGAATTGATATATCATGTTTCGATACCTAAATAGCCAGAATTCCGAGATAATAGCAATTATTACTTGTAATCTCCCAAGTGCTTGAATTATTGCCGGAAATTTTTCGAGTACATGAATTACCATGGAAATATGCCAAAACATTTATTATATTGTCTTCATCTGAAGTTATAGGCTTCGGTAAATGTCGTTCCGTTTTCAATTTTGATCCATAACTAATGAAATTATGTTGTAATCGTACAAACTTCCTTTTGTTCATTGTTTGTAAATCAGGGTACGTTTCATTGAATTTTCTGCACGTTCTTGCTATAATTCCCTCACATTTTTCATGAAGAATAAATAATTTCATCAGAACTTCGTTTGAATAGTTATTTCCCTCCATTTCAATTATTTTTGAGTCACTTTCGTTAAGAAACACACAACGGTATTATTAATAGTGCACTAATTGTCAAATTTTCGTAATGTCATGTACCATCATTGTAGCCAATCAAAAAATTCGTTCTTGTTTAGATACCATGGCAACCCTAAAATTTTCCGGATATTTTTATCCTCCTGGGTACCCTGGTCAAAATTAATGAGTGGAAATTTTTCTGTCAAACATTTGACATGTGACAAGTTGATATTTTGCTTTAATGTACAAATGGAGGTCTAGTTTTCATATGAATGGAGATAATTATGTAATTACTAGATATTTGGAATGTGTCTGAAAATATTTTCTCCACGATTATTGCAGAAATTGTCATTTCTGAAATCATATTTCAGAAGAAGTTCAATACGCCATTTTTATCACACGTCCCGTAGCTCAGCGGTAGTGTTGCGGCCTATGAGTCGCTAGGTCGAGTTCAATTCACGATAAGAACATATCTTTTTAATTTTTTTTTGTTCCAAATTTAAACACATTTATTGATGAAAATTTTGTTAAGTATTTTACATATCAATATTTCAGTGGTTATAAATAGTTCAGGTGAAACCATCATTAGTTATTTCTTATGAATTGTTGGATGATTTTCATTTCTCGGTGTGAAATTTTCTTACCGAATCCCCCTCGTGCTTGAATTAATTGCCGTAAATTTATCTCGTACATGAATTTTCAACGAAAATTACCCTAGAAGCACTTGGGAGATTACAAGTGAAAATTGCTATTATCTCGGAATTCTGGCTATCTAGGTATAGGAACATGATATATCAATTCGAACGGAATTCAGTCATCTTTCAGGATATTTTATAATATACAGGATGTTCCTTAAAAAACGCACTTTCAACCCTTTTCGTATCTAGCAGTAAGATCATGAATTTTGAACGACCCTGTATGACGCAGAACAAACTTCTCTATACAGAATCAATGTAAATGATCTTGCACAAAATTGCAACTTCCTAAGAATCCAAATACCGCAGAAATAAACATTCAATTCGAGCTATGTTTTGGATAAAAAATATGGAAAATAACCAATATCTCAAAAACCGTTAGAGATAGGTATATGAAAGCATTGAACAGAAATAATCAGAAAAAAATGACAAGTTCAAAAATGCGGTAATATACAGGGTGACCCATTTGAAATAACAAAGATGCTGCTACTTTCTGTTATAAGCGGCAACACTACATTGCTGAAAATATTTCAGATCGATAGACCAAAAGCAACTACTTGAGAAACCAAATTTTCAGAATGATCCTATCCACCGTTCTCCGTAAACGTCTAAGGTACCATCGACCGTGACCCACCCTGTATACGAGAAAGTCTGCCAGCAATGAAAACATTTTTCACAAATTTATCTGGCTCGAAAATTTACCTCAACAGCTTACCGGCTTACGGGAATTTTTTTTCGGGTTCCTAACGATATCAAATTTCCTCATCTCAACCCTTCCAGTACATCCAAACCCTACGGCTTTGGATTTTCACTCTATAAGATTGTTATATATGTTATTGAGTTAAAATGCCATGAACGAAAAATTAAAAAAAAAAAACAGCTAATGGAAAATGAATCTTCCATTTGCTTAGCACACGTCCGACCGCTAAGTTTTAGTTTTTTGTGAGCTCAACACTGACTTAATTTTCAGTGGTTAAAATCCCAGAAAAGAGAAAATCAGTCAATCAATCAATCAATCAGTTAATCAATCAATCAATCAATCAATCAATCAATTTAGTCTTCCTGTAGGACTTACAAAAGTCATAGGACAAGTCAAGTTGTACAATTTAAATATAGGTGTATAAATGTATATAAATGTAAGTGATATACAGGGTGTTTCTTAAGTACGTGTAGAAAATTTAGGAGTGTGTTGCTGACATCAAAATAAGTAGAAAAGTTCCTATAAATATATGTCCGGAAGTTATTCGTTTCTGAGATACAGAGTGTCAAAGTTGTATTCTTATTTTCATTTTTGTGAACAATTTCAAAATAATTTTGATATTTGGGTAATGTTTGGTATCTGGGAATATTCGTTAATTACTTTGTGTAAAAAATGTTTTCTTGGTAGAGGTCACTGCAAGCAACTGTTTTCGAGTTATTGAGATTTGATATAACCGATGCAAGTGATTTTGAATGACAAGATGTTTAAATTTAAAATAAATTCAATTAGAAATTAGTTTTTTCACAATTAACATAAAATTTGATTTTGTCATTGAAAAATCAACCCAGATACCAAACTTTACTCGAATATCACAAAATATATTTTGGAATTTATTCACAAAAAAACAAATGTAAGAATTAAACTTCGACACTCTGTATCTTAGTAACGAATAACTTGCGGACATGTGTTTATTGGAACTTTTTTTCTTATTTTGACGTCAGCAACATGCTCCTTAAGTTTCTACACGTACTTAAGAAACACCCTGTATAATTAAATAAAATAACATATTTGTACCAAATAAAGTAAAACATACAAAAGCTCTCACAAATAACCAACATTACTAGACATGGAACGCATACAATCATACATATAATTAAAATGTTCATGACAATCTGTCAAACCTAAAATTAAAGTTATTTTTAGTAAAACTAAATTGATTCTTAAAATTCTTGTATCGAGAAAGGGCACAGATCTACTAGAACTTTTTTTAGTTGACTTCTAAAAGTATATTTTGGCAAACTTTCAGATTGTGAGGAAGGAAGTTGTACGAGTACAAACCAAAAGCATGTGGTGCTCTTTCGGTCAATTCCAGGTGCTTGAAGGGCACATGGAAGTTATCTTTTTTCATTGTATTATGAGTATGAGTGTCACTGTTTCTCAAAACGGTATTTCGATCGCAGTGAACGTATGTCAATAGCTCAAGAACGAATATGCCAGTTACTGTTAATATTTTGTATTTGTTGAAAAATCTTCGACATGAGTAATCAGGTAGACAGCCCACAAGGCATCTTATGAGGCGCTTCTGCGATAGAAAAACGCTGTGTGCAGCTGGAGTGTTTCCCCATACTATAATTCCATATGAAATTCTGGAGCGGATTTCGGCATGGTAATATTTGAAGAGATGGTTCACACTTAATGTACTTTTTGAGTTTCTTAATTGATAGCACTTAGAGTTCAAATTATTACCTAACTTGGTGCAATGAGTCCTAAAAAACAAGGTGGAATCGAAGTATAATCCTAGAAATTTAATGTCTGCCATTGTATCAATACTATTATTCAAGTTGATGTTCAGAGTCGGAATGTTTAAATTTTGATGGGTATGAAGAATTGTGTAATTGGTTTTACTAGAATTGAACAATAAGGATCTATCAGATGACCAAGCAGATAATTGGTTGACTGAATTTGTGATTTTTGTTTGTAATAATGCATAATCTTTATCTTTCAGTAGTAAAGTGGAGTCATCCATTTATAAAGTGGTCAAAATGTCTGATAAGAGCAGGGGCAGATCATTTATATATAATATAAACAATACAGGGCCCAGTATGGATCCCTTAGGAACCCCTAGTGTATTAATGTCCATTGATGAAAAAACAGACTCCCTTATTCAGACATTTTGACCATTTGTGATGTGTCTTTCATGTATGAATCAGACCAATCAAGAGTTATGCCTCTGATTCCGTATCTGTACAAGTTATGTAATGTGCCATGGTGTTCGCAGTCAAAAGCACGGCTGACGTCGCAAAAGATTCCAGTTGGGATCTCTCTATCTTCAATGGTCAGTGAAATCTATCATTATCTGACGGTCTATATAGACCGGGATCCTACGCCTATTTTCAAAAATGATTAATAACGGGCTGAATCTTCCTGAGTAGCTTCATTTTGCAGAGACACCCAACTTTTTCCTCTACGAAAATTCTTGATAGTGATAGCTAATAAAATTCGCAGGCGTCTAACATGTCGATAAGGTGAGTGCAAAAAATTCATTATTAACAGTCAGTTTTTCAGTTGAACCTCGCGATGATTCGATGAAGTACTCGAAATAACTTTTGTCCTACAAAATGGATGGTAGTACTGAAGAGTCCCCCACTCTCACCTTGTACCAATGACGTGGCCATAAAAATTCATTTATAACCAGCGGATGTTTTTACCATTGCTTGGTTATGATTTGTATAATTGAATGGTCATATTGTCCTACAAATTGAATGGTAGGTGTTCCCAGTCTTACGCTCCGAAATTGTCAATTCCATGGTAAAAAAAATTCTTTAATAACAGGCTGAATCTTCCTGAGTAGCTTCATTTTGCCGAGACGCCCAACTTTTTCCTCTACAAAAATTCTTGATGGTGGTAGCTAATAAAATGCGCAGGCGTCAACCATGTCGATTTGGTGAGTGCAAAAATTTCATCAATAACAGTTAGTACAGTCAATTGTCCATACTTGGGATATCATCCTTAGTTGGGACAAAACGGTCACTGTGTGTGCGTCCTTCCAAATGACAACCACGTCGACCGAAATAAAAACTCTTGGTTGGTTGGTTGGCTGGTTTCGATGTGACTGCCGCTTCAGTAGATATCACTGGAGTCTGATGTATAAGAAAAATGATCAAAAAACACATTGTTTTTTTTATGTATCCAAATTAATAAAAAATGTGCAAATGATCCTAACTTGGGACAACTGTCCCAAGTTAGGCTGCTTTGAAAATCATTCATAATTCGTGTCTTCGATTCCAGATAAACATGGATATCAGGAGAAGAAAACGAAAGTATCGGGATTTCTCCGATGAACTTTTGAGTAAGGTACTTACGGATATCAGAGAAAACCATTTGTCGGTAAGAAAAGCTGAGGAGAAATATGGTATTCCAAAAAGCACTTTAAATAGAAGGATTAACTCAAAGCAAACCAACAAACATGGTCGTCCGCCTGTCTTCTCTGTTGCAGAAGAAAATCACATACAAAAAGGTGTAACTTTGGCTGCCGAATGGGGATTTCCATTAACTAACTCCGACCTGAAGGATATTATAAAAAAAAACATTAGATTCCAAGGGGGTTACAGAAGCCCGGTTTGTAAATAATAGACCAGGCCATAAATGGATGAAGAACTTTTTAAAACGACAAGGTGAAATGCTGAAAACACGCCTCTCTCACAATATAAAACGTGCAAGAGCAGCAGTCAGTCCGGAAGGTATAACGAAATATTTTGAAGAACTACAGTCCTCGTTAAAAGACATTCCTCCAGAGGCAATCATCAATTATGATGAAACCAGTATGCAGGATAATCCTGGCAAGAGTAAAATAATAGTTCGAAGAAATTGTAAACACCCTGAAAAAATTAATGACTCTTCAAAGACAGCATTTTCTGTTATGTTTGCAGGGACAGCTAGTGGGATCACTCTTCCAGTCTACGTTGTTTATAAGTCTTTGACCAACATGTATCACACTTGGATGGAAGGAGGTCCTACTGGGGCTAGGTATAATAGATCGAAGTCTGAATGGTTTGAGGGTCCTCTTTTCGAAGATTGGTTCATATCAATAGCTCTCCCATATTTCAAGAAGTTGGATGTTGGACCGAAATGTATCATCGGAGATAATCTTTCGAGCCATATATCCGTCAGGGTTCTAGAGTTGTGCATCGACAATAATATCAAATTCCTACTGCTGCCACCAAATAGCACACACTTATGCCAACCCTTGGATTTGGCATATTTCAGTCCGTTAAAAACAGCATGGAGAAAGGTGTTGCAAGATTTTAAAAACAGACATCGTGGATCAATGACCAAAGACGTGTTTCCTCGGCATTTAAAAAAAACTTTAGCGGCAATAAATGCAAACTCCGAGAAGAACTTGAAGGCTGGATTTAGGGCTAGCGGGATCTACCCATTGGATTCGCAACAAGTATTGAAACGTCTCCCTCAGAAAGAAAATGTTAATGCTGAAGAGTGGACTAAGTCATTCGAAAATTTTTTGAGATCTTCAAGGGAAGCGGAAACGACCACAAAGAAACGAAAGAAAAAAGTCAATGTAATTCCGGGAAAAAGTTTGTCAGAGGCAGAGGTCTTAGAAAGTTTCAAACAAAAGGAAAATGAAAAGAAAGTAAAAACTAATATAGATAAAGACAATCCAAGTACTAGTACAAAAAAATCAGAACTTCCACGACCAAGAAAAAAAAAGCCAAAAGAGATAGAAAAACCATTTATGAATTGTCAGACTCCAGCGAAAATGACGATGAGATATCCCTCCATGACTCAAATAGTAGCTGTGATACTGAAGATTTTTCGGACCTTCAAGAGTGTGAGAATATTGAGACTGATCGAGAGATTGATGATATTTTACAGACTGATGATATCTCACAGACTGATGAACCAGAAAAAGCTGAAATAAATGAAACGACAAAAGATATCAACGTGAAAAACAAAGACATCCTGAAACCAAAGGAACCAAATTCAAGTGAATCTCAAACACTGCTGAAAAGCACAATATTCTTAGAAAAGGGAGATTTTGTCCTTGTTTCACTAATTTACAGTAAAGGTACCAAGAAACATTCTTCGAAAATATTTGTGGGAAAAGTTGTTCAAATAAACAATGACGAGAATGTTTTGATAGATTTCCTCAGAAGTTATAAGGGGTACAAGGACATGTTCATCTTTCCTGGCATAGAAGATAGAATGTTTATCAATAAGTCACAAATTGTTAAGAAAATGGAATTGATATCTGTTCACCGCAATATCCACAAGTTTAGAGTGTAATGTTTGAAGTATTATATGTATTGTATGTTTATTATTTTGAACAATAGTTGTAACCAAAGCATAGGCTGAATTTTGAGTTTGCTCTGTACATGCATTTTGGCTTATGAAAATAAATTGGCGTTTCTTGAGAAAAAATACATTTTTTTCAATGAAAATGATATTAAACATTCTATTTTTCAAAATGCGCTGTCCCATGTTGAAATCAGGGCTCCTAAAGAAGGACAAACATATAAATAATTGAGTGTCCCATTTTAGGTACCATTAGCCTAACTTGGGACAACAAGGTATATATATATTTTTATGTTGTTACAATTTTTTTATGTTATATATATATATATATATATATATATATATATATATATATATATATATATATATATATATATATATAATTTGTAAACTATGACGAGCCACCCAACTTTTAGCGGAAACAAATCTGTTGCAAAAACATTTATAACAACATTGGGAATGGTTGAAGTTGAAAAATGTCCCAAGTATGGACGATTGACTGTATTCCAGTTGAACCTCGAGATAATTCGATGAATTACTCGAAAAAAGTTTTTTCCTACAAAATGGATGGTAGGACTGAAGAGTCCCCCACTCCCAACATGTACCAATGACGTGGTCATAAAAATTCATTAATAACCAGCGGATTTTTTTACCGTTGCTTGGTTAATATTTGTATAATTGAATGGTCATATTGTCCTACAAATTGAATGGTAGGTATTCCCAGTCCTACGCTCCGAAATTGTCAATTCCACGAAAATTCTTGATATTAGTAGCTAATGAACTGCGTAGGCGAAAGTCATGTTGATTTGGTGAGCGCAAAAATTGTATGGCTAACTATTAGTTTTACCCAAATCAGAATCTCTTGGCTCATGGTGAAATATACCAATTGAATTAACTTCATTTCAAGGCAGTAAATCAATCTATTTGACCGTAAGCCACGGGCTTAACTAGCCTACAGATATTTCGATCATACCTTCTGAAATTAAAAATTATCAAAATATTTTGTAATTAGGTACATTTATCCTCATTTTTGATATGATATTTTCTTGATCCTGCCACCCTCATTACGTTGTTCAGTTCACAGATCGATCCAATGGCCAGTTTTCGAGCTATAAGGTGTCAAAAATTCCATTACTGCTGTTTTGCGAATTATGAATCGATTTGATTTTTTTGCTTTAATTCGAAATCGATTTTTTTTAGAAATAAACACATCAAATCTAATTTGTCCCTCCAATCGAATAAGAAATCATATTTCACAAAGGTTGTTGCATTACGTAGCATGACAAGACACTGTTCAAAGAAATAGATGGATATTAATACCATTATCATTTTTATTTTACAAATTCTTTGAAAAAGAATGGGTCTTTATCAAGTCCATGAGGATTCATATTATGATTGCTAGTTCAATAGTTTTCCATGTACACAGAGACAATTTGAATGCTTAAAATGTCTATATCTCAGGAACAAAATGAAATAATTATTACTAATTGTCCATATGAGAATTGAAGTGAAATTATACTCATGAAATAATCCTCCTATCAACTCCCCTTATTTTCAGCAAGTCCTGTCACTCTCTGATTTACAGCTACTCTCATCCAATTACATTTTTATTTGAATTTGTTATGAAAGTGGCTACAAAGATCGATGAAAAAAACTGGAGGTCGTATTTGAAAAAATCAATTTGATGATGGAATCTAAAGAACTTAACGTCGTATTAGAAATTGTTTTATATGATATTATAACAGATATGAAACATTATTTGTAAATTTGTAAATTTGTTTGTAAATTTGTTTTTACGAAACTCCCAGGTTTTCGGAGAAAACCCCTCAAAAGCAGAGCTTGTGCGAGCAAGGGAGATCCGGGACCTACAGTTTAAATAAAAGTGGAATCCGAACCACTTCAGCTCAGTGATACACGACCGGGGATCGAACCCGGACCGTCTGGGTGGAAGCCAAACGCTTTAACACCTCGACCACTTCGCTGTAAGTATTGAAAGTTCCCTTGACTTTTTCTTATATCATTCGAAATGGAGGCGGTAGAACCATAAAACGAATTTCGACAATTTTAGTTTTTGGCGAATATCTCAATAACAAACATTGATATTCAAGATCTGAAAAAGCCTTAGTATTGCTTTCTAAAATAGATTTTTTTTTCTGATTTAACCGACCTTGTAGGTCTCTCTGTTTCCGAGATAGCAATGGTATGTCATCAGCTAAAAAGACGGCCTGTATATATAATGATGAACCCCTTCTGCTTAGCTGTATTATATTTTGATCGATCAGCTTCAATTCTGATTGATTGTCAATAATAAACTCAATCAACTTATACACTCGTATGCGTATTCATACACAGGATAATTGATTATTTGATTGACTACCTTGTAGAAGAACAGTTTCGATTTTTCTGTATTATGAAACATATTTCTCACGAATGTCAGTAATGACAAGTCGCTCACTAGTTCAATATTGGATATGAGTGGTATATTGGTATTTTTTTATACATTAAAATTTTTCCAAAAATCTCAAAATTCATGATGTGTGGCCCTCTAGCGCCGAATCTGGTCATACGATCGAGTAGGACCAATGGAGACTTTTATTCAGAATAGCGTCAGCTACAACATACCAAAAATTCAGACATTTTCACAGTAAGACTTTTTTTCATTAAATGTGTGCGGAGTCCTTTGATGATAGTTGCATACATTGTTGTTTAAAATTAATTTTTCTGTCAACCAGATGTCGTTCCCTTACGAACGACAGCCCGACGAAACTTGTGAGAGCCAAGTATTAACGAATTCTTATTTTTTATGTGCTATTCCACTTTCTCGGGCCATCAGAGAAATATAAGCAGTCGCAAGGCTTCGAATCCACGACAGTGGATAAAAGATCGGTATTTTAACTACTTGGCCACTTGACCCCCGTAAAATATAATATCTCTTTCGACCTGGACTTTTTGAGGCCTCTGGATATACCATACATCCTGTTTAACCGTAGAGCAGAATTTCACAATTCCTCTGACCTCTGTGAAAGTTTTTAATAATAAATTTCAGCTCTTCAGACGACGTTGTGGTGTTGCAGGTTTTTCCGGGTTTTCCCGCATCTGTTGAAGCGCATGCGACATCATTTAAGCCGCCCCAGAGGGCAGATTGATTATTTCATTGTTTTTACTTTGTTATTGTTGTTTTCAATATGTTTATAAAAATTATGAAAGCTAAACAAAATTTTCCACTTATTTCATAAAGTTTTCACGTAAATTATAATATTTTTGAATCGAACAAACAATTATACATTGAAAGTAACATTACTTCACGAATAAAAGTATATTAAATTAGCTAAACCACAATTTCAAAATAATTCGTTATTTTGAATAATTTTTACATACCCGTTTTTTTGTAGGACACTGTATTATTTAGGTGAAGAATACACTTACCTTTCATGTGTTATCATTGTCCTACAGTTATTGATAAACAAAATTTTACCATGGAATTGACAATTTCGGAGCGTAGGACTGGGAACACCCACCATTCAATTTGTAGGACAATATGACCATTTAATTATACAAATATTAACCAAGCAACTATAAAAAAATCAGCTGGTTCTTAATGAATTTTTATGACCACGTCATTGGTACATGTTGGGAGTGGGGGACTCTTCAGTCCTACCATCCATTTTGTAGGACAAAAGTTATTTCGAGTACTTCATCGAATTATCTCGAGGTTCAACTGAAAAACTAACTGTTATTAATGAATTTTTTGCACTCACCAAATCGACATGTTTGACGCATGCGCATCTTATTAGCTACCACTATCGAGAATTTTCGTCTCGGCAAAATAAAGCTACTCAAGAAGATTCACCCTGTTATTAATAATTTTTGAAAATAGGAGTGGGATCCCGGTTGTAGTTTCAGAAAAAAATGTTTCTTTACAATTTGTTATTTCTGAGGCGGTTTAGTTTTTTGCTTCATCCCAATCTCGAGTAACTAAAACTACTCTTCCTAATATTGGCTGAAGAGGTACCTTGCCATTCAAGGTAAATCGAACAAAATTCCTACAAGCAAGTTCATCGAAAACATTTAAAGTCACATTATGGCAGTAACGACAAAATAAGAACCATTATTAAATAACAGCGCTCTGTTCTATAAATAAATTGGCTCCATTATGCATCCCAACCCGACATTACATATTTTTCATAGAATTCACCGTCGGATTATTCAAATTTATATTCCAAAACCAGCGCGAACTGCTCAAATTATACAAAAATTCTAATTTAATTTTGATGAGCTTTCAGGTGATTATAATGCAAAACCTTTTTTAGTACGGAATTCGAGGTTTTCATATCAAAAATTCTGATAATAATCAGGTCTACATCTATTGTCCCTATATCGGTAAACGTTTGGCAATTATTTCTTTGTTGTGGGTAGTAATTTAAGGTAATTTGGACCCAGTCGGGTTCATTCTGAATTAGTTTAAAACATTCGGGGAACTGCTAATTTTTTTAAAAGGCGCATATTACTGTAATTTGAATAATCTGCTCGAATATCATGACTTCGTTCACGAATAGATAATTATTAGTATATTCCATTAAAATTTCCTTCACCCACCTCATTATTTATAATGACAAATTCGTCATTTAATAATGATAGTGATAATAATGATATAATATCTTTATTATTCTCAAAGATTATTTCAGTAACATTTGAACAATAAATTAAAATAGAAAATCATGAGAGAGGTTCAAGTTTGCTGTCAGTGATTCTACTGTTTGAATTGATTGATCGACAGGGGGCGCGGGGGGGCACATCAACTCAAAAATTTTAAATGGCATGGGGGTTCAAGTATCACATCGTTGAAAAGTGAATTCAATTCTCTTCACAACTAAATATTTTTGAATTTTGATTAGAAATTTTTTTCTAATTTCGATTTTTATGCCTTCCGAAATTTTCAAATTGATGTGCCCCCAGCGCCATCTGTCGAGTAATTGCAATGTTCCTTCTCTTAGAGAGTAGTATCGGTAGTACCCTTCGAAATGTTTTTGCTTTCATTATTCCACATCCAACCGTTCAAATTTATCGAGGTATGAGTAGTTTTCAGATCCGCTTTTATATTTGATATTTCGAATTTTATTTGCAAAAAAAATATTAACGAATTTCATGAAAAATTAGATGGTTGTCAAGAACATTGAATTCTCTTTTCAATGATGTGACACTTGACCCCACACAGAGAGAAAATACTGCAGCAGGTTCATGCACAACGTTGTGTAAGACACAGTTGTGTAGAAATTTCACACAATTGTCCATTTTTTCATCACACGCGTTTTGTGAAATTCAATAAATATTTGTGCAAGTCAATTTGTATAGTATTCATGCACTTCCACATTGTCTGAAAATACACAAAAATATGCACATCTACCATAACACAATTTATATGGAAAACATCTACAACGCATTGAACTCATCTTACACCTGTTGTGCACTTTCTATTTGATATGCACAAATTGTATACTATTTCAACACAATTGTGTAATTTGCCACAACTTAACCAAGGCGTCGTCTCACCCAACTATATACGAATGCGCGGCACTCCAAATGTCCAGTCCTTCATTGTTTGATTGTTTTATGCTCATCGAAGGGCCGAAGCTCGTTAAGTGTACTTACCTATTATTTATTATTTTCTTATGTGTATATGGTTTTGTGTCAAATGGAAGTGTTAGAATATTTGCAAACTGATACTAATATTGGAAGGTTGGTATTGCTATTATTTTTTGTTATAACATGAAACCTACAAACTGACTCATTTTCATCATTTCTAACGGTTTGAAAGATGCATCCTCGTACCTACTTCCTACTTGAATAAATATAGTTCGACACGAAGATTACTTTAAATTTTATTATTATTCAACGTGTTCCAAAATAACAAAATGTATGGTTAATTTATGTTCAGTTCGGTATTTTGTGTTTCTGTTATTTTATTTGTATTTTTGTTATTAGTTCTTTATGATGAAATAAACATTATTTGAATGACATTTAATTTTATTTCAACCTTCTGGAAAATTAAGCTTATAATTTCTGAAGAGAATAAGATATGAAGAAGCGAGCAGGTTGAAACTGATGCTTATTCTTATCTTATTTCGTTTGGATATTATGTGCCTCAAGTGTATCCTTTCTTAAAATTATAAATGGTACCTATAAAAATTGGCCTTGCTTTGTACTCAAATATGTACAATACACCTACACAATTCATGTATGCGGAGTACACAAATTTGTGACATTTTTTGCATCCTATATTTAAAATACCTACACAATTTGTACAAACAAGGTACACAAATTGTTGCCATTCATTTCAATTTATGCATAAACAGTACACAAGTTGTTGACATTTGTCGCACAACATACCGATTAATTTTGTATATTTTGTGTATAAAATTAAAACAAAACTATTCAGAATAATACAACACTGAAGTGTATCGTTTATACACAATATCTCTAATACAATATTATAGAAGAAAAATGAACAAATTGGTGCTGTCAACTTTTTAGAAACAAATTGTGCTGAAATTATTCACAATTGTGTAGAAAACATACATTTATTTCTCTCTGTGCAATGTCATTTAAAAATTTTGAGTTGATGTACCCCCCCCCCCGCTCCCCCTGTCGAACAATCCCCATATTTTTTGTAGCAAAGAGTAGTATCAGTAAAACCTTCCAATTTGTTTTTTTTTCAAATCTGTACGTCGAACCGTTCAGAAGTTAACAGAGGTGGGGACTAAAAAAAGCCGCACTCTACATACAGGTTTGGGCACCCCATACGACACGGTCCCTGTGAACCAAACCATAATATTTTTCGGGAAGGAATTCCTTCATTTTATTTTATGAATATTCATTAAGGTTACAAAAGGGAATTATTTTGGAGTCTACAGGGTTGCTCAAAAAAATGTGACATAATCAAAGTTGTTTGAGTGTTTTAGACGATGTAGTAAATTGATTACCTATATTTCGGACGTCCATCATTTTAATGGTTGAAAGATTTCTAACTCTTTCAAATTTTTCTCACAACGTTTCAATTGTTTGAATCCGCAATCGTCTTCTGGTGAATAGTGACAAAATCAGATTCTACGCGACCTTTTATGGGTCTATAATTAAAGTGTAATTACGCGCGGTCTTGTGGCGCGCGTGGTTTCGCGCTTTTTCTCCCTCCAAAACGGTCCATGAGCGGTTTCCATACGGTTTTAATTTCCACGCTTGGTTGACTGAAGGCACCATTGGCTTCTATGTAGGTGGTTTCCATAAATTTCCGTTTGAACCAATGTTCTTCTCTATGAAGAACACTAGCTTCGTCCCAGAGAATTCGGTGGTGTTTTGTCCAGGCGTGGTCAGCAATTCCCGATTTTGATGTTTCCCCTCGTTGAGTCCACTTTTTGTGTTCGCCTATTCTTACTGATAATGGCCTCTTGGTCTCTCCGATATATGAATCTCCACATTCACATGGGACTTTGTAAATACAGTTTTTACTGGATTCTGTTTTGTTCTCTGGTTTCGTCTTGGTGAGGAAGCTTCGTAAGGTATTGCTTTCAACTCTTGATGTTGTATTTATTTCTGATCCTTCTGATTCTTCCACGCGCCACAAGACCGCGCGTAATTACACTTTAATTTTAGACCTATAAAAGGTCGCGTAGAATCTGATTTTGTCACTATTCACCAGAAGACGATTGCGGATTCAAGCAATTGAAACGTTGTGAAAAAAATTTGAAAGAGATAGAAATCTTTCAACCATTAAGATGATGGACGTCCGAAATATAAGTAATCAATCAAAGTTGTATTTTTTTAATTGGAACACCCTGTATTTCGTTACGCTTTCAAATAGGTCAAGAAAAAATAATACGATTTCATATGAGGTACTATGTACCTAACTATAACCGTTCTCGAGTTATTGATTTTTTTATGAAAATGCTAGGTACAATTGGAAACTAAATAACACTGAACTGTATAGAAATCATCCCTTCGAATTCTGACCATGCATAAAAGAGGTTTTAGGCTATTGATTTCGATAAAACCCGTTTCTCAATATTACACAGAATGTTCAAAAATCATTGTAACTTTTTTATAATTTCCGACAAAGATAACTTTGTTATTTCAAATGGAACCTCCTGTATTTTTCTGCTCTGAGACATAGAAAATTTGATAACCTTTAATTTCATATTGTGGTTCCCTATACCTAACATAAATAGTTTTTCAGATATTAGCTTTATCAAATAGCAGTCCTTATTTCAATGCATATTTTGAATCAAGATAGCTTAGGAACGACGTTTATTCAACTTGTTGAAAGAATTCTTATTAACAGTTGTTGTGTTTTACGTTGTTCAAAACACCCACTGAATTATTACCGTCGAAAATGAAAACTTATCCTATTCAAGAGCGGATATATATATGATTTTAGCGATTGGTGATTGTAAAGAGAATTGCCTTTTGCCACCGAGAGAAATCCAGTTATAAAAGTTTTTTTTTTTCAAAAAAATCTTATAGCTGCTAAATAGATTATTTTAGAAACTAAATGTTATCTGATCAATGTAAAAAGTGAAAGTTTTAAACGTTAAACGGGTCTTTTTTTCAAAACACTCATTTTGTTTTGAAAGGGTTACCTTTTAGATTCAATAAAGGGCACGATTGTGGTTAAAAGATGGAATTGAAAAAACAAACTGTTTAGCCACTATTATCCACATTTTAACTGTTAAACGATACTTTTTAACCACTAAATAGTTGTAGTTTAGTTCTGGAAATGTAACGGTTTTTTTCCACCACCTCTGATCATGCATCTTCTTCGTCACACACGTGTTTCCTATGATGTTTTATTCCACTCACCACTAACAGGCCGTTTCATCATCGGGTCATCTACGTCATTTCAATTCTTATTGTCAATCAGTTCACATGTGGATTTGGTTGTGTTGTGTAAGTGCAGAAGTAAAGGTTAAATACGCTTTTTTATAGTTTGTTTCTACAAGAAATACATTTCGGGTAAGTGTCTATCTGAGTGTGTGTTTTCAACAACAGATTTTATCCGTAGTTATTATTTGTGGGAGGTTAAAATCAAACAAGTAGGTATTGGGTGAGCTTCAGGGATGGTGCATTTTTATTTTAGATAATATTCATTTGTTCGAAAAAAATTTACGGTGATGGCTGGAATTGAATGAAAATATGACTTTTTCAGGAACCGAACGGGTTCAGTAGTACTTAATTCCGGTTTGAACAGAAACTACACAAATTAAATAATTTTCAAAAGAAATATCATATGTATTTCATAGTTTCTGAAGTAGAGAGCAAATTCTGCGAACATGAAGAGGTTGTGACATTAATTATAAAGAGATACTTTTTTCTTATGACATGATGATTATTGTTAGATGATTTTTTCATATGGGAACCTAAGATTCTAGTTCCTAAAATTTGCAAATTGAATGAAATTAACATTTTAAAAATCTGTCGATTTCTTGTAGGGTAAGGTTGCCACAGATTTTGCCACATTCGAAAATTTTCATGTACATTAAATCATTTATTCGAAATAAAAGTACTGAAAAATCGGTTTTTCGCCATTCTGACGGATAATTTGGAACTGTGTCGAACTTTTTTAAATATAAACGTTTTTGATTATTTTATTATCTACAACTTTTTCATTGAACATTTTCCGCTAAGAGTTCATGTGGGTACTCATTTTGTTTTGTAAGAAAAATAGTGAACCTATACTACTAACACGGACTTCTATGAAGTATCTGTTTTCAAACCTCTGGAATTTCACATGAAAGTATTGTAATAAAACAGCCAATTCCATACATTTGATTTTTATTAATTATTCTTGAGCAGAAATAAAATAGTAATTGAATATTAAGTAATGATTTTTTTGTTTCAGATGACTAATTTATTGTATAATTCGAAGATTCTTCCGTGGTTACTAGAAATAGTGTATATTTTGATGTATTTCTAATGTTCCCAGATTTAAGAAATACTTTAATTTATTGTTTATATGTAAGTTTTACGACCTTTGTTATGATGACTGAATTTTTCTTTTTTTAGGGGATTTGAGCTCATAATTGAAGAAAAATGACGTCATGGCGTAGAGGGTATGCATTCCCAAAAATATCCAGACCAGAATCATCCAAACAAGTTGCTTTTCAAACGATTCCACATGAATTTCGTAGGACTGGAAGTGTAGCTTATGAAAAGGCAAATATACCTAAACCTATAATTGAAAATTAGGAGAATGGATTTCTTCAAAAAAACCCTCATTCGAGTCAACTTAAGATCGAGAAAGATACAGGATACGGATACGGAGCATTTCTAGGGTAATAAATTATACAAATTTCCCCCGTACCGTATCCAGATGCACCAGGAATTATATGAAATAGACTTCCATCGACGAATCAAGTTTTGTCTATGGGTTATGGACAAATTCAGTGTGGATGGACATTTTTTGGATTTCCTTTTATTCTCTGATGAATCTTCTTTTCATAACAACGGCTTAGTGAACAGACACAACTTCCATTATTATAGTGATGTGAATCCTCATTTTCACCGCACTCTCGATAACCAGAATAGATGGTCTGTTAACGTGTGGGGAGGAATTATAGGTACACAAGTTATAAGACCACACTTTTTTTATGGACACTTGAATGGTCAAATTTTTTACAATTTTTACGAGACTATCTGCTTGAGCTTCTGGAGAATGTGCCGCTAAATATCAGACAACGGATGTGGTTACAATTAGATGGAGCTCCGGCACATTTCAAATTCAGTGTCAGACAGTTTTTGAATGTGTGCTTTCCGAATAAATGGATTGGTAGGGGACGACCACAAAATTAGCCAGCGAGATCACCAGATTTTACTTGCCCCGATTTTTTCCTATGGGGATACTTGAAAAATGATGTTTACGACACTCCTCCAACCACATTGGCAAGTTTATAGAATAGAATAGTGTTTATTGTCAATAAAAGATAATATACAATTATACAACATCAGAACATTGAAGACCATTTGACAATTAGTACAATAAACTCATACAGTATCTCACTGAAGTTTTCACTTGTTAGTGAGATGGAACACATAAGTGAACCAATTTCAAATGTATATATAATACCTAACCTAATGGGATAGTTTTTGAATATTTATAAGAAATGGATACTACATCAAACTAGGTATGAGTGTATGCTCTCTGGGGAAGTGTTCTTCATATAGCTAGCCAATTCTTTATTGAATAATTTTGGACCCAAATAATGATAACTTTTTTGTCCAATAGATTTTTGTGTTCGGGGGCACTGAAATTGATTGTGACGTCGTGTGTTGTAATTATGGGTGAGTTTCTGTAGATTATTTTTATTTTTGTATTGTCTTGTAGTGACTTTTTTATAATATAACTGCCTGAGGTCTAGCATACTAGATTCCTCATATAAACGTTTACTGGAAAATCTTAAATTTTTGAATAACATCAATTTTAGAAAGC
The DNA here is from genome assembly GCA_944452925.2 of Chrysolina oricalcia. NCBI lineage: Eukaryota > Metazoa > Arthropoda > Insecta > Coleoptera > Chrysomelidae > Chrysolina > Chrysolina oricalcia. Next base: position 60,172,932 of record OX101815.2, read on the forward strand.
GCTTTTGAATTACTTTAAGCGGGCGAATATAGGTTTCAGATATCCCTCCCCATCCAAGCAAACCGTAAGTGAGATGACTTTCTACTAAACTGTGATAAATCGTCTTTTTCTGTTTTAGGTCAAGGATTTCATTCAGTTGTCTGAATTCATAAAGGACAAAGCGGAGTTTCTTGAGGATGAAATTTACATGTTGATCCCATCGCATATGCGTATCTATCATTATCCCTAGATATTTAATACTAGATACTGAAGAAATCCTTAAATTATTTTGCAGTGTGAGATTTTGGAAATTTGGCAGGCTGCTTTCATATATAGTGAAGGGTAGAAAGAATGTTTTATCGATATTGATAGTCAATAATCTGTAGTCGAAGTATGATTTTATTAGAAAAAGGTCGGTTTCTGCTTCATTTTTTACGGTGGACCATTCTTCTCCCTTGTAGAAAATGGCAGTATCATCTGCAAAGCTGATTATTTTTCCTTTGCTATCAATTGAAAAGAGATCATTCAAATAAAATGAAAAAAGTATCGGTCCCAGCACTGTACCTTGAGGCACTCCACACTCTATTATTCTGAACTCGCTGTGAGTTTCATTAATTTCAGTGCACTGTCGGCGGTTTTCAAGTTAAAGGTACGGTTCCTTCCATGCGGCCGTCGTGCACGGCGGCCGCAGTGCGGCAGCCGCAACCTACTGCTATACGTGTTTTTAAATGTACATGTGTCCTTCCAAGCGGCGGCCGCACACGTCAGCCGTGAACGACTGCGATCGTTGCGACGGTACTGCTCCAGAAGCAGTGCAGTCGCAGCCGTGAGAGGGTTTTCGTTTTCCTCTGTGGTTATCAGGCGTAGCCGGAAAAAAAGCGCAATTGAAAAAATCGCAAAGGAACGTAACGAAAAAAAAGCAATGTTATATAAGCCCACAAGAAATATTCACACGTGGAAAATTGTACTCATGGATTAAATCGCACAAGGCAAAAACCTCTCATGTATAATTGCGCAAATAGAAAAAAAAATGCAAACTCATATTATAAATTAGTTTTTAAGGAAAACCAAATTTCCAAATAATAAGAAGGGAAGAACTGTAACGATTACACAGAAATATGAACTACTGTAGAATAGCTATTGTTCTTAAATAAGACAACTTGTTCGTTTCATAATCCTTTTCTACTTTTACAATCGCGTAAAGTTTTCTATATTTTCTCTCATGGATTGCGCATGTGCCGATGGAGGTGTCAGCAGTAGAGGAAAAGACGCATTTTCAACTTGCAAGTAAGAGCTTGCTAAGGTTAGGTTTGTGTTTCAAGTGCGAGCGAAAAACTAATTCACGCATTTTCGACTCGCAAGCTAAGTAGCTTGCTCAGGTTAGGTTTGAGTGTCGAGTGCGAGCAAAAAGTAATTCATTCATTTTCAACTTGCAAGCTAGGTTAGTTTGCTCAGATTAGGTTTCCATCGGCACATGCGCAATCGAGGAGCCCTCTCAGGGATTTAACGTATCGTCTGCATTTGGCCTAACAATCACATAATTTTATTATCGGAATAAAGCGCACATCATTGTGTTTTTTTCTATGTGCGCATTACATGAAAGGTTTTTGGCTTGTGCAATTTAATCCATGTGTGCAATATACCACATGTGGATATTTCTTGTGAGTTTATTTCTTTTGGTTATTAGGTACCAAATTTGGTTGTGTGACTCAGATTTTAGATCATCTTTTATCAAGTTGAAAATGTACCTACTCAAACTGGGACTTGTTCAATTTGAAATATTCCCTATATTTGACTCCATCCTCAAGCAGATGTCGATTAATTATTAATGTAACAAAAATACCCCTCTCTTCCTCTTTTTCAATATTGAATTGCTCTTTTCCAAGTCGATTAACTGCAGGAAGCCGGAGAGATCATCCGTCTTCACTTCTATTCTACTACTGGGAATTAGCACTAGCGGCGGACGACCGGCTCCGTCCGCCGTACGCGACATCCGCATAGAAGAAACCATGAGTTCGACCGGCTGACGCATCCGGTCGACGCACTGCGGCCGCCGTGCACGACGGCCGCATGGAAGGAACCGTACCTTAACTTTCGAATAGCTTGAGGCAGTTATCCCTAATTCCAATATTTTCAAGTAATGCTAGCAATATTTTGTGGCTAACTGTATCGAATGCCTTTGCGAAGTCAACGAAAACAGCAAGACATGGTTTTCCCTCATCCAAGGCTCCATAAACACAGTTCGTGAGTTCTAATATAGCATCTTCAGTTGATTTGCCTTCCTTGAAGCCAAACTGCATATCAGAAAGTAGTTCGTACTTATTCAAATAACTGGAAAGTCTTTTTTATAATTTTTTCAAATATTTTGCTGAAACTTGTTATAAGTGATATTTTGCATCAGTTGTATCTCCTTTTTTATAAATGGGTCTCACCACTGAGATTTTGAATTCAGCAGGAAATTTTCCAGATTCTATACATTTGTTGAATAAGTATGTGAGTGGGCTGGCTGTGTGGAATGCGATGTCTCTGAGTGTTTCTGCCTTAACATTATCGATACCAGGAGATTTTCCATTTTTCAGTTGAAATATGACCTGGAGAACTTCGGTCTCTGATGCTGGACTGATGAAAATTGAATTATTTGTAGTTTTCTCCTTCATTATTTTTGGACCATTTTTGACAATTCGGTTTGCTAAACTTTTTCCCATATTGATGAAAGTGTTATTGAATATATCAGCCTTTTGCTTATCATTGTTGATTATGTTATTTTTATCATCCTTTATTCTATGAATATCATCAGTTTTGTGAGCACCAAACATTTCATTGATATTAGTCCATACATTTCTCGCATTATTTTAATATTTATTTATTTGTGATTTATAATAGTCATTTTTCTCATTTTTTAGAAGCCTGTTCAAAGTATTTTTATATGTTTTATATTCTCGTTATAAATCTTTATTTTGGGGATTTTTTGTTAGTTCGTTATACAATTCATTTTTTTTATTGACAGATTTGATTAAGGAATTGGTTATCCATTTTTTCTCTTTCTTTGATTACTTTTTATTTTTATTTCTTGTGTGCATTCCCTTATGCGAGATTGTACTATTTCTAGGAATATACTAGTGGCCAATTCAATATTAGGCGACGCGTATACTTTTTCCCAAGATGTTTGAGCCAATTTACCAACAAGTTGTTTGTTATTCACTTGCGTAATATATTTGAATGTTTATTTATTATTTTGTTTTCGATTCAGAACCACTTGCAGGAGGGTGGAGAAATGATCTGTTATGTTAGTACGGAGAAGGATTGGTATTAGAGTGCTCAAATCTTCAGATTTAGCATTCACAAAAATATGATCAAGACACGATTTTGAGAGCTCCTGTACTCTCGTATGGTTATTATGGCTGAAATATATCCATGTTCACTCAGAACATCCAAATATTCATGTGAAAGATCAGAGTGATTACAAATATCGATGTTCATATCACCGACGATCAGCTTGGTATGGTATTGGTGGTCGTTATCATTATTTAGGTACAAATTCAAATTCTCAACAAACTCAATAACACTTGTGGAAGGTGATCTATAGAGAGCATGTACAATAAATATAAAATAAAATAAAATAATAAATTATGATTTCTATAAACGAAACGAAGTACCTACCTTGGAATCAATTAAAAACAAATTATCTGATTATCCTGAGTATACATATAAGTCGCAGTTAACACAATTGTTGACTTCCTTTGTTTCTATTTGTACATCCAAGTGTTGTACATGTTCGCACTTGATTTTACCGTACTGATGAGAGCTTAAGCTCGAAACACGTGTCTACGGTTGCAGAACATTTTGAGGGTTATACCCAATAACTTTTCTACTTATATTTTCATATATTGCCCCCTCGCTATATCCATCCTTATTTGTATTTTCCTGGGTAGGATTGTCACGCTGGTAGCTATAGCTGCCTCCGTGGCGACGTTAGTTGTTGCCTTGTAAGCACAAGGTCTTCTAACCGAAGCGACAAATGTGTGGTTGGCTTCCTGTTGTTGACTTCCTTTGTTTCTATTTGTACATCCAAGTGTTGTACATGTTCGCACTTGATTTTACCGTACTGATGAGAGCTTGAACTCGAAACACGTGTCTACGGTTGCAGAACTTTTGAGGGTTATACCCAATAACTTTTCTACTTATATTTTCATATATTGCCCCCTCACTATATCCATCCTTATTTATAAGATAGATAGATAGATAGATGTTTTCTTCTTCAATTTTTTAACGACTTGTTTTCGGTGTGTCAATAAGTTACGAGCAACGTCCCGTAGCCGTACACGCGCAATAAGTATTCATTATAAGAACAAGACACATCATATTCGCAAATTTCTATACAGCAAGCAATACGCAAGTAAGAGAAAATATCTCCGCCTATGTTCGGCAAGTACGTTCAAAGAGGCGAAGTCATTGACGTGTTAATCCGGTTTTACAGCTGATTCAACTGAGATTGGATGAACTATAATAATAATGAAATTGTCTGGTTCTGAATTGTTTTTCTCCTTCAATTCATCAATAAGGAAGTTATAGGGCCGCGAATATTTTTCTGAATCAACGATTGTAACGTAATGGTTGAACAGAATAACTACTAGATTTCAGTCATTCAATACAATACAGCCATGTTATCCCGTACGCCTGCTTGATTCAACCATCCCATCAAAAACAGTTGATTACCCTACATATGTTATCTCGTCCAAGTATTGCATACATATACATGAACGTTCATCAGGCCGCTAACAAAATAAGCCGGCATTTACCGTTCCCGCTTTCAAGTTGGAGAACAAACACTCGAAACGACCTGCTAACATTCAGATAACTGGAGGATAGTGGTAGACGTTTTAGTCTGAATGCTGAGTTTGCACGGAATTAAATTCTTGTTAGGAATTCTGTTTGTGTTGTCGGTAATCAGAAGCTGTGCAGTCGATGAACATCGAAACTACATACGAAGCTGTTAACCGAAGAAACGTTGAGTAAGAACCAAGCAGTTCAGTTGAAAATTGAATATGAATTATTCCGGAAACGAGACTTCAATTGACCCAATTCTCGTACTTGGATATTCAAGGCAAAGTATTGCTACGAACCTGGAATTTGATGGAAGCATAGCGGATTGTTCTAGAAACGCTCAAAGACATTAGATGAATTTGTTCGAGATAAAACGTCCAATATTATTGTGGATATATTAAGCGAGAAATACGCAAGCGAAGCGAGCACGCGCATTCCTATTACTACTTTCTGTTTTATGATATGACATTTCTGGTCATGTTTTGAAAATCCTATTCTTCCAGCTACAATGGGAATAAATATTAATTTTTTAGACCTAACCATCACACATAATCATAATAAATTTGAGTTCAATGTATTCAGAAAACCGAGCTACACGGACATTACAATCCCAAGTGATTCTTTTCACCCCGATAGTCAAAAATTAGCAGCATATAATTCAATGTTACATAGAGCGTTCTCGTTACCTTTGTCTGCTAATAATAATAATAATAATAGGACAAAATAATGGTTTCCAAGCGTCCACAATTCAAAAGTTAGTCAGAAAACATCCATCGTCTTAAATTTTCGCACAAATTAATATACCCCCAGGTCAAACAATCAGAAACTAAGAAATTTGTAACCTTAACGTACTTCGGGAGAAGAACAGAGGCTATTGCGGGATTCTTTAGAAAGAATAATGTAGAAGTAGCATACAGACCGCATGCCAGGTAATCTAATTTTCTTTTCAATGCCAAAGATAGAATAGCAAAAATGGAAAAATCTGAAGTTTATAAGCTTAAGTGTCCAGAGTGTAACGGTGTTTATGTGGGACAATGTGGACGTAATTTTTCAAAAAGATACGCTGAACATGAAAGGTCCTTCAGACTAGGAAAAAATGATTCGACGTTTTCAAACCATTCCATGGAATGCAACCACAAGTTTCCGAGTCTGAACGATACGGAAATTTTGCACTATGCAAGCAAGGGTTGGAAACTGAATTATTTAGAATCCCTAGAAATTCATAAACACAAATATTGTGGATGTAACCTACTGAAAGATCAACTTGATTTGGTCTATTCACCGGTTTTTAAGGCAGCGCAGTCACATTGTCGCAAATAAACAAGGTACAGGTAAAAGTCATTAATGACCGTTAGTCATTAAGACAGGCCTCGGGTAGAATTAAGGGTATTTGAGGAGTGTTTATTATTTCAGATTATTGTATTGTTTGATAATGTCCGTATAGGACGAAACTGCAGTAACGTGGTAAGTGGTATAAAAACATAGAAAGTTTTATTTCTCATTTTTCGTGATGATTTCCTACTACGTAGTAACGGCTGCATCCATCAATTTTTTGTTAGAAACTGTCAGTCATCATACTGTATTGGTGAATATGCAACGCTAGAGGAAATGTTCTGGGCTTTTATAGGGAGATGCCGGTTTCGAATGTACATTCCCAAGAAGCCAGCGAGATACATTTTGAAAATATTCGCGTTGACGGATTCCAGAATAGCCTATGTAGCCAATCTAGAGATTTATGCTGGTACTCAGCCAGATGGGCCCTACAAAATCAGCAACAAAAAGTCTGATGTAGTAGAAAGAATGTCATATGTTCTGGTCATGTTCGCTTACAAATAAGGGATAAAAGTTTCTACTCAAATTTGACAGAAATCGACAAATTAGTGAAAGTCTAAGATCCGAACCTAAATCGACCTTCACCTAGCTGATAATAGAATCAAACTTATTTTATAATAAATTTTGTACAGTGACCGCCAAAAAGTATGTACCATATGGGAAAAATTTTTATTATTGGAGTATTGGAAAAAATATTCTGGGGAAAAGTTTGTGCATGTCCGATAACCTAAAAATCGATTTTGACACATGTCACGTGATCGCTAGAATGGCGGCAAAATGAAAAAAATTGCAATGCAAAGGCAAAAAAAGGGGTAAGATGGCAAGATATCAAAAAAAGTTATTTGAAAAATTCACTTAGAATTCAATTTTATACACATAAACGAAGTTTCAAGAGATAATTCAAAAAAATTGAAAATAGCAATTTTTTAAAAATATTTTCCCATTTAAAAATATTATTTTTATCCCTTATTTGTAAGCGAACATGACCAGAAATACGCGAGCGAAGCGAGCCTGCGCAGTCCATTTGCTACTTTGTCGATATCTCTCTACTTTGAGTAGAAACTTTCATCCCTTATTTGAAACATTATAAGTACTATTGTTCCAAATTTGCAGTTAAAGTTTTGATGGGAAAATGTAGTGGTTAAATCAACACATTTTTCATACTCTTGCCCTGAAACATTCCATATGATACGTGAATTAAATATTTCTGGAATCACATTGGCAATGTCTCAAAATTATCTTCGCCAGTACGTTATTTCTATGACAGATATTCACTGAACAAAACAGCATGAATTTGTTGATTTTGTTATTGCTGAAAGAAGGTAGAACTTTTTCATATAAAACTGTTTTCAATTACAAAAAAGTGTAAAACTGGTGTGTGATTGTGCTGGTGAAAATAAGTAAGCATTTGAGTGTGTTTTTCAAAGAGGAAACGTGTGCTAGAAAATGCCAGTTATCATTAAAAAAAGCATGTATCTCCGAAGTTACTTGCAACCGACAAAAATTTCATTTGGATTTTTTGTTCAGGAGGTCAAACTACGTAAACTGATTTTTTTATAGCTTTTAGCGTCCGGTTAACGGAATTTTACCAAATATTCCATGTGACGCATGAATTAAATATTTCTGGAATTACATTGAAAATGTCGCAAAATTTGCTTGGCCCTTACGTTAGTTGCATTGGTTTGGAAAGTAGTCGGTGACTGATTTCCAAGTTACCAACCTGACTTTTATGACATGACAGATATTCATTGAACAAAACAGCATGAATTTGTTGATTTTGTTATTGCTAAAAGAATGTAGATTTTTTTGATAAAAACGGTTTTCAATGAAAAAAAAGTTGTAAAACTGGTGAATAAGGTTGTGTATATTGTGCTGGTGAAAATAAGGAGGCATTCGAGTTTTTTCGCAAGGAAGAAACGTGTGCTAGAAAATGCCAGATATCATTCAAAAGAAGGACCGTATCTCCGAAATTACTTGAGACCGACAAAAATTTCATGTGGATTTATTGTTCAGGAGGTCAAACTACGTAAAGTAAACATTTTTTTGATAGCTTGTAGCACCCGGTTAACAGAATTTTACCTTCTTATTGTATTCTGTTATTTTCTTTATGATTCTAGAACTATATCTTTTCCTATATAAGTCGTGCAATTGTGAGATTCAGATTAGTTGAAGTAGCAGTTGAGTAGTAGTTCAGTAAATGACAAGCAATGGGTGTAGTGAATAAAATCTAGCCAATGCTCCTACTATATATTTATCCATTTCATTTATGTATGAAATGAATAAGTCTGTCTCCACCAATGATTAATAAATATTAGAAGTGACAATTTCAGTACAGTGTTGTCAAGTTCAGTTGAGTGATGCAAGCAATTGTACAGTGGCGTATCTCTTATTTGAAGGGGATCAGAACAAGTTCCTTGCATCCCAACAATATAACGACCAGACGGAGTTTTTCCAGTAATAGCATGTCACCGTCAGGTGCAGTAAATTCAAAGATGGTTAGTATACAGAAAAGTCATATTTTTTCCAACTGGATGAAAATAATTCCCTTCCACCTCAGGGTTGCCTGAAACATAAAACCATATTCCATCCCAATATACAACTTTCAGTCAAATTTTATTTCCAATATTGCTTTTTCCACGTTCTCCATTGGAAAAATGGAAAGCTCGCGGCGGATTTTCTTTCGAGCGGAAGCGAGTGAACACACGAGAAACGGACTTGTTTATTTCATCAGAACCGCGAATGAAGCCAAGGCGATGAGGAATGCCTTTGAGTGAAAATTTTCGGTAGGGATTAGAGTAACAACAATAAGGTGTTTACTTCTTTGAGTAATATACGGGAGTTGATATAATGCGAATGTTCAGAATGGGAACGATATATAGAATTAAGCCCCATGTTATTCATGGAAATACGGTTGAAGAGAAAATTTTAGATTCGAATGTGAATCTTTTTACGTATAATATCCCATGGCTATTGTATAATTGTTGTATAATGGATTTGGGAAGATGAATATGCTTGAGAAGAATAAATGAAGAGGTTTTTTTTTTGTGGGTATGTCAAGTATTTTTGAAAGACAAAATTACGTCATCTGTCAAAGTCAAAGACTAAAATATAATACCAACTTGTGTTAGTAGTAAATGGAAATGTTTGGTTATAAAAGGGTAGACAACATAGTTGAATTGAAGTTTTAATTTTGAAAAAAGGTTGATCTGAAAGGACATATTGATTTAATTCAATTCATTGGTGAAGTGGAAGGAAATCTCTATACAACTCCACTTGAGTGTTCAAGCAGAAATCATTATTTGAAAGTTCTTTCAAAATTTCCAGTTCTTCGAACAAATCCCTTCTCAAATAATTCTTATTAATAATTTGGTGTAAAAGTTTTGAATTTCTATTAGGGCTAAACTTATGATTATTGATTTTTAAATGGTTTCCAAATGCTGACTTATCAGGTTTCTTCAGGTGTTCATTGATACGCTTTATGAGAGGTCTGCAAGTTCGACCTATGTAAGAAGCGTGGCAATTAGAACAGTTGAGCCTATGAACGCCACTTCTATTTAACTTGTTGATTTCATCTTTAGAATTCACTAACATGTTGCTTAACTTGTTGCAGGATTTAAGGGAGATTTTTGTACAAGGTATGGTTTCTAGTATGAATTTGGAAATATCATTGCACAATTTGTGACCCAAAAAAGGCATAGAAAAATATTTAAATGAATTATTCATCAAAATTAAATCAATATGTCTTTTCAGATCAACCTTTTTTCAAAATTAAACCTTCAATTCAGTTATGGTGTCTACCCTTTCATAACCAAATATTTCGATTTACTACTAACACAAGTTGGTATTATGTTTTAGTCTTTGACTTTGACAGATGAAGTAATTTTGTCTTTCAAAAATACATGACATACCCACATGGCCTTCAATTTCTAACATGATTTTTGTTGTTATTAAAGCCAGAAATTTTATAAAATATATAAAAGATGACTTGTGAGTACTCATCTAACTTTAAAATCTTCTTCCAAATTTCATAACCTACAAATTTAATAAATTCAATTTCAAGAATCCCTCACAATCAGAGTATTTACTTTCAGGAAGCACTGAAGATTACGAAAGTCGAAAGAGCATGGCATATTTAGAAATTATGCACCTTATACAAAAAAAAACCTCTTCATTTATTGTATAATTTGCTGATTGGATGACTTGCTGGTTCAATAATGCTAATGAACTTTGTTTGGGGTTTACTTGCATCATGAAAACCCTTTTTGTTTCGATAACATGTTACGGGTTTATTTTGCACTAGAAAACCATGTCTGTTTTAATACAATAACATCAGAAATTCTCTGTCATTGATATAAACTTTCCACTCTGTACGCCACTGTTTCAAAAGAACAACTTGATCGTTGTCATGTAAAGCTTGTTCCGAATGTTAGTACTTGCCTTTGCCGTACTAGTTCGAGCGGACATGCACTAGCCTTAAACTAATGACAGTTATCAGTTGTTTTATATTGCGGTATGACAGCGCTGTTTTGTGAACATAATTTTGGTGAGTCCATTGTTTTGTGCTTAGAATACAAAACCGTAATATTCCTTACTGTATCTCTATTTTGTGCCATTGAGGTACCTACTTCACTTTCGAATACTTGACCTTGTTTGTGTTTGGTTCGTCTTAGTTCAGTTGGCAACACTGAATCTCTAGGTGTTGAGTCGTTGTCCAACTGTCCCAAAGAGTGGCTCCGAGTAGCTCGAGGTAGTTCCTGGACTGATCCCACAGATCACGAACAAACAAGGAAGCACCTTGTCTGATAGTGACAGTTTTTGACTTTCAGTTATTTTTGGAGTGACGTTTTTCCGGTGGAATATTTGATGAGTGACATTTTGACTGACACATTTTGTATATTTGAAATTCAAGTTTTATCATCGTTGGTGGATCTTGGGATAATTCAGATCTGGAGATTTTCTCATATTTGACGATGTAAATTTTCGAGAAAATCTCTTCGCATTGCAAATTTTGGGGTTATGTCATTTTTCCATCGGTAAAACCACTGGAACGAGAAACTAGCTATCAAACAGCAAACAGGCCATCAAAGCTGTTATCAGAACCCTCCCACTTGGTAGAGGTCAGTATTTGCATTTGGGCTCTACTTATGGTCCATAAAAGTGTAATCAGAAGTCAGACTGGTATTGTTTATTATAGTGTGCTCTGCTCCGCTACGGTTGTACTGCTACTGCTCCGTTGTAACTGCTCTGCTACGGTTTTACTGTTACTTCTCCGCTACTGTTCCGTTGCTCCACGGTTGTCTTTCCACTGTTCCACTACTGTGATTCTTCCTGCTCAACTGTGGTTGTTCCACTGTTCATCTGTTGTTTAGTATTCCTGCTGTTTGTCCCCTATTATTGGTATTTCTCGTTGATGGTATTCGTTCTAGCTGTACATGTACTTCGATTGATTGTGTCGTGCCCACTGTGCACACCGGTACTCACCAAGGCACTGGTGAAGTACAACTACAATTGGTGAACTGGCATGATTGAGAAAATCTACTTAGTATCAAATACGTCTAAGCTTAAGATTGTAGCCCCTAAGGCATAGGTTTTTATAATTGTTAGCAATCATAGTGACGTCACAGGCATAGCTCTCACTGGAGGTTTATATTAATATACTTAAACTATACACTATTATCAATCATAGCGTACACTGTAATTCATCTTGGTGGTGCCATATTTACGTTTCATTTTATTTTGTATTGTGTGCCGAATTGTGCACATACGGTGTGTGTACCATCAATAAATAGATTTCATCAGTGAGGGACATGATTATTTCTTTCATTCTGGCCCAAGTTATTTCAGTAATATCAATGCAGTGGGTTGGCCAATTCCATCAGGATGGTTCCGGATTTTTCACTGGCGATAAATCCGTGGCTCTCCGGAAAATCAAACACCACATTTCAATCTTGTCGAAATCAATTCTTATTGTCGAATCCACGTCCCGCTGAGCTCCTGGGTATGTTCGTGGCGTGAAATATCATTGCACATTCACTGCTCTCCTTTCCTAATTTTTGCACCTAACAAATATAGGAATTCTGTGTCATTGAGATAAACTTTCCACTCTGTACGCCACTGTTTCAAAATGATAAGCTGACCATAATCATGTACAGGGCTTTTCGTATTTTAGTGCTCACCTTTGCCATATGCTTTTTCTAGCAGACATGAACAAATCTTAAGCTAAAAGTAAATAGTAACATACAATGTCCAAGTTCAAATAATTCATGCAACCCACATTTCGCGGCATGACAGCTTCATTTGGTAAACACTGTATGTCACAACTTCATTACTCTGTGTTTAGAACAAAGAACCGTTACATTTCCTCTCTTTTGTTATGTGAACCAGCTCAATTTTCCAATCGTTACACTTGATTTTGTGTTTGAGTCGAATAATAAAGATTTGGAACGCTTTCGTCTTGGATCGGATGGCAATACTGAATCTATTGGTGTTCTGTTCACCTGATTCGCTTTTCTTTTATCTCAAGGAGTAGTTCCGAGTTACTTGGGGTGGTTACTGGTGTGATCTTACTGACCATGAACAATAAATGGTACCAAGCTCTCAATAAGAAAGCGCCTCTGTCTGAGTGACAGTTTGAGTTTCTGGTTCGGGATTCGACTTTGATTGTCAAGGGACTTCTTGGACCTATTTGAATTTTTTCCGTCGAATTCATTAAGTTCATTATCGATGGTTTTTGTGCCCTACTTTTTTTGTCGGCAAGTGTACCAAGATTTGATAATATTTATATCAGTGAATATTTCATCCTATTATCATTTACTGGTGTAAGGTGATAAAGGTTAACTTTGGTGGGTGTCAATGGTTAGTAGGGATAGGGTTAGTAGGGTGCCTCTATTATTCTCCATCTAGCTCCGATGCGTTATTCTTAGAAAATTTTGAAAATATTTGCGATGATCTCTTTGCTAGTAATATGCGTTGTATTTTGGTGGGAGATTTTAATTTAGATTTTTTAAATAACAGTTTTTACGTAAATAAAATCAAAGCAATGTTTTTACAATATGGAATTGATCAATTGATACTTGACCCTACCAGAATAACAAATGAAAGTGAAACTCTAATTGACTATGTACTAGTAAATAATAATTTTGTAAACTGTTTTGTTCATGATACTCCTAAATTAAGTGATCATTCTTTAATATCTATTTGTCTCAAAAATAATGACAGAAATGAAAATACTTCCATTAAAATGTATAGAAATCTCAGTGAACAGAATTTGGATAAAATTAAACTAGATTTAATTTCATGTGATTGGAATTTAAATTTAACAGATGTAAATGCTATATATCAAATTTTTTTCAAAAACTGTGAAGCAGTCATCAATAAGATAGCACCAATTCAAGTATGTCATTACAAAAGTAACATACCATGGTTTGACAATGAAATTCAAAAAAAAAATAAAGCAACGTGATAGAACATATAAAGATTTTGTATCAACTACGGATGAGAATAAAAATGTTAAATGGGAAGAATTTAAGAAACAAAGAAATGAAGTTGTAAATATATTGAAAAAGAAAAAAGAGCACTATTACTTCGAAAAAATAGATAGGTATAAAAACAACTCTCAACTTATGTGGAAAACATTAAAAAAACTAATAAATTCAAATTGCCAATATTTTCCAAGCTCTATAGAATTTAATTCAACTCACCAAATAAATATTGTGAGGAATAAAACTGAAATAGTGAACGAATTTAACTATTACTTTATAAATAGTATTCACCAGATCGTTGATAGTACTGATTATGTTCAAGAACGGAAATTGTATAATTATAACTTATATCACAATTTTTCCGAATTTCAACCATTAACCATGAATGAACTAAGTCTACTGATTAAATCTTTAGATAACAAAAACAGTGTTCACGAAATTTTAAATGCAAAAATGCTCAAAGAAATTTTTGAGACTTGTGGTCATATAATTTTGAACCTGATAAATACTTCTCTTCAAACTTCAAAACTGCCAGTTTCTTTAAAAGTTAGTACTGTTATTCCTATACCTAAGGTAAGCAATACAATCAAGGCAAGCGAATTTCGACCGATAAATACATTACCACCAATAGAAAAGATCATTGAATTAGCTGAATAGCTGTTTACAAGCAGATTTTAGAACACGTTGAAAAAAATTAAATTCTAATAAATAATCAATCTGGTTTTCGAAAGAAATATTCATGCGAATCTTCATTTCAACTAGCCCTGTCTAAGTTCAAAAGAGAAATTGATAACAATAATTATGTGGTAGTGGTTTTTCTTGATCTAAAATGGGGCTTTTGAAACGATTGATTGTAATATGCTTTTGATGAAATTAAGAGGATATGGCATAGATGGTAATGTTTATCAATGGTTAGCTGACTATTTGTCTCATAGAAAGCAAAAAGTTAGAGTCCGTGATGACATCTCACAAGAATCTGGTATAAATAAGGGCGTTCCACAGGGTAGCGTTTTAGGACCACTGCTTTTCATTTTATACTTAAATGATATAAACCTGTTTGTTAATGTAGACTTCGTAAATTTATTTGCAGATGATATACTTTTGGCATGCTATGATTCTAACTTAGATAAAGCTATTAAAAAAATGAATTCTGCACTAAAGGAAGTCGATGATTATCTTATCACTAATAAATTGAAACTAAACACAACCAAAACAAAAAGTATGATAATAACAACCAAATATAAGTTTAACTCTCTTGATTTGAACGAAATAAATTTGCAAATAAATAATGAAAAAATTGAAATTGTAACATCTATTGCTACCTTGGATTTCAGTTAGATAATGTATTACACTTTGGAAATCATTTCGATTATATATGTAAAAAAATATCCAAAAAACTTTATTTTTTTGCAAGAATTTCCAAAAATCTATCCACTCAGACCAGAATTACTGTATATAATGCAATTATTCAGCCGCATTTTGACTATTGTGCATCTATTATTTATCTTTTCAAATTGAATCAAACATCAAAACTATAAAAACTTCAAAATCGCGGAATGCGTATAGTACTGAAAACGAATAGATACACAGAGATACGCGTAATGATACAATCATTGCAGTGGCTATCAGTTTCTATGCGGTTGTATTACATGACAATGATTTTTATTTACAAAATACTCAATAACCTTGCACCTCCATACTTCTGTGAATTTATCAATTTGAATTTAGATATTCATAATTATGCCACAAGAAATAATTCTAATTTGCATGTATGTAGAACGAATAAGAGAAGTTCTATGAATTCTTTGTATTTTAAAGGCTTCGATGCATACAATAAATTACCACCCATAGTTAAATCTAGTCCATCGTTGATAATTTTTAAAAAACATTTAATGGAACATATTCAAACCATAAGATAGCATATAGGTTTTCATAACATTTTTTAAAAATTATTTTAACATATGTTTGTATTTTATAGTTTTTTTTTTATTTATACGTTAATGTACTTACTATTATTGTTACTATTATATTAGGGTTACCTATTTCAATAAAGATTATCTTATTACTGTGCTATATAACGCTGAATAATTGCGGTTCTATTTTCAAAGATTGTTTTATCTATCGATATGAAGCAGAGGACTTGATTTAGTCAGTTCCACTATGTATCCCTGGTATCCCACCAATCCACCCCCTCAGTCAACAGCTACCCGAAACTTTCGTAACATCGCTTGTCATTCCACCCGCAACTTCAGCTAATCAGAATACAACAGATGTGTATCTTCCAATAACAAGTAATAGTCCATTACTCATCTCCAAACTGGAAACGTCGCTGCGAAAGTTTGGTGACACTATGCGGCCCTAACGTTGTTACGGATATTATGGGGGTCAATAAATACGGTAAATATGCCGAATGAATGGGCCTAGAGATGCGGGCGGCTATTTCATACTTGAATTTGAATGCTTTTTGTATATGGTAATTGATGTATTGTTCTTGAAAAATCTGTGTTGATGGTTTTGGATTGGGTACATTTAGGACTCGTTAGTGGGCTGCTCGTAAAAGCGGCTGTTTGGTAATAATTAATGGACAATTGCTAAGTGGGGTTGTTTGTCATACATGATGGTGGAGTTTTTTGAAGAAGTATTCATGAGAGTATGAGAATTACTCAAAATACTCCATAAAGACGATATTTTTGTTCAGAAAATGAGAAAAAGTTGAATAATGCAAACAAAGGTTTTTTAGAGATCATCATAATTTTTATGTGTCAGTACTATGTAGTAGTAAAAATTGTAGGAATTCACTAGCGTTCGTCACTGATCATTTTATTGAAAAAAATTTAATGTATGCTATCCGGCCCTGTAACTTTTTTGGTGATTGTCCGATTTAAACAATTTAATTATAAAGGAAAGAGCTTCAATTGCTTTATTACGCCGTCTTCACTTTGAAATAAAATTCGACATGTCAAGGAAATTTTTTTGAAATCAAATATGTATATTTTTTGATAAAATTTCACTAGTGGAAACTGTTGTATACTGAGACAGGTTACTAACTAGAGCAATTTAAATTTCCCGCAAAGTGAATCGAGGAAAAATCTGAATTCATTAGAGAGACATTCACCCGTACTTCCCTCTATAAACAGTTGAATATATTATCAGCAAATTGTTAAGTTTGTCTGAAACCGGCGAACACCTTATTTCTAAGAAGCGAAGTTTTTATTTTCGTGTTGAAATCGAGTCGAATATTGGCGTTATTTAAAAAAAAATGGTATGTGAAAATGTCTCTATATATCGCCTAGAGAGTTTACAAAGTAAGCTGAGATCAATAGTGCACAAATTTACATTTTTGTTGACAACATAAAAAAGATATAGTATTGTATAATGAAACACGGGGCCGAGTGGTTAAAGCGATTGTTTCAATCATTTTGTGTGCCAGTCGGCGATGGTTCAAACCATGGCGACTGCAGACATTTTTCTGATGGCCCGAGAAAGTGCTAGGAATCGCACGTATAAAGGTAAGACCTCGTTAATCCTTGGCTCGCACAAGTTTTGACTTCTGAGGACTGTTGTTCGTAAGGGGACGACAGCTGGTTAATGGAAAAAACAATTTTTTAACACAGTTATGGGGCTCATACTGCGACTGTCCCACTATAAACCCTACTATGTATAATGGCAAAGCAATTGAATTGTGCATAGTGGGACTGCAGTGGTCAGCTTTTTTGTCAGAAAATTTTATTACATTATTTTATCAATGTTGTATGGTTTCACTAGGTACAATGCTGGATTTTATTTTTAATGAAATACCCTACTTATGGATATCAGATGTTTCTTTGTGGATGCAGGAAATGGATAACAAAAAAAATTAAGTAACATACATTAAACGGGAAAATATTAACACATTTACATATTATTTTCAACAATTCAAACTGATAGTGGTCTAGTAAATGACAATATTTCACAAGTGCATGTAATATACAGAACGTTTATCCAAATCATTTCGATAACATTAAATGGATTTCAATTATGCTCTATTTGTGTTAGGATTCAACATATTTTAGTAAATTTAGGTAGCACCTATTTGAAATTATTGAAAATTCAAAGCGAAGTTTAGTTTCCAATAAAAAGACTTGGTAAAACATGTTTTGGATTTTAGCCGATGAAAGAAATTTGAAGTAGGACTACAAATTTTCAATTTTGTATCCATCCATCCATTGAACTTTGGAATCGGATGATAGATGATGATTTTAAAGAGATGGCTCGCTCCTAAATGGGTCGCTTTGTATATATCCTATGAAATCTTTCAATTGCTCATCACAAACTTAAAAATTAGTTCATATTGGGTCAATATAAATATATTTTAAAAGTAAAAATATTACGCATCCATTATTGGTGAATATTTTGAAAATATTGCTAGAATATTGGCTAAACCTTTTCTTGAGTGAAATAATGGGTCAATATTGGTCAAATGGTTTCAAACAATAGTGATAAAACAACATAGATTCTAGTGATTGAGAACAATATCGTACATCGAAGTTTAATAGCAGATAAGTTGAATGTTATTTCCTTCATATTCAACAAATCATATCAACCTATTTTGGGGCAATTTTGATTCAATAACGCTTACCAACTTCCATAAAACAATATTGTCTATATATTATTTTCAACATTTAGAATAAATATTGGAATTCCAACATTCCTCTCTAGGAATAAAAAACAATATTCTATATTCAAGTATGATAACACAGTGGTTCAATATTATTTCACGAATGTCCAGCAAATCATATTAGCCTATATTGATTGAAATTGTTATCAGAACCTCACGCCAATATTGAAGTGATGATAATGATCAAAACTTTCAATAATCCATGTTGAAACAAATTATGATCAAACCTGACTAAGAAACGCTAGGTGGCTCTACAAAAAGATCGTCAAGTAAAATCTAAGAAAATATATCAACTACCTCTCACAAATTATTTTCAAGACAGTCAATGGTTATGACGACCTAAATGCAGTCTGGTGACACCTTAATTGGAAGGATTTGTTATTGTAGAAGTGCCAAGATGTTCGACATTTGTTTACATTATTCGACATCCTTACGGCAATATATTTTCTTTGAATAGTCTACCAAAATATCAAAATGATTTGTATCAATATTGCTGAATATTCATCTGGGGCTGACATTGCTTCAAAAATATTTCACCAATGCTTATGAATATTTTGCCAATATAAGTATGCTATATTGGACCAATATCGATGAATGATTCAAGGCCAATATTCCCTAGAGATTATGTCGCCAATATCTTCATAATAATGGGTGATATGATTGAAAAGAGCATTTGCTTGTACTTCAAGTGAGAGCTTTTACTTCCTAGTATTTTGTGGAGTATAATGTTTTACATAAAGTAAATTCTTCGATGGGAAGTGTTGACTTAGGTTAGAAGTATAAACTACTAGTAAATACTAGGACGTGATCAACCTCAAAATGGTACGATTGTTGTTGTTTGTTCTGTGGTACTTAATAATGATAGTGTTGAACCAAGTGCCGAGGTTGCTGAAAATGTGGAAGTAGATCTTCAGATGGCATTCGTTATTTTGTTAGAAGACTGTAAAATACCTTCTGACAATCGGCAAACTCCAGCAATCAAAGCAGAAAAAGAGAAAGCAGCTGAATCACTCGCTGAAGCGTATACTAAGAATACCCAAGAAAATACCTCCATTTTAGTTAAATTTGATAAAGCTGCTCCCCTCGTCTCAATATGATTTCCTAAGAACTTTCTAGTTGTCCGTTCAACATTGTATTTATTGAACCTGAAAGTACAGAGCTTAATAGTAATCTAGCTAAGATAATTGACTTGCCGAAATAATTTTCTATATTGTACCTCCCAATACGTTCTACGTTCACACATTTCCCTCCTTTTCCTACCATAATTCATAAAAAAATCCAAAACACCTTTTCAATTGAAGATATGAAGTTGGTCTATGAGTAGCTTCTTAAAAACTACACCAAACACTCCCAAATGGAGAAAATACTTGACAACATTAGTAAATACTGCAGTATTAACTTCTATATATCGAAGTAAATAAAGCAAAGTATAGAGTAATTGCTACTAGTACTTACTTAAGTGTTACTTCAAGAATTATGTGGAGTAAATACTTTGATTTTTTTAAGTGAAAACTACAACATGGAGCGTTACCTTGAAGTAAAAGCAAATACAATGTATCAGTATTGTCCCAATATGAATGTGCTACTTGGCAACATTCTTCTGAAAAATTTCCGTAGGTATTCAGAAGTAATGAAATGATTTTGAAATTGTATCATTGTCACAATCAATGACATATTAAAATGCCGAATAACTCATAATTTCATAACAACTTTCCAATACCAATGCCAATATTTCGAAAAACTTGACTATTATATCCATCATTTCAAAAATGTCATAATCGAGTTTTGTTAATTTTTTTTGTCAAAAAACTCCTCGATCATATCTGGATGGCACATTTGGCAACACCCTGTATTTAAAATCTCAGCTGGGCTGGTTTCCTTTTCCACAGTATAATTTTCATTTCGGCAAAAGTCCATAAATTGTCTTCTAGCGTATACCCTTTTTTTTCCTTCCTCGAATGCTGGTCCTTTCACCAGCTACACCTCAGCCTCTTGGGCTTTTTGTGTTTTCCGTGTTGGTTTTACAGCACCCACTCCATAACTCTGGTATCCTGTACCAGTCTGTACAGGTTCTTCACTGGTTGGCTGTTGTATTCTTCGGGAGTTAGATTGGGTTTCCCAAAAATTGCCTGTCTCTTGCGGTCTAATGCCTCGCATTCTGACAGTATATGTTTGGCTGTTTCTGTCCTGTGTCTGCAGGAAAGTTCTCTGTTGTACAGACCCATTTTGTGCAGGTGTTTTCTCATTGGACTGCGACCAGTGAGAAGACTTGATTCCTGCTCAGCTTGAGTAGTTCTTCAGTTTTGTGTTTTGACGGTTCTTTAATTTATGTTTTACCGTGGTGCATAAGGGATGCTTCGTGCCACCTCTCCTTTTGTTTTCGCTTGACCCAGTCCCGAATGCATCCTCGAATGTCGGATTTATTAATCCCGAGTGCGGTTTCTGGGCCAATATATGGAGTTGATGAGCCCTCTGTAGCTAGCTCATCAACTTTTTCATTGCCCTCGATACCGCAGGGTCCTGGAACCCACATCAAAGTTAATTTGTTGTGTTCTGTGAGAATACTGAGTTCTTCTCGGCATTCCCATACCAGTCTTGATGTCTTGTATATCCTAGATCAATTTGTATTTTTTGGCGTATTCTGTACAATTTTTGAGACATTTCTGATGTTTGTAGCAGTTTCCCATCTACTGGATTTCACTTCTTATTAGAAACACCGACTCACATTCCGAAAGACAAATATTCCGTCAGTCCGCTGCCAAAATGTGTGATGATTTTATAACGTATGCCCTTCAGGGTTTTGGTAGTTATAAAAATAATGATCAAACAAGCATAGTTAGCGTTTTTTTTTCTTGAATACGTGCATAAACACGTAAGTATACCTAACAGATCTGTGCCGAGCACTGACAAAAAGTGCTTCAAGTACCAAGCACTCTTGAAAAGTGCTCGAGAGTTTCGAGCACTAAGCACTTTTTTCATGAAGTGCTTGCGATTACTGAAGGATTGCGGCCAAAGTTTTCAGTGTCATAATCTTCACTTGGGCTTGAAGGCCGTCGTTTTTTGGAATTTCTTCCTAACGTTTCGCTAGCGCGAGTGGCTAGCTTCTTCAGAGGCTTATACATCATGAATAATCTCAGATGACTGAAGATTCCGTCTGCGAAGATAGTATTTATTCTGACTTAGGTAGTCTTGAGCGTTAATTACCGAATCTGGATTTGGTACATTTAGACCGGGGGATGGTGACAGATTTTGAGACACGATTTTACTCAGTATGCCATTTGGAGGACAGTATTGTCTGTATTCCCTCATGATAATGAGGCAGGAATAAAAGAGTCGTCCTGGGTTCTTCCTAAAAAAAAATATTAATCATTTGTTCGAAAAATGTGTGTTTCGCTACGATTTTAATCAGGCTGCTGTGTTTTGTAATGAAATAACAAAAATAAAATACTCAGAAAACCATTGGCATACCTTTAGGGCGGGTCCGAAGGGTTGGTATGGTCACGTGAATTTGTATGAGAATAAGAAAATTTTCCATGTTTTTAAACAGGCTGCCACTGATAAGTATACAAGTTATTGTTCTGAAACTGCTTTTAAAAAAGATGGCATACTGAATGCGTATGCCTAAGTACTTTTAACTCTGCAAAAATTTTGAACAGGTATGGAATAACATTCCGTGATTTTAATCAGCACAAAATTTTTCTCCTTAATTGTTGATATGTAACATGGCATACGAGTTGTGCGGGTTCGTCATACTAAAAAATTGAAATGAAATTGCAAAATAGATTAAAAAAATTCCATGTTTTTAAGCAGTATGCCTGTCTGTTTTCATTATAGTCATGGTATATGGAGATGAAATAAGAAATGGCATACAAGTTGTACAAGTTTTCTATAAAAAAAATTGTAAAAAAGGTGCAAAATTATGAAAAAAAACATGTTTTTTTAATCAGTATGCCTCTTGGATTATGAAAAAAGTTAGTGATTCACTTCGATGAAATAAAAATGACATGCAAGTAGCCCGGGTTTATCACATTATAAAATGCAATAAAACTTTCTTACTATTTCAATTTTACTACATTGCCATGTTGGTCCCCTATCGCAGGACCGTTATATGTGGCTTCTTTTTCATTTGTATATTTTTGTACAGTATAGTTTGTCTACGACTTAGTTTTTGGATTAAATTGAACGTTATCTGTTTTTTTTTTCTTAACAGCTTTTATCATAAACTTATATTATTATGCCGCCACGAGTTTGAACGTTGCGAGTGCTCTAAGGGCAATTCTTCACCACGTGCATCATACGCTATTTTTATTGTGCCTCAATCGTGACTTCAGAAATAATACTGGAACTGAATTTTCCTACGACTACATGAGATAGTAAAGCATATCGTACTGTACAGTCTCACAGAAAGTATTTTCACCACGATTATCACAGAATTTGCAAATTCTGAAATCAAATTTGATTACAGAATGCGGGAATTATCTCTCTTGAGATCGAAGAAATATTCTGCAACACCTCTGTCCCCATGCAATTTAAATGTATTTACATTCTCTCTCTTGTGATAGAATAATATTCTCACACTGGTTAGCAATAATAACATTAGCCTTGACGCAGTTGATTATCATCGTTGTGGAAAAATTTGAGTAAGTGTCAAAATTGCTGCTGTCACGTTTCCTATCTTTGATCGTTGAGAAAGTATAGCCTTTGATGATTTGTGATAGATTTGTGATAGAATAATATTCTCACACTGGTTAGCAATAATAACATTAGCCTTGACGTAGTTGATTATCATCGTAGTGGAAAAATTTGAGTAAGTGTCAAAATTGCTGCTGTCACGTATCCTATCTTTGATCGTAGAGAAAGTATAGTCTGCTACTCGGTTAGAATGCAAATTCGTGATGCTCGTGGTTCCTCACGTTCGCCTTCGGCTCGCGCTTGGAACTTGTTACGGAATATACTATTCCGCAGTCCTGCGAAAATGCTGTCAAATACATAATTTGTTTAGATGTACCGCGGTAAAGCTGACAAATATATAATTCCTATTCAGATTTACCATTGGAATATATATATTTGAGGAAAAACTATTTGAAATGAGATTTTTTTTTCTGAAAAGGTTGATCTAACTTGTAATCATCGATCCCACGTACCTACTACGGACACAATAAATAACAATAATTGAAATTTTTTTCCTATAAATTCATAATTCTGGAAACGATATTTTATTGAAGAAACAAACTTCTGCTCTAGTCTCAGCTTCTTCCGGTAATGGATAGGAAGAAATGAGAGGGAAAGACTGCAGGTTTCATCTTTCATCAGGTTATCTCTATTTTGAATCACTTTTAATATTTTTGACAAGCTTGGACCTTATTGATAGTTATGCCTTTTGTTATTCCAACTACATGCACCATGTACATCATATAAACAGAAAGACATACTGCCTAAAATGGCGGAAATTTTTGTTTATATTTTGCAATTTTTTTTGAGTATGCCTGTAATTTTTACTCTCTCAAACCATATGCCAATTTCATATACATCTTACATTACCATAAACTTGATGAAAATGGAATGGCATACTGACTAAAATCACGGAATGTTATTACATACCTGTTCATAATTTTTGCAGAGTTAAGAGTACTTAGGCATACGCATTCAGTATGCCATCTTTTTTTAAGCAATTTCAGAACAATAACTTGTATACAGCCTGTTTAAAAACACGGAAAATTTCCTTATTCTCATACAAATTCACGAGACCATACCAACCCTTCGGACCCGCCCTAACGGTATTCCAATGGTTTTCTGAGTATTTTATTTTCGTTATTTCATTACAAAACACATAGCAGCTTGATTAAAATCGTAGCGAAACACATATTTTTCGAACAAATGATTAATAATTTTTTTTAGGAAGAACCCAGGACGACTCTTTTATTCCTGCCTTATTATCATGAGGAAATACAGACAATACTGTCCTCCAAAAGGCATACTGAGTAAAATCGTGTCTCAAAATCTGTCACCATCCACCTGTCTAATTCTCACCAACCCTAATTGACCCCTTTCTACCTGTTGGCTTAATGTCATTGATATCCTTTGTTATTTCAGAATTGCTTATTACCGTAACTGGGTCAGGCATATTTTCGATGTAGAGTCACTTTGATGACTTGTCTGGTCCAGTCTACAACTGTTCTAAAGATTCCTAAATAGAATATCATCGTTTGCAATTGAAACCATGATATATAATTTACTAGAACTTACCTAACTGCGCACTAAATTCACCCCAAACGCTAAAAACGCTTTTAACTACATTTATGTCAAAACTGAGCCCTCGAACCTAGAATGTGCATAATATAAGAACGCAATCAGTAGTTATTGGGGGTGGAGGTGCCGCTGACCGCGTTTTATATTTTCAACAATATTCATAGATCCATAGCTGAGAAAAAGCTTAGTGCTTAGTAATCCCGAAAAGTGCTCCCGAACACCGCAGTGCTCGGGAGCACTTTTAGGGATTACTAATAGACCGTCAGATAACGACAGATTTTGCTGTATATTTTCCGGACGGAAAATTTTGTACAAATTTTTTTCGTTTTCCGGCAAACTTTCTCGTTTATATTGAACCATGTGATTCTGTTGATTGATAAACATCATAATAAAATTCCCATAAGCTTTGCATGTACCTCAAGAAAAGCCATAAGTTGTAAAGTTGTATGAAAATTTGTGGAATTTTTTTCATTTTCTCGTTGATGGGAATTGGCATGTGAGAAGAAAATAGTATTTCAAGACCAGAAAAAAAAAGCCATAAGTCTGAAACATTATATCGATGTTTTATACAGTGTGGCCCATTTAAAATGGAAGCACCCTTATAAATCATACTTTTTTCAACCGATTGGAATGCTTTTTTTTCGTTAGGTATATAATCAAAAAGTGTTCTGGGACATCAAATTTCATGAATAAATCTTCATTTTTAGGTAAAAAACTGAAAAATTTATTAGCAATTTTTAGAGAAGAAATAAGACCACACCACTGGAATTGTGACATTTTCAAATGGTTAATTTTGGAATTTTGTTGAAATAAAATAGTTATGGGAGAATTAAATTTAAAAAATATATCGTTTAATCAACCCACCATTTCAATTTCTACTCTTACCCAAAAAACAGAATACACCACTGGATTTAGGGAGTCTCAAAATATCACTGATCAGAATTTCATCAAAATCTATTGATGAATAATAATGAAAAATCATTAAATAATATGATATTTTCATTAAATTCCATCAACATATTTTTCAAATGTTGTTATCCTGTAATTTTCTTATTTATGAATAGATGTTGATAAAATTCTGACCAGTGATATTTCGAGACTTCTTGGTGTATTCCAAATTTTGATAAGAGTTCTGAAATTGAATTGGTGGGTTAATTAACCGGAATATTTTTAAATTTTTTTTTTTTTATTTTTTATAACTTTCTTATTGGTGGACGAGTTTCAACAAACTTTTAACAAGAACTATTTAAAAATGTCGCGAATTCAGTGGATTGGTGAGATTTCTTCTAAAAAAATAATATTAGATTTTTAACCCTAAAAAATGAGAACAGTTGGCCCAGAAAATGAAGAATTACTCATTAAATTTGGTGTCCTGATGGACTTTTTGAATGTCTGCCTATTGAAATTAGTAAAGATAAAATTGCTCATTTCTTCCTGCATGGGATTTAGCATATGCATTGCAAACTTCATTCTTAGGCCATAAAAAAAGTCGGAAGTATGATAGTGATATTGGAACCAAATAATTAATTTTTTTAAATAATTTTTTATAGAGTGAAAAAAAAAATAGTTATGGGCATTATTGTGTGGGTTGTAAAGAAAATTCAAGCATTTTTGCGTCAACCCCTATAAGTTGAATATCTTAACGGCGTAATTCCCCCACGCCTACTGGCTTGCTGTGTCATAATCGGATGATCATTCGAATTTGAATACGGAATCAGATTTTTGAAATAATGTGATTATGCCCTTTACCTGTTTATTATGACTATGTGACACGATGTGGCGAATCAAAGTTTACAAAAAAGTAAACACATCAAGCCAGTGTGTACAGGAATATAATAAACACTAGTTCGTTTCCCCACCAACTTAGAGGCAGAGCTTCCAGCGCGTTTTTTTATAGTGGCCTGTCCTTCAGGCCTAGTTCACCTTTTAGAAGTGAAAGTTCCAGAATAATAAATTGCATGTATGTATGTCTAAATGAAACATCGAACTCATTTCCAGATTAGAAGCAGTTCTGGACCATAGGTTGAAATCGATTTGCAGTGTCTTCGGTACAATTCAAATGGTGAAAAAAAGGAAATGTAATATTTTGTTGGTTCCTGCGTATCCTAGGAACCATATCACACTGGATATGTGTGCGCAAGTCTCTCATGTCCTAGCACTGGACTTACAAGTACCGTTGTAACCTAAGATGGGCTGATCTTCTAGATTATCATTCAAGGTTTCTCTAAAAACTACCCATAACATAGGTTCCTTGGAATTTCTGAAAATATTTGAAACCCCAAAAAATTCTGTTCTTCAATGGATTGGTAAATCTCAATGGTTTTCAACTGACCACCTGCTCTATTAAAAAAATTGGTTGAATGACTGTCACCTTGAGGGGGGTGCAGGAGGGCTGATTTTTTATGCCAAATAATAACGTAGAAAATTAATGTATCCGTTACTTCAGGACCTCACTGTATAAAACATCGTAATCATGTTTCCGACTTTTTTATCTAGTCTTGAAATCAGTTTTTCTTCCTACATGACAATTCCCATAAACGAGAAAATGAACCAAATTTCCTGTGTTTTTCTGCAAGTTTTCCAGTTTCATATAGTATGATAAACACGAACTAGACTTATGGCTTTTTATATGACAGACTTTTACATTAATAAATTTCTATTGCACATTATTTCGTTCACGAGAAAGTTTGCCGGAAAACGAAAAAAATTTTCACAAAATTTTCCGTCCGGAAAATATACTTCAACTGCTGACCGGTTTATGAGAAAATTTTTTCGGGTTCCTAACGATATTAAATTTCATTCTGTTGATTGCCATAAGCGAGAAAATGCATCAGCAACCAACAATTTTTTCACAAGTTCGCGCCCCTATTTCAACCCTTTGAGCACGTGCAAATCTTATGGCTTTGGTTCTTCACTATTAAATTGCTATACCTATTCATGTGTTAAAATGCCATAAACGAGAAAATAAAAAACAATTTTTTTCAACAAAAGGAAAATGAATTTTCTATATGCCTAGCACACGTCCGATAGCTAAATTTTCAATTTTTGGGCTCATCACTGACATAATTTCCAGTGGTTAAAATCCTAGAAGAGAGAAAATAAGTCAGCAAAATCTGTCGTTATCTGACGGTCGATAAGCACTAAGCCTTTTCGTATAATGCTCGAAGCACTAAGCACTGAATCCAAAAAGTGCTGTGGAGCACAGTGCTTACGAGCACTGAAGTTCTTTAAGCACTTTCACGAGCACAGTGCTTTGGGACAGCTCTGATACCTATATAGAATTTCTCAGAAACTAGTTGATTACTGTTGGTTGCATAAAGATTTAACGTATTTTAATGATAGTTTAGTGTATGCTTAGCATACCAAACGATATTTCATCGAATAAAAATCAGACGGAAACCGATCGGCAAACGTGTCGCGTGGGTCCGAATGGTCAACATGTGCTCTCAAATGTGTTGAATCTATACGTGTTTGTGCATGTCTTTGAGAAAATAAAGTATATAAATAATAATAATTATTATTATTATGTTCCACTGGCAAGCGCTAATTTTGCTTGTACATTGATCATTATATTTGTAACTATCAAATCCCTAACGAGCATAAGTTATAAAATCATTACACGTTTTGGCAGCGGGCTGACTGGATAAAACGATTAAATATATATATATATATATATATATATATATATATATATATATATATATATATATTTCATTAAGGTAGCAATTTCTTTAATATTTTGATAACTACGTAACATTCTCACTAACAATATCCCTGCTTTCAGCTCCTGAAGACGCTAACTTTGTTGACGAAACGCATATCGAGTGTAAATTGACCTGGTTCTGGTGTTTGGGTTATTTGTATTTCTTGAATAATAATATCCCGAATAACTCTGAGTATTCTGAACTTTACAACTAAGAAATTCGGTCAAGCTTCATATTAATGCTTTCAAATCCTATTGTCCATACAAAATTAACTGATACATGGCTCTCTAAAGAATTCAGTATTAATTTTACTGATGAGAAATTATCATGAACTTAATTATAACGATCACATAAATAATTTCATTTTGTCCATTTAGAGCAATCCGCCGTATTTTTTTCATTCTATCAACTGCATGAGAGCAGACCCTTGAATCAGTTACGATTAAAAATATAACTTGAATAATGCATGAATTTATAAGACCATCAATAATAATAATCCTATAGCAACAAGTCAAGTAACTTCCAGTGGCGTACGTCATACTGTTAGTATTTCTGGAAGAATAGCTGATAATCAGTTATAATTGATATCTCTTTCGTATCTAATAGTTTTTCATCACAGATTTTTGCCACTATAACGAATTACCGAGTTTGGTGGAATTGTTGAAAAAAATCGTCTGAAGCATGGTGGAGTGTTTTATCAGTAATGAAATATCACTGATAAATTTTCACATTTGAGGAATAACTATAAAGAATTTAGTTAGAAACTGAAAAAGCAAATTTGAAAATTATGAAGAAAAAATTGTTACACTGCTAGCAGGTTTTTCAATTCGCAATTGTTTTCTGTTTGTTTATAATCGTGAATCAGAGCATGGAATTTTTGATCTCCTAGAAAAATTGTAACTTTTTGCAATGGATGACGTTGAGCTTTGGGAAACCCTGTATATTTCATTCCCTAAGCAGCAATATTTCAGAACTGAACCCATAGAGCAGGGGTTTCAAATAAGTAAATTTCATATCAATTGAATTTTATTGAAACTGGAACAATGTATTTGAGGTAGTAACTCATCAGGAGAGAACAATTCAACAACTGTCAGAACTGAGCAAAAACAAATTCAGAATCGGTACAGTGTGAATGTTTTTTTTTGTTGGAACTTCTATATGGTAAATGAAATCTCCTGAGGGCTGGATTCTGTAGTAAGTTTATAAAAGCAGCGTGACATATAATGTGAAAATGCAACAGTCACAAGGAAATTGAAATGTAATAGATTGAATCACCAATCGCTGCATTTGAAATTTACGGACTGAATAATAAAAAATAACTGATGCGATTAGAGATTAACTTCTTGTTTTATTTCAGCTGCTTGATTGAAATATACGGAGAGTTTGGCTGAAATCAATTCTGCAAAAATTAATATCTATATTTTTGAAAATATGAAGGGGATGTTCATGTAGAATCACCTGCGACTAATGGACAAGCTATATTTTCCATCATTCTAGATAACCTCTTGGAAGGTTTTCATGTTGAAAAAGGCAACATTCTCAATTGAAAAAAAAAATAACATATTACAATTTTCATCATGGTTTTTTATTTCATTTCCAGCGGAGTTGTTTCCAATTTTCAATTGAGAATGTTTTCCAATTCGAATCAATATCATTCCGCACCTTTTCCAAAAATGCATTTTGTTCAAGAGTAATTATACAGGGTGGGTCACCGAAAACGAAACAGATCGAATATCTTCAGATTGCATGTGTTGTGAAAAAAATGCAAAAACACGTCGATTTTCAATCCAAAGGGGACATCTTCATATCATAACCTCAACTGCCATACTTCTCACCCCACTCCTTGGTCACTACCAACCAAAAAATTTGAATAGGAAAAGTAGTAAGTGTGACACATCATTGAAAAGGTGATTTCATAAGAAATTCAGCAATGTCAGTTTCCGCTACCTAACTTTCTATTTTTGCGTGAAGAACCATTCCGTATTCCAAATTATGATACTTCATTTGTAAGCTAATTTCACATAGATTCGGAGACAATTTATTATGGCATTTTTCTGAAGGAAAAACAAAATGGCGGCTCCAAAATGACAGACAAGATTTGCAATTATGGTCCGATTCGTTTCAAAATTGATATGTGGTGGTTTTCATGGTCGGAAATTAGGATTTGTTTGTCAATGCAAGAAAACAAGATGGTGGCTCCAAGATGTCGGACGAAATTTGTAGTTATGGTCCGATTCGAATTAAAATTAGTATGTGGGGATTTTCAGAGTCAGAAATTATGATTTGTTTGTCAACGCAAGAAACCACGATGGTGGACGAAATTTGTAATTGTAGTTCGATTAGATTCAAAATTGTCTCATGGGGGTTTTAGAAATTTCCAGTAAGACTAAAATGAATCAAATGAATTAATAAAAAGCTTTCATACATATGCGCTCAAAATGATTTTTTTTTCTTCAGATGTGTGGTGTAGGTTATTCTGTGCGTTACAGATTCAAAATTTTAGCTTGCAGAAATACCTATTTTGTACTCGCAGCAAGCTTCTGTATCTGTTACGCACAGAATAACCTGAATCTGAAAAAAAATATTTTTTTCATTTCGTCACATTTATTTTGTATTAAAGCTTTTTTATCAATTTTATTCAATTCTTTTTAGTCATACTGAAAAATCTGTACCTAAAACCCACACAATCCAATTTTGAATCGAATCGGACCATAATCGGATAAAAATCTCATCCGCCATCCTGGTGCTGCCATTTTGTTGTTTTGTTTTTCAACAAAAATACCATAATGCATTTTCATCGCAATTATGAGCACCTAGTTGATCGGACAACTAGAAGTGGGTTAAACATACTAACTAACAGGGCAAGTTGAATAAAAGCTTTTGAAAAATAAAAAATTACATAATATTAATTCACAGTAGATGTTCAAAGTGTTCGCCATGAACTGCCATACATGGGTATGAGTTAGTTTCGAAACGCTGACTGACGTTTTTGAGCAATTTATGCAGAATTTTCCAATTTGTAAGTTCATACAATAACATTTTTTTTCAATTTTTGTTATGTTTTCGTGAATAGCTCATATTAGCTTTCAAATCAAATGCCGGGTCGAATCGAAGCATAATCACAAATTTCGCCCGCCATCCTGTTTTTTGCATCGACATAAAAATCATAATTTCCGACCATGAAAATCCCCTCATACAAATATTGATTCGAATCGGACCATAATAATAAATTTCGTCCGCTATCTTGAAGCTACCATCTTGCTTTGTTGCATTGACAAACAAATCATAATTTCTTTCCCTAAAAAGCACCACATATTCATTTTGAATCGAATCGGACCATAATTGCGAATCATGTCCGCTATTTTGAAGACGCCATTTAGTTTTTTCGATTTATAAAAAATCCATAATGTATTTTTACCCAATTTATGTCAAACTATCTTGCAAATTAAGTATCATAATTTGGAAGACGGAACAGTTGTTTTTCCCGCAAGAGGGCGCCGAAATGAAAAGCTGGTAGCAAAAATTAACATGACTGAATTTCTTATTAAATTATCTTTTTAATGATGTGTCACACTTACTACTTTCCCTATTCAAATTGTTTGGGTGATAGTGACCAAGGGGGGAAAGAGGTATAACAGTTGAGGTTATGATAGGAAGATGTCCTCCTTGGATTAAAAATCGTTGTGTTTTTGCATTTTTCACACAACACATGTGTTTTGGAAATATTCTATCTGTTTCGTTTTCAGTGCCCCACCCTGTGTAATGGAATCATGAAATTTTAAATAATATCAGACACCTCTCTCTAATTGAAAACAATTAGGTACGATCATTTTATTCATGGTACTCCACGTACTCTCACCAGCTGATCCCCATGCCAATATTCATTAGCTTATGTGCGTCATTATAAGAGAAAAGTAAAATATCTTGAATGGTTTGATGTCTCATATTTTCCTCAGAACCTTGAACTGATGCATCAAATATTTAAGTTTTTTATTACCTGATATTTATGAGAATTTTTCATTTGAGTTGGTTATCAATCATGATGCCTAGAAATTTTATTTGTTTCAAAAGCGAGATGGTGAAAAGGTTGGTTATATATAGTATCGTATAGTTGTAAAAATTGGTAAGTAGGTAATATATATAACTGAAATTAATTTCAAGAAGATTTGTGAATACAAGTTTGCAAGATTTTCTAGGCCTGCTTTCACTTTCTCTTTTAATGTAGTCCATGTTATATCTACGTGTTTGTCGAAAATTAAAACAGGTTATTGAGGTAGATATTAAACAAAATTGGGCCAAGGATGGTTCTCTGGGGTACCCCATAAACCATATCATGGAAGTTAGGTAAGTAACTTTCGAAAAGATTTAGTGAGGTTCCTCTTATGCCAATAATTTCTAATTATTGGAGGAGTGGATGACTAACTGCATCAAATGCCTTCGTAAGATCTATGAATACACATAATGATGCGATATTGTTATCCAATGCAGAGGACATTTCAGCCGTTAAATCCAGGAAAGCATCTTGTGTTGACACGCCTTCTCTAACTCCATTTTGTCTGCAGAAAAGGATCGTGTATTTTTTGAGATAGTGTGAGAGTCTGTCTTTCATTTATATTTCAAATTTTTTTGCTACTGTAGTTATCAGAGAAATTGGTCGATAACTTATAACCTGATCTTTATCACCATTTCTATGAATGGGTAATACCTGTGTCAACGTCAACAGTAATGGAAAGATGCCCTCAGCAAAGGATTTGTTTGTAAAGTATACTAATAGATTGATGATGAATGAAAACGCATTTTTCGGAAGTTTAGCTTTTATTCCATTAATGGCCATCGCCTTCTTATTTTGCAGAAATTACATAACTTTCACCATTTCGGTGGAATCAGCGGGAAATAAAAACATCGACTTATAATTTTTAATTTTTTACTTGCTTAATTTTGGCCCGAATACTAGCAAGTAAAATGAAATCCAATCATCAGATCAAATATGCTTTATTGTACAAGAAAACTTCCTTATTGGCAACATAAAAGTAAATTTTATAACGCCATAAAATTTAAAAAATTTGAAAACTCATGAGCAATCATCATAAAAGTTTAAACACATGTGCATAAATGAATGGAACATTACAGATAATTAAACAACGGAAATACTTGCCACATAAATAGCAATCGTTATAATACTCGTTCGTCATAGTATGCTTTTTGTAGAAATACCCCTTTCGGAGTACGGGGGTGACGGGTAAGTTGATGTAATCAAATAACGGACACAGCAGCTAATAAGTAACCATAATGATATATTTACACATGTTACATAATAAAAACATTTAAAAATCAAAAATATATTCAGCTTGCTAATGAATGACTATCAAACTCGACCTGATAAATGTTAGTCGAGGAGTTCGAAAAACGGAAGGAGTCATCACCTTCAGGAAGGAGCAACCTTCAGTCCATTCAAATCAGCAGGGCCAGACGAAATATAACCTGCGTTGTTACAGCAAGGAGCAGTCAGGTTGTTTAGGGCGACCCTGGCATACAGGTATGTACCCAGCACCTGGCGAAGTTCAAAGGTGGTCTTCATACCTAAGCCAGAGAAACAATCATATCCAATTTTCTCGGAGCACCAAATTGCCTATCAACCTGGAAAATTCTGCGAAACGGCGCTGCATAGCCTAGTCGGCAGGATTGAGAAATCTCTTATGAATAAAGAGGTTGCACTCACAGCATTCCTTGACGTAGAAGGGGCGGTTGAAACACATCATATGCGTCCATCACACCAGCCCTCTCGAAAAGAAACGTTGATCCAGCCTTGAACCAGTGGATATCTGCCATGCTTGGCTCTAGGATAGTACAAGCCTCCCTGTATGGGGACACTATGGAGACAAGGGCTGCGAGAGGCTGCCCTCAGGGGGCGTACTATCCCCTCTACTGTGGAATCTCGTGGTGGACGGCCTCCTTGTAGATCTGAATCGGAGAAGACTATTTGCCTAGGGCTATGCAGTTGATATCGTCATAATGGTCAACGAGAAGTACATGGGGGTCTATGTGGAGCTGATGCAATCAGCTCTCACAGACGTACAGACGTGGTGCACGAGTGAGAACCTCAGGGTCAACCCTGAAAAAATCACAATAGTTCTTTTCACCAAAAAAATTAACCTTGAGACCAACAGAGCTCTTCGAATCTTTGGTGAAAGTGTACAGATGTCAGGAGAGACGAAATACTTGGGACTAAACCTGGACTCAAAGCGCACCTGGAACAAACATC
The DNA here is from genome assembly GCA_944452925.2 of Chrysolina oricalcia. Lineage (NCBI taxonomy): Eukaryota > Metazoa > Arthropoda > Insecta > Coleoptera > Chrysomelidae > Chrysolina > Chrysolina oricalcia. The sequence goes on from OX101815.2 coordinate 60,207,420, forward strand.
CGATAAAAGTGCTGATAAGAGCAAGGACATCATTAATGATGGCCAGACGCTCCTTTGGCAAAGCTTGGGACTTGGACCCAAACAGTGTATCTGGCTTTACACAGCAATTGTAAGGCCCTCGATATCGTACGGAGCCCTGCTGTGGTGGCCGAAGTTAGAACAAGTGACAACCACGGGGAAGCTGGTCAAGCTCGGAGTCACTGATGCTAGAGTGCCTCAGGCAATACTCACGGAAAAATAATGATGATGAGCTCAACCGACCAGCTATCGAAATACTTGAACTATGCCGAGACTCTCTCAGGAAGGTGGTAGGACTGATGAGAGGCCACTGCCACCTGAGAAAACACCTGCAACTGTACATCAAGAGTCCACACAATGCAGATTTTGTGATGACAAAACAGCCTCCCACCTAATGTTTGAATGCGATGCTCTGGCTCGCATGAGGATGGGTATCTTTGGACACTGTCGTCCCGCAGGAAAACTTTGTGAGGAATCTCAAAGGATCCGAAGTACTCACGAGATAGACCTGATAGCGGGGTGCAGAAATGATCTATACAGAACTTTTTTTTTCTTTTCTTTGGTGTTTTGGCATCGACCGCTATGGTCATTACCCACGTGTTCTGGATAGGTCTTGTTACTAACTCCATGCGCCACCTCAGGAGCAGCACTGTTAACTGGAACGCAACAGTGAATCGTGCAGGACTCACCCCAGTTCAGTCACTAGATTTGAATAATTTAATCGGTCAAATTAAATTATAAAATCCCAGCCGCGACTGGGGCTCGAACTCCGGACCTTTCGACCCAATCTATACAGAACTATCTGCATTCCAGCCACTGGCTAGCCCCGCCATCTAATAATGATAATTAAAAAAAATAATATTATAATTATTGAGGAAACGAAACGAAAAACTGAGCATGTATATTTTTTCAACCCTCTCTTGGTCATGCATACATCAAAAATGGAAATTTTCGATCTCCTTCTCAAGAGAGACCAGGCAGCAAATAATTATTTTACATTACAAAAAAATCTAAACAATAATTAACCAAATATTTTTCAAGATTTGAATTCATCAAACAATTGCTCCGATTTGAGTAATTTTTATGGAAAAAGTTATACAAACCTATCTTTCGTATGAACTTAACCGATTTTTTTATTCCAACACAATTATGCTTGAGGTAATCGAATATTACTCAAACCAAAATACTAGATTCAAACATTATTTTTTTTCTGTGTAGAGTTAAATTTTTGTAAAACAATTACTCAATTTGTTATTCGATTGAGAGCAAAGGGGGTCCCTAGAAGATATTAGGACTCCACTTATCATCCTTTATTATTGTTTGGAAATATCCATTGTGGCCCGTAGGATTCTGTGCCACTGATGCAATAACTGCGTATCTCTAAATAACACATCTGGAAGCGTAACACGGTATTTATTCATGTAATATTTCAGCTGTAAGACGTATAATTAAGCAAGCAAGGTATCATTAGGGTAATTATTGTATTCAAATGAGGCTCCAGATTCAACTACATGTAGGTAGAGCTTTGTTGTGGATGCCAATGAGAAAAATCAACATTATGATTTATTTAAGTTTATAGGCGTAAAGGAATGTTATCTATTTAATGTCTCATTAGAAATTCAGGAATAAACTTCGATAGTGGCTGGAATTATTTAGGTAGATTCAACATATTTCCATTAAGAATTTATTACTATAGCAGCTGATGGAATGACAATTATTATCATCAGTAGTTTGAACAAAACTACGATAAATCCTAACAACTGGCATGAAATGGTCAAATTTGACGAGTTCGAAATAACGTTTTCCATTCAAATTTTCACAAAGTGGAAAATCTGAGGCGAATATCTGACAGAAAACAACTACTTCCCTATCTACGTACATTGGACAGACATTGGACGACTCTCGACAAACATTTAAGCAACCTCCCGCAAGAAACTAGGATGCTAGTGCATCCTATACAAATCAGCAGAGCCTATCCTCAAATTGTTTTTCTTCCTCTTTCTAGTATCTTGCCTCTCATTAGTACCAGGGTAGGTCGGACAACTTCAAGGTCGTCCTGTCCCAGCCAAAATAAAATTTAAAAAACGCTGCTTGATAATATTTTGTCAGATATCTGCCAGATAAGGTTCAATTTCCGACGTGGTATTAGTCAGGGAATGAATTGTTTTCTGCCAGATATTTGCCTCATACTTTTTACTTTGTGAAAATTTTGGAAAAATGAATTGACTTCGTCGAATTTATTCGTTTCATTTTTCACTTTTTGAACTTTGTTTAATTTCTCCCAAATACTTGTGATAATAAACTTTCAGTTTTTCATAACTCAAGTTCCACTTCAGTTTTCTTGAACTCCAGTACCTTTTCATATTTTTCAATTCTCTGTAAAGATTTATGTTTTGAAAAACTTGTTCATTGAATAGGTACAACCAAATTTAAATTTAAGACAGTTATGGATTCATTCGATTTGATTATTTATTGTATTTCATTCAATGATTGGATATTTTGACCAGAGTTATTCCCATTTGATTCCAATAACAGGTAATTGAATCGAAAAATGATAATGATAACAATAATAATAATTCGTCAACTACTTTGGTACAGTTTTGGGACCGTTGCTATTCATTATCTATATGAATAATTTGTTCAAGATAAATATAGCTGGAGTAATATATAGTTTTGCGGGCGACACTGTTTTATTATATACTGCAGAAACATGGAGTGATCTAAAGCTGAAAATCGAACTCGACATGACAACCATAATAGAATGGTTCAACTTCAACCTGCTAACTATCAATTTCGAAAAAACCATGTTCCTTCCTATCTGTAGATACAAAAATAGTCTTCCGAATTACCGTGAATTAGAAATTCCAAACAATGATGCCAGCAAGTCCATTAAAATAAAATTCACGAATAGTATTAAATACCTCGGAGTAACTCTTGACTGTCACTTGAGGTGGAACTATCATGTATAGCTAAAACTCTCAGATCACTTTTAGGACGTTTCAAGTATTTAACAAAAATTTTAGATCTAACACATCTTAAAATGTTGTACTATGCTCTCATTGAGTCTAGATTGTTTTACGGTATACTTGCTTGGGGAGGAACTACAGATATATACCTCGAAAAACTAGAAGTACTTCAGAATTTTTTTTTGAAAATAATACTCCGAAAAGAAAGAACTTACCCAACTGAACAAATATACCGGGATATATCTGTGTTAGACCTCCGTCAAACATTTTTTCTGACAACACTAATATACACATTTAAAAATAAAAAAAACTTCGAAATCGTCTCCCATTTGCATTCGACAAGAGCTAAAGAAAAAAATAAATTTCAAGTTCCCAATACTCAAAAAACTATTGGACAAAAATCTTTCATGTACCTGGGCCCCCGATTCTACAATTTCATCCCAGAAACAATTGCAAAAACAAATTCATTATACCGATTCAAAAAAGCAGTCAAATTCTATTTGTTCTCGAATGATAGAAATTTAATATCTCACTTTTTCTGTGCCTTGAGCTTTCAGAGTAAAATCTTTTCCACTATTATTGTTCTCTATCATCATCTTCCTTATAGTTCATAGTTCTTATCATAAGTTAATTTTTATTGACCTTTCTGTATAATTCTACCACATTTCAATTCAAATTCATATATTCATTCTATACCGGGTGATTCTCCAAGGTGGCTCACCCCTATAACTTTTTTATTATTGAAGATAGAAAAACGAAATTTGGGGGTTGTGTATTATAGTTCAATTTACATTTTTTGACATATTAACTTGCTTTATCGTACTTCCGGTTCGACCGGAAATGAGCACAACTTTCGATTTTTAAATGGGACATCCTATATATTTTTACTTATTTCGATCGAGAATGACATTCTAAATCCAACAACACCTCACTTGTCAATATTTGACAAATGAAGTAATTTTTATTTCAATTTTTATTTTTCGATCTAGAATGCCATGGATCGTGTGAATCGCCTCATTCTTGATCAAGTAACATGGGAAAAGTACGACTTTGAGGCTTTTGAATTCACAGTCGCTGTAAGAATTATTCAAAAGTCTCAAATATGAATTTTTCCAGTTAACGTGAATTTTTCAAATGGAAAGGGGGTGGCTCGTCGGCTTTTTGTGAAAGATCATTTTCTTACGAATAATTTGATACCCCACACTTTCACTTTATTTTCACTAATTCGAGCTGCATCAGATGCATTCTTTTTTGCTTCTCCGTAAATTAGCAACATGTCAATTTTCTCGTTTCTAGTATAATTTTCCATATCAAATTATGAACTATGCAACAAAAGAATTTTTGAAAGTGACAGCATATTCATTGGCCTATTTGTTTAGGTATAGTCCTAGCAACAGCTTCAATTGTTTGTCACGAATAACTAGAATAACAGGACTCAGTGCATACCGAATACGTATTATTTGTAATTGGGTATGGTCGCTTCTTGCAATCGCTCACAGAAATAGTGAAAATAAAGTGAAAGTGTGTGGTATCAAATTATTCGTAAGAAAATGATCTTTCACAAAAAGCCGACGAGCCGCCCCCTTTCCATTTGAAAAATTCACGTTAACTGGAAAAATTCATATTTGAGACTTTTGAATAATTCTTTCAACGACTGTGAAGTCAAAAGCCTCAAAGTCGTATTTTTCCCATGTTACTTGATCAAGAATGAAGCGATTTACACGATCCATGGCATTCTAGATCAAAAAATGAAAATTGAAATAAAAATTACTTCATTTGTCAAATATTGACAAGTGAGGTGTTGTTGTATTTAGAATGTCATTCTCGATCGAAATAAGTAAAAATATATAGGATGTCCCATTTAAAAATCGAAAGTTATGCTTATTTCCGGTCGAACCGGAAGTACGATAAAGCAAGTTAATATGTCAAAAAATGTAAATTGAACTATAATACACAACCCCCAAATTTCGTTTTTCTATCTTCAATAATAAAAAAGTTATAGGGGTGAGCCACCTTGGAGAATCACCCGGTATAGTATTAATAGCAATTAAGAATTAGATTATTTTATACGGTAGCGTCTGCTACCACTGTAACCACGGACAGCCATTAGGCTTTGTCATTTTTCAGTTTATTTGCAGACAGCTGAATAATTGTATGTGTAGTACTATTGTAAATTTGTGGATTTTGTACAATTCTGTAGTTTCTGTGAATAAACATTATTATTATTATTACTATAGGGTACACATGGTAGGTCAGATAAATGGCAGGTAAAAACTAAAAAAAATATATAAAATAAAAAGATAGAAACGATGTACAGATGAAAAATACCAGTCACAATAATTGAATAAAAACTCAAAGTCACTGCTTTTCATACAGAATTATGACAAAAGTAAACTCTGATGATTAATTTGGAAACATCATTCAGATACTCTTGGAGCTGTCAATCAATATTACACCAAGCAATAGAGCATAAAATGAGTGAGTTTTTAACAAAAATACTACCTAGTAGGAAGCTGACTATGCCTCACGTGGAAGACAGTCCGTAGTTATATTCTGTTATGTTTTCGACTAGCAACTGTCATTTACTAATCTGTTATAAACAATTAAATAACAAAAACGTGTTTTTTTCATTGGTCATAAAATGAAAACTAATAGAACAATCTGGTTGCTCCAATGGAAAGAATTGTAGATAATTGAAATACGAAAAAAAGGGATGCTTTACCAGAAACCAGAAAATTTTACGATTTTTTCAAAAATTCTCAACTCCGCTATATTTCAAGAAGTAGAATCGGCCTTCCTCATGAAAGTATTGACTCATGTATACTTTATGTGTGCACCAAACATGCGCTGTCGTATCATTAATTTTGGCACAAGATTGTATTTATTTCGATTTAGGTAATCTTGTGCGTTAATTAACGTATCTGGATTTGGTACATTCTCACTAACCCTAGTTGACCCCTTTCTACCTGATGTCTTAATGTCGCTGCTATCCTTTGTTATTTCAGAATTGCTTATTACCGTAATTGGGTTAAGCATATTTTCGATAACTTTAATTGACACCTTTTTGCCTGCTGTATTAATGTCGTAGTTCTCTTTTGTTATTTTAGAATTTCTAAGAATGGGATTCCATATGCGATTGAGGTTAACAGCTTCTTCCTTTCTGTTGAAATTATCCGTGTGTTTGTGGATCTCTTTTGCGTCCCGTACAAGTCGGCTATGGTATCCCCGGTCCTCAAACAGAATCTAGTGGTTTCCATCACTGAGTGGCAGAACACGCGCTCGAAATTAGCCCATTTCTGTCTCCGATGGAGTATATGGGGTATCAATAAAATCCATACATTCAAAATTATATAGCCGATAAACGAGTCCAGAGACCTATGCTGATATTGATGAAAATATTTTGGTCTCGACAAGCCGTACATTAAATTGAAAATTCAACCGATTATTTTACAAAATACACAATATTCATTGAAAAAAAAAACAGCATTTGTCTAAGAAACTTGGACCGTTTCTTTTTACTCACCCTGTATACATGAAATAACTATGTTCTCAACACTGAAGAGTGTTTGATTTATATACAGTGCGGCTTTTTTTATTCCCCTCCCCGTTAACTTTCGAACGGTTAGACGTACAAACACAAAAAAAATGTTTGGGGGGTTTTACCTATACTATTTTTTGGAAAATACGGTGACTGCTTGACAAGGGGTGCTGGGGGAAGGGGAGATCAACTCATAAATTTTGAGTTGAGAAGATAATTCTATTTTCTTTACAACTATCTAATTTTTTTTTGAATTTCGTTTATATTGTTTTTGCAATTCAAATTCGAAACATCAAATATTACACTAAGTAATAGAGCATAAAATGATTGAGTTTTTAGCAAAAATACTAGTAGGAAACCGACTATCACATGAAAGACAGTTCGTAGTTATATTGTGTTATGTTTTCGACTCGCAACTGTCATTTAATAAATTGTTAAAAACATTTAAATAACAAAAAATGTGTTTCTTTAAATTGTTTTTTGAATATAAAATAAAAACTGATGGAGCCATCTGGTTGCTCCAATGGAAATAATTGTAGATAATTGAAAAACAAATAAAATGTAATGATTCAAAACCCTTTCGAATCATTAGCAACGGAGAAAAACTGGAAAATCCGGAAAATTTTGCGATTTATTGAAAAATTATAACTCCGCCATTTTTCAAGAAAGTATTGAATAATATATTCTTCATGTGAGTACAAAACAGGCGCTGTGGAATCTTTAGTTTTGGCAAAATTGCAATTTTAGCATCCAATTAGAGCATCCAGACAATCCGCAGGATGGTGCAAAAAAAATCGAATTGCAATTGTGCCAAAACTAATCATCCGTCAGAGCATGTTTTGTGCACACACAAAGTACACATGATTCATTACTTTCATGAGAAGGGTCAACCCAATACTTGTTATGTTATGCATTTGTGTTTTTATTTATATTTATCCACAATCACCTTATAATTGAAGTTTTATCCACACTTATGAACCGTATAAAGTACCACTTTATCCACTAGTGGAATAATGAAATTACTTTATTCCACAAGTGGAATAATGGAAAATAAATAATTGAATATCAATCACATTTTACTTATTTTCACCAACCTCACAAATGTTTACAAATGGAGTCAATAAACAATCGAAAATACATAGCAACCATTCAACACCTCCCGTTATTTTTGTATGTTATTTCAATGATTTTTGAGTAGGTGACAGCCGCTGTAAGAGCAAAACGTCAAATAATTTTGTGATGAAAAATTTCCGCGATTCTATATTGCGATTCTGAATTGCATGCGTTTTTAGATACATTTTATTTGCTTAAGAAATTTAAACGCTCGAGCTTCGCTCTCGCGTTTAAACATTCTTGCGCAAATAAAATGATATCTAAAACACTTATACAATAAATAACTATTATTGTCACTTCAACGAGACTATCTCTAAATTTTATCATTCACCATATTTATTTATTATGTTAATGTTTACCATGTTTTCCTCAAAGCAAGTGTTGAATCACTTATTTAGTAAACACATTTATTCATTGATATTTATATTTTTATCCAATGTACCTACGTTAATTTATTCCTTGAATAAGTGTTATTTGATTTGATTTGATTGAATTCGTCGGTAATTCTCATCGGAGAACTCACACTATTTGGTTTAAAATTAATCGAATTGTATTTTACTTTGTTCACCCTGTCGTTGAGCACAGAACGAAAAAATAAAGACGAATTCAAGGTGACATTGTACCATCATTGAGGGTCAACACCCAGAATTGTTTAAAATTCTGAGCAGAAAGCTTCACTTTTCAACTTTGACACCCTGTATCTCGAAAACTAGTATGCCGATTTTTTTGTGCCCATGTACACTTTTGCCAAGGAAGTCAAAATCTTATATATCAAACCAAAAATGCAGGGAATTAAAGCGACAGCAATTTTCCATAAGGTTAGTGAGGGGTCCTTTATTGAACTCAGTATCAACTGGATGTAGACGTCATAATATACATTCAAAATGTTTGATGTTTATTAAACTTAACTACAGATACGAATTTAACGTCTTGAATCAACTATATCAACAAGATTTGAATTTATTTTTCTTTTTTAATCTAATGGCCATTTTCCGCCAATTCATCGTAATATTGAAGTGATATCGCTTGAACAATATCGCTTTGTTATTGATAGTACATCATTACTAAAAGTGCGATTAACAAGAAAATATCATACTTATTTCGTAACCTCTTTTCAACATTATATTCAATCGTATGGCATAAATGAGATACATAAATAATATCATATTGATTTAATTTTTCTATGTTCATGCATAAAACAAAACATTATTGAACTGTAATTATTTTATATTATTGTCAATCATATTTTTTAAGTACATACTGGGATTACAACATTACATTCGTCCAGTAGATGGAGCTGAAATCGAAAAAGTTTAATATTCGAATCGAACAATTCGAATGTAGTGAGGACGGTGTAGGGATGGATTCATACACATATTCCTGTCTTTTCAGTTCAAAATAATAATAACAATAATAATTACAAAATAATATTTATTCACTACCAAATATGAAGAATAATAGTTCACAAAATCAATAAAATTCAAAACGAAAATGAATTATTACCCGATAATTCAGAACTGAATTCTAATAATAAAATGAAGGACATTCGTCTCCTAAAATGTATTTTGTGGGTTTGTAACCTTCCACAGTCTGAAAATGAGTTAATGTGAGATCAAGATAATCTATAAAAGTGTAAATGAGTAAATTGTATATTGTGCAACTGGAAGATATCCTACTTTGAAGTAAAATTTACAAACTCGAAGTTTATCAAATATAATATCCAAATTGGCTCTTCATGTGGCGGTAGTGATCAAGTCAGCGGTTGCAATAGTTTTTTAGTAGAATGTTGCTATCATTCAAAAAAGATTTACAGCTTATTCATAAGATTGTTAAAACATGTAAGTGTCATTCATATTACGAAGAAGTACTGATTTTACATAATCTAAAGATTTTTGGGGAGACTTAGTTTATTTATCAACTGAGGAAGACGTTCCGGTACGCCCAATAAATATCTAAAAACTTTAAAAAAGGTTAAAAAAACTGAAAAAATTCGTGAAATTAGACATGTGAATAATCCAAAAGAGATACAAAATGATGATGAATGATGAACCAGAAAATCGAACCTGAAGCCATTGCCGATAATGAAAATAATGAAATTTTTCAGTTTAAAACAGAAGAATAGATGAATTCTGTTTGGTTACTGTAAAGAAACACCCTTGTCATTTTTTCTGTATATCAATCAAATTTAGTCGAACAACAATGGTACTTCTACTCAGTCAAGGCTTCATGAATGATCCTCAACCAATAGGAATATAATCCAGGGATTTATCAGACTCAGAGGGTATATAAAGTGTTAAGATCATAAGCTATATGTTGCCAATTATTGGCCAACGGATATGTCCTTTCGAAACCTATTCGCTTCACAAATCATAACAAAGAAAGGATTTCAATACTTCTTGAGAGTGAGTTATTTTTCATTTTTACTAGCACTTTCCATAAAATGAGATTTATAATTCGAGAAACATTATGTAAGTATCAATAAATCGCCATTTCCATTCGGAGGACTGTTGATTATGAAGCAATATTTCCCAGAAAAGGCTATTAAGTATGGATTGAAACTATTCAACCTGGGTTGTGGAAATGAATATATACCTACCTACTTGAAATTTGAAAATATATTTTGTGTTGTTTTTGTCTGATAAACTTTTATATTACAGAAAAAGACCCATTGCTCATGATTTTGATAGTAGGTTATCGCTGGCTACCAAACTTGTAGGTAAAAGAACTCATTATATCATAATTTTTCAGCCACTTAGAAAAAGTACTTATAACTGACGAAATCAAAAACAAAAGTTTGCGCAAAGATGATATTTGTTCAATACAGAACGATCTCGTAATCTGTATCATTTAGTGGAAGGTTAAATAGGATATTTTCGGTCTCAGTACCAAATTCCGCCAAACACGGTATCAGTGAGTCGAAATTACCAACTTAATGAAAGCAATATCGAAATAAAATATATTAACAAATTTAGATGTGCAATTGATGAACCAGATGCAAAATTAAACAGCATAATAAAAGAAAAGATTCTGTAGATGTTTCTGTTGTATCTGGCTACAATTAGCTACTTAGAAAATCACTGAAATTGTAAAAATAAATAGCACTAGAACTTATTTTAGATTTAACGCTAGTTCCACAATATATTTATTCTAAAATAAAGAGCTCATCAAACAATCACAACTCTTACGTGTGACCCAAGAACAAGATACACCTCAATCAGTTATAAAAGATCTTTGAATACAGTCCATCGTCTCTAAAAGAAGGAAATGCCGTGAGAGTCAAGAAACATTGTAACCCAATTTTTCAGTAGTAAAATGTACCTACTTAGGTAAACCGGATGACCCGGTATAGAATTACCTTTACATTGATATATCACAATCATACTTTCAATCCATTGGCGTGAGGTCTGGTGACCTTGGGGGCCAACAAACTGGGCCATGAGTACCAATTAGTCTGCATAAAACTTATTGTGTAGAAAGTTTGGCCATGAATTATTGTTACTTATATGATATTGTTCAATCTTCCACAGCATACTTTCATGAAACGGTTCAGTTACGAGGGGAACACAAAAAGTATTTTTTTTATAAAATGTCACTTATATCAGTAGATTGTGAATTGAAAGTATGATTGTGATATATCATTGTAAAGGTTATTCTATACCGTGAAATGTTGGTCGCAGCATGTAGTTTAATTAAAACCAGTCATTACCAAAAGAGTTCACTTTTATTCTTTAGCAGAGTAACAGTTTACATTCGAGAGTCAGAACATATACTAATCATTAATCATTCCCGAAAAATTGGGGTTTAATCGAAATTGGTTGGTCATCACTTTTAATCTAATTGTTTATATATTTGAATGGCAAATAGTTCAATGTACTGAAATGTTGCAGAAATACATAATTAGGTCGGTGTAAAGCTACGATGAGTTTAATGACACTGCAACGTTTCTGTACGTATAGTTGTTGAGTAGACATAATTTAAAACATTTGGAATATGAGATAAATGTTCTAAATCTTTATCACATCTCCCTCGGTAAAAGAAAAAAAGAAAAAAATTTACAGTTTTTCTTTTTTTTTTTTTTTTTTTTTTTTTTAACTAAATCTGTCGTTAATATAATAGTACACTTGATAATATATAATCACTTGTAATAGGGTTTCACTCTGTTTTTATGCACTGTCATTTCTTTATTGTCCACTTTGATCACTATATTCGGGTGTTCGTCTTTTATCACTGAATAAGGACCTTTACAAAGTTCTTGCATTTTATTAGTAACATTATTTTTGACTAAAACTAAATCATCTACTTTAAACTTACTACCGGGATTACAGGACTTATCATATCTATCTTTTCTAATTGTTTTTGATTTCAACAAATTATTTCTTGCATCGGCACAAGCTCGCTGAAGACGGTGTTTCAGTTCTAGAGGGTAATTATCAAAAGTATACAGGGGATCAATATTTTCACCAATGTTAGAGGGTAGTTTTGGTAAATGTCCGAAAACTAGTTCGTATGGAGAATATTTTGTTTCTGTATGTACAGTTGTGTTGTATGAAAAACACCAATAGGGTAGCCACGTGCTCCATGCAGTCTCAAATTTAGATGTTTGCATTCTTAAGTACGCGCCTAGATGTTTGTGTGAGTTTTCTAGAGAACCTATTGTCTGTGGGTGGTATGCACACGAATTGAGTTGTTTTATATTAAGTAATTTAGACATTTCTGAGAATACTGAATTCATCAATTCGGTACCTCGGTCCGAAAGAATTTGTTTTGGAATACCGTATCGTAAAACAAAATTATTTATGAGTGATTTTGCTACGGTTACTGCTTCCTTATTCGGTAGTGCATATGCCTCTACAAATTTTGACAAGTCGCATTGTAATGTTAGAATATATTTATTGTTCTCAATGTCTTGCTCGATAGGGCCTACTAAATCTAGGGATATTTTCTCAAACGCATATGATGCCGTTGTTGTTATGTTCAGGGGTTCTATAAATGGAGTAGAGTGTTTGTACCTTTGGCAGTCGTCACAGATTTTTTCAAATTTTTCTACGTCATCATACAGTCCCTTCCAGTTGTAGTACCTTTTAATGTTGTTAAACATTCTATTGATACCTGCGTGTCCTCTCGTATGCAGAATGTGGAAATCATTTAAAATTAATTGTCTAGTTGCTGAATCATTAATGTTATGGCAATTGTTTATGAATGTTATTTTTGTTTTCGACTTCTTGAAGATTTTTGAAATTTCTTTGATTATATCTGCAGATAAATTGTTATCTTTATTAATAAATAATTCTGGAATATTTTCCTGTCCGGACAGTTTTTGACAGTCTTTCAACATCTCTCGAAGGTCTGATGCTGAGCAAGTATCTGTCTTAACTAAATATATAATCTGCAAGCTTGCGTCATAAATCAAATAATCGTTAATGAACTTAAATTGTTTTTCTGACTTTTGTAGTTTATTGAATTGTTGTGAGCTCAATATCTTCAATTCAGTTACATTGTAAGGTTTTTTCAGAACCTCGACGATTCCGGGGTGATCAGTCCTAGTATCATCGTCTGCAGTCAGGTTGTCCAGCAATGTCTTTGTTCGTGAACGTGTTATAACATTCACAGAGGCATTAATTTTCCTAGACATTTCTTTCAAGTCGTCAGATGGTATTTCTACTCTAGAAAGAGCGTCTGCAATGTTCGAGTTTCCCTTAACGTACTGTACTACATAGTTATATTCATCTAGAACAAGTCGAAATTTTGTCAGTCTACTGGACGGTTGATTTAAGCCATACAAAAATATGAGCGGTCTATGGTCGGTCTGTATTATGAACTTCCTCCCGTATACGTACTGTCTATAGTGTTTAGTCCCCCAAACTACGGCTAAAAGTTCTAGTTCTATGATGCTATAGTTTCTTTCTGCCTTATTTAAGGTTCTACTGGCATATGCAATTGGTTTATTGTTTCCGTTACAAAGTACTGCAGAGATAGAGATTTTGGATGCATCAGTTTTCAAAATAAAAGTGTTTTCCGCTGAAAAATCTGGGTACTCTAGAATTGGAGGTGATATTAACCTTGATTTCAAATTTTCAAATGCTTCTTGACATTCCTCTGTCCAGATAAATTTTTCACCTTTCCTAGAAAGTTTGTTCAAAGGTGATGTTATTTGAGCGAAATTTGGAATAAACGACCTGTAGTAATTTGCAAAAGCTACAAATCGTTTCGTTTCCTGTGCGTCTTTGGGTACTGGATATTTTTGTAATGCCAGAATTTTTGAGGGGTCCGGAGACACTCCTGACGGTGAAATTTTGTGACCTAGATAAAGAATTTCTTTTCTGAAAAATTTACATTTGCTCGGATTAAGTTTTAAATTAACTTTTCGCAATCTGTGTAAAACTTTCGTTAAATTTTTGTTGTGATCCATCAAACTATTTCCCAGAATAATAATGTCGTCCAAGTATACAAAACAGCATTCGAAATTCAAACCTGTCATAGCCATGGTTAGGGCCCTTGAGAATACACTAGGACTTACTTTCATTCCCATTGGCAGTCTTGTCATTTGATATTGTCCCTTATTTGTGGTAAAAGCTGTATACTCTCTACATGCTGGGTCTAGTTCAATTTGGTAATACCCTTGTGCTAGGTCGAGATGGGAAAAATAAATTGCACCAGAAAGTAAATCTAAAATTTCATTAATATTTGCTATTGGAAATTTTTCGTCTTTTAAACATTTATTTAGTAGTCGATAGTCAATAACAACTCTCCACTTGCGTTCACCATTTTTGTCCGCCTTTTTGGGTACTACTAGTAGTGGTGATGACCATGGAGATTTAGCAGGTTCAATTATTTTTCCGTTTAACATTTTATCAATCTGTTTTTCGATTTCTAGTTTCTGTGATTGTGGAAGTCTGTAAGGTTTTGTGTAAACAGGGGTTGTGTTTTCTTCGAGTTGAATCGAATGTTTATAAATGTCAGTAACTGAAAGTATGTCATTGGGTAAGTGGAAAACGTCCGCGAATTTTGCACATATATGGTCAAGCGCTCGTTTTTCCTCCCCATTTAGTCCGTCCGAAGGAATTGATTTTAAAACTTCTTCCACTCGTTGAACGGATGAGATATTCATGTCGCTGTAAGCAATTATTTCGTACAATTTAGCATCATCAATTTTCGGTTCAAAATTCCTAATTTCCACCGGTTCTTCTCGAGTGTTCAAAATTTTTATTGGAATTTCATTTTTGTCGACCGGTTTTGCAATAGATCCGGCAACAAAAACGCCACTGGCAATTTCTTGTGGAAGTACTATGCATTCAAAATTTGCCTTCACTTTGAAATACTTAATAATTTCACAGCGGGGGGAATTCTAGTACTTTTACTGAAGTCAGATTCTATCGGAAGTGTTAATTTATTATTATGTACTGTGAAAGAAAACTCAAAATTTTGAAGAAATCTGCGCCTAAAATTCCTTGTATGTTATTGTCAAATGATTCAATTATAAAGAATTTATGTGTAAACGTATATTTGTCGACTTGCAAAGGAACGTTCAATGAGCCTAGCGTCGTCGTTGACCCTGAAACTCCGTCTATTTTTATTTTGTCTGTGTAGTCTATTGTATACAAGTGTCTGTTTACATGTTTATGAAAAATTGCGCTAATTGATGCACCTGAGTCGAGGAGTAAATAAATTTCCTGATTATTGTAATTAAATTTAACATAATTTAAACCGTGTATACCAAAAATGGAATTATTTTTCGCCCTATTGGCCTCGAAAAAATGTTCGCTCCTGTGAGCTGCTTTGACTTGATGCCTCACTTTCTACGTCATTTGCTACGAACATAGTTTGTCTTATATTGTCTTCTCTTGTATTTTGAGTTTGTCGAGAACGATCATTTGATGGGTTCTGTGATAGACGGCCTCTATAGTTATTTTGTCTGTTATCACCATTGAATCGTCCTCTGAAATTGTTGTGGTTAGGTTAGGTTAGGTTAGGTTAGGTTTCGATATGTGTTGAAGTTTCGTCCTCTATACCTATTGTTAAAATTTTGGGAAAGTTGGTGATTTTGTCCATTTCTAATGTGAAACATAGTCGGTTGTTCTTGGTTGTCTTGTGTAAATTCGTCTTTTGCTCCATTAATTGCTTCTGTCAGTGTACTGTAATTCCGCGCTTTTATTATAGTTCTTAACTCTGTATTGTTTATACCCTTTGCAAAAACGTCAATGGCTATTTTTTCATTCTGTTCCCTGAAAATCTCAATTGAATTTTTATTGTCGCCGGCCTGAGCTAAAGTAAGGTCTGACATTAGTATTTCTATTGATCTCCCGTATTCATCGATATTGAGGTTACCTTGTTTTACATTTTGTAATTTAGCAGAAAGAGTTGGTGCTGATTGCTTTGGTAAAAAGTTAGTTTTTAAATCTCGTATTAAATTTTCATGGTTGGTATAACTAGTTTTCATTCTAATTTTATCTCTGTGAGATATGCAAACTTTAATAACATAATTGATTAGAGATTGTTTGCCTACCGTGTCTAAAGCTGAATCGTACAATTCTATACCCTCTATTAACTGATATACGCCTTCATTTGTGCCGTTTAATTTTGGCAATAGGTTAGCTGCTGTTTTAAAATCAAATTTTTGTTCACTCATGATTAAGTCTGTAATTATACCTATTTCTATATTAGTATCAACATCTACTTTACTAGTTGACTTTGACCTATCATCCAAAATATTCCTAATTTTAGTGGATATTTTTTCTATCCTATGTAAATATATTTCTACCTGAATAATTTCATCTTTAGGTGGACTGCTATCATTAAACTTATGTACTAATTTATTAATCACTGAATTAACATTTTCAAACCTCTGGTGCCGTCTCTGCGTAGCTGGTTGATCTCGTTTGTCGTGAGAGTCTTTGCGAAGGTTTTCTTCAAATTTCACCAGTTGTTCCTCCGCCTCTGCAAACTGCCTCAGAACGTCTTTGCTGCTCATGAGCCCTGGACACTATCGTACTCTTCATTCTTTTCTTCTCTTCAGTTTGAGTCAACACACTCACGAGATCTTCGAAGTTCGCTTAATGCGATTTGCCGTTCCATTGATTTCTTCATACCTTCTCGCATTTTTCTCCAGATGAAATATACGATGACAACTACAATGAAGATTAAAATTGGGACTATCATTGCGTCGGTGTGATTAAATGCGGTAGAACTTGATTGGTTCGCATTATTTGATCCGGTGCCAACAGCTTGTATCTGCAGTCTTTCTTCGTTTGTAACTTTTGATCCACACATTTTCAAAAAGTTCGTTTTCTTCTACACATTGATTGGACTGGCAGGATCGCCATGAAATGTTGGTCGCAGCATGTAGTTTAATTAAAACCAGTCATTACCAAAAGAGTTCACTTTTATTCTTTAGCAGAGTAACAGTTTACATTCGAGAGTCAGAACATATACTAATCATTAATCATTCCCGAAAAATTGGGGTTTAATCGAAATTGGTTGGTCATCACTTTTAATCTAATTGTTTATATATTTGAATGGCAAATAGTTCAATGTACTGAAATGTTGCAGAAATACATAATTAGGTCGGTGTAAAGCTACGATGAGTTTAATGACACTGCAACGTTTCTGTACGTATAGTTGTTGAGTAGACATAATTAAAAACATTTGGAATATGAGATAAATGATCTAAATCTTTATCACAACCGAATTGTAATTTTCAAAAATATATATACTTCCCATTTGAAATATAAAAATTGGATGCGCTTCCGGTCAAACCGGAAGTGTCATATTTGGATTGATACTTACTAAATTGTACATTCATAACATCAAATCGAAGTACCAAATTTCAAACATTCATACAAAATAACAACGAAGATACAGGGGGGTAAATTGATTCCGGGTCACCCGGTATATTTTTCTGAAAAATCAATTTTTTTTAACATTATCTATAGTAACAGACTGTAGGCCTACCTCCTATCCTAGTCTGCTTTCGGTATGGTAAAATATTCTTGCATGTTTTGAGGTGAATCAATACTGTTACCTCTCTACTATTAATTGTGTTGTGAAGTTCACAATCATTTATACAGTGTTCGACTTTGTAATATTTGAACCATTAAGATAGATAATTGAAACAAAATGGAGTTGTAATGGGAACGAATTTTCACAATAACTTGAAATTTTAAAAGTGGCCAAATTTGCGTGCAACGTAAACAACTTCAAATTTAAGTTTTCTAAGTCCATTCCGAGGATATAAAAGATCGATACCGCTCTCTTTTCAACTATATTCACGATCGATTCATGTGTTTATTTATCTTGATTCATCACTTACAAAAAGAAATACGATTTCAATTTGACCTATATTCTATATCACCCAGTACAATGGCAGAGTTTTAAGAAGTATCAATCTAAGATTAAATGTATGACTTATGTATGACTACTTTGTAGAAATAGTGTTTAAAGCAGCCGTAGTGAAGGTTCAAAATCGACGGTCATTATGACCGCTATGGCACTCAAGGTGTTAAACAAAGCATAAATTCACAACTACGAACAATTTAGGTATAAATAATAGTTTTATACGAGAATAGTTTTAAGTTTAAAAACATTATTCTCAATAAAACCAGTTAGTAGTGACGCATATTGCAGTTTGATTGAATACATAAACAACGCAACTCGCTATTAGACAGAAAACTGTAGAAGACCAAAATATATTTCACTCATTTTCACAACTAGCCCATAATGAGCCAAATTCAATTTTCGATATTGCATTTTTATTGTTTAGAAACAGTTTCCACTAGGCACAAAACTAACATTCATTCAGGTACGCATAGCCTCACAACCTCTAACCAAATGGTCAAACTGGATGAAATGGTCGAAATGGAAGTCTTATCCACAGGTCGCGGTGCCGCCACCTGCTTTGATTGCTCATTGGTTGAATGTGTCACGTGGCACGGGTAGTGATATCTACCAAGGAATTATATTCTTGTGTCAAGAGGATTATGTTTCAGCATGAGCTAATGTGAGTGTTTTCTAGGATGACGAGTAGAATGTTTTCACTGCAAGCAAATTCATTTCAAGAGAATTTATGTAAAGAAGCAAACTTCTCAGTCAGTTTGAAATGGACGTATATTCATCTATTAGATATAATTATTCTTTTCAGAAGATTATTCTATTCAAATGTGTGTACACAGTGTGGAAAGTCTAACTGGAACAAATTCTGTAACTTGATAAATGAAGGTTTATCGCAAAATTCCTGAAACACTTCAAGTTTTATTTTCAATGGGGCATATTACAAAGAGATGTGTTCATCTTTTCAATTATCTGGGGGGTTGCAGCCACCCCCAACTTTTTTTTTAAATAAAATGGTAGGTTTATTGATTTTTTTTGGAAAGCTTGTTCAATTGCAAATACAACTCCATGTTTGTTTGTTACGTTTTATAAGCAATGTGTCGAAAAAAAAATGAAATAAGGAAATAGTTACTGAAATTACTTTAATGCAAGAAATGTTCAAACTGCTCTCCACCTTGTTGCTGACAATATCCCAATCGATAATAAATAGCATTCCGCAAATTTTGTAACACTTCGGGCGTTACTTGCCTAATTTCGTCCCTGATTCTTTGTTGAAGCTCGGCGATATCGTTAGGTTTAGTGGCATAAACCTTGCTCTTCAGATTTCCTAATAAAAAAAATTAATGGAGTCAGATCGGGTGATCTGGCTGGCCACTTAATTGGGCTCCTTCGTCCAATCCACCTATTTGGAAACACTTCGTGAAGATAGGTCAGTACATGTTGAGCAAAATGTGGTGGTGCCCCATCTTGTTGAAACCACAGCCGTTGGTCACATAAGTTGGGATCCAAAGGATTGGGGAATAAATTTACTAACGTAGGCATCAGTTCGTCTTGGAGCATATGCATGTATGTTTCGCCGGTTACGTTTCCATTGAAAAAAAAAGGACCTACTATGCGATCCCCAATAATTTCAGCCCAGACGTTTGTTTTTTGAGGCCTTTGGGTATGGCATTCACGCATCCAACGGGGATTTTCGTCAGCCCAATAACGGCAGTTCTGTCGATTGACGTGCCCATGTACTGATCGTCAAGCGTAAGGATGCCTCCGAGAATCGGTTGCGTAGTAGACAAAACCCTGGAGTGGGGCAGGAGCTCAATCGCTCTGCCTTATTAAACAGTAGTCGATCTTTGTCGCACATCTACTCACGCTTTCTATCGTTTGCGCATCTCAGAGGCATCCTTACGCTTGTCGACCTGTAATGTGAACGTCGACTCATCAGAAAACAGCACCCATTCCACAGCAATTTGTCCACCATCGATAGCAGCCATCATTCGTTCGCAAAATTCGAGTCTACGATTAGGATCATCTTCGTTAAGCTCGAGCAGGTTTTGCATCTTATATGGGTGCTTTTTGGCTGCTTTCAGAATTTTTAAAACGCTTGTGTGACTGACACCGTGAACGCGAGATATTTGCCTAGCTGGAGTAACAGGATTTTCTTCAACTTCCAACAATATGTTCAACTAGGCGTCCTCGTCGACTTTTAAACGATTTTGTCTAGGAGCATCCCTTGCGTGGCTCAACTCCCGATATCGCGCTTCAATTTTGCTAATCGTACTTCGAGTAATTGCAGGTAATTCTGGATGAACTTCAGTAAACAAATGAGCGACTTCAGCCTGTGTTCGACTTCTGTCCCCATATCCGATCATCGTTAAAATTTCGATCCGATGCGTCTCGGTTATATAGGGCATTGTCTTATTTTTCGGTTGTAAGTTACACGTTGGACTGCAAACACGTACCAACAAATCAATCACATCCAGTTCAAATTGACCAAAAACCTATCGAGCAGGTTTTTGCTTGGGCTTCTCCGGTAAGAAACAGTGTACCTATCTAAACATAGCAAAAAATCTTATACTGTCCACGTCGTAGTCAGGTATAATTTCAGTAACTATTTCCTTCTTTAATTTTTTTCCGACACATTGCATATAAAAACTAACAAACAAACATGGACTTGTATTTGCAATTGAACAAGCTTTCCAATAAAAACTTAATAAACATACCCTACCATTTTAAAAAAAACGTGGGGATGGCTGCAACCCCCCAGATAATTAAACAGATGAACACATCTCTTTGTTATATGCACCATTGAAAATCAAACTTGACGTGTTTCAGGAATTTCGCGATAAACCTTCATTTATCAAGTTACCGAATTTGTTCCAGTTAGACTTTACACACTGTATTTTTGATTGAAGAAATCTTTTTTCATCTTTGTGGTGCATTTTCATAAAATATTGTAATCCCTCACTTTCCGTGTTTTCCACCTGTGAATTTGTAACATATTTACCCTAAACTGAAACGTGTTTATAAACATCTTTTTCAAACCCCTTGCATTTTACGGTAATGCCGAATAGTGTGTACGTTCTGAAAGCGTTAGAAATGAACACCTGGGCTCTCCGAGCTCTGACAAAAGGTATTAACGACCACCAATATTGATCGCGACCACACACAGACACACCGTGTGATATCTCTATTATGTTCCGTGGAAATCGTTGTCAAAGTTCGTAAATTACGTCCTAGATGTACAGAACACGTCGTTATTCAACTCTGAATTGTGGAATGAGTTCCGAACAAAAGGACCGGGAATCGAAGATTTTACTTACAAGAGAGGAATGTGTGTTTGGTTGTAAAATTCGGGAGATATCCGAT
The DNA here is from genome assembly GCA_944452925.2 of Chrysolina oricalcia. Classification (NCBI taxonomy): domain Eukaryota; kingdom Metazoa; phylum Arthropoda; class Insecta; order Coleoptera; family Chrysomelidae; genus Chrysolina; species Chrysolina oricalcia. The sequence goes on from OX101815.2 coordinate 60,228,741, forward strand.
TTTTATGAGTATATCCGAATTGGTGTTGAATGACTTATAAAATGTTTGTTGAGGACCAGAATCACTTCGATGTAACCAAATTCTTTTGTCGGGTTATTTCGGCAGAGCAAGATTTTGTCATCATACTTGTTAAATGGAAATATATTATCGGCACTGTTTGTGTAGTTTTTTTTAGTGAAAATTGCATATAAACCTATGTTGAACTACTTGGTTTTAGAAATAGGAGTTGATTAAAACATTACCTCAGACATTTCTTGAGTTTTTTTTTACATTTCCGACAATAATCAATGTTGAAAGTTGTATTTGCTGATTGAAAATGTCCCAGAATGAAGAGGACCTCATATCACTTTAAGGATGAAAGTTTTTATACACATATCCTCTCAGATGAGTATTACCTGAGCTACGATATGGTGTTGAATGTGGTGAAATATAATCTTTTTCAGAATACCTTCATAAAAGCTCAACATTTCGACATGTAGTTTAGTATGTCATTTGACATCATATAGTTCAAAATATCAATGTCATCCACATCTTTGTAACTTCAAATAGGGGCGTACGGTAGATTTTTATCCCTATTTGCCCCTTCCTAACATTGCAGCTCCGTGACAGGCCGTGAGATCGAACCCAGGCCTTCTGGGTGGAAGGTAATGCTCTACTATCACAAGTGCCTGAAATGTTTGAATTTGTTTGGTGTGAAAACTCTTTGTAGGCAATTTTGTAATGAATGGTTACACATTCATCATAGAAATTGGTATAGGCTTTGATAACATTCTTGAATGTTTTTCGCCCAGTTTTACACTTTTGCTCAACTCCAGATTTCTAATATACGAAATAAAAAAAATGTAATGCTTCTTTCGATGGTAGTACTAAATCACTCTCCATTATTCGAATGAATTTAATTTTCATTAAAACTATTCAATAATTCGTAATAGAAAAATACTTAGAATTGTAAATTGCTATCCCTAACTAAATCAGGTACAAATTGAAAATGTTCAGTACCCGTTCAACATTAACTTTAGTACATGGTTTGGGATTGCAATATTTATTGTAGATGTTGGAAGTAATACGAAGACAATATTGTTTTATCGATATTGGTAAATATTATTGAACCATTATTGACCCAATATCAGTTAATATGATTTGTGGAATATTGGTGAAGTAATATTCAACCAATCTGCTATCAAACTTCAATCTTCAATATAGTTCTTTTTACACTGAAAAAAATGAATCCCGGGAATTTAAATGCAACTATTGTTATCATAACAAAAATGAAACGTTCTGAGAACAATCTGTACCTGAAATCTAACATGCCGAATCCGGTTAAAGTGAGTAAGTCGAATGAACAGGAAAAACGGAATGTATAGCAGTAATAAGGTACTTTTAACTTATACGGAATATTTTCTGTGGATATAGAATAATATTTTGTTATATTTACAAGCCACGACTGTAAAACATACGTTGGTCGGAACCATAGGTGCTACTGGAATAAATCACCGTGAATGTTACAGGAATATCTACTGAAATATAATAATTTTGTAAATATAACCCAACAAAATGTGTACGACTGACAGTATGAATACATTAAATTCAACAGGAAAGTGTTTGGTAGTTCTCATAGAAATTCAGATAATTTTACCGGAATAAATCTTGTTCAGCTAACAGTATTTTAATGAATGTAATATATTCCTGTTATCTCCACAATCCCCACTACTGTTCTAACAGCTCAGAACGTTGATTTTAACAGAATTCCTGTAAATCCCACGATTCAATTCGCTATACTCTGGGCAGTACTGATCGACAAGCGTAAGGATGCCTCCGAGAAATGGTTGCGCAGTAGACAAAACCCTGGAGTGGGGCAGGAGCTCAATTGCTCTACCTTGTTAAACAGTAGTCGATCTTTGTCGCACATCTTCTCACGCTTTCTATCGTTTGCGCATCTCAGAGGCATCCTTACGCTTGTCGATCTGTACGCTCCGTCGCGGTAACTCGATATTGATTCGTTCGTGTTGGTTGTTGCGCCATTTTTTCTGTGCAAGTGAAGTGATTTTGATTGTGAATTGTGACACTTATTAGAAAAATAATTATGTCGACGTAAAGTGCTGCTAATTGTAACTATTGGACTTAGATCAATTCCAAGATGGGGAAGAAAGACTATATACAGTAATTGGTGAACTGAGATCCGATGGTGGTAGCAGCCAAAGACGATGATGATGCCTGGCTATTTAAGAGGATGGAGTTTGGCCAATTACATCGAAACATTCAGAAGTAAGTGAATTTCATTATTTCAAATTGTTTGGCTATAAAGTGTCTGTCACTATAACAAAGTCCAATGAAGTAATCGTCAATCAACGCATAAGCATTAGGTAAGTGTTGCCAACCGTAGCGGTCATAAGCCAAAAATAATGTAAACTTGGCAATATTTGATATAAAAAATGGTAATAGTTTTGAATACAAAACAATAAATTGAGTAGAATACACAATGAAATACTCATAGGAATGTCAGGCATGTGACTGATATGATGTGATTTCCACTTTGTGAGACGACACATACCCACACATACCTAGTTCTAATCAAAATTAATCTGCACCGTTTCAGAATTAGAATTAAAAAAGCGGCATTATTTGTTTATATTGAATATGGTTGTTGGGGTTAGGTCTTCTTAAAGAAAAACCAGTATTTACTATTCTTTCATACCTGAAAATTATCAGGACGCAGTTGACAAAATAAATTATGATCTGAACAATATTGTTACCTGGTCCTCCGAACACGTTTTAAGTATAAATAGTAAAAAGACTTCTTTTCTAGTTTTTGGCCCAAGTAATGTTCGTTTGCAAATCAATGAAGTAATCCGAATAAATGTTGACGGAGAGCAAATTGCACCAGTAATCAAGGCAAAAAACCTTGGCCTGGTTTTTGATGATCAACTGCGATTTAAACATCATGTTAACATTTGCATCAGAAACGCTTATTTGAACATAAAATCAATTTTTCACAATCGCCATTATCTCTCAGTTGGCGTAAAAAAAATACTTTGCGAGGCTCTGGTATTATCTAAACTCGCCTACGGAGATGTAGTTTTTGGCCCCTGTATCGACACAAACGATTCTAGGAGACAAGTCGTTCAAAACTCTTGTATACGGCTTATTTGTGGTATTAGAAGACGCCAAAGAATTTCCCACAAATTACGAGATCTCAACTGGCTGAATATGTCGAACAGACGATACTTACACTCTGCATGTCTCTTTCACAAAATCATTAAACATAAACAACCGCAATACCTGTTTGGAAAAATTGTTCACCAAACTGATATCCATCAGGTAAACACTCGATTCAAACATAGAATTACAACACCACAACATCGAACCGAACTGTTCAAACGATCTTTCACTTACCAGTCATCAAAAATATGTAATGAAGTTTCCAATGAATTGAAATTAAAATCAATAGCAGCCTTCAAATCAGGTCTAAAATTGAAATTACTGGATCATCAAAACCAAATCTGAATTTCTCTGATAACTCCTGCCAATAAATAATATATATATATGTATATATATATATATATATATATATATATATATATATATATATATATATATATGTATATATATATAGATTTTCACTTATTATTATAAATCATATAATAATATCTGCATGTAAGTACATATTAATATTTTTTTTAAACTTTTTTTTTTATTACTTCTAACGGTTTGTTACTTCATTATTGTTATTTCTTTTTATTATTTCCTTACCTCGCTTAAGATGAAAAACAGAGACAGTGCTATCTGCAACCACAGATTGTGCTGTCACCTGATCTTCGGCATTTTTCTATCAACCTGGAGTGCTGTGCTCATATTACTCAAAAATGTATTTTATGTTTATCTGGTTGATGAAAATAAAGACCTTGATTATTATTATTATTATTATTATTATTATTTTTCTTTAAGATGACCTAACCCCAACAACGATATTCATAATTACATAGATGGTCGAAACTTCATCACTATTTGTTTATATCTCCGACTATGATATTTTATAATTTGTTAATATTTATGTTTTAAGAAAATGTAAGAAACGATATAGGTATATGTAGTGTTCGATATGATAATAAGCATTTTAAAAATGACCAACTCAAGTAATACTTGATTTACAGTGATACAGCAAACATATTTAGATCAATATTTGAATGGAGAGAAGCGAAGAGTACTCTTGTGTTATTTTTTAAACCTTATCATGCTCTTGAACTTATTAAATAGTAGTAGTGAATAGTAAAATATTGTTTTCTAAAGCAGTACTTCAGGTTCAGGGAAAAATTAGGGATATTTTAAATTGTAGAAGCTCGAAAGTTGATGATGCGCTACATTGTAATGAAAATTGGCTGATTGATATATTATTGATTTGCGTATGCATCAGAGTGCAGACAAATTAAAAAATAAAGAAATTTCGAAAACTATAGAGAACAATTTAATTGAGCCTATATAGATACGTAACTTTTACTACCCAGTATCTCTTACTGTTCAAGAGATTGGAACGTTGGCATAAATAGATCATTGAAACCTGTTTCTTTTACTTGTTATAGCAAACGATGTTACTCTGCTGAGCCTTCCACTACTGAAAGAGCTTATTTCCTCAATAGGGCACAAGGCTCGATTTCTGACCCACTGGGGAAAATGGAAGGCGCCAATGCATAGTGCTCCTACATCATCACCATCACCGAGCAGGGAACCATCCACAAGTATGGAAAAGACAGAACTCATGCATCACTCTTCTCGCAGGATACGACAAAATAAATGTAAGTGGCATAGAATTACGAATACCTACTTGAATTTGTTATATTTCACACAACAGGGCCGATTATTGTGATTATTTTTTATATACCTGTACTATATTGACTTTATCAAATAAAAAATGTAAATTTTATTATACCTTCTCAACTGTTTGAACTAAATATTAGCCAAATTATTAGTTATAAAAATAGATATAAATAAATAACACATAACATACTAGGACCCTTCTAAATTTTGTATATAGTATAGGTATTGGTTTTTTTAATAAACGAGTTTAAACTTGAACATTCTTAATTTCATATTTATTACACCCAACCTATATTAGAAGTACAAACTCTTTATATTTATTATGAAGTCTCTCAATACTGGTATTCAACGAATCGAACCTCTTTCTAATTCGTTATAATAGTGTTAAGATACTCTATAATAAATATATGGAAAATTCTCTCCTGATTCCTGACACATATTTGCACAGTTTCTCTTTAGTCAGATTGCGTTACAAAAATTACAAAATAGCACTTGAATACTAACAGCAAGTACCCTCAATGCTCCACGGTAGAACTTACCGGAAACTTCCAGTAAAATTCTATGTAAAAAATGTCAACTGCAAATAGAAATTACTGAAAAAATTACGTAGTTAATTAAATGGGAAATGCAAGAATTTCCAGTTATATACTAGGTAACTACAGGAAATTCCTGTAAGAGCTCAGGTTATAAGCTTCAAATACAACTAACTAGTACTGTAATTTATGAACAAAAGTTCTTTAATTCAACGGAAAATTCCTATAATTGCTGTAATTGCATTGCTGTTTAAGGTTAGACTTAATTACTGGAAATTCTTGTGAAAACCAAAGTTCGAAGCTTCGAATACAACCAACTAGTTTGTTTGATAAACAGGAAATTCCTGTTAAATCAAAATTACAGCTCCGGTAAAAGTAAGGTAGTTCATTAAAATAACTGGATAATTCCAGTTAAATCAATGTAACGCTTCTGTAAATATTAAAGTTTATTCCGGTTTTCGTCACATTATTATTTTCCTGTTAAAATGACAAACTGCAGTTTGGGCTGCATTAACAAATATAAAACTTGTTATTTCTAGAGGAATTGATAGACCGGAATTGTCACGTACAATTAACAAATATTTCTGCTATCGCTAATAATTTCCTGTAGAATTCGCCAAATTCCTGTTGAATATCCTGGTGAATTTCTTTGAGTATAGCCATAATCGATATAAAAGAAATATTGAGATCGCCATATTAATTCTAGATGTTGAAAACAATATGAAGACATTTCTGTTTTAACGATATTGGTAAATATTATTGAACCAATATTGACAAAATATAAGTTAATACGATTTGTTGAATATTGTCGAAATGAAATTCAACTCATGTGCATCCAAACTTGGATATACAATACTGTTCTTCATTCCTAGAGTTGATATGAGAGGAATATTGGGATTGCAATATTTCTTCTAGATATTGAAAACAATATAAAGACATTATTGTAAATATCATTTAACCAATATAGATAATAATAACTTTATTCACTGCAGTGTGATACAAGAAGATGGTTTGTAAATTGAGTTAAATGGCAGTAAATAAATGGCATTCACCCACAAAAGGAGCGTGGGAATGGTATTCATTCATTTAGTGACCACTAAATATTCACGTATAAAATAATTTTCAGTATAAAAGTTAAAATATAGTTAAAATTATAGTAATATAAAATTCTTTAGAATGCATATTCACAGTAGAACAATTTAAATGTACACTTACACCTGAAATTTTCGTTTTGGAGTTACAATATAGTTAAAATTATAGAAATATAAAATTCTTTTGAATGCATATAGCAGAACAATTTAAATATAAACTCACACCTAAAATTTTCGTTTTAAATATATAAAATTTGAGCTATGAACTGTTTAGACTATAACAAGTACCATTACTGAACATGAATTCATTAATGGAATTTCAGATATCCAATTTTTTATTTTTTTCTTGAACAGATTATATGAGTTTAAATTTTTGAGGAATAGTGGTAATTCATTGAATAGTTTTGGACCTAGATAACTGAAACATTTTTGGCCTATATCTTTTTCATCTCGAGGTACGGCGACGGTAGTTGCTCTGGATCTAGTATTGTACTGGTGTCTGATTGACTTGAGATCTGTTTTATCTTTGTATTGTTTTAGAAGTAGTATTTTGGAATATAATTGACATATGTTGAATATTTGCGATTCTCGATATAATTGTTTTGATGGATACGTCCTGGACTTGTTATACATTTTCTTGATTATGAATTTTTGAATTTATTGAAATTTTTGCATCAGGGTTTTACCAGCTGCTCCCCATGCTATAAGTTCATAAGCGAGGTGTGATTCCACGAATGCATAATACAACATCTTAAGATAGTTTATATTGAGAAGATTGGATAAAATTTTGAATTTATAGGCTATGTATCTAAACTTTTTAATGACATAATTTATTTGCTCCTCCCATTTCAAATGGTTGTCGATATATATTCCTAAATATTTGATATTATTTACTGATTTTATAGTCATTGGATCGTTTTTATCGTGATTGATGGTAATTTCTTTAAATAATGGTAAGTTATTGTTGTAAGATGTGAAAGGCATGTAAACTGTTTTATCGTAATTGATGGTTAAACCATTTATAGTCGAAAAAGTCAGTTATTTTCTTGAAATCAATCTCTACAGTATTTTTCAGTAATGTCCAGTTACTGTCTTGATAGAAAACAGCTGTGTCATCTGCCAAGCTTATAACTTCTCCCTTCAATTCTTGTTCAAACAGGTCGTTAAGGTATATATTAAATAAAGTTGGGCATAATATTGTTCCTTGAGGGATACCGTACGTTATAGATTTCCATTCGCTTAATATATTATTGATGCTTACACACTGTTTTCGGTCAAGCAGGTAACTTTTTAAAAGGTTGTAAGCGACTCCTCTGATTCCTATATTTTCTAGTGTAAGAGCTGTTTGTGATCTACTGTGTCAAATGCTTTTGCTAGGTCGACGAAGATACATATTGATGGTTGTTTTTTATCTATTGAAGCGTAGATCATCCCCGTCAACCTCGAAATAGCATCTGAAGTACAGTTTCCCTCTCGGAAGCCATATTGTCGGTTTGATAAGATTTGATATTTATTCAGAAACGATATAATTCTTTTCTGCCTAATTTTTTCGAAAATCTTACTGATAGTGGAGATTATAGAAATCGGATGATAGTGGATAACTTCCAGTTTATCACCTTTTTTGAAAATTGGTGTTATTACTGAGTGTTTCAATGGTTCTAGAAATTTGCCTTCGTTAATGGACCTATTTATGAGGAAAGTTAATACTGGTGATATTTCTTGTGTTACTTCTTTGATTATTTCTGACGTTATTTGTCTAATCCTGATTTTTTTTTATTTTTCAAGTTTTGTATTATCTCTGATATTTCTTCACAATCCGTATTTGCTAAAAATATTGTCTGAATTACCTTTTTTTGCTTAATAAATACTGTTATCGTGTTTGATCCGTTCGGCCACTTTCTTTCCAATTGTAGAGTAGTGTTCATAGAAAGCATTTGATATCGATTTTTTGTTCTTGATGATATTTCCATTTTCTGTTTTTATTTCTTCAATACTTTGTTTTTGTTGATGAAATAATATTCAACCAAAGTGCTATAAAACTTGGATGTACAATATAGTTTTTCATCTCTATAGAATCGATACTAGTGGAATACTGGGATTGCAGAATTTATTCTAGACATTGAAAACAATATGCAGACAATACTGTTTTATCGATATTCATTGGTAGATATTATTCAACCAATATTATCCCCATATTATATATAACATTTTGAATTCAGAATAGGTTGAACTAATATCATCGATATAAAAATGTTTTTTGAATATACACCCATATTGTATTAATAATATTTTTCATTTATGATGTGCTACCTAAATTATTGAGCACAAAAGCACAGATAGTTGTGCTCAACGTAGATTAGGAAAAAAATGTTGGTAGTTACTTAAATGATGGAATCGAAAATGCTTACCAACATTACGAACTGACGAATGAGGCCTGCCCAAAACTCCACAAACTATTTACTATAAATTCCCACGCAAGGAAAGGATCTATTGAAATATGCGCAGTCCTTCGTCCCCATCATTACTCTCCCAAACATATTGAAATAGGTGAGTATCCCACGAGTTATGCGAAGCATTTTCTAAAATAGAATATAACGGCGCTCGAAGCAAGACGTCATCAAGGTATTTACAAGAAACATCATTTTAATATCCTGCAGGGAGATGCAAGTTCTCGGAGAATCTTTCAGAGGTCGTTAGTGGAAGCTACGTTTATGGAAATCGTTGCAGACATTACTTCAAGTACTTACGATGTTCGAGATGAGGAGAACGGTTGGAAAATACGAAGTGAATTGTTTCGAAAAAAGAACAAGGTTTCAAGTGCTTTTCCTGATGAGTGAAACATTGTGTTTCGAGAACGAATAGTGGCTCGTCTTTTGTTTGATATCTACAGGATATTGTGATGGAATGAATACAAACGAATGGGTATCAAAATTAGCTGGAGATTCAAGATGAAAATCGAATGCTTTCGACAAGGCAAATACAATATTTCCACACCTAATACCAATAGAGCTTCAATTATCACTGGACAGGTTTTGGACAACCGAATATTTTGAAAATTCCGAGTCGAAGACGAGGAAGTATCTTCAGTAGTAATATTCCGGCAAAATTTTCAAAAAATACTTTCACCTTGCTGTAACGTATATTACGTTACTAGTGTGGAAAGTGGCCCATTTCACATGAGTGGGAGTATGTTGTCGCACGAGGCACCAGCACAGTGCGACAATCCCACGATTTTGAAATGGCACTTTCCACACAAGTAATGTACCTACACTATTTTTCCAACGACCATAGATTAATGCATAATTGCAAAAAAATTAATTTGTTTTCACTTTATTTTGAGAATTTGATAATTTTACAAAGAAAAGTAATAATTTAACAAGATTACTGCTTAGAATTGTAGACATTAAAAGTGATGTCATTATTATTACTATGAGTAAATTGTAATGGACTATACAATGAGGAGTTAGACAGATTCCTTTCTGTTATTTGTACACTATGCACAGTAGTAGACTCGATGTACGTTTCTCGAAGAGGCGGAGTGACGGCTTTCGAAGTACTGCTGATAGCACCCATAATTTTATTGGCAATATTTAACCTGCCAGTAGCAGAATCGTCAATACATTCTTCTGCGATTTCCAACCCCCATGTCTTTTTAGAGAAGTTAGATCTCCTCCTTCATCTACTAATATAGTAGCAGGAGAACGGCGAAATGAGTGCCGCAAGTACTTTCCAGGATTTTTTAAATTTAAAAATTTAGACACTACTCTAGGTATATTTCCAATTTTGTTAATGCCCACTACTCATTTTGTGCATTTTTGGTCTCTATAATTAAGAAAAAAGCTTGTTTCGGCTTAGATTGTCATATTTTCTATATATGCTATAAAAGTTTCGTTAAAGGTAAGGAATATGGGTAAAACTCCGATTTTGACAAAATTTTCACAGATCACTTAAAACATAATAAAAATTAAATATCCGTTGAAATTTTTCCGCGGATAGACCATTTTCACTATTTTTTTTTAAATTAAATGTATTCCGGTACCATCATATAAAACACAAACAGAATCCGTTGGAAAGAAAATGTATCTTTTTGGATGAAACGCACTGTGTTAGTTCAAAAATAGTTCTACCTACATAGTTTTAGCAATTTAGGAATGAAAATAATACTCAAGAATTAAAAATAAAGTAAAAACTTGTTCATTACTCAACAGACATTTAAATCAATCATTTTGAATGGCAATGACAGCATTTCAATGACGTAACGCCAAAACAAATTTTGCGCAGTTGCTAAGTGAATTCAGAAATTCAATTTACGTATTAAGTCTCGTTCATACCCCCGCAAATTTAGCAATTTTTCTGCTAGTAAAATGCATCAACGATTCGTCCGGCATGACTGGCAGCCATTTTATTCCCAGAAAAATTGCGAAATATGCATTTTTACATGGCATATAGAGAATGAGTCATAAAAAATAAGCAGATTTATAACAATTACCATTTTGAAACAACACTTTATAACTGCACATTTGAAACGTTGGTACTAAAAATATTTCCAAATGAATGCAGAATGGCAGAACTAAAATATCGTGATAGATCATGGAAATTATTTTTGGTTTGTGCGAAAACCACGCGCAAACGTATTCATCTATAAATCATCGCCAAAACATAAGGAATAAACCTTTTCATATGAACTTGAAAAAATTGACCTAATAGGAGTGCGCTCAGCCGAAATTTCGCGCGTGGAATTGCGAAATGTCGGCCGAGCGCGCTCACTTCACTCGCTTTTTTTTTTCACCAAAACATAACAGATAAACCTTTTTATATAAAGTTGAAAAAATGGACATAATATGAGTAGAAATGCGCGCGCTCGTCCGACATTTCGTAATTCCGCGTGCGTGCGCGGAATTGCAAAATGTCGGACGAGCGCGCTTGCTTCGCTCGCGTATTTTTCTCTTTAGATCATCACCAAAACATAAGGGATAAACCTTTTTATATAAAGTTGAAAAATAGACAAAATATGACTAGAAATGCGCGCGATCGTCCGACATTTCGTAATTCCGCGTACGTGCGCGGAATTGCCAAATGTCGGACGAGCGCGCTCGCTTCGCTCGCGTATTTTTCTCTATAGATCATCATCAAAACATAAGGGATAAACATTTTCATATAAAGTTGAAAAAATGGACACAATAGGAGTAGGAATGCGCGCGCTCGCTTATTTTGGGTTGTTAATCTTCCCCAAGCAATTAGAGATAGATAAGAATGTCTATACATATGGCTGAAAAGAGTGGATATGGTAGTGCTAGAAATACGCGAATAAGAGATAAAAACAATATTGCTAGCACGAAAACGATCAAATGAAATAACCTGGAAGTATCTTCTCGTAGTGTAAAAGCACCACCGCATTTTGGGCACATATACTCTCTTTCTTTTGGTATTAGACCCCATATTCTGAAGTTAACAAGAAAATCTTCTTTATTTTCGCAAATCTGATTCAAACGAATTAGATTCATTGTCGATTCAATGACAGACATTGATACTAACTACTGTTTTGTTATAAAAATGCCATATCGTTGGAAAAGATGACTATATTGAAATAAAAATAAAGATATTTTGTTTTGAGCGCACAAAGAAGATTGTTTTGGTATAGATAGTGAAATTTTTGCATTGAAAAAAATTACTGTGGTGGTCTTTATTCTTGTGGAACCAAACACTGAATTTCTTCATGCGTTTGCATCAATTGCACATTTTAACGCACACGTATGTGAATATGTGCAGATGAATACGTTTGCGCACAAACGCTAACTTATTCTCTATATTCCATGTAAAAACTTGTTCATACCCTCGCGAATTTCTCAATTTTTCCAGGAATAAAATGGCTGCCAGTCATGCCGGACCGATCGTTGATGCAGAATCATATCGGCATTCATTTTATTCGAGAAAAAATTGTGAAATTTGCTGGGGTATGAACGATACTTAATACGTAAATTGAATTTCAGAATTCACATGCAACTGCGCAAAATTTTATTCGCCGTTACGTCATTGAAATGCTGTTATTTGCCATACAAAATGATTGCTTTAAATGGCTATTGAATAATGATCAAGTTTTTACTTTATTTTTAATTCTTGAGTATTATTTTCATTCATAAATTGCTAAAACTATGTTTCAACCGAAAAGATAAATTTTGAATTGTGTTTGTTTTGAATGATGGTACCGGCATACATTTTATTTAAAGAAATAGTGAAATGGTGTTTTCGCGGAAAAATTTCAACGGATCTTTCAATTTTATCTTGTTTTAAGTGATCTGTGAAAATTTCGTCAAAATCGGAGTTTTACCCATATTCCATAATATTTCCAAAGTTTCCAGTAATAGTGAACTTGCGACAGCATTTATTTTTTGTATTATTAATTTGAATGACATCCGCAGTACCCAAATCTTCAATGTTATTTATACATAACTGGGTGATTTCTTGCTTGCGACATGCACCAGATATACCTACCTATAACCAACACAACCTAAAAAACAAAACATAATTAAATAAATGTATAGACTTTGGTTAAATACCGATGACTTACCTTTGTGAGTAAATGAATCTCATCGGAAGCTTTATGTATAAATTCACAAATTTCTTGTTGCGTCAAAATTTTAGCTTTTTTCGGTTTATATCCGTCACTTTTCCTTTTTTAAATGCCTTAAGTTTACTATATTTGTAGATATCTACATTGTGGTGAATGGAGAAAGTGGTACGCAACATAGAATAATTAGTCCATAATGTTGAGCATTGGAATCTATTGGAAAGTTCACCCATGTGCACAAGCAAAACCTTTTCAGAAAAGGAGCTTCTTATTTCCTTATTTCTTCGCCATCAAAGATATTGATCGTAAGCGTATTCGTACCTTCTTTTGAACTTTTCAGGCAGAAAAATTTAGTGACATTAACTTTGTGGCCTCTTCAATTTTAGGTGGACTGCATTGATCATCACTATTAATACCAGCATCGGTAAAACTTTACAATACCGACACAACCCCGATTTCAATGAAATTTGCACAGCATGTGTAAAACATGATAAAATTATTATACCTATAGAAATTTTTGTGCGGAAACCACTGTAAGGTACTTCTTTTGATGAAAATATGGTCACTACGTCACATCACTTAGACGCCATAAAAACAATAACATAAAATTACTGCTGACAGTGACAGCCCTCATGCAGTACTTTCCGTGAATAGGTGCGGTTTTTTTCGCTTCTTTCGGTAGCAACAGAATGACAACTGACAGCTCCAGAACAAATAATGAAACCATTTTCTCAGAATGTTTGAAATACGAGAAAATCACTATAACAATCGAAATTTCAGCGCGGAAAAGTTTTATAATATAATTTTATTGCTAAAACTTGTGATTTTCATTAATACAATACCAACACAACACCGATTTCAATGAAATTTGCACAGTACGTGTAAAAAATGATGAACCCATCGAAACTTTCGCGCGGAAACCTTTTTAAGGTACTCTTTTTGATGAAAATATGGTCACTTCGTCACATCACTTATACGCCATAAAAACAATAACATAAAATTACTGCTGACAGTGACAGCCCTCATGCAGTACTTTTCGTGAATATGTGCGTTTTTTTCTCGCTTCTTTCGGTAGCAACAGAATGACAACTGACAGCTCCAGAACAAATAATGAAACCATTTTCTCAGAATGTTTGAAATACGAGAAAATCACTGTAACAATCGAAATTTCAACGCGGAAAAGTTTTATAATATAATTTTATTGCTAAAACTTGTGATTTTCATGAATACAATACCAACACAACACCGATTTCAATGAAATTTGCACAGTACGTGTAAAAAATGATGAACCCATCGAAATTTTCGCGCGGATACCTTTTTAAGGTACTCTTTTTGATGAAAATATGGTCCCTTCGTCACATCACTTATACGCCATAAAAACAATAACATAAAATTACTGCTGACAGTGACAGCCCTCATGCAGTACTTTTCGTGAATATGTGCGTTTTTTTCTCGCTTCTTTCGGTAGCAACAGAATGACAACTGACAGCTCCAGAACAAATAATGAAACCATTTTCTCAGAATGTTTGAAATACGAGAAAATCACTGTAACAATCGAAATTTCAGCGCGGAAAAGTTTTATAATATAATTTTATTGCTAGAACTTGTGATTTTCATGAATACAATACCAACACAACACCGATTTCAATGAAATTTGCACAGTACGTGTAAAAAATGATGAACCCATCGAAATTTTCGCGCGGAAACCTTTTTAAGGTACTCTTTTTGATGAAAATATGGTCCCTTCGTCACATCACTTATACGCCATAAAAACAATAACATAAAATTACTGCTGACAGTGACAGCCCTCATGCAGTACTTTTCGTGAATATGTGCGTTTTTTTATCGCTTCTTTCGGTAGCAACAGAATGACAACTGACAGCTCCAGAACAAATAATGAAACCATTTTCTCAGAATGTTTGAAATACGAGAAAATCACTGTAACAATCGAAATTTCAGCGCGGAAAAGTTTTATAATATAATTTTTTTGCTAAAACTTGTGATTTTCATGAATACAATACCAACACAACACCGATTTCAATGAAATTTGCACAGTACGTGTAAAAAATGATGAACCCATCGAAATTTTCGCGCGGAAACCTTTTTAAGGTACTCTTTTTGACGAAAATATGGTCACTTCGTCACATCACTTATACGCCATAAAAACAATAACATAAAATTACTGCTGACAGTGACAGCCCTCATGCAGTACTTTTCGTGAATATGTGCGTTTTTTTTCTCGCTTCTTTCGGTAGCAACAGAATGACAACTGACAGCTCCAGAACAAATAATGAAACCATTTTCGCAGAATGTTTGAAATACGAGAAAATCACTGTAACAATCGAAATTTCAGCGCGGAAAAGTTTTATAATATAATTTTATTGCTAAAACTTGTGATTTTCATGAATACAATACCAACACAACACCGATTTCAATGAAATTTGCACAGTACGTGTAAAAAATGATGAACCCATCGAAATTTTCGCGCGGAAACCTTTTTAAGGTACTCTTTTTGATGAAAATATGGTCACTTCGTCACATCACTTATACGCCATAAAAACAATAACATAAAATTACTACTGACAGTGACAGACCTCATGCAGTGTACACCAAGTACTTTTTGTGAATAGGTGCATTTTTTTGGCTTCTTTCGGTAGCAACAGAATGACAACTGACAGCTCCAGAACCAATAATGAAACCCTTTCTCAGAATGTTTGAAATACGATAAAATCACTGTAACAATCTAAATTTCAGCGCGGAAAAGTTTTGTATTAAAATTTTATTAATAAAACTTGCCATTTTCATGAAATTTACACAGATTATGTAAAACATGATAAAATTGCTGTACCAATTGAAATTTTTTCGTAAAAACGTCTGTTACTGTGAGTAACTTTTTTGGAGAAAATGTTTCAAAGTGGTCACTTTACTAATATTCCCCAGAAGATGATTGATGGAGTTCTTCATAATGAAATAGTAGTAGAAAAGCGCGCACTCAAGCGAGCGCGCTCGGCCGACATTTCGCAATTCTGCGCGCGCGCGCGGAATTGCAAAATGTCGGCCGAGCGCGCTCGCTTCGCTCGCGTAGTTCTTGCTATGGACCTTCACCAAGAAATAAGGGATGAACGTGCCCATGCTATTGAAGTGGAGATTAATTAATAAATTAGTATTGAAAAAGCGCGCGCTCGGCCGACATTTCGCAATTCCGCGCGCGCGCGCGCGGAATTGCGAAATGTCGGCCAAGCGCGCTCGCTTCGCTCGCGTAGTTCTTGCTTTGAACCTTCACCATGAAATAAGAAATGAACGTTGCCATACATTTGAAGTGGGGATAAATTAATAAATAAGTAGTGAAAAAGCGCGCTCAGCCGACATTTCGCAATTCCGCGCGCGCGGAATTGCGAAATGCCAAGCGCGCTCGCTTCGCTCGCGTAGTTCTTGCTTTGAACCTTCACCATGAAATAAGAAATGAACGTTGCCATACATTTGAAGTGGGTATAAATTAATAAATTAGTAGTGGAAAAGCGCGCAAAAATGTCGGCCGAGCGCGCTCGCTTCGCTCGCGATGTTCTTGTAATGGACCTTCACCAAGAAATAAAGGATGAACGTTCCCTTGCAATTGAAGGAAAGAAAGGAAAAGCGCTCACTCAGCAGCGCACGCGAAATTGCGGAATGTTGGCCTAGCGAGCTCGCTTCGCTCGCGTAGATCTTGCTAAAGACCTTCACCAAGAAATGAGGTCTTTCATTCAAACGTATCGCTTCAATACTTATAATAATCAGGTCAGCTTAGATTGGCCAATAATTTGCGCATATTCAACTGTTTGTCTGCAATTGTCATACCATTTGAATTTTCCTGTCTGACAAGATAATTTTTGTTGAGTGTTTCATAGATTTGAAAATGAATATTTTCGTTTACATACAATTTGTGGTTATAAACAAACGCTGATTATCAAATTAAGAGAATGGAATTTGATACCCCCAGAAGGGGAATACTTGTGTCCTAAATGCGGTAGTCCTTTTACGTTGAGTGAACTCAATTCCACGTAAGTAATCGTATTGAAGTGATATACGTTCTCTTAATAGAAATAATTTCGTGATAAATTTGCAATTCAGATCATTTCGTTTTATAAAAAATATCCTTTTTGATATTATTCCTTCTTTTAGAATTGATGGTTGGAAATGGAGGTGTTTTCAATATATTGTGGAGCGAAAACAAAAACGAAAACGATGTGGTTACTCGAGAGAGTTTCGATTAGGAACTTTCTTTTCAAAGTCGAAGTTTACCATCTTTCAAATTTTAGCGTTTACAAATTTATGGGTTTCGAATGCTTCATTAAAGCTACTAACCGAACAGCTTGAAATAAGTACAAAGTCTGCTGTTGATTGGGCAAGCTTTTGTAGGAAGGTTGTTTATGAAACTTTTTTTGCCAATCCCGAAAAAATTGGAGGTCAAGGAAAAATCGTTGAAATAGACGAAAGCAAGTTTGGTAAAAGAAAATACCATAGGGGACATCGGGTAGAAGGACAGTGGGTCTTTGGAGGTTTTGAACGCGAAACTGGAAAGGTTTTTATGGTAGCAGTGGAACATCGGGACACCGATACACTGTTACCTATAATTGAGCAGTGGGTCAAAAAAGGCACTACAATTTATTCAGATTGTTGGAGAGCATACAATTGTTTGTCAGAAAAAGGTTACCAACATTTATCTGTAAACCATTCCATAACCTTCAAAGACCCTGAAACTAATACAAATAGTATCGAATCCTCGTGGCGACATGCGAAGGCCATCAACCCTTCATATGGAAGGAAGAAAGAACATGTACTAGGCAATTTACACGGTATATGTTTTACAAAAAATGTGATGCATTGAAATTGAACAGAACTGAAGAGTTTTTGCGAATGGCAGGTAAATTGTACGACCCTAGAAAAAATAATAAAATTGAAGATACTGCCATCCATGTAGCTGATGATGAAGAAAGGACAGAAATCGAAGAAAATTTTTAATAATTGTTCATTAGTGATTAGTACTTTATGATAAAAATGTGTTCCGTTGAGTTTTATATTTTTTGTTTCTATTACCCAGTTTGACATTTGACAGTTTCACTGATATTTTTGAATTTCGATTTTTGACATTAAAATAGCTATAAATGTTATGAATTTTGATTGAAATTTATAAAAACTAACGATAATTTAAATGAGTTGCTTCTGGTATGATTTGAAAATACCATCTTATACTTACTAGCAATAGTCGGAATCAAATAAGCATGCAGTTGGTTCAATTCAAATTGGTTAAAATTTGTATATTTGAGGGGTATGTACTGGCAAACATTTTCTTGAAAAAATGCAAAAAAACATGGTTTCCGCAAAAAAAATCTATCTCAATATTAATTTTTCGCCATTTTAAAGCATTTCTGAAAATGTTAGGAAAATCGGTGTTGTGTCGGTATTGTGAATTTTTTCCCCAGCATCCATGTTTTATGGAATTCTAGATAATATTTTCACGGTTTTGTATATAATAAGAATGATGCATATGCAAAACTGACACTTCTAAAGTTTATCTGACGTTTTCGCAGTATTAATTTCAAAGAACACTTCAATTCCATTATGCAATACAATACACATATCACTCTAGAGAGTTATTCAACTTTTCATCTCTAGGGTGATATTTGCCATTTTCGAAGTAACTAAATAGTGTGCTATTTGTCATTTACGCATGTGGTCGTCGGAAAACAGAGTTGCTCAGAAACACCACGAGTGCTTGCTCGCATGGTGTTTTGTACAGCAACACAATTTGAGCGACTGGCAAGGTGAAAGTATTTTGACAATTTTGAAGGGATATTCGATCATACAATTTCACGAATATATTTTATTATTATAAACTAAATGCGTATTGAAGGAAGGGTTCATGTTGTGTCATTAATGTCAGTTGAACAGTTGAACCGCCAAACCGCCAAATTTACCGTGATTGTTGTAACTATGGAAACGTATAAATAAGAAAAAGACGAAACACAAACTTGAAAATAAAACGGACTGGAGACAATGATTCCGAAAAGTAATTTCCTCAAAGGTCAGAATTTAAAAAATGCTGGAATTTCAATGGTTTATATATTATGAGGGAAATTGTCTAAAAAATTTACTTACATGAAAAAAATTTCCATTTTTCAATTGAAACTCGAATGGTATTCGGTAAGAAAATTTCATACCGAAGTGTTGAATAAACTAGGATAATGACGATTTTTGTTGGTTTTGTATCTTAATTAAAAAGAATTATAAATGTCATTTCATGTGCGAGGTGACAAAAGTGAAAAGTATTGTTTTTTTATGACGATGTCTTACTCTGGAGAAGGAAACCAGGACGCAATTACAAAAGAAATACAACATCTGATTCCAGATTTTACGAAAAATAAAAAAGAAGCATTTGGAAGCAATTTCTAGAATTTTGTAATAGAAAATCTTATAATATACACGAAAACTTCTTCATTCAACACTGCTTCTGAGGTTCCGCAAATGCCAAGCATCTCCAAAGCAGATTTTACTCCACATTGGATTCTGAAGGAAATATCTCCTATTTCACAACAACTTATCAATGTTCGAAAACGAGCTGAACAATTTGGAACACTAATAACGTCTGAACAACACTTTACAATAAGTAAAATTGAAAAAGAAATAGCAGAAAAAATTTCTACTTAAATTAAAAAAGAAAAAAAGCAGATTGAGTCTGAATAACAAAAGCACCATGAAACATACAAGAACAAGAAAAAGCAGTTATTAGGATATCTGAAAGTAGTTAAGATGAAGATGAACCATCAGTAGGTAATGTGTGATTCAGCAATTGAAGATGTGACCATGGAAGAGGATAACTGTGTTGAAAGCGTCAACTTTGGGTGCACGAAAATTGTACCAAGATGTGGTCAGAATAAGAAAAAATAATAATAAATAGAAATGTAGAATCAAAGAGGAAACCAAGGGTGGAATTCAATCCTGGCCATCTCTCCCCCTACTCATATGGCGATTTAGAAAAAATCCTAATTCAAAATTTGATATCCGTAATATTTGCCGTAATAATTACCTTGAAGATAAATGTTCCAATTATGTTGATGAGAGGAAAAGGTATAGAAATGAGTAAAAAAAAGACAGATTTGAACTCTGACATTCTCAACCTAAGTAGGAGAATATCCTTGGGGATGCAGTCATAAGAGAAATTTATTTTTATTCTCAAAACTTCTTAAAAATTATTAATTATGTACGAATAACAGTAACAAATGAGAAAAAACAACATTTATTAGTGTTGTTTGTACATCATTAATAATTTTTCAGATGGCTTGAGAATAAAAATAAAGTTTTTCGAAAGCTGACGATTTAGCAAAGAGTTTACCTACCAAGGCCTTTTTTTTTCTGAATGCATCCCCAAGGATATTCTTCTACTTACGTTGAGAATATTCTAAGCTGGCTTTTTTCAACTAGTCCAGTCAAGAGAGAAAAAACCCTTCTCGAAATGAGTGTATGTACTTTCATTTTGACAGATCCTTGGAAAAACTGTGGCCAACTACCCACGACCTACCCTACTGTAAAATGAATAAATTGGTTTGTTGCAGTAAATATATAGTAACACGGAGAAATTCAGATACGAAACAAAATTAAAATTAATTTCACTTCCAACCCGACATGTAATCCACAAATAAGCACCGATTCATTGCCCTCGTCTTGTTCCCTTGGGCAGAAACACCCCGGCCACTAATTGCAGAATAACAGTTGAAGGGCTGGAAACACATTTCCGTGAGCGCACATGTGCCACTCTTGTCGGGCATTTTTCCTGATGGTGCAGTTTGTAAATTACCGTTTTATTGCGTATTTGCAATTACCAGGAATGAAGGAAATGGTAAACCGCAGCGGTGTGAGGCAATTTCAAAAATAAAGCTGTTTTGTTCCAATGTTGGTGCTTCATTGAGTTGGCGATTGGGGCAATAAAGACTGATCCAATTTTTTTATAATGAAGATAAGTATGCCGTTTTTTATACCAGAGAGGAATTGTGGAGTACTTTGTGAATCTAACAGTTTCTCAATTGTATTTTCTTTATGAATAACGATAAGATGTATTAACATGAGTATTGTTAAGAATGTGGTATTTGTAAATGAACCTAGAAATGAAAAACAGATTGAATAATCATTCAGTCTTCCACTTAAACCAGAACAATAGGTATAGTCGTTGGCAAGTCTCCATCATAAAACAATGGCTTGCTCCTACGACCGGTAAATTATATCTGTTATATTTTTGTCAAAATGAATTACTTTGCAATGCTCTTCGATTTCCACAGATACAACTATTCCTTGATTTAAATGGGGGAACAACCACTTCCCAGATCTCGCCACTCGTCAGCGTTGGCTAGTTTTCACAATTAAATCGAAAAATCACTATAGGTTTTTGATACTGTATCCTTATTCACTAACAACAAACTCATTTTCAGTGGAATCAATGGACAGTCCACTCAGCCGAGTGGTGGCGATTTCTACATTGAAAATTTTGGAGAAAGAACCATTCAACCTTCACAAAAACTACCGAAGCACTGGTTGAGGTATGTATATGACACGTTCGTTGTTTGGAGCAACGGAAGAGAGAAACTTCAGAACTTCCTAAATCATTTGAATAGTTTTCATCCAAAAATCCAGTTCACCATGGAACTAGAAGAAAACCTCAGTATCCCATTTCTTAATGTATTAGTCATCAAAGAAGGTAATCAACCAAGCCATAAGGTGCAGTACAGGAAAAAAACATGTTATGTGCAGTTACTAATTGTATCGAACTAAAAACAAAAAAGACAATATTTTCCGGATATTTTAGGAACTCTTTAAAAGTGCCTCAGCCCTTCAGTGAGAAGGGCCGGTACCTGTTCTTCGAAATGTATTTTTAGCATGTAATAATAACAACTTGGTAGGTAACGTTGCCTGGCGACCACCACAAGTCCCGAAGGCAGATGTATTTCTAAAACACTGGCTTTCTGTATGCAAAAGAGAAAACATAAAAATCTTTTGAGTAAATGTAGTTTGTCATGTCAATCAAAACTTTAAGATTGTGATAATAACTTCATATAGTAACATAACACATACAGATCGATACCTACATAATGGATCAAACCATCATCCAAAACAGAAACAAACCGTCATCAACACCCCAGTGAACAGAGCTCTGAGTAATTGAGTATATGTGAACAAAGGTACATCGACGACGAAATAAAATACCTAACAACTGTGTTACAAACGAACGGCTACGACAGAAAATATATAACCCGTGCTACTCGTCCAATGGAGAAAAAGAGGAACACCAGTGAAGAGCAGCCCCAAGACACAGTTTATCTGCCATACATACAAGGTGACACCAACCGAATTGGAAAAATCCTAAAGAAGGAGAAAATCAACACCGTCTTCAAACCAACTAAGAAAATATCGGAGTATCTGAGATCAGCAAAACACAGCAGAGATCCACTCAAATCAGCGGTAGTTCACATAATTCTATGTAGCTGTGGTGAAGACGAAAAGGAGCATTGGTACCCGCCAAGTTGAGCAAAAGCGGAGTTGTCGATTGGGACAGACCGACGGAGAAAACAGGATCCTTTTCGAAAACAACGAGATACTAGCATCTCAGAAAGTGCACTATGAATGACATGCCAGAGACGATAGCTACAGTTTCAGTTGAGTTCAGAAGAGTACTTCTACCACGCCACTGAAGATGACTGCCGCAGTTGAAGTTGAAACGTTTGGAGATTTCAACCAAAGAAGACTACGACAAAACGAGGAAACTAACCAAAACATTTGTTATCTTTTCGGAAAGATGGCTTTGTAAAAATTGGGTAATTCTTCTGCATCCGACTAGATGAACGGAATAAGTTGAATACGATCCGTAGAAGCTCCTAGAAGTACCTAATGCGCAACGAGTTATTTACAATGTTTCGTTGTCACCGGGTTATATTAATAACATTCGTGCTGGCCAATACCAGCACGAAGAGGATAAAACTGCCAGTTGGCGGAGCCAATCGTGAAGTATATTCCGTATTTACTCTCGCCTCAAAATAAAAAAAAAATTTAAATAAAAAAAAAGTCAACTCAATTAGGGAGCTTCAGGCCGAGAATGGGCCGGGCACTCCATATCAAACGGTCAGATTTTATTCTGCTGATCGCCAATCATCAGGATGAGGAACCGCTTTAACGAGCGGGGATGGTGGATAGAGGGGGTGAGCTTTCGAGTACAATCGAGTGCTGGGGAGTTCACCCTTCCGGGCCTCAACCACAGGAGGTGCATGGTGTGTGTATCATTTCATTGAGTCTCATTTCGTGACAGCAATGACACACTAAAGCTTTTGATGGGAATTTTTCAGATACACCTGAAGTATGTATCCAGGGCCATCTCTAGGTTCCAGAGAGCACTCCGACTATAGCATCTACTTCTTCTGAATGCAAATTTTCATAAGAAAACAATGTTGATATATGGCCAAAAACCATTCGCTTGCCGACATGCCGAAGAATATGCCTACTGTACAGGTTAAAACGGAAGATTATTTATTGATTTTTCGTTTCTAGATTATTGGTCTTTCGACTAGTATCGACAATGTTTTCCCTGGTTAAGGAATTTTATGGATCGTTATCAAGAAAGAAACTGACAGTCAGCAGTTTTCACGATTTAAAATATCTTTCCGATATTTCATGTTTCATGTGAAAAAATCATGTAAAAACGTGCTCAATAGAAAACAGAAATGAATTATCTGGGGTTATACCACGAGTATGCTCTCAATACTATCGGGGGTAATACCACGAGTGCTCGCGATACTATCTATAATAATTCTGTCAGAAATTAACGAGATCAAATTGCTTGGTAGCACCACGAGTCCTTTAGGACGATTGGTGTTACCTCAAAGCAATTGGATTGAGTTTTGATGATGTCTCATTGTTTCAATCAAGTTACGACATGACTTGTAGGTCAGATCACTAAAGTTACGACATGACTTGGATGCGAGCTCACCATCGCCATCTACATGTCGCATCCATTTTGATCCAATTATAATCCCATAAGGTTCACTAACTATCTTCTATATAAACAATGATTTAGTTAATTTCACAAACCAACAAAGTGAAAAAAGTTACATTGTCCTGAATTCTTCAATAGTTATAGATACTGCCTGATAAACATGAAGTCTGTCAGACTGACATTCATATTAGCAGCAAGGTGATATATTCTCCGTTGTTGTTTGGATACGTAGTTTATTGCCGGTTCGAAAGGAAGGAACTGGGTATTATCATTGTTTATATAGAATATAGTTAGTCAACCTTATGGGATTATAATTGGATCAAAATGGATGCGACATGTAGATGGCGATAGTGAGCTCGCATCCAAGTCATGTCGTAACTTCAGTGATTTGGCCTCCAAGTCATGTCGTAACTTGATTGAAACAATGGGACAGCATTAAAATAAGGGTTTTTTGAAGGAACCTGCATTAAAATGACGTCAAATATTCATGTTTGTAACTAATCACGCTAGATGACACTCGCGTTTGCGTCCAACACCAATTACACAGGCATTGACTAACTATCTTACTTCTATATAAACAATGGTATTATCGAGGCATATACGTCCCTTATTGGTCCCAATATTGCAGAAAAAGAGTGTTTCATACGGCGCCGGCGAGTGAAACTATTGATTGTAATTCTGTCAGAAACCAACGAGAACAAATTGCTTGGTAATACCTCTAGTCCGTTGGGACGAGTGGTGTTACCTAAAAGCAATTGAATCGGGTTCAAGAATTTTGAAAGTTCGGTAGTAATGTGAGCACGATTTATTGATAATTTCACGAACAACCAGAATCAAAAAAGTTCCATTGTCGTGAATTCTTCAAAAGTTATAGATAATGTCTGTCATGAAGTCTGTCTGACAGACATTTATGTAGGTAGCAAAATTAAATTATCAGTTGTTGTCTGGATACGTGGTTAACAATGGATACCGGCTTATGTACTACCGAGACAAACCGTTATTTCTGGTCCTTATATCGCAGTTTCATAATAGCCAGGATGAAATGAGCCTCTCCAGTCATTTTCAGAAGATACGTATTTCGAAATATTGCATTCTGAACTGAGTCGTATCCACTTTTTTGATTTTTTATTTCATCAATTTATTGATCTAAAAAAATTATTGAAGTGGCCGGAAGAAGCCGGAAGACATCAGTGCGCGAGTGATACTGATTGGTCAATAAACATATGGGAATCACGTTTTCAATTTTGAATTATAAATCAGTTTTCCAAATTTTAGGTTGGACAAATAGTTATGACTATTTTATAAACTGCCCTCAATTACGTCACGTGAAAAAACTGCGTATTTCAAGATACTGAAAATGCCCGTCATCAGTGGAAATTCAATGAATGCTCTCAATATTATCGATAGTATAAATATGTCACTAATCAACAAAATCCAAGTGCTTGGTAACGGTTACGGTTACGGTTCCCAAATTCGTAATTCCAAATATTTCTATTTTGAAATCAAAATGCTATTCATTTGCTTCATGCCATATCTTCGAGTATCAATAAACGAAGTGCTGTGATACGAAATGCAGTAAAACTACAAGCTGCCAGAGGGAGACAAAACATAATTTACATTATTTTTGCTATAGCGGTACAAATAAATTTTCATTTAGTTATAGTAATAACCATTGAAAGTGATACTAATAAAAATGACACAAAAATACGTAAATATGACGTTTAATAAAATTTTGTATGAATAGAAAACAAAACATAATTAGAATGAACGAAACATTTTTCCAAGTGGTGATCCATTTTCCGCCACCAGCTCACCGCTCGTTTCCCTTCTCCCGGAATGCATCGTCAACTAAATTCATTGTAAAACACTATGGTTTCAATTCGATGATTTCTTATGTATTTGAAACGCATTCCAGTATTTCAAATATGTTCTGTAGTATTTCATAAATAATAATTCGAGTATTTAAGATACACAATAATCAAAACGATGGAGTTATTGTGTATATACACAAAAAACATAGAATCGAGTACAATATTGAGGAAATTGGAATTCTAAGGGTTGTTAAGATTACAATATTTTCATACAGGAAGCATATAACTATAACAGCAGTATATCGACTACATTGTGTAGATAAAAACGTATTTATAGAGAATCTCGAAAAATATTTGCAAACACTTCATAAATCTGATATTCAAATACTAGTTGGTGATATAAACATTAACATACGAGAAAAAAAAAACAAATTGTTGAAGATTATCTTAATGTTCTATATCAGTTTGGGTTCAAATCACATACATTAATGAATTTACGCGAATATAAGGAAAAACCAAGACATGTATTGATCATATATTTATGAAAAATGATTTTGTACAAGATAATGAGGTAAAGTCTATGCTAGTTGAGTCAAAAATAACAGATCATTATCCTATAATCATTAATTTTTATGGAACACAAGTAAAAACGGAACAAACGCATCACTTAACTAAGTCCGTTGATTATAAAAACCTAGAATTTCTGGCAAGAAGGGAAGACTGGGTTAGTAACTTCAGCCAAAATAATAATGTCAATAATATGTCTGAAATTTTGACAACAAAAATAAAGACAATAATGGAAAAGGTCACACGTCATAAAATTTTACCAGACCTACATAATAAAAGACCATGGATTACAGCAGAAATGATTCTATGGATGAAAGCAAGGGACAAACTATTCAAGGAACATAAGAAATATCCTAACAATAAAGAACTGTTTGAAAAATATAAGGTCCAGCGCAATAAAATTACAAATACAATCACAAATGAAAAATACAAATACTACAAGAAGATAGTATTACAAAATAGAAATAACCCGAATGTTCTATGGTCCACAGTCAATGAATTTTCTGGAAAACATAAGAAATGTCAAACTGTCGGAATTAAAGAAATAAAAACAGAAGATAATTCAATAATCACTAACAAACTTGATATCGCTAATGTATTTGTTGACCATTATTCAACTGTGAAAAAATGGCACAAAAAATCAGACAAGAAGCACATGTGATAATACCACAAAATGTGTTCACTGTGGGCGATACAATTTTCTTAACACCATGTGATAAGGCTGAAATATTGAATATAATTAAAGAGCTAAAGTCAAACACTGCACCGGGGTATGATGGAATTTCTGTGAAAGTTATCAAAACATTAGCTGATTATATAGCGCAACCTTTATGTACTTTGATAAACACCATTTTTGTCACTGGCATTTGCCCTTCAAACTTCAAAATAACAATTGTTAAACCTGTATTTAAGTCTGGTTCAAAAAATAAAGTAAACAATCACCGTCCAATAAGCATAATATCCAATCTTGCAAAAATATTTGAAAAAATTTTCAAAAATTGTTTGATGGCTTTCACAGAGAGACATCACATAATTTCAGATTTCCAATATGGTTTTCAAAATGGGAGATCAACTTCTGATGCCATAGTGAACTTAGTCACCCAAATATATGGTCATTTAGATAAAAAACGACCCTGCCTGGGAGTATTTATCGATTTGGCCAAGGCCTTTGATACCATTAGTCATGAAAAATTACTGTGGAAATTGAATAATGTTGGTATCAGAGGTCTGGCGAATGATCTCATAAGAAACTACCTAAATGAAAGGACACAAATGGTTACAATAGAAGGTGTATTGAGCGTCCCATTAGAAATCAAATATGGAGTTCCCCAAGGTACCGTCTTGGGGCCAATACTGTTCATACTATATTTAAATGATATGCTATCCACTGATATTTCTGGCAAAATGATCTCCTATGCTGATGATACAGTTTTATTGATTGATGAAACAACCTGGGAAGATTTAATATCTCATACAAGGAAAGATATTGACACCATAGTTAACTGGCTTGATGATAGTTTAATGACAATAAATATTGATAAAACATCTTACATTTCATTTTGTAGTAACAGTCGTGATTTTCCCAATGCACAAAACATCAATATTCATTTAGGCAGCAGAAATAAAAACATAATGCTGAAACAATCCAATTCAGTTAAATATCTCGGAATACACATTGACCAAAATCTCAAATGGAAAATTCATGTAGACTATCTTTGTAAGAGACTCAGAGCCCTTTTATATGTTTTCAAAACACTTAAAAATGTACTGAGTATAAATGATTTGCGTAGTATATATTTTTCTTTAGTCCAGTCTCTCTTGATGTACGGAAATCTAGGATGGGGTGGCGTCTTTGATACAACTGCAAAACCGCTTATGGTACTCCAGAAAGGATTTTTGAAAATTATCTATAACTTACATTTTCGTTTCCCATCGGCACAAATATTTCAATATTGTGAGTTGATGAGTTTGAAATATCTTTATTTCAAACAAGCTTTAATATTTATATTCCAAAACAAAAATAAATTCAAAAAGCATCAACATGGACATGGAACCCGCCTGAAAGCGAATAACTCAGATATACCAAAAATGAACAAAACTATTGGACAAAGATCAATCACATATATTGGACCAAAATTGTTCAATCTTGCTCCGGATAAGATAAAAACGGAACGAGTATTTAGAATATTCAAAAGTTTACTGATCAAATGGCTCAAAAACGAAAATATAACAATACTTTGAATAACTTCTGCAGAAATAATTCCTGATACTGACATATAGTTTAACATTCTTACCAATATTCTAGTATCTCAAATATTTCAAACACATATATGTATTTTATATTTCAAGGTTACAATATCTCTTTACATGTTTACAAATCTATCTTTTACTTTTTACATTCCATAATTTTACATTATTTACAATCTTACATTTACATTACTCTTTTATAGTTTTCGTAGTTTTAAATTTTATATATTTTGTGTCTTTTTTATTTATTTATATCATATAAGGACTTATTTATTATTATCATATCATGGCCATCTTCAGAAGAAGGATTCTTAATATTGATGTTTCACAGACAAGTTTTCTAAAAACTTAAGTGAATCATCAATACCTATGTTACCGCCGATGAAAGTCAATTAATATACAAAATATGTTTTGAGAAACTCTTTCTTCTGCCTGTATTAATCGCCCATTTTTTATTTTTTATTGTATACTTTATAAATGTATGTAATTTAGTGATTAATAAATACTACTACTACTACAGCTAACAGTATTTGAAATACATCTGAGTGTATTTGAAATACTATTTGAAATACTCCTAGATGTATATCAAATACCTCATGGTATTACAAATACTGTAAAATATTTTAAATCTCACCAAAAAGTATCTCAAATACTTTTTCAGTGATGCAAGCAATTACTAAATTCTAATATTTTCGAAAGGATTTGGAATGGCAATTACAAAATACAGAGTATTCAAATACCTTAAAAGTATTTGAAATATATTTTCCAAGTACCTTTATTTCAAATGCTTACAGCTCTGACTTCAGGCATAGCTCAAAATTGAAAAGTGTGTGATATTCCATGTGAATCCTCCTTCACAACTCCCAAAAATGTAGACTAACAATTGGAAACAGAAAAACACTGGCACTCCTTTTTAATCACCCGAAATATCAACATTCCTCGGTGTTATTAATTAACGCCAGCCACATTCGGAGAGAACAAAATTAAGAAGTGACGTACTGTATCCCCAGCGTAATAATGATGAATATTTTCAGAAGTAATTAGTAAATGCCTGGCCATTAAGGCATTATAATTCACAGCTTAATTTCCTCGTTATTTGTGCTACTTAATTATACAGAAAAATACACGTTCAGGTTGCTATGGAAGATTTCAGGGGCCGGGCATTTTATACGGTTTGTTGTACAGTGCTGATCGTTAGAACGAAGTTACGAGGTGTTGTTATAGTTAATGAACGATTGTACGAGTACACAATTTATAGGCACATGATTTATATTGATCGGTGCATTGAATGCAATTGATTGCTTTTGTTTTTGCTTCACGACGGGATGTTCAGCATAGTGTAATATGGCAGGAAGATCGCCCATCCACCCGACTTTTGTTTCAACATATTGTAGTCGAACCAGATGGATAGAATCTCCCAGAAGTGTCAACAGTTTTTTGTTGAATCCGAACTGAGCATTACGTATCAAATTATTCGTTACTAAAAGTTTTGTTAGTTGCCTTTTCATAAGTATTTCAATATTTTTTGCTGGCGTAGGAAAGAGAAAAATGGAGCGAAAGTTTGAGGGATCTTCCATATTACCAACCTTGTGTAGCGGGATAACCGCAGGACCCCAATTCTCGAGTTCAGGAGAACGGAACGCTCCCATCACTGGTTATGACTGTTCACATCACCTGCAATGTTCTCGCGCTAGAAATAGGTATTCTCGAACGCATGTGATCACAGCCTCTCGAAAGAACCGTTGACACAACGTTGCCAAATGATTTTTGGCAGAAGCCTTACATTTTCAGTGGTTGAAGGAAGAAGAGTTACAAAATAACCTATTCATGATAACTTCCTGAAGCATAAAATCTCAAAGTTACAAGCACCTCCAACAACAAAGTTATTTAAAACTTATTTATATTACTTTTCGGTGTTTGTAGATATAGAGTAACCATTTCCATCAAAGAGCCAGTGAGGTTTTTAATGAGTCTAAGGGTATGGATTCAGTCAACTTCAGAACAAGCATTATCATAAACATAACGGTAACATCAAAAGTTTTTAGCATATAATTGATACTGTTGTATAAATGGCGCCATTTGATATTATAACAGATTCAACTTTCGCTTTTAACATATATTTAAGCACAATTTTGAAATGATGTTGACTAAATGCACCTTGACATTTTTCGGCGCGGTCGCTTTGCTTGCACCTCTGCGCTTCTGAAACAATATAAGAAACAGAATCGGTTGATAATGTCGGGAATTGTTGAGAATCACAGCGCAAAACAGATAGAATGCCGTCCACGTATCGAAATCTTACCTTGGAGATTGTTGAGAACAACTTCAAATACTACACCTGTTCCTTCTAAAGGATTCATTAATACACGAAAAACTAGGAGAACTGAACAGTGAACACCAAATGCTGTGTCAAAATCAAGTCCAAAATGCCAAAAATCAAGGTTAAAAATTAAACGTCAGTTGGTCATTCTCAGGAGAATCAAGCAATCTCCCACAAAATAGCAGGAGAATCACGTTCCTCAGCTTTCACGCGAAGTGAATGATCACATGTGTTCGAGAAAACGCTTAAATGCGTTTCAGGAGAACTGTGCCTACTTTTCTCTGAAGAACGATATTCCCAGGTTCGAGAATAGACTCCCAGGGAACCCTAACTATACCCTGTATAGAGCGAGGAAAGGATCAGTCATTTCCAAAATGTAATCACAGTTTGTTTGCATATTCTTATAAAAATTATAGTTTGTTTTGTATACCGTGTGACACAGACTCATGGTACACGCTCTTTTCTCCTTTGTTTCTGTAGCTATATTACTGAAATTAGGATTGAATATGCTCACTATAGGGCACTTTTTGACATATTTGGAAAAAATCCAACTTCTGGTTTTTCCGGAAATGACATCAACTTTCGATTATCAAATACGATACCCTTTATATTATTACATTTCTGAAATTTGCATAATTTTCTGAATCCAATGATACCTCATAGTTGATATTTCATTCGTCACAACACCCATTTTATTTTTCGATCTAGAAAGCTATGAACTCCCTAAAATTATTCCAAATAATCAAAATAATTGTACACAATCGTAATTTCGATTCACAAAGTATCGTGGTTCGAAAGACGTACCAAAAAAATAAACCAAAACCTTTATTCACTCGAAACTCCGTTTATTCAAATGTACCATAATGGTACTCTAACGTCATTCGAAAGTACCATCAATGGGGTATATATCCATATTAACTTTTTTCTGTATAACCAATACGAACACGATAATGGAGTTTAGACAAGTTTAAGTATGTTCTCGGTTCAATCAATATGAATAACACGCAATTTTACTTTCCAATCATACTTTTACAGAAAACGAAACTCGAAATAAATTAATGAATCTAGATAAAAACAAAAGTGCTGGTCCTGATGGGATTCCACCTATTTTGTTGAGCAGCTGTTGCAACTCTATATCTCTGCCCTTGAGAAATCTCTTCCAAAAATCTTTCAACCAGGAAATTTTCCCAAGTGCTTGGAAAAAATCTATTCTTTCGCCTATTTTTAAATCAGGTGTCAAAAATGACATTAAGAATTATAGAGTTATTTCTAAGATTTCAAGAATTCCTAAAATTTATGAATCAATACTCACTGATGAACTTTTTGAAACTTATAAACATATTATTTCTAATCAACAACATGGTTTTTATAAAAGTCGATCAACAGCTACAAATTTAGGAGTTTTTTTAAAATGAGTTGTGCAATAAACTCGAGAAGGGGTTCCAGGTGGATGTCATATACACTGATCTTGCAAAAGCTTTTGATTCTGTCAATCATGAGCTTTTGATTGCAAAATTGGAGGAACTTGGTGTTGTTGGCAACTACCTGACTCTTATTGGATCATATTTGAGTAACAGAACACAATACGATAAAATTGCTAAAAGATTATCGAAAGAAATAAAAGTGACTTCTGGTGTTCCGCAAGGTTCCCATATTGGTCCAATACTCTTTCTCTTATTTATAAATGATGTTGTTGACTCATTTCAAAACCTTACAGTTTCACTGTATGCTGATGATCTCAAATTTTACAGAGAAGTTACTTCCTCAAATGATTGCCAACTTATTCAAAAAGACTTAGTGAATTTTTGCAATTATTGTGAATTCAACCTATTAGATATAAATGTTGAAAAATGTAAAGTGATGCGTTTCTATAACATACATAATCCCATCATGTGTGATTACTTCATCGGTAATGTCAATCTGAAATCAGTTGAGAGTATATACGATTTAGGAGTAGTGTTTGACAAAGATCTCAATTTTACTAATCACATAAACAGTATCTGTAATAAAGCCTTGATAATGCTTGGTTTCATAAAGAGGCAAACCCAAAACAAAAATGACACCAATGCAATAAAAAAGTTATATTTGTCTTTGGTCCGTAGTATTCTAGAATACAACAGTATTATTTGGTCTCCATTTTATCTTGGTCACAAGGAAAGGTTAGAAAGAATTCAGGGTAGATTCACTAAATTAATAATTTATAAAATGAAAATGTCGTTTCATAGGTTCGATTCGTATACGAGGCTATCTCTAGTAAACCTTCACTCGCAAAATCATAGAACTAATTATGGTAGCACTGCGTTCACTTCAAGACTCCAAAACAATTATAATAAACATTTTATTTCAATTGACATTCTGTACCGATCATTCAAACTTTTCAAATCACAAGCAACCTCAAAATTGCAGTATAATTGCTGACCTGTCAATAAGACTTTTATCTTTTGTTATATGGTGTGTGTTCGTATATATTTGTTTGTATTGTTTAGATTTTATGATTTTCTTTATGTCATTTGTTGTCTTAATACTTTTATCCATGTACCATTTTGAATTTTATCTTATTCTGTAGAGTACTGTCATGAATAAATAAAATGAATAAATAATTTATCAAGGTGGCTAAGGAACACAAATAACAATTCGGAGTTTCGATAATCTGTAATTGTCAGTTAGTCACTGAACACATTATTGAATTGATCGGATTAATAATAGAAATAAGTCAAGAATGCCACCAGTTTATAACAGAAACGGAAAAGTGGATATGCTATTAGTGTATGGGGAATGTCGGCAAAATCCAGTTGTTGCTCAACAGCTGTACTCGGAAAGATACCCCGACGACAATGTCCGGCTCGAAATTATTTCAAGCGTCTTGAAGAGCAGTTAAGAAGAGAGCCTGATGTTGGAACTGAGCATAATATTGTTTCTGAAGACATAGAGATAAATGTTCTCATGAGAGTGGAAATCAACAAAACAGTACCTCTTAGGGAGATCGCTTCCGAGTTGGATACCAGTCGTGAAAGTGTCAGATGATATTTGAAAAAATATAACTAAGTATCGATCGTATAAATATCAAATACATCAACATTTGTACGAAGACGATAGTATAATAAGGATGGAATATTGCAGGTGGGTACTACAGCAAAATGATGAGTTCCTAAAAACAATTATATATTCCGATGAGTCAAGATTCACCAATCTTGGTTTATTTAACAAACAAAATACTCGATATTGGACGCAAGAAAAGCAGCACTTATTTAGGCAGGGGAATTTCCAAGAACGTTTTGGATTTAATATATGGCTGGGATTAGTTGGAGATCGAATAATTGGTCCCATAATATTTGATGGACCTTTGAATGGTGGTAGATACCTGAGTTTCCTCAGAAATGAGATTGAAGACTATTTAGAAGATTTACTTACCGCTAAATCTGGAAAATCGACTGCTTTTTCAGCAGGATGGTGCACCTCCACACAATTGAAGCATGGGGGCGGATAAACTTCGTGACCGATTTGGGGAAAAGTGGATCGGAAAATGCATGGTCCTGTTAGGTGGCCTGCTGACTTAACCCCTTCAGATTCTTTTATTTGGGGTCACTTGAAAAATATCGTTTACAAAACCTACCCAACGTCCCACGATGACCTAGAATTACGAGTTTTACAAGCCTTACAAGCCTTACAATCCTTTAGTTTCTTAAACCTGTTTCAACACAACAATGTTCGCAATAGTCGTAATATTCTACCAGATCTGATTTTTTCCAATCTGGAATCAGTCACGGTGCTTCCAGCTATTGATCTGTTGCATCATGATAGCATACTCAATACTTCCTGCTTCTTTGATATACCTACATGTCATCTTGAGAACTTATTGGAAACTGAAGAAGTAGTTTTTGACTTCAAAAAAGGAGAGTATGATTCAATTAATTTTCACTTATCCATGATTGAATAGGATAATTACTTGGATATGAATGATATTAATACTGCTATTGCCCAACTGTCTGATATACTATTTGTCCTAATGCACACCAAACTTCCATGTTGGTATTGCTCCGAGCTGAAAAGTAGCATATTTAAAAAAAAATTGCCCATAAATCCTTTAAACAATCGAGAAATCATCAAGATTTTATTAACTTCTCAAATCTACGAAATAAATGTAAATTACTTACCAAGGAATGCTACCACCTCTATTTAGCAAAAATAGAAGAGGACTTAGCAGCCGATAGCAAGTCCTTTTGGCGCTTCGCTAATGAAAAATCAAGATGCAATTTCCCAAGTGAAATGTACTTGCATGATAAAATAAGTAAGAGTGGCTCTGAAACTGCTAATTTATTTTCTGAAAATCTATCTTCTGAATATGTTAAATCAGATAATCTTATTTCAGATTTAAGGTATAATAATACGGTTAATGTGAATAAGTGTAAAGTATCAGTGAGTGAAGTGTTTGAAAAAATCACAAATCTGAGAGATAGTGTATGCTGTGGTCCTGATGAAATCTCTTCATATTTTTTAAAGAGGTGCATCTACGCTGTGAGTATTCCGATACATCTGATTTTCAATATGACTTTGGATTTGGAAGGTACTTTTCCAGATTTTTGGAAATACAGCTTCATGAGACCAATCTTCAAGAAAGGTTGTGTTGAGGATATCTCAAACTATAGAGGTATTTGTTTGCAGTCTTGCTTGCCTAAAATGCTGGACTCACTTGTTACAGATTATCTATCTTGGGAGTGTAAAAGTTTGGTTATTGATCAGCAGCACGGATTTAGTAAGGGAAGATCCACTGTTACCAGCTTACTATCTTTTCAGAATACAATCTTGAATGCTTTCGAGAAGGGGTGTCAGGTTCACTCTATCTACACAGACTTCTCGAAAGCATTTGATAGAGTAAATCATGAACTGCTAATTACAAAGCTGAATGCATATGGTATCACTGGTAACCTATTGGACTGGCTCCATAGCTTCTTAACTGGCAGGTATCAGTGGGTTAAAATTATATCTCAGATATTATAGAAGTTAATTCTGGGGTTCCTCATGGAAGTCACTGTGGCCCACTACTTTACAACTCATTTGTCAATGATATTGCCTTCAGTGTAGTGTATTCTCAATTCCTACTATTCTGAAATTTTTTCAAGTTATTGAAAATGAAATAGACTGCCACGAACTACAGAGTGATATCAATAACCATGTTCATTGGTGCAATTCCAACGGAATGGATCTGAACCTTAATAAATGCTACTTCACAAATTTCAACAGAAATCAAAGATCCATTGATTTTATTCATACTCCATCAACTCGTTAGACCTCGAAAGGGTTACTCAAATATAAGACCTTGGGATATTATTGGATGATAAATTATCTTTTTCGGAACAAATAAAAATGATCTCCCTGAAAGCTCGCAAGATGCTGGGTTACATCAAGAGAGTATCCAGATACCTCTCAATCAACTCCTTTAAGGTTCTTTACTGTGCTTTTGTCCGTTCAAACATGGAATATGCGTCTGTGGTATGGAACCCTTACTATCAGACTTATATTAATATGCTGGAAACTGTACCACACAAATTTTTAAGATCTTCTGCATACAAACCAGGAATTCATGTGGACAACTATGACTATGATTATCCAGCCCTATGTTCTTTGTTAAAAATAACTACACTTGAGAACAGGAGAATCGAAACCGGCTTATGTTTTTTGATCAAGTTGCTAGCTGGTGATGTTTTTCCCCAGATCTCCTGTCTCATGTTTAGGTCAAAATTAATACTTCTGGCACTAGGTCGAATGATACCTTTCATATCAAACATCATTACTGAAACTACGGGCACCACAGCCCTTTAACAAAAATGGTAAGGAATGCTAATAATGTAGATTTGAACTACTTCGGCATACCATTTTCTACTTTCAGACGTGACCTAACAAATGGAAATAAGAAATAAAAAAGACAAACACTTGGTTCAATGATACTGGGTGAATGTATGTTATTTTATTCTTATTTTACCAATGACTATAAATGTTTTTTGTGTAGAGATTGTATAATTTTGATATATGTATATATGACAACAATTTTTAAAACGTGTGTTAATGCTTTTTTGTGTAGTATATTTTGTGGGTATATTTAAGACCGCAATTTTTAATCTTTAATTTGTACAATGCTGTAACGGACACTTCCGTAAATAAATAAATAAAAAGCCATTCAAAGTATAACGCCTCAACAATTGAACAATGCTATTCGCAATACCGCCAGACAAGTTCGAAAATGTTTGGATGTTGGTGGTAGACATTTCGAACAGCTAGTATAAGATTTCTCTTTTTAATTTTGTTTCATTATTAATTGAGTTGTGAGAGAAAACCTAACTATTAATACTTACTTACATTTGAACCAAGGCTTTGAGCTTTTGAAATTAAGGGCCCGTTTTTCATGATCGAGTTAACCTCCAGATAACTAACTAATAGTTTAGATGGTGAACGACATTCTTCAATTGACGTTTGAAGAATCACATTCTAAACTATTAGTTAGTTATCTGGAGTTTAACTGGAACTTGAAATACTGGCCCTTAGAAGCTCTATCGGTTGGATGAAATATTGACTTGATCTCTATGAAAGTCGAAATGTCAAATTCTTGGTTGTGTTCCATGGCCACCTTGATAAATTGTTGTTATTGAACCGAGAAGTTACTTAAACTTGTCTAAACTTCATTATCGTGCTCGTATTGGTTATACAGAAAAAAGTTTGTATGGATGGATACCCCATCGATGGTACTTTCGAATGACGTGAGAATACCATTATGGTACCATTTGACAAAGCGGAGTTTCGAGTAAAAAAAGTTTTGGTT
Source organism: Chrysolina oricalcia (assembly GCA_944452925.2). NCBI lineage: Eukaryota > Metazoa > Arthropoda > Insecta > Coleoptera > Chrysomelidae > Chrysolina > Chrysolina oricalcia. Next base: position 60,266,515 of record OX101815.2, read on the forward strand.
TACTTTTTTGGCACGTATATCGAACCAGGATACTTTTTAAATCGAAATTACGATACTGAACAATGAAATGGGCGTTCTGACTGATGAAATATCAACTATGAGGTATCATTGGATTAAAAAAATTAGGCATATCTCAAAAATGTAATAATATACAGGGTGTCCCATTTGAAAATCGAAAGTTGATGTCATTTTCCTGAAAAACCAGAAGTTGGATTTTTTTTCCAAATATGTCAAAAAGTGCTTTATAGTGAGTATATTCAATGTTCCAAACTTCAGAAATATAGCTACAGAAACAAAGGAAAAAAGGGCGTGTACCATGAGTCTGTGTCACACAGTATAATCGACCATATTTGCACTTTTTTGATGTGGTACTTGATGAAATATTAACAGTATTAACAGCTTCATGATTCGACAATCCTGGTGACTCCACCAATAAATTGTTATGATATTAAGTTGTAAATGAAAATTTTAATTATTATTATTATCTCTTTTGAATTAAAATTCTCCAGTCGGACTCTGTCTCCGATGCTCCGATACATTCGGAGGGCGCGCTGGCAACATCATTACCCCAATAACCACTCCCCAAACTATGGGGTAAGCAGCTATTGGGTCCGGGAATCGTGTGCCCTGAGCAGACGTAATGAACCGAGGATGACAGCCTTCTGCATTCTTCCGGCTATGATTTCTGACATCTTTCTACATGCCGGTATGATTTTTAAGTTCGAGAGTAATGAATCCATCACACCGCCAAGGGACCCTATTATCAGAACAACTATTTTTACAGAATGGTCTGGATAGAGCCTGCGGAGTTCGAAGAGTAAATCTCGATATTTCGTCCGTTTCTCCTCCTCCTTTCGGACGATATTCGTTTCGCCAGGAGCCGAAAACTCAATGACGAATATAGTCTTACTTCCATGGTCGAGGAGTACTACATCAGGCTTATTGGCCTGTATTTGCCTGGGGGTGGGAAATGAGTAGTTCCAGTAGATCCGGCACTTCTCATTCTCCACCACGGACTCAATATCCCCCGGAGCGTAAGGCAACACTGGTGTCTCGTCTATACCGTACGAGTGTCGTAGGTGGTAATATAACACTCGTAGAGCCGCGTTATGTCTGTGGATATAGGCTGAGACCGCATATGCTGGACATGCTGACAGCAAATGCATAATGGTCTCAGGCGCCTGACGGCAGGCCCTGCATCTAATATCAGGGACCTCTATACCCATCACGTGGCTTCGGTAGACCAAGGTGTTGAAGACACCATCTTGGCAGGCCATTATGAATCCTTCGGTCTCCGACTTCAGCCCACTTGACCTAAGGAAGGCGTAGGTCAAGTTCTTGGATAAGCCAAGGTCTTCAACGTTTCTGAAGAAGACCCCATGCAAAGGCTTATCCCTATGCAGCTGCAGAAGAGCTGCATTTTCTGCGGCCTTTACATGGGCTTTTTGCCGAACGGGTGCCAACTCTGTGACAGAGTTCGGATCACGCCGTTTGGTGTCGAAACTGAGACCGAGTTCATCAGCCGCACGGGCTGCTGTCTTGAAGAGGAACGCTCCAATCCCTGCGTTTTCATAGTCACGGACCATGCAGAGAAGGGGTTCCAAACTCCTGATAACTTTACATGCTCCATCCAATACCATTCTGTTGTGAAGACACTCCAAACTCAAAAGTCTTCGTCCTCCTTGTTGTCGGTGGAGATATAACCGAGGAACGGACGATTTGGGATGCAAGCTCCTGTATAGGTGCATCATCTTGCGAGTCTTTACGTCGAGTTGTCGCAGCTCCTCCTGAGTCCACTTCATTACTCCGAAGGAGTAGAGTAAGATCGGAACGGCAAGCATATTTGTGGCAGCAACTTTGTTCTTTCCCGACAGTTCTGATGACCAGATCTGTCGGAGTTTGTGCTGATACTTGCCGCGGAGAGAGTTTTTGACAGTTATAACTTCTTGAGAGTGGTGTTGTTCCACTCCCAAGTAGGTATACGTCTCTCCGGCACCCAGATGACGTAGGATGCTTCCGTCTATGAGCTGGACGTCTTCTCCGTAATCGTCGCATCGTCCTCTTTTGAGATGAACCGTTGCACATTTGTCGATCCCAAACTCCATGCCGATGGCCTGCGTATACTCCTCCACCACCCTCAAAGACTGACGTAGGTCCTTTTCACCTGAGGCATAAAGCTTAAGATCATCCATGTAGAATAGATGAGTCACCTTATGCCTCCGGTTGCTGGGGGTGCCGCAGTAGTATCCACGTGTTTTTCTGAGGGCAACGGACAATGGCAATAGTGAGATGCAAAAGAGAAGGGGGCTGAGAGAATATCCCTGAAACACTCCCCTTCTGAAGATAACCTGATCTGTTTGGACTCTAGCTTGACCTGATGTTATAGTGAAGCGAGTCCTCCACAGTGGCATCAGTTGTTCAATGCATCTCACTATTTGATCGGGTATCGCAAGGCATCGAAGAACGTGCATGATTAGCTCATGCGATGTCGTGTCAAATGCCTTGCGATAGTCGATCCAGGCCATCGAAAGGTTACGCTTATACTGCGTGGAGTCCTGCGTAATACATCTATCGATGAGCAGATTCTCCTTGCATCCAGCGACCCCTTTCTTTGACCCTCTTTGCTCATATATTATTATTATTATTATTATTATTATTATTATTATTATTATTATTATTATTATTATTATTATTAATATTATTATTATTATTATTATTATTATTATTATTATTATTATTATTATTATTATTATTATTATTATTATTATTATTATTATTATTATTATTATTATTATTATTATTATTATTTTAATATAAACTGAAATAAATACATAAACCTTACTCCAACTTAAATTATTTATATGAAACAGTCAAAAGATCTCTAATAAAGTCAGCAAAAAGTCAAATTTTAATAGATTTTGAAGAAAAGTCAGATAAGCCGCTGCGATTTAGAAGTTTTTTTTAAAACCATAGTAGACTATCTAAATGAGAAAGAATTCAAGAAACCTGATGAATGAAAATAGTACAGTAGAGTATAAACTATAAGTATCAACCATAAAAACAATATTTTTCTAAACAAAAAAGTCACTAATGAACAAAATTAAAAATAGTAAAGAAAACAACCATCACTCAGTAGAATTTCAAAGGAATTGAGGTGTATTGACAGAGAGTATAAATTTCGGCAGGGGTACTGATGATATGGTAAAAAACCAGAGAAAAACAATGAGAAAAAAATAAATTATTATAAAATGAAATCCCATTAAATTTAAGGTTATTGTAAATAATTAGAGTGTAATTTAGAATAAGATTAGTTTAAAACCATCGTGTCGGAAGAACGATTCTAAAAAAAAAAAGAAAAATAAAGGTTGCTAGGAGAATACAAGTTTGGTTGAGAGAAAAGCGGGGGTTCCGAAAAGAAGTGAATGGCGTGTTGAGAATCAAAAAGTTTAAATTGAAGATAATAGGTTAAAAAACTTAACAGAAACTTAATAACTACGTTGGAAATTGGTAACTAAAACCAAAGTAATAAGCTGAGAAGAAAAGTACCTTCATCCTCATCGAATTGGCCACTGTATCCTGCAGAACTACGAGATGCCACCCCCGGCAAACTTTCCAAAAGAGTAAAAAGGTATTTATAATACTTTGATTTGTCGTCGAACATATCCTGGAAGTTTCTACACCAGTCCTTTCTCCACTTTGAAGCAACTCACTTCACGAAAATACTCAATTTACATAGAACTTTGAAAATTTTCCTCCTCGAACAATTTCACAGTGAACTCCTGAACTTTGAAACCATTTTAACTTTTAATTAGCGCCCATTTAATCAATTTAATCATATATCATTGCAAAAGGACAATTTATTTATTTTTATTTACATTCGAAGTGACATAACCTCACTTTCTAGAAAGGCCACGGAGCTCATTTGCTAGTCACATCAAAAGTAATTTCAATTTTAACCATTAGAGGGTGATAAATGATTTCTGTGACACTTTCCATAAATTTCTAGACAATAAGTTATCTGGAGTAGGAGCAGGTAAACTAAGGTAATACTACTGGAGACTTCATTTTTTCTCTTATGTTTTTATTGATTTCAATTGTGAATAAAACGATATTTCTGTGTTTTGAAACAAATTTTATTATTGGTACCATTGTTGGGGAATTTTCATTTTCTGATTGGTACGACTGCTGCTGCTGAGAAACCACTACTGAGAGAGAGAGCACATCATGCCCAACTGAGTTAAGCCGGAGGAAGAGATATTTTGACAGTAAAAAGTAAGGTTAAGTATTCATTTATAAAATTTCCCATTATACAACAAAACATTTACAACTTTATTTATTATTTATTAATCAATACAAAACATAACATCAAATCCCCCTTTCCATATCGTTACAAAATATATTAATTGTTCATCTAGATTAGTGCATACATACATAATCGATTCAGAGCTCGTAGATAACTTATAGGTGTATATGATCCAATATGCCTTTTTAGGTTAAATAATCAAAGCTTGAGTTGTACACGAATCTGTATTCCTAAATGAAATATAATTAATATTCTGCGAATTTCTACCATCCTCTAATTACTTTTTTTAGTATAAAACAACAGCGATACATAATATAATTGCTCAGATTATCCTCTGGAATTTTCCAAAGTTATCTGGAATCCGTTTCAATATGCGTCCCACAATCAATTACAAATTCTCCGAAGAGATTGCGGCTGGTTTTAAAAATTGCATTAGTTTTTAATTGCTAGCAAGCCGGCTTTAATGAATTGTAAGCCCGTGAGACTAATGTTTTAATATCATAACTGTCCACTTTATATTGTTATTATTTTTTAATCCCCGATTCGAGAGTACGTTGTGCGGTTAGGACTAATTACTGTGCAAACAAAGCAAGGATAACTCGTTGCAATGCGATTAGTGGCGGAATTCATGTATACTAGATGTCTTCTCATGTAGGGTTTGTGAAGCAATAGAGGTTTCCTACTAGAGTAAATATTTTGGAGGCTGATGTGTACACGCGTCAGAATGAAATTTGCAGGATAATTTGTATTTTGGGTAGAATGTGTTTCAATTTTAAAATCATAGCAGAATGCTTTCGACTGAATATTACTCACCAGTGCGTACTTCCCAGTCATAGAAAATTTAAACTGAAATTTTCAAGTTTCCATTTGAACTAAACACCAGCATTCATAGATGGAGTGTCAGATGAAACTCCACACGGAAAAGAATGGTCCAAGTGAAACGTTTTCCCGACTTTTTTTCGAATGTCATAAGAAAATTAATAACTGTATTTGAAAAAAATGTCTCCAGAAAAATGAGAATTCTGAACTCATGAACTTGTACTTCGAACATTACAGAATTCACTTTGTATAATGTCAACATTTTATTATCGCTGGAAAAGTGTATTTTCATATTTATCAACTTTGGTCCCTGAAAAGTAAATCATTACAGAAACAGAAACTCGTGTTATAGGCATAATACAATAACTTCCCAAGTAGCACACCTATATTGGTAAAATATTGGTACAATATTGTGAATATATTGGCAAAATATTTGAAATGCAATATCGGCGATGAAAAAAATGTGAACATTCGGCGATATTGGTACAATATTACTTGAATTGTATTGGCGAAATATTCTTGAAGCAATTTTGACCTCAAAATATTCGGCGATATTGGTACAATATCGCTGATACAAAATTCTGACAAAATTGGCACAATATTCAAACATTATATTGTAGAGAAGTAAAATGTGAACATTTTGCGATATTGGTCGAATATTGTTGAGACGTTTCAAAAATAGTATTGGTGAAATATTCTTGAAGCAATAATGGCCTCAAAACATTCATCGATATTGGTACAATATCATTTGTATATATTGGTGGAAGTGAATATACCATGGTTGTCTTGAAAGGAAGTTATGGGAAGTATTTAATATACATGACTCAACCTCTGGCGGAGGCACCAAACTTATACGAAGATTGAAAATAGATGAACACCTCAATCTAGCAGACCACAATTATAATCTTCATGTAGTCATAGTTCACTGTGGTTCCGGCGTTGAATGTGGCCATTATTACGCATTGGCGAAAGATGGAACGGAGTGGTTTAAGTTTGACGATAGTTTTGTTTCTAAATGCTCTGACGATATCTTGGGTTTATTGGAGCCTCTGGAGACACCCTACATTTTATTTCATCAGAGAAAGGACATTGGCAGATCATGATCTTCAGATGATGTGGTGCTGCAGGTTTTTCCGGGTTTTCCTGCAGCTGAAAAAGCAAATGCGCCTGATGAAAACTTTCTTGTGTTACTGACATTCTTGCTAGGCTCAATTCATTAACCACCCTGTATCTGCTCTAACGAACTTTATGGGTACAGAAGAGCCCACCAATCGCAGTGCGTTTCGTGCTTCATTACCATATAAGGTCATCGTTCCATTCTCGACTTCCCATTGGTTCCCCTCTCAGCGCGTAACGGTTTTCCAGAAACTTCGAAGAATTCACGAAGCCACTTGACACTCAGAACTCGGAGAGAGAACGTGCTGTTGTTCACCATCCATACTATCATGAAATGAACTTGTTGAATTAACATTATAATAATACTCTCTGTTCACATGCATAATTGTTTGTTGTGAAATAAATGTTATTGGTTATAAAATTAAAAGAGTGCAAAATTTATTCTACAGTCCATTAGAGCAAAAACAGCGCCACTGGAATCAATCAAGTCGCCCCGGAGCGCCAATTAATTTTTATTGTTGTTTTATATTTTTATATTTAATTATTTTGTATAATAGTTTATAAATAAAAGTACATATATATATACTTTTGTAGGTTTTAGAAGTCGTCCTATATGTAGAGCCACCTAGCGGAATTTCATCCATGATATAACTTTAATATGTTTCATTGGATATTCAGCCAATATTCAAAATTCTTCTCAATCTAGATGTAGGGAACAATATGGAGACAATATTGTTTTAACGATATCAGTAAATATTATTGTACCAGTATTGACCTAATATTTATTAATAAGATTTGTTCAATATTGGCAAAATAATATTCAACCAATGTGTAATTACACTTGGATATACAATATAGTTTTTATTCCTAGGATCGATATGAGGGGAATATTGGGATTGCAATATTTATTCTAGATGTTCTAAACAATGTAAAGGCAACATTGTTTTATCCATATTGGTAAATATCATTCAACCAATGTGGTATCAAACTTGGAAATATAATATTGTTTTTTATCCCTAGAATCGATATGACTAAAATATTGGGAATGCAATATTCATTCTAGATGTGGAAAACAATATATAGACAATACTGTATTATCGATATTGATAGAAATTATTCAACCAATATTGACCCAATATTACATGTGACAATCTACATTCACAACAGGTTCTACCAATATTCCACCAATATTATTAATATAATATTGTTTTTTGAATATTCACCCATATTGGACCATTATCATTTTGTCATTTACAATATATCTATATTGGCCCATTATGGAACCAAGATTTAGCCAATATGATGTGCTACCTGGGTTATCTGCAGTAGAACTTGATGTTCTCACGGAAATGTAACGTGTTCACCTACCTGTTGATTTTCGACCAGTTCGGGATCATTCTGGAGTAACCGCCACACCTGTTGAGGGGTGGTCATTACTCGCAAAACAGGCATCATTCCAGTTCCAGCATTTGAGTAAGTAGTTGTTTGTGGACGTGTTACATTGTGTGCTGGAATTATACTGTAATTACTGTTGTGAGTTATGTGAATAATGTTAGTTTGATATTATGTATTTTACTTGTAGGTATGTAGAATATTGATTTTGACCTAACATTTCTAGAGTATTGGCATTTGATGTAATATTATCAGGATAATTTTCCAAGAGACTAAAGAACAGTTTTCTTTCAATAAAAATAATAAAAATTCACCTATTTTCATTTCCTTTCTTCATTATTTTTTTTTCAATTTCCAGAACGTTCTTATTCTACTTCATGTTATACATAACTTGGATTTACTATGATCATAATGGGAAAAGATATTAGCTCGCCTGCTTGTTCATTCATTTATACTGAATACAAACCCAAGTAACAATTTAAATGTTATTAGGATTTATCCTAGTTTTATGAAAGTTAGGTAATGCCCAATTTGATTTATGCAGGTCATATATTAGTCCTAATATACGCTACCAGAGCAAACAGATTTATGAATCAGTTTCAAAACACTCGTGAAGGCTATAAGATGAAACCATTCACCATTTGAGTATATTTGTTTTTATAATGGTTTTACAATGGCTTATACACATACACGATTAATCTTTTTGGTATTTAAATAAATACACATAGAAACTTAGTTTTGTGATGGTTTTATAGCACTCCTCAAGTCCATGCAATGGTTCTATAATAAAACTAACGATGAGGTTTTATTAAGGTTAAGAGATGTACTCTCGAGAACCGCTATAAAATCAAAGCATAAAACTATTTCTACTTAATTGCTAGTAACTCCCCCTAACCAGTAATAAATAAATCACATTGGGTAAAGATAACTGGAAAAAATAAATAGTAATTAAACGTTTCACAAGACTTAGACACCAAATACTTATCACGGGAGTATAGACACTGAGTATACTGACCACGTCGATCACGAAAAGACGAATGTCAGGCGGGATTGACAATTGACAGTTGAAATATTTTGGAAATTGGATTAAATAATACCAAACGTACTTTTTTAAGATATAATGATTTTAAAATGGTTTATTTTGAGGAGAAACGACTTTATGACGGCAATATGTGCAGCTAAATAGAATAAAGGTAGGGTAGCCATATTTTATCACAACCAGAGGGAACAACTAAAGAGAGCCTAATTTCAATTCATGTTTCTTGCAATTTGGTGTGAATGAAGGAAAGGAAATACACAATTATTGGTATTCATTTGTATTTAGATATAGTACAAATCATTCCGGGAAAGATATGAGTCAAAATAATTTTTTAATTTTATGTGGTATTTTGTTTATTTTCTTAATTTCGCGTTGTTATTGCGTTGCAGATTTACCACCTAACTGATGTCATTTTGTCAAAAAAAAATCATTCACAAATGATATTCGACATTTCACGTTGTTGAATACCTATATATTCTTCATTTATCATTGCCAAAACGCAATCATTATATTTTTGCTTGTAAATTAGTCGCCCAATTTTTCGCAACTGAAGAATTAAATTAATTTTAGTCCGTTTTGGCTGTAGTTATTTAAGGAATATTTTCTAACCCAATTTCATTCAAAAAAAGATATTTTGATGCCAAATAGATTTTTTTAATGACATACAGGTTTATAACAGCCCCATGATTTGGTTTTATAAGGAGGAGGAGGAGGAGGTTATTAAGAATCCTGCGAAATAGGCAAGCAGGTATTATGCTTGAATTTCAATATAGCCCTGAGAACCTTCATAGGAGTGGGCCCTCGTATATTTATAGCAGCTTTAAGGACGTTTTATGGATGTCGTTACAGCAAAACAATTTTATCGATGCTGTGATTGTTATGGTCTTCAGAACCTTCTGAGGGCTATCACAAAACTGAAATTGTTACTTAGGAACAGATTCAACAAAGTTCCGAAATTCTTGATTTTGAAACAGGGTGTACTGGGTGATCCAGTAAGGGAGGCCAGAGGCGACGATTTCTTCAAAAGAACCATCATAATGTTATATACCACTTTCCATATCAAAAAAAATAAAAAATTCATAAATACTGCAATATCTCTCTCCAGTTTTTCTTATGTAGTGTATTTATATGCTATGAAAGTACACTGTTTTAGAGTATAAAAGTGGATCATTGCTTCCTTGGTGCAACCGACCCATTCATCTCATTTTAAATTCAATAATTAAATGAGTGTATTGAAAATAATTCTTCTTTGAAGTACTAATACCTGTAAACTGATGGCAAGTGAATATTACAACTTAGTATGGTGTATCCTGATATCAAAAATGGAATTAAAGCTATCAAAGGTAATATTAAACTACCCAAAAGTGAGTCATTTGATAAGGCCAAGTACTGGAATAATAAAAACATCAGGCACAAAAATCACGCTCATGATCATTCCATGATCTGCTAAACTATTTCGATAGTTCCTACGAAACTAGCTGATTGTGGCTTAACCCATTATTGCATAACAGCATCCAATTATGATTTCATGATAATTTTAAGGGCGTATGTGAAAACCATACTGCATTAATTTTTTCATGCTATTGAACCAATTCAAGTACTATAAAAATTAATCGCCATCGTGTATCGATAGTCAGAAGCACTTTTGTTCCATATTGTATCAAAACATAACACTTACTACGACTGGGTCGCAAACAATGCCAAAAATAAATATGGAACATGGTTCATTTAACTTTTTGCAGGATTGAAATTAGTAAGTGAAAGTGAAGGGTTGAAATAGAGGGAGGCTCATACTTCTTCACAACTTGCATTGATATCGATGAAGGGGGAACATAAGGGGATAATTGTTTGATGTACAATAATGTTTTGAAGGATACTTGAAATATATCTATAACTGAAAGAAAAACCCTCAGAAACATGGTACGAATGCCTCAGAGAATTCAGTGGTAACTCAATTACTTCGTAAAATTCATTAATCTACAGGGTGTGGCAATGGTGCGTTAGAGTCCGATTGCTCAAGATTGTTGATAACTGAAAGATGATTCAAAAACAAAAGTGAACTAGACATCAGAAATTATCACATCACCCACCTTCAACGACTAACTAGAGATCGACCGAAAATATGTAAATCAAATTGAAAATAGCCATACACAGAGATTAATTTTTCACTATGGACCGAAGCTATACAATCTACTACCATTATCCGAGGAAAATACCAACAAAATTCTCAAATTTAAATGTATCCTCAGAAAGTACATAGCCGAGAATTCGAAGATACTCTATATTTTCTAAAACCTTGCAATCCTATTTTCTGAAAAGTCAAATAAATAGGAACAATGCAGACGGCAGCTCTTCGTCGGTAGTCATTATGGGTTTGTTTATAATAGGATTATATCATTGGACAGTAACAGAATGGTCACAAAATAAGAGGGGGAGCCACAGCAACTTTCAATATGTCAATGCCGAAGTGTACTTACTTGGAAAGTTGAGCAACCGTATAATGACTATTTAGATATTATACCCAAAACTATAGGAGACTCACCTTACGATGTTGTCAAGTTGATGAAGGTTGATGAAGGTCCGGAGTTCGAGCCCCAGTTGCGGCTGGGATTTTTTAATTTAATTTGACCGATTAAATTATTAAAATCTCGTGGCTGGATTGGGATGAGTCCTGCACGATTCACTGTTGCGTTCCAATTAACAGTGCTGCTCCTAAGGTGGCACATGGAGTTAGTAACAAGGCCTATCCAGAACACGTGGCTAATGACCCTAGCAGTCGATGCCAAGTCACAAAAAAAAAAATAAATAATAATAAAGTGTCTTTATTTTTTTGGCGGAGTTTAGCATTCGTATTTATGTGAATAACACATGACTATATTCATACATTTACCTTAAAACTAACTTTAATCTATGAAAGATTGGTGCCTTATGATATAGAAAGAATATGACATTTGAGATAATGTGAGGCCAGGTGTGATCATTGTTTACCTAGCACGATAGCTTTTGTTTTATATTTAAACGCTGATAGCGAAAGAGATTTCAGTACACTCTGATAGGAGTTATATTCAGCTACAGCAATGCAAGAGAAGGATCGTTCATATAGTGCTGAGGAGTTTCAAGGAATAGTGAGAAGGTCTATGTATCGAAGGTTTCTAGCGTGAAAATAATGACGTGGTTTAATTTTGAAGAAAGGTATTCAGGGCATTGGTTTCTCAATAGTTTATGAGTGAAACACACAAGATGATGTATCCAGCGGTTCATAATTTTGAGCCATATAATCATTTATAAAGTCAGGTACATGATCTCTGTATTTCAACAAAAATATGAAACATATACAGGCATTTTGAACCTTCTGAATTCTAGTGGCAGTGACCAGGTCAAGACAAGGGCCGTACACTCCATCGCAGTTATTGAAAAGGGACAGAATAAGTGTATCACAAAGATTCATTTTTAGATTTTGACTAAGGTAATGTTTATGCGGGTATAATTTTTTCAGTAACCATAAGATCTAGAAATTAAAGAGTTCACATGATTGGAGAATCTTAGATTATGATCTATCGTTAAACCAAGACATTCTATTTTTTCACAGAATTCCAGTTTTATATCATTCACGAAAATTGATAAATTATTACTTCCGAGTATCGTAAGTGTTGATTTATTTGGATTTATATTCAAACAATGGTGTTCTGATATTTTCAGAATTTCTTTGATTACTTCATTCAGTTCATTTTCTGCAGACAGGAGATTATCGAGTTTGGCTGAAAAATATAAATTTGTGTCATCTGCATAGCTGTGATATCTAAAAGTTTGGAGTGTTTTAGGAAAATCTGAGGTCGAAATGATGAACACACAAACATTTAATATGAATTAATCTTCGCTGGACAGAGTAACAGTTTTCCAACATAAGAGAGTGATTCTATTAATAATCAATATTCGATATCTGTTGAATATGAGTTTGAATTTATTACATGTAAGATTTTATTGGGAAATCAATTTTCTCAGCGCATAGTACTATAGTTAGTCGTTGAAAGATATAGACTACAACCGTGAAGATTTAGGACTCGATCCTAGGCAAACCAGGAATGGAGGGATGGGAGTCTACAAAGACTTTCAACGAAGAAGGCTTCATCACATCTGACAGCAATTCATCAGGCAAAACCAGGTAGTCTACACTTTGGACAAATGAGCTATACTGGTACCATTATACCCTGAATATTCACAACAGGAAGACGTGGGGCTCAACCCTCCGGTGGTCGGGTGGGGTCTGTGAGACAATCGTTTCTCGTTTCCTATTCGGATTCATCCGTTTCGTGGCTAATTTGCTTGCGTATGCCTGTACCTTTCAATCAATCGGTTCTAGAGGTACTGTTGAAAAAGGACCAGTCTATCTTAAAAATTACGCGTAGTAGGAGAAATAGTGGTCTCACAGACACCACCCGACCATTTTTGTAAGATTTTCTGCAAGCAACCTTTCAACATTTTATGATTTGACAAAGGCAGGTATCGATTCAGTGGATCAAAACACTGGTGCTTATAATACCAGTAGAAAATCAAGAAGATGGCCCATGACACTATTTTATAATTTTCTGAATATTGCCGGAATAAATGATTATGTGGTCCATAACGGCCGAGACTAAAGTAATTAGGGAAAGACGCTTGTTTTTGAAAGAACTTAGATTGGCCGTTGGCTTCGGCATTATTGAAGGATCATGTACAAAAACCCTATAAATGTTTTTTCAGTAAATAACTGTTCTATACAGTGACTAGCATGAAAACGATGTGAAGAAGAGTTGGAAAACTCACCTTCCGTAGAAAAAAGGTGTTGGCGTGGTACAAGGTTTTCAAACGCCAAATTGTCGTAACTGTCCAAGGTAGGCATCTATCAAAAGTCAGTTGAAATGGGACAACTTCCAAATATAAGACTGACCAAACCTGAAAGAGCATTAACCTTCGTAAGTGTAGACTACTTTGGACCTATGGAAGTTACCATACGTAGGAAGAGACATAAACGTTATGGCGTTTTATTCACTTGTCTTTCAGTGAGAGCTATTCATATAGAACTGGCTGAAAGTCTTACCACCGATTCAGCAATTTTGGCACTGAGAAGATTCATTGCACGACATGGGCAACCGAAGACTATATGGAGTGACAATGGAAGCAATTTGAAGGCCATGGAAAAGGAATTAAAGAATAGCATTGAGAGTTTGGACAACGAAAGGATACAAAGTGAAATGATAGCCGCTGAGATAGAATGGAAAAGAATTTCTCCTGGGAGTCATCACATGGAGGGAGCTTGGGAGAAGATGGTGAGATCCGTGAAGCAAGCTCTACGTATAACTTTGAAGGAAGCAGCACCAAGACAAGAAGTGCTTCTTACTTATCTGATGGAAGCAGAGCACACTGTGAATAGTCGCCCATTGACATACGTGTCCTCTGATTCCAATGACCATGAAAGCCTCACACCGAACCATTTTTTGATTGTAACTTCAAGCATCGCTAAACCACCTGATTTCTTCGACAGAAACAAAGACGACTTGAAGAAGCAATGGAGGAATTCTCAAAAATTAGCAGAAAATTTCTGGAATAGATGGGTTAAGGAGTACTTACCCACCCTGACGAAGAGGACGAAGTGGTATGAAGATTCCAAGAATATCAAAGAGAATGAGATCGTTACATCGTCGACATTGGACTGGATGGTGAGATGGTTGGAACGGTATATCCACAAAGGATCACTTTAAAAATTCAGGAACCCGTGTATGGCTAGACACCTGTAGCTTTCACGAATTATCGTCGGAAACGAAATCTACTTTGTTATTTTTTTTTGTTTGGAAGTTTGTTGCCAACATTCAGATATTTCTATATTTGCATGTTCCATGCATAACCGACCAATCTGAACAGCTTAAAAATAAAGAAGTATTTGGTAGTCTCTGGTCAGACACCCCAAAAGCTAATTTGGCCAAACTGATAGCTCGAAAAATTAAACAGTTGACAGCTGACAGTTGAAATATCATCGGACAGCTGACAAATAGAAATATACGTAAACAAATAGGCGAAAGCTGAAAACAACCAAAACATTTGGTTTATAATCACATCAAACCATAAAAATCAAAAGAGAACAATAAGTCGAAGACACTCAATAACCAGAACTCAGTCATACAGCACTCGCAGAAATTCGGTTGAAGACAACATTGGATGCCAAAGTGAGTATATTTTCTTTTGAAGTTATTTTCATTTACCTCAAATAACTTTTAGATCGACACTTGTGAAGCGAGAAACAGTTCACACTTTTCTAGTAATCAGTAATACAAGCTCTGCATCTGGAAAACAAATAGGACCATAACGTATGCAGATTCAGTGAGAATAAGTCGAAATTAAAAAAGTTATGAATTATGCTGATGGTGCATCCAGAACTCAATTATCGTCCTTGTAGTGACAACTCATAAAATGTGAATTGAGTATTAAATGTGGTACGTGAATCGAAATTAGCATGGTAATGTTGATAAGATTTCTATGAATGACGTTATACAACCAACTATAAACATATTATGTATGTTGCGTCAATGCCCATTGAAAGTAGGTCACCACAGGGTAAAGTATTGCTGTTAACCTTTCTGATTTTTTTTTGTATGGTCATTACCATCATAATATTGGTAAAGTTTGATCATTCATCGCTACCACTACTTGACAGATAATGATTGTTTGACTCATTCTTGGACTAACCCATTTGAGTATGGGTGAAAAAAGGCACAGAATAGGCATCTACAGGCCTAAATGTATATCACCAATAATGATGAATAATTAATCATATTTCTCATTTTGCACTAGAAAACCCTTTCTGTTTTAATATAATAACATCAGAAATTCTCTGTCATTGAGATCAACTTTACACTCTGTACGCCACTGTTTCAAAATTAAAACTTGATCGTTGTCATGTGAAGCTCTTTTCGCATTTTAATACTTCTTTCTCTCTTAATTCTTGTCCGTGGGCTTCCTTTCGGCGCCATATGGACATGCCTCGCTGCGAGAAATCCGTTCCCCTCCGGCCATTAACCGGCGTAGACAGCGACGCTGTATCGGGGAAATGCAGAGTCTTGCTCTAGGCAATGCTGCATCCCATATTATATTTGCACTTTTTTGTATTTTTGCTAGCACGTTTCAACCACGACCTATACGCTATGGTTTTACGGCGGACTTCACAAACACTTAGGTTATGGGTGGATGCACGTTCTTTAGACAGCGGACATTACAACACATTAACCTGACTTCCAACACGAGGCCGCCATCTGACCTCTACCGCTGCCGGAAGTCCAGTTTAGTACTTACCTCTGCCGTTCTAATTCGTGCAGACATGAATTAATTTTGAGATAAAATCAAATGATAACACCTGCATTCCACATAGTTATTTTGTAGTCATGCTTTTGCTTACAACTCTATCGCTTTGTGGTTAGAATACAGAACCGTAACATTTCTTCTTTGAATACTTGACCTTGTTTGTTTTTGGTTCGTCTTAGTTCAGTTGGCAACACTGAATCTCTAGGTATTCTGTTCACTTGTAACGGTGTACAATAATTATTCCAAGGAGTGGCTTTGAGTAGCTTGGGCTGATCTCATAGACCATGAACAAGCAAGGGTAAGAGGCTCTCAGAAAGAAAGCGCCTTTGTCTGATAAAGACAAAGAGCTTTATTTGTACTTCCACTTGGAGCCATCGGTTGATGGATGTACACGTCAGAAAGCACATATGTGCAAAGTTAAAATGCTTAAAATTATCCTGATACATTCCGCAGTGGTTGCATGATAAAAGTTTTTTTTTAATTAATGAAAAGAAAAACAATAACACCCAGGAATACAGATTAAAGAACTTTCAATTCATGCAAATTATTAAAATAATTTGATGAGACAGAAAACACTGATGTGTTGAATTAAAATACTTAAAATTAATTTGATACATTCAACAGAGGTGGCATGAAAAAAAAATAAAAAATTTAAAAATCAATGGAACATAGAATTTTTTGTAGTAATTCATCCTAACGATTAGTTACCTATTCTGAAGAAACATTAACACTCAGGAATACAGAATTAGGAACATACAATTCACACAGTATCAAAATGAATTGAAGTGAGGTAAAATACAATTTTGCAACATATATAACATATTATAGATATTAACACATTACCCGTTTAAATGAAATTACACAGTGATGTTATCAGCGGTAAATTCCTCAACTGAGTAATAACAATTTTCTATCAAAATTTTTTTCAACGTCGTTTTGAATTGTCTGACACACATATATCGTATGTGTTCAGGAAGTTTGTTGAAGAACTTTATCCTGGCAAATTTAGGAGATTTTTCATATTTACTCAGGTTGTGTATTAGTACTGACAAAGAGTTGGCGTTTCTAGTTGGGTATTTATGTTGATCTGAATTTCTCTCAAACTGACTTATGTTACATTTACCGTAAATCAAGGTTTTTTATATATAAATACAAGGCAATGTTAATATTTTTTGCTTTGAAAATATCGTGTTACAGCTGTCTCCGTAATTCATACCAAATATTAGCCTCATCACTCGTTTTTGTTTAATGAATCATTTCTTAGAGTGCACTGAATCTCCCGAAAGAACTACATTATAAGTAAGGTGACAGTATACTAGAGAGTAGTAGACATCTATAAGGACGCTTCTTTCTAGAGTTTTCTTCAGTTGCGAAATTGCATAGTAAGCTGTGATCATTTTCTTAGAGACATGTTCTACATGGTTTTCCCAAGAAAACTGTTGATCTAGATGAACGCCCAAAAATTTTGCGTGATTACTGTGTTCGATATCATCTATATATATGGTAGGACTATTTTGCCTACTTTTGAAATTCATATAAGTAGTTTTATCGAGATTTGAAATGAGATCATTTTTTGTGCACCATTCTTTGAAAGTTTGTATTATATCGGAGGATACTGCTTGCAGTTCCTCGGGGGACTTTGCTGAGAGCACAACTGAAGAATCGTCTGCGAACATTATTACTGGGCAATTTTTAATCATTAATAAATAATATGGATAATAATGGCCTCAGAAAGACCTTCATCAATATAAAAAAAATCTGACTTTTCATACCCAATTTGTACATAATTTTTCCGCACGGAGAGATAAGATTTCTAAACTTCAAATATTTTGCCCTTATTCCGTAGGTATAAAGTTTTTCCATGATAAAAATGATTTGCAGACTGTCGAAGGCACGTGTCAGATCGGAAAATAGTCCTGAAACGTACTTTCCCAAATCTAGGTATTTGTAGACATGGTCAAAAAACTTATATATTGCCTCCTTCTGTTTACCTCCCTGATCGAAACCAAATTGATCTGGAGATAGGAGTGTGTTTTTTCAAGAAAATTAATAATTTTGATATAGTAAGCTCTTTCAAAGATTTTTGAAATTACATTCAACACTGTTATTTGCATGTAGTTTTGGGGGTTATCACAGTCTTTTTTTATGAAATGGGATGATTTTACCTATCTTCAATTCATCAGGAAAACTTGTTTCCACAGATAAGTTTATCAGATGAGCTAATGGTTTTGCAATAATGTCCTCAATTGTTTTGATAATTTTTATACTTATTTGGTCCTCACCTACACTGTTTTTATTTTTTAGATTAGAGACGATATCTAGTATTTCATGTTCTGTCACTTGATTGAAGTAGAAACTTTAGCATATAGTGTTATATATACCGGGTGACAACGATATCACTTTCGGGCTGCCATTTTTTTATTTTTTCACCTAGTATAACGAAACTTGGCAGAGTTATGAT
Source organism: Chrysolina oricalcia (assembly GCA_944452925.2). NCBI lineage: Eukaryota > Metazoa > Arthropoda > Insecta > Coleoptera > Chrysomelidae > Chrysolina > Chrysolina oricalcia. The sequence goes on from OX101815.2 coordinate 60,284,977, forward strand.
TCGAACTAAATGTCAATTGACTGGTGTAACGACAAATTTCTTCAACTTCCGGTTTCCCTGGAAATAACCTCAACTTTCGATATTTAAATTGAACACCCTGTATATTGTTTGTTTTTAGGATTCTTTAAATCATTCTTTATTCGAATTCATAATTTCTTAATTGGTTTTGACATGAATCATATTTTTAAATCTAGAGTGCCATGACCATTCTAAAATTTCTCTACTTATACTCTCTATTTACAGAAAAATCAAAAAATTCGGCAAAATCTAATTCAATAATGAAATGCACTGCTTCCAGAGATTAAATAAATATGTAAGTTGGGATGAAAGATGGTAGTATTGTTATTGTTTTTTTTTGTTGGATTCGTCTTGAAATAATGCATTTAATAGTGTTATGAAAGTGATATGGTTACATTTAAGTTTTAGGAATTAATACAAAAAAATTAAATTATACAACTTTTCAGCATTTTTCTAGGCTAACGAACAAAGATATTATTCTTTTTAGATTTTTCTGAAAATAGAAAGTCAATGTAGAGAAATTTTAGTATGGTCATGGCACTCTAGAATGAAAATTGATATTTCATTTAAAAATATAATTTATGTCAAAATCAATTGGAAAATTATGAATTCGGATGTAGAATTATTTAAAGAATCCTAAAAACAAACGATATACAGGGTGTCCCATTTAAATTTGGGAAGTTAAGGTCATTTCTAGGGAAATTTGTCGTAACATCAGTCAAATGACATTCAGTTCGAATATTAACTCTGCCAAATTTTGTTTTACAGGGTGAAATAATAAAAAATGGCATCCTGAAAGTGATTTTGTTGTCACCCGGTATATATAGTGATAGTGACAGTACTGTTGCCCCTAACATAGGATTTTTTAGAAAGCACGTTAGGGTATTCAAAAGAGATTCCTTCAATATCTGAACATAGAATGTGGTATAATTTGAAAGAATCAATTCATGAGTAGATCTATTCATGACGCATATGTATTTCGTAGAATTTAGGTGGAACTTCAATCACCAATGAAGCCTAATATATTCATCCAAACAATTCTCCCAGTGACTTTCATCATGAACTTTCCATTCTGTTGTCCGATCCAATTTTCATTTATCAGGGAATAACATTGCGTTATCCGTTTAATCCTGGCAGTCAACCATTCGATGGTAACCAATTGTCGCAGCGAAAGCAGTGAATATTTCAAAAGTAATATCAGTCAGTGGAACTATTTCGCGCTGGTTATCTGGAAAGCCATTAATCATCACCAAGTGCGATCCTTGCCATTGTCGTATCGTGATAAAACACAGCAGAATTAATTATGTGATAAATCAGTGTTTTAGGAAAACGTAAAATATGCCTCGGATAGGCCGCTACTTTATCTGCCGGATTGCCAAGTGTCAGTTATAGCACGCCATTACGATGGATAATGCAAAAGCCCGGATTTATCCGACTGCCAGGTAGCTGAAGTGTATTGTTTTTGCAAATTGGATTCTGCTAGTACAATGAGCTGTGGAACATGATGGAATGTCCCTCAAAGTCATTTGGACACTCGAATAATTTATATTTTCGAAACAGCTCACTAGGGAAGTGACTGGCGATGTGAAGATATTGAGCATTAAGTGGCATGAAATAAAAAAATATTGTTTGAAATTAATTTGTTATGTCCGTCATCCAGTTACACTCCTAATAGTCCAAGAGCTGGCTACGAATTTTGGGTCTTTTTGGCAAACGGAAATTGCGAAAAAAACATAATTTCGTCAATTGGCGAATCCACAATCGCGAGTCTGGGAAAGCGTTTGCGGTTATTTCGTTACTGTGCAGCATGTAACATTTGCAAAAAATAATCCAAAAAAACATATTTTTGGCAACTTGATTTTTTTTCTAAATCTCTTGGTTCAGTTTTATACAGTATTACCCTAATAGCACCATGAAGTCCGATGGTAATCCATAGGACATCCTCTCAGGACATTCGGGACGTCCTTAGGATGTACAAAATTGGTACCGCGGGCGTCCATTGGACATCCGTGGAAAGCACCAATGTCTCGACTTCTCACCAAAATTGGACGTTCTATAAGGATATCCAATGAACATCCACCTGGGATATTAATCGGACGTCCCCGAATTACATCAATCGAAAGTACATCTTGGACGTCCTTAGGACGTGCAATATTGGTACGTCCTTAGGACGTGCAGTATTGGTACCACAGACGTCCATTGGACATCCGTGGGAAGCACCAATGTCTCGACTTCTCACCAAAATTGGACGTTCTATAAGGATCTCCAATGGACATCCACCTGGGATGTTAATCGGACATCCCCGAATTACATCAATCGAAAGTACATCTTGGACGTCCTTAGGACGTGCAATATTGGTACGTCCTTAGGACGTGCAGTATTGGTACCGCGGACGTCCATTGGACATCCGTGGGAAGTACCAATGTTTCGACTTCTCACCAAAATTGGACGATCTATGAGGATATTCAATCGACATCCACCTGAGATGTTCATTGGACGTCCCCGAATTACATCAATCGAAAGTACATCTGGGACGTCCTTAGGATGTGGAGAATTATCAAATGTGTTTGTTCCTACATCTCTTTCAGGACTAAGATTATGATATTGTTGTGGATTACTGGAGATAACAATTTGGATGGAACCAGATTTACTTACTAGGTAAGCTCAGCACTCTCCCAGAGTCATTCAATTCGGTTTTGTACATGTTCAAAGGATACACACAACTCTACTTGTCTGACGGAAACATCTTTTTCAACACAGTGTTGAATAGGTTAGTAATAACAATTAATAGTATAACAAAACTTTTATTTTCATTTAAAGATATAACTACACTGAATGAACACAAAATAACTTACAGAACAGTCACTAAACTAATTAATCACAAAAGACGATAGAAAAGCCGATTAGCTGGTAAATACTCAACAATTGTCTGTCAATTCGTCAACACTTCACTTGAACACAGAACACAGAACACAAAACACAGAAAACAACTTTAAGCACGGAATCCATACATAGAGGAATTGTTCGGTTTCAATCCGTATACGAACTAGAGAGACAAACATAATTTTTTTATTTTCATTGTTGTGAAACAGTGAATCTTATTGGCATAAGCACAAACTCGAGAATATAGCCCCTGATTACCTCAATGATAGTGAAAAGGGTTTCATTTCAGATGGGTTGTTTTCACTGTAATGTTTAGCCCTATTGTAAATAAGCGATCCATTTTATACCTCTTCTGTAAAACCACTAGCTGGGATGTATTCTTTGGATGGATGCACCTAGGAAACATTCCGAAAAATGTTCAATCCAGGTCATCCCAAGGAAGTCCTCGCTGGGACATTTTCTGAAATTCACTGATTGGGATGACGTCCGATGTACATCCATCAAGGACGTTCCAGAATGCACCCGTACCAGGACCACCATAGGAAGTCCTTTCGAAGACATGCCAAATATATGCCAACCAGGACATCCAGTGGATATCCTAGAAAATTCTACAAAATATATCCGAACCAGGACACCCCAAGGAAGTCCTCGCAGGGAGATATTCTAAGATTAACCAATTGGGACGTCCAATATTCATTCATGTTCCTAAATGTCCCGTACCAGGACAACCATGGGACGTCCTTTCAAAGACATGCCAGAATACTTACTAACAAGGACGTCCGATGGATGTCCTAGGAAACATTGCAAAATATATCCGACCCAGGACATCCTAAAGACGTCCTCGCAGAGACGTTTTATACGATGTACCGATTGGGAAATTCATGAAAATGCACTGAATCGGACGTCCCATGGACAATGATTTTAAGTCCCGGACATTCGGACATGATTTGTACCAAATAGGGACGTCCCTGGAACATAGTGTGCTATTAGGGTATGATAAAGTAATGCACAAAATTCATAAAACGTACAACGATCACTTTTGAAAAAAATGCAAAAACATGTCAAACTGTTTTTTTTTTAATTCCGCATCTTTTGACATAAGTTACAAAAATAATACGTCAAAGTTGGTTTAATGGACTGTTTAGTTAATTGAAAAGTTATTATGAAACTTACGTTTATTACGTTTTTTAATCATTTTCTCGTTTTTTTTCTTATGTGAGCCCTACTACAACTATCTTTCCCTTGTGTAAAAACACAAGCTCTATCACATAATGTAATAAAAATCTTAGCTTCCCATTAAAAAAATTTGTTGATGACGTCATAACTTTGACAACTTTGACGTGTTATTTTTGTAACTTGTGTCAAAAGATGCGGAATAAAAAAAACAGTTTGACGTGTTTTTGCATTTTTTCAAAAGTGATCGTTGTACGTTTTATGAATTTTGTGCATTACTTTACATACCCCTATATAATCAAAAACAAAAGCCCTAGCCTTTTTGTCGCTTGTTGAATACTGTTAGTCTCTTTCGATCCTTTTTGGGGTATTCCCTCTCAATACCATGAAGAGCAAGCCAACTAAAACTATTAAAATGTTTGGATTCATTCAAAAGGGAAGGAACTTTGGATGGTGACGAGAAGCCGACATGTGCTAAGTGCAACGAGAGAAGGAAGTGCACCAAATCCCTATCAATTCATAAATTCTCGGAAATTTTAGTAATCAATCCAACAGAAAGATTCCGAGGTAAATTGAATGTCACCATTGATTTTCCTTCAGAGGGATTGGATATGAGTGATTATAAAGCAAAAAACATAACGCCTTGTCGATTTAGTCTATGTTAGGGTCAACAAGCCAGAGAATGAACGCCATCCAGTAAATGAACAATTTACCTATTTTTATCCATACTAAGGTTATTTCAACTATCAGAAGTGAAAGAAACCGTTAATATATATGGCAACACTGTGGACCATTTCGTTCATACATTGTCAAAATTCTAACCTCAATCAGTAAGTGCTAATAACATCGTCACTGTCAGATCGCAGCAAGTGTGCGGAGTGTGCGCCATTTTCGTTAAGGTAAGTGCAAAACATAGCATTAAAAAGTTGTATTTAATAATCACAATCATTACAAATTATTAAATCTAACATTTGGACAGTAAAACAAACAATTGAATGATTATATTACTGTATAGAGAGTTTATTTTCTTCATGTGCTCACCGTTAAATTTTCGTGTTCATTGACTAGTTTCAAAATAACGAATTCATCCAGTAAATGAACAGCCGTTCATTTACTGGTGATTTACGCAGTAATATGAAAATAAGCGAAAATATACCTAATGATAGGTGAAATAACGTGCTCTAATAATTCTTCAAAGATTTGTATCAAATAATCCTGAAACCAGTAAGTGAACGGGACTTTTTGTAATGTTCATTTACAGGGTGAGAGTGCCAGCAAATGAACAGCAACTTTTCCTTAGTTCATTAATTGGTGTTCATTCTTTAGCAGACACTGTGTTTTTTGTATTGCTCAAGAAATCATAAGAACTTTTCATTTCAGATGGATAAAAAAACTACCAGCGATTCCGATATTCGGAGGAAACACTGAACAACGCTATCACAGACGTTAAAAGCGGAAACATTTCTTTGAATAAGGCTTCTGAGCAGTATGGAATACCCAAATCTACTCTCCACAACAAACTAACGAATAAAGTTCCAAATATAAGAAAAATGGGCCCTTCTTTCATTCGAACTTCAACCGAGGAAAATCGAGTAGAAGACTGGATTTTATCCAAGGCAAAATTGGGTTTTCCAATGCATCAAGACGAAGTCAAAGATGCCGTGAAAAAAATATTGCAGGATATTGGTCGGGCTAACCCGTTCACAGATAGCAGACCGGGCGACAAGTGGCTGAATTTATTTTTGGGAAGACATCCTCAAATTGCAAGAAAAAATACTGAAATTATTTCCAAATCCCGGGCCTCTGTAACAGAAGAATCCATTCGAGCATGGTTTTCTGATCTTCGGGCTTTTCTGCAGAATGAAAACATCTTGGATATGATGGAAGATCCTTCGAGAGTGTTTAATGCAGATGAAACGGGCGTGAGAACGTGCATGAAATCAGGTCTAGTCTTAGCACCTAAGGGTTACAAAAACTTGTACGAAGTTTCTTCTGGCAGCGAGAAAGAATCAATCACGGTTCTATACAATTATTCAGCAGCGGGGATAGTAGCACCGCCAATGGTTATGTTTCCTTATAAAAGAATTCCGAAAGAACTTGCTTTGTCAGTACCAGAAGGCTGGGCAATTGGAAGATCTGACTCAGGATGGATGACAGCAGCAACATTTTACGAGTACATGGCTAATGTTTTTTATCCATGGCTTTCGAACAATAATGTAACATTTCCAGTGATTATGTTTATTGACGGACACAAGTCGCACTACAATATGGAGCTGTACGAATTTTGCAAAGAGAAACAAATAAAATTGTATTGTTTACTACCAAATTCAACACACATTCTTCAGCCGTGTGATGTCAGCATTTTCCGTCCTCTGAAAACTGAATGGAGATCTGTCGTCAGAAGACACAAGCAAAACACAGGATGCACCATTACAATGCACAATTTTTGCTCTTTGTTTAAAGAGGCGTTTGATAGATCTGCAAAACCAGAAACTATTGTAAATGGATTTGGTGTTTGTGGACTTCAGCCTCTAAATCCAGATGCAGTAGATTACACAAAATGTATATCTTGGAGACGCAAAGACATTTTTTCAAGCGAATCAACTGATCTTCAAGTGACGACTGATGATTTCAGAACAAGCCTTAGAGTTCTAGAAAAGTTTGTAGGAACCTCGAAAATTAGAGACTACCAAGTAAAATCCGTAAATAACGATGGCACTAACGATGAGTTGTATTCGTTTTGGAAGTTTTGCGACTCCAACGGTCTAACTGAAACACAAAACCAATTGGAAAACTTGATGCATTCTAGCAAAGAAAATTTGAATAACATATCTTTTGATTGAAATAAATGGCGTGTTATATGAAGACCTCACTGTTGCCAATGAAGAAACTGGACCAATCCAAATTGAGTATATTGTCTCGAACGATCCTGATATAAAAATAGAATGTCAAGGAATAATTGAGAGTATTATAGAAACTGTGTTTGAAATTGTTGATAAAGCCAAAGAAACGACAAAATGTGTTAATAAGTCCTGATTGTAAACTGTCCAAGAATCCTTGGAGTCATCTGCACTGGCCCAAACCGGACGAACTTAAAACAAAACGGAGAGCTCAAGGTGCAGTAATGCCCTATGCAATAAGCAATAACATAAAAAAAATGGGCAGAATTTCAAAATGAGCAGGAAAGGAAAAAGAAAGAAAAAGAGAAAATAATTCTAGGCTAAAAAGCAGAGAGAGAACAGAAAAAGAAAGAAAAATTGAAAAATATAAATCACAAAAATGAGAAGAAGGCGAAAAAACGAAAACTCGTAGTTAACGAAGATCATCTGACTAAGAAAACGAAACAAGAGGATAAAGCCGAAAAAGAAAACAGCGAAGAGCAGCAGGCAATGCAAGAAGACAGGAAGCTCGAAAAAGATAAATACGAAGGAGAGCAGCAGTAAGACATCGAAACAAGACAACAAAGCCGTAAAAAAGGAAAGCAGCTAAGAGCTGCAGACAATGGAAGAAGGCAGGAAGCTCGAAAAAGAAAAATACGGTGGATAGCAGCAGATTAAGAAATTGAAACAAGAAAACAAAGCCGTAAAAAAAGAAAACAGCGAAAAGCAGCAGACTATAAAAGAAGACAAGAAAGTCGAGAAAGAAAAATACGATGAAGAGCAGCAGACTAAGAAATCGAAACAAGCCAGAAAGGTCGAAAAAGACAACGGAGAAAGGCAGGTTGAGAATGAAGAACAAGACAACATACCTGAATCCCGAGCTGATACCTTTAATGTTGGGGACTACGTGGTAGCAGAATACGATTCGAGACAATATCCTGGCCTAATAAAGAATTGCCATGATGGTTTATACGAAATATGCGTAATGCAAGAAACCACACAAGGGCGATGGAAATGGCCTAAGCCAAAGGACCAAATCTGGTACAAAAAAACAGATATTAGGATGAAACTTCCTGCCCCAGTTCCTCAAAACACCCGTGGGATTTGTTATCTTTTGCCAGAAATACTACTATTTTGAAGTTTTGGAAAATACTCACTGGAGTATATCTGGAGGCGAGAGTTCTAACAGGCTCCGCCTACCAGCACTTTGCGATACCATTGGCCGACTTAAATGTTCGGCAATGGTATAAATAAAGGCTCAAATGGCTGTTTTAGGCAGTCGTCCAGGAGTCGCCCGAGGGCTTGGACAATTCCCAGGAGAGAAGCCCTCACTTCTGGATGGCTCAGTAGTGTTTTAAGTGTAAATAGTATTTCTGGTTTTTAGGTATCTTCGGCCTGGCATGCGAATTAATGGAACCTCGTTGGTTGGCAACACCAACAAAATCCAGAAAGAATTCGTATGTCAGACACGTTCCTGCTGGTTTTCCAAATAAATGAAGAGTTCCGGAGTTGCTGAGTTTTTGCGACAATGCTGTACTTCGGATAGGCGGTCTGAGCTAGCCGGAAGAGGTGAAACACCCTACTTCAAACTATCCGAGTGCACGCACTTGTTGACATGGCGCCCAACGTGGGGCCCCGCGAAATCAAGGAGATTCCAAGCGGCTATCGGACCCACCGAATAACAACTTTTCCAGTAACCCGGACTTGAGGATACTTATCGGAAAGTTTTCTTGGATGCACTTTCGGGATGATTCTGAAGCAAGTTACGCCTGTGGAACTGGGTGCCCATATCCTTCGTGGGTTCGAAGACAGTGGTCTAATAAATCCCGCAGCCGGCCTGTTGCTCCTGAGCCGGATGGCCAAGATAAAATGACACGACGGAGTCGCCTCAACCAACAGAGCTGGTTGTCCTTAGCCAGTGGGCAAGGGCGAAAGGATGTGGTGTATTCCTTTAGAAGCTGGGTAATGAGCGCAGGTGGAAATATGTAACATTCTGATTACATAAAAGTCTCGTAAAGGAGTAACCTGGAATTCCTACGATAAGCCTGCAACAACATCTGCAAGATTTGGATAGCCAGTAGCTGTAACATAGTTTATTTTTAGGTACACGTTCGAGAGAACTGGCCCTTTTCAGGGCAAATCCAACGACGTTCCATCCGCATGCCAAGCGATCCCTTAAAGGGGGGCCGTGTTATCTTTTGCCAGAAATACTACTATTTTGAAGTTTTGGAAAATACTCACTGGAGTATATCTGGAGGCGAGAGTTCTAACAGGCTCCGCCTACCAGCACTTTGCGATACCATTGGCCGACTTAAATGTTCGGCAATGGTATAAATAAAGGCTCAAATGGCTGTTTTAGGCAGTCGTCCAGGAGTCGCCCGAGGGCTCGGACAATTCCCAGGAGAGAAGCCCTCACTTCTGGATGGCTCAGTAGTGTTTTAAGTGTAAATAGTATTTCTGGTTTTTAGGTATCTTCGGCCTGGCATGCGAATTAATGGAACCTCGTTGGTTGGCAACACCAACAAAATCCAGAAAGAATTCGTATGTCAGACACGTTCCTGCTGGTTTTCCAAATAAATGAAGAGTTCCGGAGTTGCTGAGTTTTTGCGACAATGCTGTACTTCGGATAGGCGGTCTGAGCTAGTCGGAAGAGGTGAAACACCCTACTTCAAACTATCCGAGTGCACGCACTTGTTGACAGATTTTCAATGTTGATATGAATTGATATTATTACTAAGTATTATGTTTTCAAACTTACTATTGAATTAAAATTATGTTTTAAGATTAAATAAAGTTGTTTTAAACAAACTAATTCTTGTTTTTGAAGAAATAAAGCATTTGTTCATTTACTGGGCATTACCCGTACATTTACTAGGTTATGGTGTTCATTCATTGGGTTTTTGTACTTTTTGATCTTTAAAGGTTTTTAATACAGAAAAAATATATTAAATTACATATTTTTATGACGTAAATCGATGATAGACATAGTAAAGTTATCAAAAAACTAATCACACAAATTAACGCTACAGAGAAAACTAACTTATGGTCGTAGAAAGTGACAACTATCGCTATTCGTTCGTTTACTGGTCTGGTGACCCTATATGCATTATCTAATCATAGTAGGACTACCTATAGCGGACACTACACAGCCTTCTGTGGACATCCGTATGCGAGCACCTGGCATGAATATAATGATTCACTTGTGACCCCAATTTCATCTAGATCCCTAGTGAGCGGAGATGCCTATGTTCTCTTCTATGAGCAGGAAAGCACTAAATCGCTGATGATTTCAGATCATACTCAGTGTTATTTTATGTTTCATTTATATTTTTATTTTTTTTGCATTATATTATAAATTTATGCTGCCATACAAAATTATCGATGTGATAAATAAAAAAATCTTGGGAAGTTCCAAATATCTTCGTTGAATACTTCACTGGGATAGGTGAAATATTAGCAGGAAACATAACCAACACAGGTTAAGAACCTAAAGAACAATAAGGCACCCGGATTCGATAATATAAGTGCAAAAACTCTTTAATGCATTGTGGATATTATTTCAAAACCACTTACGAACTTAATTAACATTTACTGGTCAGTTCAAAATTTCAGTAATCAAGCTGGTGTACAAAAATGGTAATGAATTGAACTGTAATAACTACAGACCTATATCTGTAACCTTGGAAAAGTACTTGAAACTGTTGTCAAAGCAAGAATATCGGAATTTTTTGAAAAATATTAGATCCTTTCTCCCAACCGATATGGTTTTCGGAAGTCTAGATCCACGGACGTTGCAATTCAATCACCGACTACGAAAATATATGAAACGCTCGAAAAAAGTTAACCCTCATTCTGCATATTCGTGGATTGAAGAAAGCTGATGGCAACCCGTACGATTGCATATATCAAGAAATGCATCTGAAGGAACGGAACAACATCATTAAAAACTGTACGCATATTTCAATAAAAATGAGAATACCCAAATCTACCCTTCAAATAGTCAAATCTCCTCAATTACTCAAAATATCACAAAAATATACATTCGGTTAGAAAACTAGTTCTGCATTACCTATAAATGACCAAATTATAATCAAATTGAAATCATCTCCTACGTTCGACCATGGGACGGACACACACATAGGCTATTTCACCGGACAATCGAACAATGTGACTTATTTGAAATTACCCTTTGTACAGCAGTCGATCTGTTAATTCCATTCTCGTGGTCCATAGTTATTCGGAGCCAAAAGCCGGATTAATCTGCGAATAGTAACACAAAAGCTTCGCCGAAGTTTTTGCCGTACAAGTTAATTCCGACCCTTTGCTGAAATTTCCAGAGCTTACCTGCCCATCCTAACTACTGCGTGGAAACTTCGTACTGGTGTTGTGAGGTAACTCTAATGCCCTATTCTATTTGTCTTGGCCATATAAGTTTTGGCGGATGTGAGGGAACAACACGGATTAAACTTGATGGACGCAATGACTGATTGTGGTGATGACTCGTTCAGTTATGAACTTTGGAATCGATTATGGATAGTTTAATTTCTTAGAAATCCCGAAAATAAAATAGTGAAATATTTTCATTATATTCCGGTCTCAAGAGGAAAATTACTTTTTTATGAAAAATAAGATTAACAGGTAGAACATTTTTATTTTCTTGAACTTCTGGGTACTCTAAGCTTTCCGTGAGTAATTAATTCAAGAACTTCAGAGAGAATATCAAGAAAACTAAATTCGCTATTTTCCTAAAACTTCAAAATCGAAATTAATTTTATTTTTGAATCCACTTTGCATTAGCTCCCCACCTTGTGAAAGATTCAACTCAACATTCAGTTATAAAAAAATTAGAGCCTTTGAAACATAGGAAAAATTGGAATATGTATACTCTTGTGACGTAGAATGTCTTCACTAGATTCTAGTATTTTTTGTTGACCTAAGTTGATGGTACTGATATGAATCTGACAACAATGGTTCTGCTGACATTTGCTGACAGTGTTTATGTTGTTCTTATCGTGAAATTGTTATTGGAAGATAACTTTTACAACTTGTGAAAATGGACAAAAACTTTTTTAAAACTAACAGTGGAAATTTGCCACTCGTAAATTATATATTGATTCACGCATTCTAATCTCGTAATACAAACTATTCGAGAGTGGAGATGAAAGGTATGAAAAATATGAAGAAAGTTCTGTTTATTCGGAATTCATTCTGATGGCATGAAAATCCTTTACTTTTAAGGTTCATTTATAGAGCTGCTTGATCAGGCTATGATGATGATGCTGTGGGTTATATGTAGCTAAAATGGTAGGGTTCTATTTGTATCAAGTGCCGAACAGTTCCTGAGCACAAAGAACGAAGCACAAAAATTACGGTGTCCCACTGTAGTTTTTGAACTTCGCGTTTTGTTGTATTTTTCATACCCAATAAAGACCCTCATTATTATTACTATTAATTTAACCATACTCTGCTGCAGCTACTATTGACGACAGTGATGATGAAATATAAAATTTTGACTTGAATGTTGTTTAGCATCCCAAGGTAAGTTTCGCATTATTACCGTTTTTGAGCATACAACATAGATTTTGGTATTTTTTGTTGCCACTTTTTTAAACTGATTGCTCCGTCGAACCGATAAAAAGAGTCCCATATCGGTGAACGGTTATTCAAGAATCTATAGAAAATATAATATCAGCAATGCCTTTTTCATCAACAGTCTGACAGATCGTACATTAAATGACATTAGTGACTTGACAAATGCCTCCACGATTTCAACGTTGTCGGATTGTGTCAGTTACGTAGAATGTCTGTGGGAGAACACTTCTGAAATTCGAATTTTCATAACTAAATACAGGCGAAAAACGATATGTGAAAATTTAACAAATATATATTTCAATATATTTGAAATATGAAGATTTCAATGACACACATTTTGAAATTTAGGAAATCAGCGAATTCCCGCAAGTCTCCAAAGTGACGACAAAGTGTTGATTCAAAGTTTGATGATTTTTATGAAAGGGTTTCCAATGAAAAAGAAAAGATCATAGTTATGGGAACATTTTCAGCAGGTGGAAAAGTAGTACCACAGATGTAAGTATTCCCATACAAAAAGATGCCTAGAACAATAGTTGAATCTATTCCAGAAAATTGAGCTATTAGTAGTTCTGATTCTGGGTGTATGAATTCAGAAGTCTTTTTCGAATACATCGCTAATCATTTCCTACCATATTTGAAATCGAGTAATATTATTAAACCTATTGTGCTTTTTGTGGATGGGCACAGATCACATCTCACTCAACAAATTACTAATAATAATAATAATATAGTTTTTCATATTTTCTACAGATTGGAAATATGATACATAGAAACATAATTTGAATGAATAAACATGGGTAGAATTCCACAAAAACAAATGCTTCTCGTGGAAGAAAAGAGGGGTTATGCCTATGCTCACGTACACATATACATATAGTCACACGAATAAAGATGGATTTAGCGAGGTGCAATATATAAAAATATAAGTAGAAAAGTTATTGGGTATAACCCTCAAAAGGGTTATACCCAATAACTTTTCTACTTATATTTTTATAGTCACACGTATACATACGCACATACATAAACACAGGTATATAAACAACACATAAATGTATATATTGCAATTCCAAATTTATTGTATGGATTCTGTTTCATTATATAAAACACAATTAAACTATACTATGCTAGGAACTCAGAGAGAACTTTGAAGAACTGTCTTCTGATTCTATTGCAAAATTTCAGGAGCGATTTTTTTATATCTATCAACTGAGCTAGGAAACTTTAAAATCCAGATCTTCAGTTTTTTTTTGAAAAGGTTTAGCGAGTTGATCGTTTTCAATTCATTGCGAACTAAGTTGTATATTTTGGGTTTGAGAAAATATGAAGAACGTTGCGAGATTGATTTGGAAACGAATGGAACAGCGAGGTGGTTGTCTCCTTTCCGAGTATTATATGTGTGGACATGGTGATTTTTAGAACCGTCTTTTTTCTGCTTTAGAAATGAAGTGTTTAAAAATAAATGTTTACCATATAAGACGTTTGATACTTTGTAAATTCCATCGCTGGAGTATAATCGATCATTTGAGTATATTATCCTCAGTATCAATTTTTGAACTACTTCAAGTCTATTCATTTGATTATTGTTGGCTCCTCCCCAGGCTATTATCCCGTATCTCAGTTGTGATTCCACCAGTGCAAAGTATAAAATTCTCAAGCATCTTATTTCAAGAATTTTTTGATAAGTCTAAACTTTGCGACGTGGCTTCTCAATTTGATAGTGAGCTTCTTCATTTGCATGTCCCATTTCATGTGGCTATCTGAGTAGACTCCTAAGTATTTGATGTTTGTGGTTAGAGGAATGGTGAAGATGTTGTTATCGTCGGTAATGTAACCGAACGGATTTTATGACCGGAAATAATATTTAAATCAGACCCAAACCCGAATTCAAATATCTGAAATGTTCTATCAAACCCTCGAAAACTTATGTTATTCTTGTAAATATTCTCAGAAATACATGGTTACCAAGGGTCCTCTTAAAATTGACGATGTTATTGATTATTTTTAAGTTTTTCCGTGTGTACGAATATTTCGAAATGGGACATTTCAGAATAATAGAGAAACAAACATTCGAATAATCTCCTCATGTTTATGTTCTTGTGAGAGGCCCAGATTCTTATATTTTCATAGACCACCCAGAGTTCTCAGGGAGGGCGATGCAGGCAACCTTGAAATTAAGGTCGAAAATAAGTTAGTCCTTCGTTTCACTCGTTATAGTTGACATGTGGTCGCGTACTTAGTTATTTTATTAGTTTCCTTATATTATTGTAATTTTCATAATTCAACTCTGTTCAACACAATATTCAATCTGGATACTATCGTTAATTTTCATTATTTGAATATATATAGTCGATCTTTTCCACCTGTCTCTAAAAAAGTGATTCTCCTAATCAACTCTTAGTATTTGTTATATTTGAATTATTTTGAATCTTTTGCGTTTTATCTTGTTATATTATTAGTGAATTGTCTGGCCTCATTCACGTTTTTCCGGTTTAAGTTATATTATCAGTTAAAATCAGAAGTTGCTTCATCAAATAATTTGAGAAATGTCCCAAACATCTCTTGTTGTTAATCCTCATGTTTTGTTTAATAGATATAAGTGTTTTGAATTATGGTTTTTATTCTCAAAAGTTCAGATTCCAGTTTACAAAAATCCTTTTGATTTGAGAGAAAATTATTTTACTTAGAGTTGAACAGAGTAAGTAAATTTGAGTGCTAAAGTGAGTTCCGCAACGAGTTCTAAATCCAGCATCCAGTATAGAAAGTCGAGATCATCTGAAGAAAAGGTAAGGTGAGTTAAAATCTTAAATGCTGTGAGGTATGATTCCTAGTTGCTAGAAAATTAGAGCCCAACTTTCTCAATTATTAATATGTTTTAACGACTCCGCTCGGGCGAATCAGTTGTGATAAAGCTCTATTTAATTATAAAATCAGCATTTGTTACAGTAATTGAGAGATGTCGAATATCTGGAAGTTTGGTTTTTATTATTGAAAAAGGTATGCATTTAATTTTATCAAAATTTTATTTTTTAATTTTGAGAAAATCTTTCTCAACCCTGTCATACATATTTTTTCCAGTTTTCTCCAGAATAAAAGATTGCGATGTCATCAGCGAAACTGATTACGTATCCGTCAGTATCAACATTGTCAGGTCATTGAGATGAATTTTTCCAAGTAACATTTCATCAATTTGTACACATTTCGTCTCAACCCTGCGTTTTCAATGGTTTTCAGGAGCTTCTGGTGACACACTATACATATATCAAAAGCTTTCGCGAGGTCAACGAATATGCACAATGAGGGTTATCTTTTTTTGAGCTATCGATATATTTTTGTTGTTCAATCGTCAATCAACTGCCCGCCACTTGCGATTGAACAACCCATTTTTACGGGCGACTGGCGGGCAGTGTATATCACTTAGGCCATCACCATTGAACCGGTAGGTGCATTTTTATAATTCCCTCCAGTCCTGAGATTTTCATCATTCTACCTTGATAATTATGGAAGTTACGGGGTTGCTTCCATGAAAAGTGAGATAAGTTCGGATTTTTCAGGACAGAATTTTTTTCAGGAAAAAGGAGTATCTGTAATGAGTTGGGGGTCCTGATAACGAATCTGATGTAATTTCGCTTCTATTTTGCCCCCTAATATTCGTAAAAATGGGCAGTGTATATCACCATTGAACCGTTAGGTGCATTTCCATAATGGCCTTCAGTCCTACGAGTTTCATCATTCTACCTTGATGATTACGGAAGTTACGGGGGTGCTTCCATGAAAAGTGAGACACACTGTATGTTCATATGCATAATGATGTAGATATACAACAGTATATTATTTTTAAATAAAATTATTTGAATAAGGAAATCCATTTTTCAATAAATTTTCCCCAACATTATTCACTATTACAAGCACAAAAACATTTTTTAATTAAAAAAATTAAAAATCATGCAGTTCTGAAGGGGAAGGTTTTCGATATATTTGCTATAGCCAAAACAATTCAAATTGGTTTTAGGAAAAGTGAATTATACCCTTTTGAAGAAGAAAATGTAGATTATTTAAAATATATTCCCTATAGACCAATTCTATTTGCTAAAGAAACCAAATCGACCAGCATCAAAGGGATGTGTGGAAGTTTTGAACATCCTCAGTTTGAAAAGAAAAAAAAAAGTGAGTTCAAGGAAGTCTACAAAAGTGTGAAAGGGCAAACAAATCAATGCCTCGATAAGTTACTGCGTTCACCTAGGTGACACAGGTGATTCCGATAGGTGATCCATATGTAGTAGAGTAGTTGAGGAGACACAATATTTCTTTGTCTTGTTGACTCTGACCTTGACTTTTCATGGAAAAATTTCGTCAACACAATATCGTAAATTGACATGTTCTAAAAGACGACATTGGTCAAAATCTCATTACGGTTTTTCTCGCTCATTCTATTAACAACTCTTCCAGTTTACGGAAGTATGTGACAAAGAAGAAGAAGTTCAGAGTGCAAATGAATTCAATGAAGTGCATGAGTTCAGCCGGCTCGCCGGTATTCTTTATCAAAAAATTCTAGTCCACCACACTTTGACATTCTCGTCAGTAGTAGATGAAATGCTGTCTAACGTGACAATGCTGCTTCGGTTTTCGAAACCATTCCTCTATCCCATCGAAAGCAGTAATAGAGCTAAAGGACCCCGGAAACTTCCTATGGAATTTGGGTCCAGGTGGATTTTTTTTTATTTTTGGGATGATGTAGTCCATGTAATTCTCAACCAATGTTACCATTGCGCCAACCTAAAAAAATGAACAGTTTTGCTGCTAGGGGCGTTGAAATCATCCCTTGCACAGATTAGACTATTTATTTTCGAACCCGGTAACAATATTTTCACTTGTTTCATTGTTGCTGATATTGCTCAATATTGTGCTGTTAATACGAAAAGCAAAAAATTATTTCTCGAGTGCCTTCAAATGTATCGTCGAATGTTCAAATATGCCTAAATAAGGGAAATTACAGTTTTTTATGATTATCCCCCCACCCCCCAAATGACACAAAACGAAAAAAATTCGGTGGATTTTTCTGAATTTTTGATATGAATTATTTTGAATAGAAATAAATCGGGTGACAAACCCCAAAAATTAATAGTTTTGATGCTAGGGGGCGTAGAAATCATATCTTGCTCAGAATAGATTATTCTTTATTATAGGCGGAAACAATATCTCTACGTATTTTTGTTTTATTTTATGCCGAACAATTGTGTAAATTTTTATAAATTGAAAATCTAAAACCTCCCCCTTACCCCGAACCCCTCTTTCAGAACTCGATAAAAAATGTATTCAATTACCACCTCAAATTCAAATTGTTTTTGTCTAATTTTTATTTATTTTCAAGACTTTCGCCCAATTAATTGATATTCAAAAATCATGAACTACTTCCTACTAAGAAGTCAGCGAACTCCACCAATATTTTTCTGAAGGGTGGTAAAGGTGAAATTAAACAACTGTACGATTTCCTCATTTTCAGCTGATTAAAATATTTATTTTGATAAGGCATTTACAAGTAGTCGGGAATTAATTTTTTTCATGTTTTAAAATAGGGGTAGGAGGTAAAAGGGGAGGTTTTAGATTTTCAATTTATAAAAAATTACACAACTGATCAGCATAATCTAAACTAAAATACTTAGAGCTATTATTTCCGCCTATAATAATGAATAGTCTATTCTGATCAAGATATGATTTCAACGCCCCCTAGCATAAAAACTATTAATTTTTGGGGTTTGTCACCCAATTTATTTCTTTTCAAAATAACTTGAACTGCATCATATCAAAAATTTTGAAAAATGTACCGAAATTTTTTCGTTTTGTGTCATTTGGGGGGTGTGGGGATAATCATAAAAAATAGCTATTTCCCTTATTTAGGCATATTTAAACATTCGACGATTCATTTAAAGGCACTCGAGAAATATATTCTTTGCGTTTCGTAACCCAAGTAACAATTTCAGTTTTGTGATAGCCCTCAGAAGGTTCTGAAGACCATAACAATCACAGCATCGATAAAACTGTTTTGCTGTAACGACATCCATAAAACCTCCTTGAAGCTGCTATAAATCTACGAGGGCCCACTCCTATGAAGGATTTCAGGGCTATTTTGAAATGCAAGCATAAAACCTGCTTACCTTATTCGCAGGATTCTTAACCTCCTGAGGATCATTATAAAACCAAATCATGTGGCTGTTATAAACCTGTTTGTCATTAAAAAAATCTATTTGGCATCAAAATATATTTTTTTGAATGAAATTGGGTCAGAAAATATTCCATGAATAACTACAGCCAAAACGGACTTAAATTAATCTAATTCTTCAGTTGCGAAAAATAGGGCGACTAATTTACAAGCAAAAATATAATGACGGCGTCCTGGCAGTGATATATGAAGAATATATAGGTATTCAACAACGTAAAATGTCGAATATCATCTGCGAATGAATTTTTTTTGACAAAATGACATCAGTTAGGTGGTAAATCTGCAACGCGCCCCAATAACAACGCGAAATTAAGAAAATAAACAAAATACGACATAAAATTAAAAAAATATTATGACTCATATCTTTCCCGGAATGATTTGTACTATATCTAAATACAAATGAATGCCAATAATTGTGTATTTCCTTTCCGTCATACACACCAAATTGCAAGAAACGAATTGAAATTAGGCTCTCTTTAGTTGTTCCCTCTGGTTGTAATAAAATATGGCTACCCTACCTTTATTCTATTTAGCTGCACATATTGCCGTCATAAAGTCGTTTCTCCTCAAAATAATCCATTTTAAAATCATTTTATCCTAAAAAAGTACGTTTGGTATTATTTAATCCAATTTCCAAAATATTTCAACTGTCAATTGTCAATCCCGCCTGACATTCGTCTTTTCATGATCGACGTTGTCAGTATACTCAGTGTCTATACTCCCGTGATAAGTATTTGGTGTCTAAGTCTTGTGAAACGTTTAATTACTATTTATTTTTTCCAGTTATCTTTACCCAATGTGATTTATTTATTATCGGTTAGGGGAAGCTACTAGCATTTAAGTAGAAATAGTTTAATGCTTTGATTTTATAGCGGTTCTCGAGAGTACATCTCAAAACCTTAATAAAACCTCATCGTTAGTTTTATTACAGAACCATTGCATGGACTTGAGTAGTGCTATAAAACCATCACAAAACTAAGTTTCTATGTGGATTATTTAAATACCAAAAAGATTTATCGTGTATGTGTATAAGCCATTGTAAAACCACCATAAAAACAAATATACTTAAATGCTGATTGGTTTTATCTTATAGCCTTCAGGAGTATTTTGAAACTGATTCATAAATCTGTTTGCTCTGGTAGCGTATTAGGAATAATATATGACCTGCACAAATCAAATTGGGCATTACCTAACCTTCATAGAACTTTCATAAAACTAGGATAAATCCAAATAACATTTAAATTGTTATTTGGGAATAGAAGTTGGGGGAAAAAGGGGAGGGGGTAAGATTTTTTTTCTATAAAACAGCACATTATAGTGCAACAATAGCAACAATGAAACAAGTGAAAATATTGTTACCGGATTCAAAAACAAATAGTCTAATCTGCGCAAGGGGTGATTTCAACGCCCCCTAGCAGCAAAACTGTTCATTTTTTTGGGTTGGCGCAACGGTAACATTGGTTGAGAATAACATGGACTACATCATACCGAAAATTCAAAAAAATCCCTCGGGATCCAAATCCCATAAGGTGTTTGCAGTTACAAATATGGGACAAATTCGACAAAAATCAATCAGATTTTCATTCGAATAATTATTGGCTTCCATTTTGATTCACTTCTAATCAAATTTACGTTGATGTACGAGCAAACGTTATATTATTAATGTTCTGATTTTTGAATTTTCATAATAACATGTCCCATGACATTTCATATCTACCCAATACAAAATATGGCAGAATAATCCAATTTTTATAGAACACTTGCTTTCATTTCGGAAACCTGACTGCTCAGGTATAGGATGAAGAAACATCATTTGGAAGAAAATTCAATTAACTTTCAGGATATTTGATAACATACAGGGTGTTCCATACGAAAAAATGCACCTTTCACCACTTTTGTATCTATCGGTAAAATCACAACTTTTCATCGACCCTGTATAATAAAGAACGAATTCATAATTAATGCATAGGATATTGTCAGACTACATCCAAAATTTCAGCTCAATACGTATTCAAATACTGTTTCGCACAAAAAATAAGGAAATTATTGATTTTCTCAAAAACCACTGTTGATAGGAGTAGGGAAAATTGGAATGGAAATAATCAAAAAGCAATAGCAAAGCAAAAAATGCAATAATATACAGGGTATTCCATTTAAAATATCAAAGTTGTTGCTACTTTTTGATAGAAGCGGCAACGCCGCAGCTCTGAAAATATTTTAGATGGATAGAGCAGAACTGATTATCCATAAAACCAAGTTTTCAAAATAATCCTACTTACCTTTTTCCAGAATCGTTCGAGTTTGGAACACTCTGTATAACATTGCTTTTCATTGTCAAAAACGAAATGTGAGGAATGTTGGAATTGCAATATTTATTCTATATGTGTGGTGCAATATGTAGACGATATTGTTTTATCGATATTGGTTATTATTAAAAAACCACTATTGACCCAATCGGTATATCTTCAAATAATGAATTGCTTATTGGGATATTTCCTTCATGATATTGAGGTTTCGCCAACAAAATTCTGCAATGAAAGCAAATGTAAAAAAATGTAACTTGAGTTAGTGATACCATTTATCGACAAACCAATGAATAAAGGCAGTTCAGTTTGGTATTTTTTTTTTTATTACACTATTCAACAGATACAAGATCCAATTATAGAATAGGACCATACAGGATGAACTATTAATCTAATAATACCATACTTAACAATATCAATTTGTGGTAAAAACAGAAGAGTCCAGTTTTTTTATAGAGGCCACACTGCAGCAGAAAATATCAATGGTTTCATTCATCTTGTTATATGTAGAGCACATATTATAAACAGGTGCATATAACTTAACGTTTGTGTGACAAAGATGGAGGTAAAAATTATCATTTCTTCGAGATGTGAGCCTAGGAATACGAAAGTTTACCATGTTCAGAATATAAGTACAGTCTAAATTGTTGTGAATAAGATTCGTCGAGATTCTAGTGAATCCGCTGAAAATCTAGTGAGAAGTTGCTCATGCGGAAAGCCTACAGTCGGGTAGTTACCATCAAGCTTGAAACAAACATACTTTAAAAATTTTCTTTGAATATTTTCAAGATTAGATATATGTATCTGATAATGCGGTGCCCATACTATTGAGGCATATTCTGAGTTCGATCTAACAAATGTGAAGTATAGTTGTAGAAACGTTTTCTTATTTCTTCGAAATTCTTTTGTTACTCTGATGATGAATCCTAATGATCTATAAGTTTTTTTGATGACGTGCTCTATATGATTTCTAAAGGAAAGTTTTTTGTCAAATGTTACTCCTAGATCTTGGAAGGATTCAGGACGGTTCAGTACAATATTGTTCATTTCATAATTGTAAAGAATTGGATTCAGCTTGGCGGTAAAGGACATAACAGGACATTTGGAGACATTAAGGAACAAGTTATTCTTGAGGCACCATATATTGACGCGATCAAGATTTTCTTGAAGAAGAGTACAGTCCTCTCTGGTGATAATTTTATGGTATATCTTAAGATCATCGACGTACAGTAAATGACGAACGGTGAGAGTATCAACAATATCATTTATGAACATTATGAAAAGTAGTGGGCCAAGGTTGGACCCCTGGGGTACACCAGATGTAGGAAGGACTTCAATTGATCTGTGGCCATGGAAGCTGACATACCGCCTTCTCTCATGAAGGTAAGATTGAAATAAAGATGTGAGATTTAGTGTTAGTCCAAAATTTGATAGTTTTTGAAGAAGAATTCCATGGTCCAGCCTATCGAAGGCCTTCGAAAAATCTGTATAAATTATATCACATTGAGAGCTTTCCTCAATAGTGTCAGATATTTGCTCTGTGATACATACTAAATTTGTAACTGTTGACCTTCCTTTGAAAAAAACATGTTGACTAGGGGTGATTTGATTTTTAACATGTGAATAAATAACATCATACAGTGAATAGTATTTACAGGAGAGGTAATGAATAAAGATAATCTTCATTTGGAAATAATTTTATACTAAAGAGTGAAATTCAAAAACGTATTTGAAATAAACATGAGGTCTACAATTATAACATTTTTTTCCAATATGCTAGAAACCCTTTCGAAGCCTATAGTTACGACCATAAAAAAGTGGTAATTATAATAATCGTACCATTCAAGTGTTCAAAAGTTTGAACTCCTCATGACATAAGTTGAATTACCACCTTATGAAAATTATATTATTAAATGAAAATAATAACAATAATAATGACTTATTATTTATGCGCATAGCTACAAAATATATTATAAACTTTTATCCGAAGAATGAAGTGGCATGTAGACTAATTGCGTTGTTCTTATCTTGGTGTTGAGAATTGCTAATGATATATTAGGCATAAACTAAAATACCACCTTTTTGGGATAAATGCGTGAGAGTAATTACTTATTCGTTTCGCTCAGCTTACTTTGGTCTAAGATACTTCCATAATACAGAATGAATCGTCTTTTTTGTTGAGAGTACTTATGTAAATATCTCAAACCGGACTTATCTTGAGCATATATCTATCAACTACAAATATTGATAACACGCCATAAGACGCAATGTAATCAAATTGAAGCCAAAAATATCTATCTTACCTTTTCTCAAACGGACGCTGGGAAACTATTGCGCATGGAGAATTCTGAATCACGAGAAATGTCATACATTTCAAAGGTTATGCTTCTTTTGACATTTTCAACCGTCCCATATTGAAAATGGGCTAACATTTTTCTATAATGTGGATAAATGAAGAATGAGAATTATGCAATTAAACTTCGTGTCATTAAAAAAACGATACATTGATCCATTTGTAACTCTAATAATGAAATGTCTGCTTGTTACCTGCTACCAGAGTTTCATCAATCAATTTTCTGCCAAAAACGGATGAAAACTCATTAAACTTGAAGAAAAATGGATTGGGTATGTGACGGACAATTGTTTGAAAAGGTAAATCTCGTTCCATATCGGCCTCATAACCGCCCAGATAAATAGTTTGCTAGTGTGATGTATTTTTTGCCTCCTGAACACGAACTCGAAGTAAAACGCGGCGATCTTAAATTCTTTCAGGCATGAACCTAGAAATTTATAAAATGTGTCATATTCTCAGGAATAAAACCCATATATTGCCGCTCTCTTATAATTAGCACAATCTACACTTGCTCTCTGTAAACATATCCATATTATGAGGTAATGTTGGAATTTGTCGAATCAGCACCACTTAAGATATGCTTCCGATATCTTCGATAATTGTTGCTGCCGAACCATGCACGCTAGAAAGAGATGAAAAAACAAAATCGTGTGTTTGAATAGGAATCTCTAGCGCAAGCGCATTTATTCAGCAGCGTCCAATTCGAAGTCGATGCTCATTTTTTTTGGCATCACATCCATATTCGTAGTTAATATATATATATATATATATATATATATATATATATATATATATATATATATATATATATATATATATATATATATATATATATATATATATATATATATATATATATATATATATATATATATATATATATATATATATATATATATAGCGCCAACTATCAAACTGAGGACACACCGTAAAATCAACGTTGCGAGGACCACTGGAAGGAAAGGTGCTAGACACTCGTCATACCCTTTTCTGTTCTTGTTCAGAGTGGGGGGCACCAAGATTCTTTAATATACGCTTGAATTACTGAACAGTTCAAATTTGATTTTTACGAGTATATCGGAACCAAGTGAGGACCATACTTCCGTGATATCATTGAGAGGTCCGTTTATTTGTCTGCAGAATCCTACCAAACTGAGGTCCGTATAACCTAATTATTAGTATGAGGTGTATAAAGTGAGGACCACTGAACGTTGCCAAGTTTCACAAATTTCTCTTCACATACGATCGGCACTTTTACGGTACATGTGACAGTACAGACAAGCCAAAATTATAATTATTGGATAGAAATGGATTAGACAATCCAGACTTCTGCATTCAACCTATACAATAGGTATAATCGTAGACAAGTATCTAACAGAAAACAACTACTGTCCCCTACGACAATTGAATTAAAACTGATAGATTCTTGGCAAAGTATTCGACAAGAACTACTTTGCAATGTTATCCCAATCTCAACGCCAAAACATGTCTCAACCCACATGGTTTTGCCGATCATCAGTGTATCTAGTTATTTTCTGTTGCCGTCGATTATACCTATTGTATAGGTTGACTGCAGAAGTCTGGATTGCCTAATTCATTTTTATTATTAGTTTGATGAGCTTCTGCCAAGTAGTGTTATCAAATAATTTCTTCCGAAAATTATGATTGTAAGTCAGTACTGCATTGTATATGGAAACAATTCTGGCGGTTTATTAGTCAACGAAAGCAATATTCAGTATTATTTCGGACACAGTTCGATACGGAGAGTATGATGAAAATTATATGAATTAAATAAAAATATTGACATATCGTGAGTCGCAGAAATTGACATATTTGTAAATCGCGAAGGCATTCATGGATGAGGGGTAATTAATGCTTAGAGGGCACCATTTGTTTGGTGGGACAGTAGGATTCTTATGTTGTTCGACGAACCCTAGCACTTAAGATATGCAAAAATCTGGAAACATGTCTGCAGATGGTCATTTTAAATCAAATGATAAAAACAATAATAAATCGTCTTTATATTCTTCGGTACGAAAAAGGCGAAGTTTAGTTTAGGTCTATCTTACACTTAACCTAAGTAGTACAAATGAGAGATGAAATATAGGTAGGAAAGTCATTCATGGGGTCGAGCAAAACAAAATAAAACCATTGCAAAGCAGTAGTGCTTCATCAAAACATATAACTTTGAGTAAAAGAGTTAGGGTATTTACGAAATTTGGCTTTCAATTTCTTTTTTCATATCAAGATAATTGAATGTGATTGACAAAAACGGAAATATAGAATTCAATTGCTTGGTAGTTGAAGTATGAGGCATAATATCCACTATTTGATCACAATTAGCACTTGAAATTGTGACCGCTTTGAGGAACGTTCCAGAAACAGATGCCAGATGTAATTCAATATCTGTCAGGGAAAGAAAATCTTTTCTGTCAGATATTTTCCACTTTGTGGGAATGTGTTGAAAGATAGGTATTTCGATTTCATTTCATCCAATAAAATTCAGTAATTAAAGGCATGGTATGTTTTTGAAATTTGTTAGGATGGATCATAAAACGAATACAACGATGTATTTGCAGAATATAAGGAACTGTTGTAATTAGACTGTATCGAGTAATTCATAAATAAATTTATATTCAGTATCTTTATAGTGTCATTTGTGAAATCTGTCAAAGTTAAATCGCCCCTCTTTCCAAAACTCTTTCTGCAAATATCTGACAGAAAACAATTACTTTCCCAGCCAATACTGCGCGGTTTTTTCAATATTTTTGTGTTCCATAGAAGTTAGCGAGTTTCTGAGCCACTGAACGATTGTCGTTTCTTTAGACAGAATCTAAAATTGTCAGTGTGTGTTTAGGGGCTGCACTCCTCATATGGAAACTGTCTCAACTAAGTGAAAATTTTGACGTAAAAAATTCTCTCTGTCTGATAATCGAATAAGTGAGGAATATAAGGCAACCCTCTGACAAAAGACAAGTGCTTTACTGGCAAATACAGCGTTGGATGATGAATCATATGGACTTCCCTTTGATTTACATTATACTAATATCTGCTAGACAATCGAATCAGAATCGATTAAATTAGTCCATCTGAAAGAAAAATTGAGGAATAGATTGAAAGATTCGTAAAAAGATAGGAGAATAGGTGAAACAAAGAATAAATGTATTCGACAAAATATTAAATAAGAAAGAGAAATAACAAGTGACAAACAAATAAATAAATTATCTGCATTGTTCACAATGAACGCTTGTCAACAAAGAAACAAGGTGTCCAGCCATACCAGGACGGTGCTCATTGTCTTAATCCTATACGATAGGAATAAACATACCTAACATGACTATTCATTGAATCATAAATAGAAATGAAATATTTTGAAAAAGGCACTGATTCCCTTACTTATCTGGAACACCGCAAAAGGGTTGGTGAACTGTCTTCCTTCTTGAGATGTTTTGATAACCCAATCTCTTCTGAACTATCTTTGGCCGTTTCACCTTTATCAGTTCCATCAACAATTTCAGTCATCACACCTATTGTTGTCACCTTTGATACTGCCGTCTATTCACCAGGACTCATTCTTTCAAAGAACGGCGAAAATTTGGAGATCATTGAATACGGAAATGTTCGGCCTACATACTCCAAATGTTTAAGGGGAACTCCAATTCCTAGTTACTTCATCTTGATTCCGAAGATGTTCTCGAAATTTTACAGGTGTTTGTTTCTCTTTGAAACCAGAAGAAAATAGAATAAACAAATGAATATATAATAGTTAGTGGTAAACAGCGGAATAACAAAAAAAACTTTAATTTGTAGACGCTAAAAAGGAAAAAAATTATTCAAAATGTTTTTGGTACTCATACAAATGCACAAAGAGGTGAAAATCATTGCATTATATGTGTGATGTAGCTGAAATAACAATCCCTAGCTTTTGAATGTGTTACTCACAGAATAACCGACGTAACACATCTGAAGCAGACTTTTTCTTTAGTGTATTCAATAGCAGTTTTAAAATTTTCTCTCTCCCAATGTTATTCATTCCTTTTCAGTGAATTTGAATAAAAGCTTGTCTTTAAATGTTTTTTTTTTCGTATTTTTAGTCATAAGTAATCAGATACTCCTCGTTCTGTTCATTTCCATAAGAGCTTCAGTATACCAGGGCTTCTTGATACTCAATATTGTGTATTCTAACTCTTCGATCCGATGAGCATCCAATGATCGATTGAATCATGAATCGTTTTGTCAAAATTCACGATCTCTGACTTCAAAAACCTACACATCAACTTTGATAGAAAACGAGCAATGATCACAGAAACTTCGCAATCCTGAAACCTCGAAAACTCCCACATAGTATTTTTGGATCAGACGATAATTGCAAAACTCGTTGGCCAAATTGTAGCTGCCAATTCAAATTAAAAAAATTTCATAATCTCTTTTCTCGAAAACTCCACTCACCAATTTTGATCAGAATGGTGTCATAATCACATAACCCGTTCGTCATCTTGAATTCATAAATGAAAAAAAAAATCCTAAACTCCGACCCCAAACATCTTTTCATACTAAAATTGAATAAAACTGACCAATAACACCAAGCTTGTCCGCCGTCTTGAATTTACCAATTTGGACCTAAAATTCATAATCTGAAATATCCCCCAAGGTCCGATTATGAATAGAATCTCAAAGCTCGTTCTCCATCTTGATCTCATATTCCGAAATACTCAGTATTCCAATTTTGTATAGAATCAGACCATAAGAACAGAATTCGCAATTCGCCATCTTGAATTCATTAATTTGATATTAAATCCATTATCTCCGACCAGTTTTTCTAAAAGAAGTTCAATCCCGCATTGTCACAGGAAAAAGGAACACATTCCAAATTTTTATTTGATCGGTCCACTGGAAGCGGGTCAAAATTCACTTTCTATTGGCCCGTCAGCCCTCTGCCATATTGTCTAATGATTTTATTAGGTATTCCCTTCAGGGTTTTGGTAGTTGTGAATATAATGATCAATGCACAAGCAAAATTTGCGCATGCACGTGGAACATAACAATAACAATAATTATTGTTTTAATTAAATTATATTTTAATTATATAACGATAATCGTATTATAATTATAAATTTCATTATACTTCATTTTCCCAAAGACATGCAAAAACACGTATAGATTCGAAGAGCCCTATTTCTCAACATAATTGTGGGCATATGGTGTCCTTCGGAACAACGCGACATGTATGCCGATCGGTTTCCGTCTGATTTTCATTCGATGAAATATCGTTTGGTATCATGCTTGGTATACGCTAAAATATCATCAAAATACGTGATTTCTCTATGGAATCCACAATAATCAACTAGTTTCTGACAAATTCTATACGGGTTTATGCATGTATTTGAGGAAAAAAAATAGTTATTATTATTATCGTTATGTTCCACGGGCAAGCGCTAAGTTTGCTAGTTCATTGATCATTATATTTATAACCCTAACCCCTACATGGCATACGTTATGAAATCATCATACATTTTGGCAGCGGGCTGACGGACTATAAATTTCACCAGATAGTACAGATGAGTGAATTAACACATAAACAGACAAGCGGACGAGTGTAAAAGCAGCAACGGTTTTCCCAGCAAACGGTTTTTATTTTTGCTTATGTTATTCACAAATATCCGTTGCTCGAGGTTTTTCCACGGGAACGTATTATTCTAAACTTGCTGATAACGTTCTTTATAATGTTGTTGAGGGGTAGCTGTTGAATCACGAATTATTTTGCCCTATAAAACATATTCAACAGACATAGAATAATTCATTTCTGTAAAAAAAAAACAACGGGTATTTTAACTGTTTCACGATTTTTCTACTTCAGAGGGTTGTTGAGGGATAGTTTTCGATACACAAATTATTTTACGCCATAGAACGTAATCAGTAGGTGTCGAATAATTCATTTCCGTAAGGGTTGTTGAGGGGTAGTTATTCGTTCTCAAATTATTTCATCCTATAAAACGTATGCAACAGGAGTGGATTAATTAATTTTTTTCAAAAAACCTCGAGTCACGGGTACTTCAACTGATTCAAGATTTTTCTACTTCTGGAGGATTTTTGAGGGGTAGTTTTTGGTTCACGAATTATTTCACTCCATTGAACGTATTCAGCAGGTATAGAAAAAATCATTTCTGTAAAAAAAAACAAACAACGGGTATTTTAACTGTTTCACGATTTTTCTACTTCGGAGGGTTGTTGAGGGGTAGTTTTCAATAGGTACACAAATCATTTTACGCTAGAGAACGTATTCAGTAGGTGTCGATTAATTCATTTCCTAAAAAAATCTCGAGCAATTGGTATTTCAACTGTTTCAAAAATTTTCTACTTCGGTGGGCTGTTGAGGGGTATTTCTAGGTTCACATATATCACCTCATAGTACGTACTGAGCCGGTAAACAATAGTAAATTTCCGTCAAAAAAACTTCGAGCAATGGGTATCTCAACTGCTTTAATTTTTTTTACTGCAGAGGGTAGTTGAAGGGTCGTATTTGATTTACAAATCAGTTTTCCTTATAAAACGTATTCAACAGGTGTAGAATAATTTATTTCCATCAAAAAACCTCGAGCAACGAGAATTTCAACTCTTTCGAGATTTATCAACTTTGGAGGATTGTTGAAGGGAAGTTTTCATTTCTCAAATAATTTCACCCTATATAACGTATTCAACAGGTATAGAATAATTAATTTTTGTCAAAAAATCTCGTGCAACAGAAATTTCAACTGTTTCAAGAATTTTCAACTTAGGAGGGTTGTTGAGGGGTAGCTTTTGGTTCACAAACTATTTTATTCTATAGACCGTATTCAGCAGGTGAAGAATAATTCATTTGCGTCAAAAAAACTCGAGCAACGGGCACTTCAACTGTTTCAAGATTTTTCTACTTCGGAGTGTTGTTCAGGGGTAGTTTTTGATCCACAAATTTTACACACTATAGAACATATTCAGCAGGTGAAAAATAATCAGTATCTTTAAAAAATATCGAGCAAAGGATATTTCGAATGTTTCAAAACTTTTCCAGTTCAAAGGGTTGTTGAGGGGTAGTTTTTGGGTTAATCTTCATTTCACCCTGTGCAACATATGCAGCAGCTATAGAATAATTCATTTCTGTCAAAAAACTCAAGCAACGGGCATTTCAACTATTTCAAGAGTTTTCTACTTTGAAGGGTTGTTGAGGGGTAGTTTTTGATCCACAAATTTGTTACCATGTAGAAAATATTCTGCAGGTGAAAAATAATTTATTTCTGTCAAATAATATCGAGCAACGGTAATTCTGAATGTTTCAAGATTTTTCCAATTAGGAGGGTTGTTGAGGGGTAGTTTTTCATTCACAAATTATTTCATCCTATAAAACGTATGCGACAGGAGTGGAATAACTAATTTCTTCCAAAAAACCTCAAGCCACGGGTACTTCAACTGTTTCAAGATTTTTCTACTTCCGGAGGGTTTTTGAGGGGTAGTTTTTGGTTCACGAATTATTTCACTCCATCGAACGTATTCAGTAGGTGTAGAATAAATCATTTCTCAAAAAAAAAACAAACAACGGGTATTTTAACTGTTTCACGATTTTTCTACTTCGGAGGGTTGTTGAGGGGTAGTTTTTGGTTTACAAATTATTTCACTTCATGTGTATTCATATGTATTCAGCAGGTGTAGACTATTTTATCTTTGTCAAAAAAAGTCTAGCAACAGGTTTTTCAAGTATTTCAAAAAGTTTCTACTTCGGAGGGTTGTTGCGGGGTAATTTTTATTTGACATATCATCCTACCCTGTGAAACGTATTCAGCAGGTACAGAATAACTCATTTCTGCAAAAAAATCTCGAGCTACGAGTAATTCAACTATTTCCAGATTTTTCTACATCGGAGGGTTGTTGAGGGGTAGTTTTTGCTTCAGAAATTATTTCATCCAATAGACCATATTCAGCAGTTGTAGATTAATTAATTTCTGTGAAAAAACCTCTAGCAACGGGCATTTAAACTATTTCAAGATATTTTCCATTTCGGAGGGTTGTTGAGGGGTAGTTTTCGATTCACAAATCTTTCACCCTACGGAAAGTATTCAGCAGGAGAAGAATAAGTCATTTCTGTCAGAAAAACCTCGAGCAACAGGTATTTCAACTGTTTTAAGTTTTTTCTACTTCGGAAGATTGTTAAGGGGTAGTTTTTGGTTCAAAAATTATTCCACTCTATTGAATGTATTCAGCAGATGTGAAAAAAATTAGTTTTGTCAAAAAACCTAGAGAATTCGGCATTTCTATTGTTTCAAGATTTTTCTACTCCGGAGGGTTGTTGAGGGGTAGTTTTCGATTCACAGATTAATTAACCCAGTTGAACGAATTCAGCAGGTTCAGTATCACTCATTTACATCCTTAAAAAACAGGGCAATTTGAATTAAAACTTTCAAAAGTAAAGAAAATGAGGTGAAATATAGCGATACCCATTACCTAATAAACATCAATGTGTTCAGCGTAACACAATATGTTGCCACATTTTCGGACCTCACTCAGTGCTGAACATATAATCCCACAAGGAACGGAATACGCACGTACAGAAAATATACATTCTCAGCAGCGCCTTCAAGTGACAAATCCCCAAACTACAATATACGATTTTTTCTATATTTCTACCAAAGTGAGGACCACATATTTCACGCGATATTTCAACTAACAGTAGTGAATGCACAAAAAGGAACGAAACACTATATCTGTCTCACTTAGAACGATTTTTAGGTTAGTCACTGAACTTGTACAGAGGAGGAACCTCCACACGGAACGGCAGAAACGTTGTGAGGTCCGTATACGGACCTCACTTCGACATGGTCCTCACAGCTTCCGTAATTTTTGCACAAGCGGACCTCAATTTATACGTTGGTCAAATATATATATATATATATACAGGGTGTCAATTTGAAAACTTCCCACCCTTAATATCTTCCTTCCAGTAAACAATACGAGTAATCGAAAAAACAGGTCAATTTTATTGTCAAGGGGGACACTTTCACGGACTATTTGTAGCCCTCGTGGTTCAACCCCCTAGGAGGGGTAGATGTTACCCTTAGAATTTTAAATGGGAAGGGGGGTCAAGTGGCACATCATTTTGATGGGCGTTCAATTCTTGTTCCAATGGTACCCTGACTTATTATTTTGTGATGAGCATTTTCCGAAAAATTGCGTTCTAAACTAACAGAAGTAATTATTAGAACGCCTATACTGAGATGCATTATTGTATTGACTCCCTTTAATAAAAATGGTTAGAAGAGTAGGTGGCACCGCTCCAACCCTTGAATGACAGGAATAAATTTATTACGCATGGGATTTTTTATTTGGTGGTTATTTTCCTTCTACACAATAAAATTTAATTTGCGAGAAAGACATTTCCAACATAAAATCTACTTACGCTTATCTTATTAGCTGTTCGAAATGTTGTCCATTTTGCTCTAAACAGTAATACAGTCTGTTTTCGAACTCCCCTCTAATATTACGGAAAACTTCACTAGGAATTGACTGGCATGCTGCTGTAATTCGTCTTTTAAGTTCGTCAATATCAGAAGGTTGTGTTTTATAAACAACGGATTTAAGATGCCCCCAAAGAAAGAAATCTAAGGGTGTTAAATCCGGTGATCTCGGAGGCCATTCAACTGCTCCCCTTCTGCCAATCCATCTACCCGGAAATCTCTCGTTTAACCACTGTCGGACGGGAAGAAAATAATGAGGTGGAACACCGTCCTGCTGGTAATGTAACAGATCCTCCTGCAAAAGTTCATTACCTTCTGCATCAATTTGAGTTTCTAGCTCGTGAGTTATAAGAGGATCGATAGTCTCTTCAAGCATATCAAGGTACAGATTGCCAGTCAAGTTTTCTTCCAGAAATAATGGACCAAGAATGGCATTTCCAAGAATACCAGCCCAAACATTAACTTTTTGTGGGTGTTGTGTATGCCCTTCCCGAAAAATATGTGGGTTTTCGTCACTCCAATAGCAACAATTTTGTCTATTAACATTGCCATTCAGAAAAAATGAACACTCATCGCTGAAACAGATGTTTAACAGAAGATTAGGGATGGTATTGACTCGATGAGACATGATTTCGCAAAACTCTATTCTTCTATCATAATCATCCTCGTGGAGCTCTTGAAGAATCTGCATTTTATATGGATGAAATTTATGCATTTTCAATGCTTTTCTTATAGTCTCGCGTGACATTCCCGTCTGTTCTGATACTGATCGTAAATAGCTCGTGGGCTGTGCAGCAAATGTTCCCAAAACTTCAATTTGAGCTGCTTCATTTAGTACTCTGCGGTTATTTCTTTTTTTATTTGTCACTGAACCAGTTTCGTAAAACTTATTCACCAAATCAAGCACATACCGGTGACTTACATTACAATTTGGATGTCTTTCGTTAAAAAGACATGCCGCCCTTCGTGCGCACTTTCCAACTTCTCCATAAATTACAATCATTTCAATTCTGTCTTGAAGAATGTAAACCATTTTTACACTTTTATACACTTATTAAAGTAATTCCTAAACAGCCCAACAGGTACAACGGTATTCACAATACTACCACATAGTTCAAATTTGCTAACCAATTTTTTGCCGGAAAACAGAAACTTTTTACAGCAGAAGTAGCAAAAAAGGAAGGCTACCTGTACAATTTCTGCGATGACACTTAAAAATTCAGCATTTAATAAACATAACTTTACTACCATCTACGTTTTACTATTAGACTACTTTTTTATGTAAAGTGTTTGGAGCTAATGGCTAATGTTACCCCTAATACAGGGTTGGAACGGTACCACCTAATATTCTAACCAGTTCTGGCCAAACCATGCATCTCAGTATAGGCGTTCTAATAATTACTTCTGTTAGTTTAGAACGCAATTTTTCGGAAAATGCTCATCACAAAATAATAAGTAAGGGTACCATTGGAACAAGAATTGAACGCCCATCAAAATGATGTGCCACTTGACCCCCCTTCCCATTTAAAATTCGAAGGGTAACATCTACCCCTCCTAGGGGGTTGAACCACGAGGGCTACAAATAGTCCTTGAAAGTGTCCCCCTTGACAATGAAATTGACCTGTTTTTTCGATTACTCATATTGTTTACTGGAAGGAAGATATTGAGGGTGGGAAGTTTTCAAATTGACACCCTGTATATATATTTGACCAACGTATAAAGTGAGGTCCGCTTGTGCAAAAATTACGGAAGCTGTGAGGACCATGTCGAAGTGAGGTCCGTATACGGACCTCACAACGTTTCTGCCGTTCCGTGTGGAGGATCCTCCTCTGTACAAGTTCAGTGACTAACCTAAAAATCGTTCTAAGTGAGACAGATATAGTGTTTCGTTCCTTTTTGTGCATTCACTACTGTTAGTTGAAATATCGCGTGAAATATGTGGTCCTCACTTTGGTAGAAATATAGAAAAAATCGTATATTGTAGTTTGGGGATTTGTCACTTGAAGGCGCTGCTGAGAATGTATATTTTCTGTACGTGCGTATTCCGTTCCTTGTGGGATTATATGGTCAGCACTGAGTGAGGTCCGAAAATGTGGCAACATATCGTGTTACGCTGAACACATTGATGTTTATTAGGTAATGGGTATCACTATATTTCACCTCATTTTCTTTACTTTTGCAAGTTTTAATTCAAATTGCCCTGTTTTTTAAGGATGTAAATGAGTGATTCTGAACCTGCTGAATTCGTTCAACAGGGTTAAATAATCTGTGAATCGAAAACTACCCCTCAACAACCCTCCGAAGTAGAAAAATCTTGAAACAATAGAAATGCCGAATTCTCTAGGTTTTCTGACAAAACAAATTTTTTTCACATCTGCTGAATACATTCAATAGAGTGGAATAATTTTTGAACCAAAAACTACCCCTTAACAATCTTCCGAAGTAGAAAAAACTTAAAACAGTTGAAATGCCTGTTGCTCGAGGTTTTTCTGACAGAAATGACTTATTCTTCTCCTGCTGAATACTTTCCGTAGGGTGAAATATTTGTGAATCGAAAACTACCCCTCAACAACCCTCTGAAATGGAAAATATCTTGAAATAGTTTAAATGCCCGTTGCTAGAGGTTTTTTCACAGAAATTAATTAATCTACAACTGCTGAATATGGTCTATTGGATGAAATAATTTCTGAAGCAAAAACTACCCCTCAACAACCCTCCGATGTAGAAAAATCTGGAAATAGTTGAAATACTCGTAGCTCGAGATTTTTTTGCAGAAATGATTTATTCTGTACCTGCTGAATACGTTTCACAGGGTGGGATGATATGTCAAATAAAAATTACTCCGCAACAACCCTCCGAAGTAGAAACTTTTTGAAATACTTGAAAAACCTGTTGCTAGACTTTTTTTGACAGAGATAAAATAGTCTACACCTGCTGAATACATTCTATGAAGTGAAATAATTTGTAAACCAAAAACTACCCCTCAACAACCCTCCGAAGTAGAAAAATCGTGAAACAGTTAAAATACCCGTTGTTTGTTTTTATTGAGAAATGATTTATTCTACACCTGCTGAATACGTTCGATGGAGTGAAATAATTCGTGAACCAAAAACTACCCCTCAAAAACCCTCCTGAAGTAGAAAAATCTTGAAACAGTTGAAGTACCCGAGGTTTTTTGGAAGAAATTAGTTATTCCACTCCTGTCGCATACGTTTTATAGGATGAAATAATTTGTGAATGAAAAACTACCCCTCAACAACCCTCCAAAGTGGAAAAATCTTGAAACATTCAGAATTACCGTTGCTCGATATTATTTGACAGAAATAAATTATTTTTCACCTGCATATTTTCTACATGGTAACAAATTTGTGGATCAAAAACTACCCCTCAACAACCCTTCAAAGTAGAAAACTCTTGAAATAGTTGAAATGCCCGTTGCTTGAGGTTTTTTGACAGAAATGAATTATTCTATAGCTGCTGCATATGTTGCACAGGGTGAAATGAAGATTAACACAAAAACTACCCCTCAACAACCCTTTGAACTGGAAAAGTTTTGAAACATTCGAAATATCCTTTGCTCGATATTTTTGAAAGATACTGATTATTTTTCACCTGCTGAATATGTTCTATAGTGTGTCAAAATTTGTGGATCAAAAACTACCCCTGAACAACACTCCGAAGTAGAAAAATCTTGAAACAGTTGAAGTGCCCGTTGCTCGAGTTTTTTTGACGGAAATGAATTATTCTTCACCTGCTGAATACGGTCTATAGAATAGAATAGTTTGTGAACCAAAAGCTACCCCTCAACAACCCTCCTAAGTTGAAAATTCTTGAAACAGTTGAAATTTCTGTTTCACGAGATTTTTTGACAAAAATTAATTATTCTATACCTGTTGAATACGTTATATAGGGTGAAATTATTTGTGAAATGAAAACTACCCCTCAATAATCCTCCAAAGTTGATAAATCTCGAAAGAGTTGAAATTCTAGTGGCTCGAGGTTTTTTGATGGAAATAAATTAGTCTACACCTGTTGAATACGTTTTATAAGGAAAACTGATTTGTAAATCAAATACGACCCTTCAACTACCCTCTGCAGTAAAAAAAATTAAAGCAGTTGAGATAACCATTGCTCGAAGTTTTTTTGACGGAAATTTACTATTGTTTACCGGCTCAGTACGTACTATGAGGTGATATATTATGTAAACCAAAAACTACCCCTCAACAACCATCTGAAGTAAAAAAATTTTGAAACAGTTGAAATACCCGTTTCTCGAGGTTTTTTGATAAAAATTAAATATTCCGCACCCGCTGAATATGTTTCATGGTGTGAAATAATTTGTGAACCTAAAAATACCCCTCAACAACCCACCGAAGTAGAAAATTTTTGAAACAGTTGAAATATCAATTGCTCGAGAATTTTTTAGGAAATGAATTATTCGACACCTACTGAATACGTTCTCTAGCGTAAAATGATTTGTGAATTGAAAACTACCCCTCAACAACCCTCCGAAGTAGAAAAATCGTGAAACAGTTAAAATACCCGTTGTTTGTTTTTTTTTTACAGAAATGAATTTTTCTATACCTGCTGAATACGTTCAATGAAGTGAAATAATTCGTGAACCAAAAACTACCACTCAAAAATCCTCCGGAAGTAGAAAAATCTTGAATCAGTTGAAGTACCCGTGACTCGAGGTTTTTTGAAAAAAATTAATTAATCCACTCCTGTTGCATACGTTTTATAGGATGAAATAATTTGAGAACGAATAACTACCCCTCAACAACCCTTACGGAAATGAATTATTCGACACCTACTGATTACGTTCTATGGCGTAAAATAATTTGTGTATCGAAAACTATCCCTCAACAACCCTCTGAAGTAGAAAAATCGTGAAACAGTTAAAATACCCGTTGTTTGTTTTTTTTTACAGAACGAATTATTCTATGTCTGTTGAATATGTTTTATAGGGTAAAATAATTCGTGATTCAACAGCTACCCCTCAACAACATTATAAAGAACGTTATCAGCAAGTTTAGAATAATACATTCCCGTGGAAAAACCTCGAGCAACGGATATTTGTGAATAACATAAGCAAAAATAAAAACCGTTTGCTGGGAAAACCGTTGCTGCTTTTACACTCGTATGCTTGTCTGTTTATGTGTTAATTCACTCATCACACTATCTGGTGAAATTTATAGTCCGTCAGACCGCTGCCAAAATGTATAATGATTTCATAACGTATGCCATGTAGGGTTTTGG
The DNA here is from genome assembly GCA_944452925.2 of Chrysolina oricalcia. Lineage (NCBI taxonomy): Eukaryota > Metazoa > Arthropoda > Insecta > Coleoptera > Chrysomelidae > Chrysolina > Chrysolina oricalcia. The sequence goes on from OX101815.2 coordinate 60,323,136, forward strand.
TAGGTAGTTATAAATATAATGATCAATGAACTAGCAAACTTAGCGCTTGCCCGTGGAACATAACGATAATAATAATAACTACTTTTTTTCTCAAATACATGCATAAACCCGTATAGAATTTGTCAGAAACTAGTTGATTATTGTGGATTGCATAGAGAAATCATGTATTTTGATGATATTTTAGCGTATGCCAAGCATAATACCAAACGTTATTTCATCGAATGAAAATCAGACGGAAACTGATTGGCATACATGTCGCGTTGGTCCGAAGGACACCATATGCCCACAATTATGTTGAGAAATAGGGCTCTTCGAATCTATACGTGTTTTTGCATGTCTTTGAGAAAATGAAGTATAATGAAATTTATAATTATAATACGATTATCGTTATATAATTATAATATAATTTAATTAAAACAATAATTATTGTTATTGTTATGTTCCACGTGCATGCGCAAATTTTGCTTGTGCATTGATCATTATATTCACAACTACCAAAACCCTGAAGGGAATACCTTATAAAATCATTAAACAATATGGCAGAGGGCTGACGGGCCAATAGAAAGTGAATTTTGACCCGCTTCCACTGGACTGATCAAATAAAAATTTGGAATGTGTTCCTCTTTCCTGTGACAATGCGGGATTGAACTTCTTTTAGAAAAACTGGTCGGAGATAATGGATTTAATATCAAATTAATGAATTCAAGATGGCGAATTGCGAATTCTGTTCTTATGATCTGATTCTATACAAAATTGGAATACTGAGTATTTCGGAATATGAGATCAAGATGGAGAACGAGCTTTGAGATTCTATTCATAATCGGCCCTTGGGGGATATTTCAGATTATGAATTTTAGGTCCAAATTGGTAAATTCAAGACGGCGGACAAGCTTGGTATTATTGGTCAGTTTCATTCAATTTTAGTATGAAAAGATGTTTGGGGTCGGAGTTTAGGATTTTTTTTTAATTTATGAATTCAAGATGACGAACGGGTTATGTGATTATGACACCATTCTGATCAAAATTGGTGAGTGGAGTTTTCGAGAAAAGAGATTATGAAATTTTTTTAATTTGAATTGGCAGCTACAATTTGGCCAACGAGTTTTGCAATTATCGTCTGATCCAAAAATACTATGTGGGAGTTTTCGAGGTTTCAGGATTGCGAAGTTTCTGTGATCATTGCTCGTTTTCTATCAAAGTTGATGTGTAGGTTTTTGAAGTCAGAGATCGTGAATTTTGACAAAACGATTCATGATTCAATCGATCATTGGATGTTCATCGGATCGAAGAGTTAGAATACACAATATTGAGTATCAAGAAGCCCTGGTATACTGAAGCTCTTATGGAAATGAACAGAACGAGGAGTATCTGATTACTTATGACTAAAAATACGAGAAAAAAAACATTTAAAGACAAGCTTTTATTCAAATTCACTGAAAAGGAATTAATAACATTGGGAGAGAGAAAATTTTAAAACTGCTATTGAATACACTAAAGAAAAAGTCTGCTTCAGATGTGTTACGTCTGTTATTCTGTGAGTAAAACATTCAAAAGCTAAGGATTGTTATTTCAGCTACATCACACATATAATGCAATGATTTTCACCTCTTTGTGCATTTGAATGAGTACCAAAAACATTTTGAATAATTTTTTTCCTTTTTATCGTCTACAAATTCAAGTTTTTTTTTGTTATTCCGCTGTTTACCACTAACTATTATATATTCATTTGTTTATTCTATTTTCTTCTGGTTTCAAAGAGAAACAAACACCTGTAAAATTTCGAGAACATCTTCGGAATCAAGATGAAGTAACTAGGAATTGGGGTTCCCCTTAAACATTTGGAGTATGTAGGCCGAACATTTCCGTAGTCAATGATCTCCAAATCTTCGCCGTTCTTTGAAAGAATGAGTCCTGGTGAATAGACGGCAGTATCAAAGGTGACAACAATAGGTGTGATGACTGAAATTGTTGATGGAACTGATAAAGGTGAAACGGCCAAAGATAGTTCAGAAGAGATTGGGTTATCAAAACATCTCAAGAAGGAAGACAGTTCACCAACCCTTTTGCGGTGTTCCAGATAAGTAAGGGAATCAGTGCCTTTTTCAAAATATTTCATTTCTATTTATGATTCAATGAATAGTCATGTTAGGTATGTTTATTCCTATCGTATAGGATTAAGACAATGAGCACCGTCCTGGTATGGCTGGACACCTTGTTTCTTTGTTGACAAGCGTTCATTGTGAACAATGCAGATTTTTTTATTTGTTTGTCACTTGTTATTTCTCTTTCTTATTTAATATTTTGTCGAATACATTTATTCTTTGTTTCACCTATTCTCCTATCTTTTTACGAATCTTTCAATCTATTCCTCAATCTTTCTTTCAGATGGACTAATTTAATCGATTCTGATTCGATTGTCTAGCAGATATTAGTATAATGTAAATTAAAGGGAAGTCCATATGATTCATCATCCAACGCTGTATTTACCAGTAAAGCACTTGTCTTTTGTCAGAGGGTTGCCTTATATTCCTCACTTATTCGATTATCAGACAGAGAGAATTTTTTACGTCAAAATTTTCACTTAGTTGAGACAGTTTCCATATGAGGAGTACAGCCCCCAAACACACACTGACAATTTTAGATTCTGTCTAAAGAAACGACAATCGTTCAGTGGCTCAGAAACTCGCTAACTTCTATGGAACACAAAAATATTGAAAAATCCGCGCAGTATTGGCTGGGAAAGTAATTGTTTTCTGTCAGATATTTGCAGAAAGATTTTTGGAAAGAGGGGTGGGGTGACTTGACTTTGTCAGATTTCACAAATGACACTATAAAGATACTGAATATAAATTTATTTATGAATTACTCGATACAGTCGAATTACAACAGTTCTTTATATTCTGCAAATACATCGTTGTATTCGTTTTATGATCCATCCTAACAAAATTCAAAAACATACCGTGCCTTTAATTACTGAATTTTATTGGATGAAATGAAATCGAAATACCTATCTTTCAACACATTCCCACAAAGTGGAAAATATCTGGCAGAAAAGATTTTCTTTCCCTGACAGATATTGAATTACATCTGGCATCTATTTCTGCAACGTTCCTCAAAGCGGTCACAATTTCAAGTGCTAATTGTGATCAAATAGTGGATATTATGCCTCATACTTCAACTACCAAGCAATTGAATTCTATATTTCCGTTTTTGTCAATCACATTCAATTATCTTGATATGAAAAAAGAAATTGAAAGCCAAATTTCGTAAATACCCTAACTCTTTTACTCAAAGTTATATGTTTTGATGAAGCACTAATGCTTTGCAATGGTTTTATTTTGTTTTGCTCGACCCCATGAATGACTTTCCTACCTATATTTCATCTCTCATTTGTACTACTTAGGTTAAGTGTAAGAGAGACCTAAACTAAACTTCGCCTATTTCGTACCGAAGAATATAAAGACGATTTATTATTGGTTTTATCATTTGATTTAAAATGACCATCTGCAGACATGTTTCCAGATTTTTGCATATCTTCAGTGCTAGGGTTCGTCGAACAACATAAGAATCCTACTGTCCCACCAAACAAATGGTGCCCTCCAAGCATTAATTACCCCTCATCCAAGAATTCAGTCGCGATTTACAAATATGTCAATTTCTGCGACTCACGATATGTCAATATTTTTATTTAATTCATATAATTTTCATCATACTCTCCGTATCGAACTTTGTCCGAAATAATACTGAATATTGCTTTCGTTGACGAATAAACCGCCAGAATTGTTTCCATATACAATGCAGTACTGACGTACAATCATAATTTTCGGAAGAAAATATTTGATAACACTACTTTGCAGAAGCTCATCAAACTAATAATAAAAATGAATTAGGCAATCCAGACTTCTGCAGTCAACCTATACAATAGGTATAATCGACGGCAACAGAAAATAACTAGATACACTGATGATCGGCAAAACCATGTGGGTTGAGACATGTTTTGGCGTTGAGATTGGGATAACATTGCAAAGTAGTTCTTGTAGAATACTTTGCCAAGAATCTATCAGTTTTAATTCAATTGTCGTAGGGGACAGTAGTTGTTTTCTGTTAGATACTTGTCGACGATTATACCTATTGTATAGGATGAATGCAGAAGTCTGGATTGCCTGATCCATTTCTATCAATAATTATAATTTTGGCTTGTTTGTACTGTCACATGTACCGTAAAAGTGCCGATCGTATGTGAAGAGAAATTTGTGAAACATGGCAACGTTCAGTGGTCCTCACTTTATACACCTCATACTGATAATTGGGTTATACGGACCTCAGTTTGGTAGGATTCTGCAGACAAATAAACGGACCTCTCAATAATATCACGGAAGTATGGTCCTCACTTGGTTCCGATATACTCGTAAAAATCAAATTTGAACTGTTCAGTAATTCAAGCGTATATTAGAGAATCTTGGTGCCCCCCACTCTGAACAAGAACAGAAAAGGGTATGACGAGTGTCTAGCACCTTTCCTTCCAGTGGTCCTCGCAACGTTGATTTTACGGTGTGTCCTCAGTTTGATAGTTGGCGCTATATATATATATATATATATATATATATATATATATATATATATGCTGAATACTTGTTTCAAGGAGCAATAAATGTTCCAGTGACTGTAAAACAGTCGAAAACAATCCTTTAGGAACTCACTATACCTTTGTATAGATTGTATGGCATATGTCCGACAGAAAACAACTACTTCTCTGGCTAATACCTCGACAGATATTGAATTATATCTGTCAGACATATGTGCAAAGATCCTTTCTTTGAAGGAACAACTTTGGAAGAGCTCTCAGAGACAGACAGCAGGACACCGCCTGATCCAAACAAGGAACCAACTGCAGACCGGTTTCGGGATGAAGTCCCTCATCAGTGCAGTCCTGGTTATCACGGTTGTATACACGCGGGGGCCCGGTGCCCGTCATCGTTCGCCGGGATGAACACTGCAATCGCTTACAGGATCCACCACGGCAACAGATTAGAGAGCGCTCCAGAAGGACATTTCGGATGCGAAATGGTATATGCTGAATACTTGTTTCAAGGAGCAATAAATGTTCCAGTGACTGTAAAACAGTCGAAAACAATCCTTTAGGAACTCACTATACCTTTGTATAGATTGTATGGAATATGTCCGACAGAAAACAACTACTTCTCTGGCTAATACCTCGACAGATATTGAATTATATCTGTCAGACATATGTGCAAAGATCCTTACTTTGAAGGAACAACTTTGCAAGAGCTCTCAGAGGCAGACAGCAGGACACCGCCTGATCCAAACAAGGAACCAACTGCAGACCGGTTTCGGGATGAAGTTCCTCATCAGTGCAGTCCTGGTTATCACGGTTGTATACACGCGGGGGCCCGGTGCTCGTCATCGTACCGTGATAACCAGGACTGCACTGATGAGGGACTTCATCCCGAAACCGGTCTGCAGTTGGTTCCTTGTTTGGATCAGGCGGTGTCCTGCTGTCTGTCTCTGAGAGCTCTTGCAAAGTTGTTCCTTCAAAGTAAGGATCTTTGTACATATGTCTGACAGATATAATTCTATATCTGTCGAGGTATTAGCCAGAGAAGTAGTTGTTTTCTGTCGGACATATGCCATACAATCTATACAAAGGTATAGTGAGTTCCTAAAGGATTGTTTTCGACTGTTTTACAGTCACTGGAACATTTATTGCTCCTTGAAACAAGTATTCAGCATATACCATTTCGCATCCGAAATGTCCTTCTGGAGCGCTCTCTAATCTGTTGCCGTGGTGGATCCTGTAAGCGATTGCAGTGTTCATCCCGGCGAACGATGACGGGCACCGGGCCCCCGCGTGTATACAACCGTGATAACCAGGACTGCACTGATGAGGGACTTCATCCCGAAACCGGTCTGCAGTTGGTTCCTTGTTTGGATCAGGCGGTGTCCTTCTGTCTGTCTCTGAGAGCTCTTGCAAAGTTGTTCCTTCAAAGTAAGGATCTTTGCACATATGTCTGACAGATATAATTCAATATCTGTCGAGGTATTAGCCAGAGAAGTAGTTGTTTTCTGTCGGACATATGCCATACAATCTATACAAAGGTATAGTGAGTTCCTAAAGGATTGTTTTCGACTGTTTTACAGTCACTGGAACATATATATATATATATATATATATATATATATATATATATATATATATATATATATATATATATATATATATATATATATATATGATCTTGAGTTCCTGACTTGTTCGTTGGAGGTTTTACAGAGTCCGAATTGCCAAATTAAATGTTCAGAATTCCACTGAGATGTTTCTGAGAGTTTAAACAATTCATTTTCATTCTTTCCTCAGTATGAGCAGAAATAAATGACAACTTTCAACAAGAAGTGCGGATTATCATTTATATCCAAACTTTTGCGAATGTTTCCGAGAAATTCAATCAGAGAAATCAAAATATCATCCCAAGTCGCTTCCATCTGACGCGACGTCCGTTTCCTGACTTGTCCCTCGGGCACTATCACTAACGAAACTGACGTTCACTTTAATTAGTCCATTACAACGGTCTGTTCTTCTCTTCGCCAGAATTAGCCGCTTTCAGTGGCGTCCATGAAATTGGAAAATTCTAATTATGGACGGGAAACTGAAATAAGAAACTGTTGAATCAAATGAATTGAATAATGAAAATAAACTAAATATTGATATGGGTACTTAAAAATATATTGCCTAAACAGCAGTCATTCAGTTCACCCAATAGCATAAATGAAATGCCTCGACTTGGTAAACTTTTGGTTAGCTGAGCGACTTCATTAAACACTAGACCACTATTACAGTTCTAATATGAATGAGAAAGTTTCTTCAATACTATATACTATATGGGCCGTGGTGGCCGTGGTGGTAGAGCGTTCGCCTTTGGAGCGAAGGGTCGAGGGTTCAAAGCCTCGCATGGTCATCGGTCTCGTGCATGGCATCACACGTTAAAAGGTAAGGGCTGCGTCTTCCCAAGCTCACACAAGTCTCTCGCAGACTTCTGAGGGTTGCGCGTAGGGGTGCAATCGGTTGGCGGAAATAACAATTTTAACAACAATTTTTTTAACTAAAGAAAATGATTGTAAAAATCCGTGATATGCACTGTAATTTTACAGTACATATCTAGGGAATCCTATCAACGGCAATTTTCTAGAGTCTGTATTATTCATTACCTCACTGATACAGTAATTTTGAAAATCTTATGTATTTTTTAGCAGAACATTTTTAGTATTCCGTCATTTGTTCTGTGCTGTTTCATCTGATTTATTTTTATTATATTGGTCATGAGGAAATTTTGAAAAGATTTGTTACAAAAATCTAATGATGCGTATAAAAGAGAATATGGCAGTTCATCAAATAGATGGAAAAGGAAACCAGATATAAATGAACCAGTTATGCCCTCTTGAATTTGTTAGCAATATTTTAATTGGAGTTATTTATAGTATAGAACCAATCTAGTGAGGTCCTTAATCAATATTAGCTGACGACCCTCATTATCACCAGTTGTTCGGAACACAGATAAGCAATGAAATTTTGTGTCCCTTAAAATATTCCCATGCCCTGATTCAAATATTTTATGAAATAGTTTGGCATTTTAATAATAGTAGCCTCTCCATTATTTTGGCTTCTGTTGACAGTTTTGTATTTGAATATATTTAATAATAAAAAATCTCCTGAGTTGATTAAGAACCCATGGTAAGGATAAAATTAAATGTGAATGAATAATAAAATTAACCTAACTGGCCACCAGAATTTTAGTTCTTATGGACTATTCACGAGATCATAGAGATAATAGTCTTTTTCAGAAACAAACGGGGGAAACTTAAACAACATTTAATCAAGTTAAGTAAAACTCGAAGTCGTCCCCACAATATATATATATATATATATATATATATATATATATATATTTCACATCAAGGGCAAGGGGGAACGTAGCTTTGGCAAGCAACTTGTCAAAGTGTCTACGTTACAAGAAAGTCAAAAACATGTTTTCGAGCATAGAAATGCTCATCTTCAGTTGAAGTAATAACAGGGGTTAAAATGGCATGGAGACTTGAAATGTAAAAACGTAAAATTTATGTATGACTTAAAACATCGTTGGCGCAATTAAGGGCCAACATACTTTAAGTTTTACTTAACTTTATTACATTGCAACTCTACTTTGAGTATGGACTACTTCCTTCATATCAACATTTAATCATTACCTACTTAATATTCCGTTGTGTCAGTTGTGTCTATTCGAATTCAGTATCGTGAAAAATGTGGCGTCCGTGGGCTCATTCTGAAGCTAGTACTTTAACTGGTGGTCGGTTTACCGCTAGTCGAAAAATGTTACACCCTCATGGAGAGCAAATTATAATAAATAGGCCAATAAACAGAGCAATTTTTCTCATAAAAGTTCAACTTAAATTGCTCCGACGATTTCTTTTCTGCAATTCGGTCGTCACGGAGGATTGAATAATCAGCAATAAAGTTGCAACGCCCCCAAAATCGTAAAAACTTTTTTCTACTCACGTATGTGAATTACTAACGTCACACATCAATAAAAATGTGTAAAGCTTCATTTCACGAATCGGTGTGTGAAGTGCCATGCTTTACTTATGGGATTTATTTCACACACCGGTGCCATAAGAGTCAATACAAATTCAAATACCGGTCGCTGGTCTAGGTAGCGGTGGCGAGAGAAATTGACAAATATGACAGTTCCCGAAGAGTGAAGTTTAGTGTTACATCAGTTAATAGACCGTAAATAGTAATTAATTACCCTCTGAATTAATAAATAGCACGACGAAATTTTGATTTAAACCGATTAGCCGTGTTTTTCACGCAAATTCCTGATTGAAGTACTCCCATCAACTCCTCAAAATATAACGTTAGCAGCCAGTGAAGCAAGTTCATCGTTATTGCCACAAAAATCGTTGGGAATTTGCGAAAACACTTTGGAAAAGTTTATGCAATGGCGCAATACAAACAACGTCCAATCATTCTCCGAAAGGGTAATATTAGCCTACCTATCTGAATTGTCAACAAAGGTTAAATCTTCTACCTTATGGAGTCACTACTCAATGTTGAAAAACACCCTTAGTGTTAAGTACAACCTACAAATTGGTGATTATCCGAAAGTTCGCGCTTTCTTGAAACGAAAAAATGAGGGATACATTCCTAAAAAATAACGCGTTTTGGAAAAGGAACACGTATTAAAATTTCTCAAAGACGCACCCGATGAAAATTTCCTTTAATTCAATCTCTAAGTAAAAGGTCGTAGAAAAAGTATAGTGTGCACAACGTGCGTGAAGACTTTTTTAAGCTCGTGCGGATTGTGAAACTCGCCTGCGCCTCGTTCCACAAACTTCCACACTCGCGTAAAAAGTATACTTCACGCACTAGATACACAATATACTATTTTCTGGAAGGTATTTTCTTCCCGAAATCTTGTTTTTTAGAGTATTTTCTATGAATATGTAAAATTGTCAGTCCTGAGTAATGAAACTGAGCGAAAATTTGTAAAACTAATAGGTATAAATTATTAGAAACGATTTTTCCGCCCCCGCATTACGGGCATATCCCCCGCATCGAGGAAACATTGGGGTGAGAGGGAAGGGGGAAAATATTTGAAAAAACTCTCAAACTACTACTCTTAGATATAAATGTGGGTAAATAATCGTTGAGAACTGTCGTTATTGAGATTTAGAAGTATTGTCATGAGAATTATTCGTAAATTCGATAGAAGATCAACTTTTTGTATAAATCGAATACGGACCGGAGGTACCGAAATATGAGTGTTTTTCAATGCTATCGAGAAATTGTATGGAGAAATGAATCCACAAGTAATCACCATCAAGAAATGAATAGGAAAATATATTTATTTACTCATACAGCTCATCATCTAATTCATCTTCAGTCTCCTCGTCTTCATCTTCACAATCCGGAACAATCACTGCCAAGTTTCTACAGATATCTGTGGTACATTTATTACAAACATTGGTACATACGAGGATATATTGAAAAATTCTTATCCTACTATAGAACCAAACAAAATTTCAATGTCAAAATATTTTATTACGCAACATATTCTCCTCCTAATTGGATACATTCATTACAACGAACCTGCAACGTCTCTAGACCTTTAAAAAAAATATTTCTTCTTGCTCTGCAAACCAGACCTCCACAGCTTTTATTACCTCCTTGTTGGAAGCAAATTTACGACCTTTTAAACTTTTCTGCAGTTGAGGAAAGAGATGATAGTCGGACGGAGCCAAATCTGGTGAATAAGGGGGGTGTTCTAGTAATTCAAACCCTAAATCACGAATTTTTTGCTTGGCAACATGAGATTTGTGTGCAGGGGCGTTGTCCTTCAAAAACAAAACAGCTTTGGATAGCTTTCCGCGTCTTTTCTCCTTAATTTTTTTCCGTAGAGTGGTCAGTAATGTCGAATGGTAATCTCTAGTTATTGTTCTACCCTTATCCAAAAAATCAATCATGATTACTCCATGGCAATCCCAAAAAACTGAAGCAAGAACTTTTCCAGCAGATTTTTGGACACGAAACTTCTTAGGTTTTGGAGAACCGGAGTGTCGCCATTCCATCGATTGTTGCTTTGTTTCTGTATCGTAGAAATTTACCCAATTCTCATCCATAGTAACAATTCAGTTTAAGAAGTCTTCATCGTTTTCAAATCGAGCACAGATCGAACGCGATGCTACAACCCTTGCACGCTTTTGGTCAACATTCAAACATTTGGGGATCCATTTTGCAGCAATTTTTCTCATGTCCAAATTGACGTGAACTATTTGATGAACGCGTTCGTATGAAATATTCAGTGCTTCAGATATCCGTTTTAGCCCAATTCGACGGTATGTTAAAATCATGTCATGAACTGCATCGATATTTTCGGGGACTGACACAGAAACTGGCCTTCCCGATCGGTCATCATCTCCAATGTCGATAGTCATTTGAAATGGGACGTACATATTGAAAACACTGTCAAAAAAATTCGATCGGTACTATATAAAATGCGGTTTTTCAACACAATTCTTCAACCTGAGCAACTGAAAATAATGTACTTTGCATTTGTAGAAAGCATATTAAGATACGGAATCATTGCTTGGGGTGCGGCATCAGACATACACATGGACAACCTGGAAAAAATACAGAAATCAATTTTGAAATGTATCTTCAAAAAACCTTTCACATACTCTACGAACTCATTATACAATGAAACAAAAATCTTCGATATCCGTCAACTTTACTTTTTTGAAATAATGTCAAGGCAACATAAGCATTGGAATGACTTAGTGGCTATCAATCACAGACACAATACAAGATACAGAGAATATGCAACGCAAGTTCCCAAGCCAGACAAGACGACCCTACAAAGTTCGTATGTTTATTTGGGCCCTAAATGCTATAACATTATCCCATTAGAACTCAAATTATCGAACACATATAATCTTTTCAAAAAAAATCTAAAGAAATGGATAACTGATCAACCGAGATTTCGAATTCATCAATTCATAGATTACAAAACAATTAGGATTGATTAAATTTGGAATTCATGAATGATATTTTGATGGTTTCATGTTTTATTCTCATATTAATTTTCTTCTTTATCGTTAGTATTTTAGTATTTTACTTTTATAATTTTACATTTGTCCTAGAAGTAATAGTTCTCATAATCATTATATACAATTTTATATCGTCTTCTTTTAGCATTAGTATTACTAATATTTATGAATGTCTGTATGCGTGTATATGTATGTGTGTGTATGTATAGGTGTGTGTGTGTGTATGTATGGGTGTGTATGTATGTGTGTGTATATCTCCTATTATCAGTTATATATCATCACTATTTTAACCAAGCGACTATATGACCTAACTTTCAATCTTTGTTCCCACGCTCGAGGTCCTGTCCTCCTGTGGGTCTCCTATATTTATTTGCCGTTCATGTTTTTTCTTTTACTGTGTACTAACTTTTAATTGGTGAATAAAATATTATTATTATTTAATGAAAAATTTACCTCTTTTGAAGCTTGCAGTCCAATTTTTCACGGTCGCATACAAAGGACATTGATCACCAAGAGTATTAAGCATATCTTCGTAAATCTGCTTACCTCTTAACCCTTTTAAGTACAGGTACTTGATGATGGCTCGATACTCCAATTTTTCGATTTTCACAATTTTGGTGGACATATTTCTTCTAATAATTTATTGCGTAACTCTGGTTTACTTTTTTGACGTCAAACTTTACACTGACACTTCTAATAAGTTATTGTTCGTTGCTATGGTGACGCAATGTTTTGTTTATGCAGGGAACTGGTCTAGGCTAACTAGATATCAATACATCCTCGTGTAGCACATAAAAATCAAAGCGGGTACACTTATGGGAGTGTTGAGCAAGTTTGATCCACAAAAATGTCAATATCAAATTGGTAGTTTCCCCTGAATTCCTACTTGGACCTTTAAAATTTTGAAAATTTCGAGCAACATCATGGCCAAGTTCTGAAACAACACTAACACTGGGCACTTTCCGTTGAATAGAAAAACTTTTATATTCTGCAGGTAAATTTTTAAATGAGCGTATAAAATCCTAAGTATAGATGCATTTTAAGCAAGTTCCATTCTGTGTTCTACAATTAAAAAAAAAATTATCGGCGGAGCAATTCAAGTTGAGGTTGATAGCCCTGTTGATTGGCCTAAAATGTTTATACTTCCCTTCTGGAACGTGGAATGTCCAAGGGTCAAGCTGTGCAAGAAAGTGCTTCATTAACAAAAACACCGTATTCCACAGTGTTTAAAATATTGAGTAATCCTATTTTAAAAAGGAAGAAACGAAAAGACTGGTGGTTCAATGAAACTAGAAGGATGTGAAGTAAATATAATTCGAATAACAATATATGCCTTATCTGAAGAGCAAATTGTGCCTACATTAGATATTTTAATGCAACGCCTTGAAAATAATGAAACCAGTGTTTTAAAGAGATGTTCAATTGAAACCAAAGCCACTATACAAGAATATATGTTAAATAATGAGGAAATAATATATGAATATATGAGGAAAAGTACAAAAAAAACCAATTACTGGAAGTTTTACTCAGTTATTCGATAAAAAATATATTTTCGTGATTCACTGGCTGAAAGCTTGGGACATACGGTGCTCAGACTTCCTCCTTATCACTGTATGTTTATCCCAATCAGCTTAAGTCAGCAGTTCGAAGAAATAATACTTCTCAACATAGTTCAACTGTGGTAGCTCTTATTCAAACAGAAACTGCAAACATTCCTGACAGTAGCTGGGTGTTTTCCATATTAAAAAGGTGGAAAAGTCATATTATATGGATATAGAAAAATTTCCCAAAGAAATGTTTATTATCAATTTCGGTGACGATAGTGAAAGTAAAACTGATCTTCGTGAGAAATTTTGAAAGTGTGTGTATATTAAATTTATTTCTAAACGACTCAAAATTATAAACTTTCTGAACTATAATCGCATTCATTATCGTGATGTTTATTTTTGGGTTATATATCGTATATGATATGTACATAAATAATTCACAATTATAATCAAGCAATTTTTCTTAACCCAATATATCTACCTACAAAACAAAATTTAACGGCTAGGGCAGTTACAACTCTGCGTAGAATGGACGGCCTGACCGCCTGCTAATACCTCAAGTGGTTGGTGATATACGACCTCACTAGATTGTAGGTTCTACTTTACATGGTACTCCTGTCAGATCACTTTATTCATTCATACTCCCCGTTTCTCCAGTTGTTGATGTTGCCATGGTAACTATAAAAAACGCGAGTTTTCGAAAGTTCGATTTAAACACCCTTAGGCGTGCTTGAAAGCGGAACTGGGACACCAATAAAAAATGTATTTTGCATTACCTGTGGCGACTGTAGTAAGTATACATTTTCTTTACTTATCAGCTCTGAAATATATTTTTACTCTTTTTCCTGTTGATTGGTATTAGAAACTTGTTTTACCAATGTTTATTACATCATTTAATAAAAGGATACAAATCATGAAATTATGAATACCTGATTCCATTTCCTAAACCAAATGGTGTCATGTTTGACCCCTGTTAGTTGGTCATTTGGGTATGAAAAATAAGTTGGTCATCAATGTTAATGAAAAACGATTGACATTAAAGTGATAGGTATTATGTATTTTCTGTATTCAAATAACGTAGATCTGTAATTTTTGCACACCATGAAGAAAATAAATGCACCATGGTAATCTAATTTTGATATTCAAAATGTCATGAAAAATGACACATTTTTGACGTGAGTATTGGAAAAATGTAATTTCACCTTTCGCTAGGTAACAAAACTGCTATGTACATTATAATCGAAACGGTGCTTTTCGATTCGATCGAAAACAGCATCTGCTTACTATTTTCGTCTTCAACTCGAATACTGAATGCATTGAATATTTGCACGCTCGTGACTTTAACCCCTCTTCTCCCATCCTAAACCCCTTTCTCACAATTTTCCTCCTATTGTGACGGTATTACGATCCCGATGGCCCCGTCTCCAAACCGCACATATCAAATACGGCTGTTAGTCTGTCTCCATCAGAGACAGATGTGCTAATCTTTGCCGGGGAATGGAGTTGATGTTGGAGAATAAGACACAACGCAGATTTATTGGGTGGAAAAACATTAACTGCAACCGAACAATATGTTTTCAATCGTTACCAACAGGTTATTTATTCTGGGTTGATTATGAAAATAACAGAGGCATTTATATTCCGTATGTATACTGTTATGAAATGACTATTTCAGCATGATGTTCTTTAATTTTACTTTAAATATAGGTAGCGACCGTGCGTTTTTCAGGTCATCCGGGAGGTCATTAAAATTACTCAATCCTTTGAAAAAAACTGAATTTTGTGATTTCATTGTTTTAACAGGCTCAATGAATATATTATTCCTCGATCGGGTGATATAATCATGGTGTTCAGAAACAAAAGATATTTTTCCCTCAGATAAGTTGGGGAATCACCTGTTCTCATTTTGAATATAAAAATCATGGTTTGAAAGAATAACATTTTATCTACTGGTAGCCACTTCAATAAACTTAACATTTCATTAATAGGTGTTCGTTTAGAACAAGATAATATTGTTCTCATTGCTCGATTCTGTAGTTTTTGTAAGCGGCCTATTTCATTTTGTTGTAGCAAATATAGAATGGTAGAGCAGTAGTTTAAGTGAGGAAGTATCAGTGTGTTGTATATAATAGTTTTTGACCATTTCGAGAGGATACTGGAGCATGTGTATAAATAATTATTTTGAACGAAATTTGAATTTGAATTGAAATTATATAATTCGCATGATTTTTGAATTTTAATTCTCGATCAATAATGATTCCTAAATATTTGAAAGTATCCACTACTTCAATTGAAATATCATTTATTTTTATTGTACAATCATATTCTTGAAACTTATTACATTCTTTGTTGATTACCTATCATCATGAATTTAGTTTTGCTTGTATTCATCTTAAGTTTGTTTGCGCAACACCATTTGTAAACATTTCCCAAAGTTTCATTCACGGTCTCCACCACTGCCAAGATTTCTGAATTAGAGAAGTGAATCAGAGCGTCATCTGCAAATAAGTGCACCGATCACCTTCCAACATTTTCTACAACATCGTCAATGTATATAAGAAATAGTAACGGGCAAAGTACACTACCCTGGGGGACTCCCTGTTCATTCAATATTTCATCAGATAAAATATTATTCAATTTAAGTTTTTGTTTTCTGTTCTCTAGGTAATCTAAATATAAAAACAAAGCTCAGTCAGTTTGTTAATTAGCACATTACAGTCCCAAAAAGACAAAAAAATTAATTCAAAAATAAATATTTTTGTCAACTCAAGAGTAGAAATTCAAACCTAACATAAAATCACTAGGTACATTAAACTCTAATGCCAGCCAATCACAGGCTGTTCTCTAGCAGAATGACGAGGTACGTCAAAATAGTGCCAAAATACAAACGAGAAAAAAAATACTTCAATACAAAAAAATGTGGAAACTTCATCATTATAAAATAGTTTAATTTTAAGAATGTTTCATAGAAACAGAATTGTTAAAAGGTTAAGAAGTTTTAAGAAATGAATTATTAAAAGTGATACAAAAATAAAAAGTGATCCTAATGTGCCATGAATTTCGCGTGAAAACGTCGTACCTAGCAACAATAAGAAAAGGGAGTGAAAAAAAACATGAAGAGTTGGGGCTGTTTCGTTTATGAGAAGTTGGTGGAATTTTTCCACAAATTATAGTAAAAGTTACAAAATCAAACCAAAAAGAAACTTTATCAAAACATAGACAAAGTGTCAAGGCATTAAATGAGCAAAAATCAGCTTACCCAGACTCCAGAATTCCAAGAAATCGTCCAGAAATGATAAGCCGGTAGCTACTAGCATGGAGTTTTCCAGAATAAGGTACTGTTTTTCCTTGTAAATCAGAACTTTCGCCAATAATCCTTCTGTTTCTATTCAAAAACGTTTTTTCCCAAGACAATCATAACAGTTTTCGTGAAATTCCGCGTTGCTTCGACAAGATTTCGCCAATTTTATTTGAGTAATATCCTACCGAAAATCGTCGAATGTTCACATTTTTTTCTCGCAAGTATTGCATTTCCAATATTTTACCAATAAAACAAATAAGTATTGAAAGCTTGCCAGATACTTTTTCAGTATTCAGAGACCAATACCTGGAAATGGGAATAGCTTTATCAAAAACACCCCTCACTTCTAGGAAAAATTAAACGAATTACTAATCCAAGATGGAGAGTTTGTTCACAAATGTACCAATTGAAAAAACTTTGGAAATTATCAAAATTAAATTGGATAAAAACATATCATTGAATACCAGAACAAAAATGAATGTCAACTCTATCATGGAACTCATAAACTTTGCTGTGGAAAAACTTATTTCCAGTTCAAAAATGATTTCTATCAACAAGAATTGGGTATGGCTATGGGTTCTCCATTATCGCCAGTTGTGAGTAATATATTCATGGAATATTTTGAAAAACGTTTCATTGAAACTTAACAGAATGGCCCCAGAGTATGGTGGAGGTATGTTGATGATGTGTTTGCCATTTGAAATAAAAGTAGAGATGACTTGAACATAGTTTTAAATTATATTAATACACAAGAACCGACTTGGATGTTTTGAAAAGTCAACATCTCAAGTCAATACTACTTTTTATCGAAAGAAAACACACAACAACAGATATCTCAACTATACCTCTAATCATCACATCAGCGTGAAGAAAGGAATTTTGAAATGTCTGTACAATAGGGCACAAATCGTTTGCAATTAGAACCAGGTTCTGGGAGAAGAAATAAATCTAATAAATTCTGTTCTCAAGGAAAACGCTTATCCAGATCAATTCGTGGAAAAAACTATACATGAAATTGAAAACAATAATACACCCAACAGCCAAAGAACACAACCACCAGAAATACTTCAACTCTATACACATCAAACAACCAACATAATACCATATGTCCCCGGATTGTCTGAAAAGATAAAACGGATTGAGATCAATACATACACACACAAAACCAAAAAACACTGATGAGTGTTCTAAAAATTGTGTTTACAACATACCTTGTTCGTGTGGTGAAAGTTATATAGGTGAAACATCAAGACCTTTGACTGTACGTAAGGAAGAACACAAAAGTTATACAAGGAATCGGTAAATAACTGGTTCGAAAATATCCGAACATATTCTGACATCGGATGGCGATCATATGATGAAATGGAATAACACAGAAATTTTAATGAGTGAATCAAATCAAGAAAAGAGAAAGTTGAAGGAAACTGCCTGTATTTTATTATCGACGAACTGTTTTTTGACCAACTCAGTAGAAATGGATAGCACATGGTAACCTCACCTCAGAGAAGATTTGAGAAATAACAGATTGATTGATTGATATCAGACACCCTATATGTATCCAGCTAGCAAATGTCATCATAAAAAATATTTGGTAGATTTCATTTGACTTTGTCAAAACAAATACGTTCATATCCAAGCTGATAAGAATAGAATTTTCAGCAAGTCTCATCCTTCGAGTTTTGATAACGTTGACAGATTTAGTCAACATTTTAGAAAAAGAGAAATATTTTTAGTCAATTTAATTTTTTTCTCTTCATATAGGCAAATTTAGTGTTTGATACGTTACTGACAAAATTAATAAACTGTTTTCAAGACAACAGTCTTCTAAACGCAGTAAATGATCGGGGCAAATTGATTATTGCCCCTCTCCACTTATACAGATTTCTTTGAATTAACATTTTTTCATTTTCAGACTGCGGATAGTAAAAATACGCAAAAAGGTATGTCTAGAAATTGAACCCATATTCTACCAATATAGGTGTACAAATCAGTAAAACGCAAAGTCGTCTCCACAATTTAATTTCCCATCTAGTTCAATAGGATGGTAAAACGGTGACTGACCGCTATCAATCAGATAGCCGTCCCAAAGGAGAAGTAGTACATGTTTCGATCCTATATAGGACCATCATCAGCTATTCAAGAAAATTCTACAATAGAAGAAAGACTATGTACTAAAGACAAACAAGGCCAATATAAGATTAAATAGTTAAATAACCACATGGTTAATTATTTGTGGTGTTTGAACAACCAAAATTTTTTTAACGAAAACAACAAAAGTAAGTATAGGTAGGTGAGGCTGTAAGGCCTTGGGCCCCCTTAATCCTATAGGGGAAATAAATGACTTAAACATCGATCAAAATTATAAAATCAATACACGTGATTATTGTTATTGACTGAACAGAACGGCAAGTGACAGCTGACAGCACAGCCGGAACCACTGTCATGAATGCTCCCATGTCAAAATTGACACAGAACAGTGGAACGAGACCATCACTCACAGAACAAGAGAAGGAAAATTCCAACGATACTATTCCAAGCAAGAGGATCTCAAGCCACCCGACTGTAGCAATAACAAGAGGAGAATCCATACAATGGAAAATTGAGGAACTGAAAGAATTACCACAGAATAGCTACTCTAATCCACACCATGGAGTGAGAAACCCACCTACCAACCGTCACACGAAGGTCGAACATCCTCACATAAGTAGACAGATCGGGTTTAGTACTATCGAACAAATCCCTCATGACCACACTGAAAGTGTGATAGCACTTGTGTAGAAATGAAGGACCAGTGGGACAGAGACAAACCCGCTGCTACAGTACACTCCACGAAGGAACGTCCGTCGTCCGCGAACGAACAGAAGTAGGACAACCCACACCACAAAGCAGAAGAACAGCTATTGTACACCAACTTATAAGCGATGAAGATACAATATTTGTTCTGTTTAATTTGTGGAGAACCAAGGCAGGAACAAGAATCTAGTTTTTTAGAAAATTGAGAGAATTAAAGAACTTTTTGCAATCAAACTGTGTTTGTTCATTGAGGGAAACGACATTAGGATTGTTGATGGCCGAGTTAATTTCCAAGATTT
Source organism: Chrysolina oricalcia (assembly GCA_944452925.2). NCBI lineage: Eukaryota > Metazoa > Arthropoda > Insecta > Coleoptera > Chrysomelidae > Chrysolina > Chrysolina oricalcia. The sequence goes on from OX101815.2 coordinate 60,342,695, forward strand.
CAAGGAAATTAAGTAAGGCACCTTTTTGGCAAACATGTAGAATATCTAAATCTGAATTTATGTCAAAATTATGGTTGTAGTTAAGAATATGGTTGGAGAAAGAACTTTTAGTATTATAATCAACTATATGTGGGTTTCTAGAGCTCTCAATGAGTTTGACATGTTCCAGAACTCTTGTTTTTATTTTCCTACCACTTTGTCCTACATATTGGGCGGGACAATCTGGTTGAGAGCAAGAGATTCTGTAAACACCTGACTTGTGAGTAATAGGAACTTTATCTTTAGTATTAACTAACACTTTGGAAATAGAATCTGTAGTGTAAAACGAGACATTAATGTCATTGCCGAACCTTTTAAAAATATTTGAAATATCAAGTGAAACTTCGAAATAGGAGTTAAACTACGGTTAAGAGATTTTAATCTATGTTTATTGTAGATACTATTAATTAAATGGAAAGGGAAACCATTATTGTGGCCTATTTGCCTAATAATGTTCAGTTCCTTGTTGAAATTTTCGGGTGACATAGGAATGTTAAATAATCTATGAAAGAGAGAGTTAAATGCTGCGAATTTGTGTGAGTAAGGATGAAACGAAGAGAAGGGGATGACTGAGTCTGTGTGGGTAGGTTTTCTGTAAATTGAAAAATCGAGTTTAGAATCTTTAATGTTAATCAATAAATCCAAGAACGGAATAGAATTATCTTTAGATAACTCCATAGTAAAACGTATCGATGGGTGTAAAGAATTTAGAAAATCTAATAAAAGGTTTACTTCATGAGTATTGCCATTGAAAAGTACAATGCAATCGTCAACATATCTGTACCAAAACATGATTTGGTTAAATAGTGGGAACAATTTGAGGTTATGTTCTATATCAGCCATGAAAATTTCCGCAAGAAGAGGGGATAAATTGCTACCCATAGCTAGGCCAGAAATTTGTGAATAGAAATCATTATTAAACTGGAAAAAGTTCTGTTGCAAAACCGTGTTCAGTAGAGAATATATATTGAGGACATGGAAAGATAAAACATCTGATCTGAATAATAAGTCCCTTACTAACCTAATGCAGTCTTCAGGAGGAATACTGGGAAACAAATTGACAACATCAAAAGACAACAAAAGAGAATTGGGTGGCACAACCACGTCTTTGATTTTTTGAGTGAGATCAAAAGAATTTAACAATGAGAGAGGGTTATTGAAATTGGAAATGTTTTTGATAATGGAATTTAACCAAGATGCTAACTTGGCAGCAGAGGAGTTGCAATAAGAGTCCACGGGTCTAATAGGAATATCGTCTTTGTGAATTTTGGGTAAACCATAAAGCAATGGGGTGGCCGGGTTCATAGGGGTGAGTTTATATTTGGAAGAATTGTAGAATTTTAGTATCGATACAATTATTCAAAGTAGACTTCATGTTGCTGAAAAATCTATTGGTGTAATCAAAAGTTAATTTAGAGAAACTATCTGTATTTAAAAATTGCAAAACTTTGTTAATGTAATCAGTTCTATCAAGAATAACTATGCAATTACCTTTGTCAGCCTTGGTAACCACAAGTTGATTTTCAGATATTTTATTGTTAATATTTTTGGAAATTTTGATGTCAGAGTTAAATTTAGGAGTATTACTGAATAAAGAAAAATTGTTATTGAGAGTTCTAGAAAGTTCACTTCTAATTAGATCCTTATTAGGAAAATTCTGTGTTTCAATGACCTTTTCACATTCAGCTGCTAAAAGTTTGAAATTTTTCTTATTGTCCTGTTTATTAATATTATATTTGAGTCCACAATTGAGAAAAGACTTTTCATTTTCAGAAAAATTATCAAATGAAGAGAGATTTAACACTCTAGTATGAAAGATATGATTGGACATTTTTTTGGTATTATGAAAGAGAGAATAATTATCATGAAAATTTTGAGAAAAGTATAAACGTTCAAGTTTATTTTTGAGGATAAGAAACTTATTTCTACCTTGATCCTCCACAAAGTACATTATGGAAGAATAAAGACAATCAATTTCTAGACTATGGAGAAGAAAGGTGAGTTTACTAAATAACCAAAAAAGTTTAATGTTAATGTCTGCAAGTTTGACGTAGTGTCGTTTGATTTCCAGTTTTATCCAAGTACGTTGTGCAACTCTAACAGCTGATCTCAAAGAATTGCTGTGTGAGTTAGACCTGACGACTACATACCCTGGGATCAAGTAGCGCTGAAGGCATTCACGATTGAACCATATGTCTAAACTCGTGGTCTTCCTTTGGAGTAGAAGTGTCTTGTAGAAATGGATCAATGTTGCTCGACTTCTATCACAGGTTAATGAATGCTAGTCGAGCATTATTGGTCCATTTCTACAAGACACTTCTACTCCAAAGGAAGACCACGAGTTTAGACATATGGTTCAATCGTGAATGCCTTCAGCGCTACTTGATCCCAGGGTATGTAGTCGTCAGGTCTAACTCACACAGCAATTCTTTGAGATCAGCTGTTAGAGTTGCACAACGTACTTGGATAAAACTGGAAATCAAACGACACTACGTCAAACTTGCAGACATTAACATTAAACTTTTTTGGTTATTTAGTAAACTCACCTTTCTTCTCCATAGTCTAGAAATTGATTGTCTTTATTCTTCCATAATGTACTTTGTGGAGGATCAAGGTAGAAATAAGTTTCTTATCCTCAAAAATAAACTTGAACGTTTATACTTTTCTCAAAATTTTCATGATAATTATTCTCTCTTTCATAATACCAAAAAAATGTCCAATCATATCTTTCATACTAGAATGTTAAATCTCTCTTCATTTGATAATTTTTCTGAAAATGAAAAGTCTTTTCTCAATTGTGGACTCAAATATAATATTAATAAACAGGACAATAAGAAAAATTTCAAACTTTTAGCAGCTGAATGTGAAAAGGTCATTGAAACACAGAATTTTCCTAATAAGGATCTAATTAGAAGTGAACTTTCTAGAACTCTCAATAACAATTTTTCTTTATTCAATAATACTCCTAAATTTAACTCTGACATCAAAATTTCCAAAAATATTAACAATAAAATATCTGAAAATCAACTTGTGGTTACCAAGGCTGACAAAGGTAATTGCATAGTTATTCTTGATAGAACTGATTACATTAACAAAGTTTTGCAATTTTTAAATACAGATAGTTTCTCTAAATTAACTTTTGATTACACCAATAGATTTTTCAGCAACATGAAGTCTACTTTGAATAATTGTATCGATACTATTAAATTCTACAATTCTTCCAAATATAAACTCACCCCTATGAACCCGGCCACCCCATTGCTTTATGGTTTACCCAAAATTCACAAAGACGATATTCCTATTAGACCCGTGGTCTCTTATTGCAACTCCTCTGCTGCCAAGTTAGCATCTTGGTTAAATTCCATTATCAAAAACATTTCCAATTTCAATAACCCTCTCTCATTGTTAAATTCTTTTGATCTCACTCAAAAAATCAAAGACGTGGTTGTGCCACCCAATTCTCTTTTGTTGTCTTTTGATGTTGTCAATTTGTTTCCCAGTATTCCTCCTGAAGACTGCATTAGGTTAGTAAGGGACTTATTATTCAGATCAGATGTTTTATCTTTCCATGTCCTCAATATATGTTCTCTACTGAACACGGTTTTGCAACAGAACTTTTTCCAGTTTAATAATGATTTCTATTCACAAATTTCTGGCCTAGCTATGGGTAGCAATTTATCCCCTCTTCTTGCGGAAATTTTCATGGCTGATATAGAACATAACCTCAAATTTTTCCCACTATTTACCAAATCATGTTTTGGTTCAGATATGTTGACGATTGCATTGTACTTTTCAATGGCAATACTCATGAAGTAAACCTTTTATTAGATTTTCTAAATTCTTTACACCCATCGATACGTTTTACTATGGAGTCATCTAAAGATAATTCTATTCCGTTCTTGGATTTATTGATTAACATTAAAGATTCTAAACTCGATTTTTCAATTTACAGAAAACCTACCCACACAGACTCAGTCATCCCCTTCTCTTCGTTTCATCCTTACTCACACAAATTCGCAGCATTTAACTCTCTCTTTCATAGATTATTTAACATTCCTATGTCACCCGAAAATTTCAACAAGGAACTGAACATTATTAGGCAAATAGGCCACAATAATAGTTTCCCCTCTCCATTTAATTAATAGTATCTACAATAAACATAGATTAAAATCTCTTTACCGTAGTTTAACTCCTATTTCAAATTCCAACAAATATTGCTCTATTCCCTACTTAGGGAAAGTTTCACTTGATATTTCAAATATTTTTAAAAGGTTCGGCAATGACATTAATGTCTCGTTTTACACTACAGATTTTATTTCCAAGTTGTTAGTTAATACTAAAGATAAAGTTCCTATTTCTCACAAGTCAGGTGTTTACAGAATCTCTTGCTCTCAACCAGATTGTCCCGCCCAATATAAAGGACAAAGTGGTAGGAAAATAAAAACAAGAGTTCTGGAACATGTCAAACTCATTGAGAGCTCTAGAAACCCACATATAGTTGATTATAATACTAAAAGTTCTTTCTCCAACCATATTCTTAACTACAACCATAATTTTGACATAAATTCAGATTTAGATATTCTACATGTTTGCCAAAAAGGTGCCTTACTTAATTTCCTTGAAATCTTGGAAATTAACTAGGCCATCAACAATCCTAATGTCGTTTCCCTCAATGAACAAACACAGTTTGATTGCAAAAAGTTCTTTAATTCTCTCAATTTTCTAAAAAACTAGATTCTTGTTCCTGCCTTGGTTCTCCACAAATTAAACAGAAAAATATTGTATCTTCATCGCTTATAAGTTGGTGTACAATAGCTGTTCTGTCTGCTCTGTGGTGTGGGTTGTCCTACTTCTGTTCGTTCGCGGACGACGGACGTTCCTTCGTGGAGTGTACTGTAGCAGCGGGTTTGTCTCTGTCCCACTGGTCCTTCATTTCTACACAAGTGCTATCACACTTTCAGTGTGGTCATGAGGGATTTGTTCGATAGTACTAAACCCGACCTGTCTACTTCTGTGAGGATGTTCGACCTTCGTGTGACGGTTGGTAGGTGGGTTTCTCACTCCATGGTGCGGATTAGAGTAGCTATTCTGTGGTAATTCTTTCAGTTCCTTAATTTTCCATTGTATGGATTCTCCTCTTGTTATTGCTACAGTCGGGTGGCTTGAGATCCTCTTGCTTGGAATAGTATCTTTGGAATTTTCCTTCTCTTGTTCTGTGAGTGATGGTCTCGTTCCACTGTTCTGTGTCAATTTTGACATGGGAGCATTCATGACAGTGGTTCCGGCTGTGCTGTCAGCTGTCACTTGCCGTTCTGTTCAGTCAATAACAATAATCACGTGTATTAATATTATAATTTTGATCGATGTTTAAGTCATTTATTTCCCCTATAGGATTAAGGGGGCCCAAGGCCTTACAGCCTCACCTACCTATACTTACTTTTGTTGTTTTCGTTAAAAAAATTTTGGTTGTTCAAACACCACAAATAATTAACCATGTGGTTATTTAACTATATTTAATACTAATTTTTCAAACAATTAGATATATACTTATTTCACAACATTAATTTTCTTCTCCATGTAAGTAATCTTATATTGACCTTGTTTGTCTTTAGTACATAGTCTTTCTTCTATTGTAGAATTATCTTGAATAGCTGATGATGGTCCTATATAGGATCGAAACATGTACTACTTCTACTTTTGGACGGCTATCTGATTGATAGCGGTCAGTCACCGTTTTACCATCCTATTGAACTAGATGGGAAATTAAATTGTGGAGACGACTTTGCGTTTTACTGATTTGTATATCCATACCACTCACTTTGAGATATAATGGACTTCTACCACAGGTCAATATAGGTGTGTCCATCACATCAGCACTCACGAAAAGAAACGTTGATCCAGCCCTGAACCACTGGAAATCTGCCATGCTCGGCTCTAGGGCAGTACAAGCCTCCCTGTTCGGGGACACAATGGAGGTGAGAGCCACGAGAGGCTGCCCTCAGGAAGAAGTACTATCCCCTTACTGTGGAATCTCGTAGTGGACGGCCTCCTTGTAGATCTGAATCGGAGAGGAGTATTTGCCCAAGGCTATGCGGACGATATCGTCATAATGGTCAACGGGAAGTACATGGGGGGGTCTGTGTGGAGCTGATGCAATTAGCCCTCACAGACGTACAGACGTACAGACGTGGTGCACGAGGGAGAACCTCAGGGTCAACCATCAAAAAACCACAATAGTTCCTTTCACCAGAAAAATAAACCTGGAGACCAACAGGCCGAATCTTTGGTAAAAGTGTACAGATGTCAGGAGAGACGAAATACTTGGGGCAGGGGGAAGCTGGCTAGCTTTCAAAGACTGGCAATGCTCGGAATCACTGGTGCTATGTCCAGCACATCGACAATTAGCTTGGAGGTAATCCTAAACCTCCCTCCCCTGCATTTGCATATTGCAGCAGAGGCGAGGATAGAAGCATCCAGGCTAAAATGTCTGGGCCAATGAAGGGGCAATAACCAAGGCCACTCCAACATACTGGAGGTTATAAAAATCGACACGTCTGAGATGCCGTCGGACAAAATGACTTCAACATACTCCTTTGATGGAACATACACCACCATCATAGAAGATGGGGAAGTTACATCAAGGGCCATACCAATGCTGTCAGAGGGCAACTCTAGTACACGAATAGCTCAAAAACTAGCAAAGAAGTGGGAGCTGGAATATACGGGGAGAGACCGAAGCAAGACATCAGTCTAAGCCTCGGTACTCAAGCCTCTGTATTCCAAGCCGAGGTAACGGCAATCTCCTTCTGCACGAAAGACAGGCGGTGATTAAAGCCCTACGTTCATGCAGGTTCACTTTCAAACTGGTTTGGGAGGCACACCAAAACCTTAACGACCTGGGAACACAGAACAGGGTAAAAGTTGTCTGGGTACCAGATCATAAGGGCATACAGGGAAATGAGAGCGCAGATGCCCTAGCAAGAGCGGGGGCAGCAACAACTATCACTGGACTAGAACCAGCCTGCGGAATCCCGTTTGGGGATATCAAGCAGGACACAAAGAAATGGGTTGAAACCCATCATCAATATCTCTATGGGAGAGTGCCTCAGGCAATACTCACGGAAAAAAGATGATAATGGGGCCAACCGACCGGCTATCAAGACACCTTCTTGAACTAAGCCGAGACTCTCTCAGGAAGGTTGTAGGACTGATGACAGGCCACTGCCACCTGAGAAAACACCTGCAACTGTTGGGGATACATCAAGAGTCCACACAATTCAGATTTTGTTATGATGAGGACGAAACAGCACATAATGTTTGAATGCGATGCTCTGGCTCGTATGAAGATGGATATCTTCGGACTCTGCGGTGCAGAAGATACCATCCCGCAGGAAAACCTCGTGAAGGATCTCCAGGAGTTCATTAAGAGATCCGGAGTACTCACGAGATAGACCTGATAGCGGGGTGCAAGAAGGTTCTATACAGAACTACCTGCACTTCAGCCACTGGCTAGCCCCGACTGAGTTAGTGATTATGGCGACGATAAGGCAGACTCTGGTGTCACCTTGATTAACTGAAGGAGAACTGATATTGTAGAAGTTCCGAGTTTTTCGGCATTGAATAATTCATCAAAGTATATTCACTTTAGGCCAAGCTGTAGATAAAAATAAGAGGCTCTTTTCACACAAAATAAAAGACAAAACGGCCCATACTACTTTTTATAGGATAGTTCGTTAATGAAAACCCCGGTTTTAGCGCCAGCACAATCGCTTTGTGGAATTTTTTAAACCAGAAATAGTGAAAAAAATTACAACTTTTTTGTTTTTTTGTGAATGTCTCAAAATTGGAATCGTTTTGCAGTCGGAAGCACTATTGTAGAGAATTATAAAACCTACGAAACGGTTTTTATACAACTAGATCGGTGCCTTTTTCACTGAGAAAATCTGAAAAAACCTCGAAAAAGATACCATTTTTAAAAAATTCATAATTTTTATAAATCTGAAGCTGGACAAACGATATAAACAATTTGAGGGCACAACTTGCAAGATGCGCTGATTTAAGGGAAATCGTCGTATTCAAATTCTGTAAACGGCATCTGGGAGTAGAGATCAATATCTACAATTTGTATATTTTGGATTTTTACCTGATAGATGGGAAATGTGTTGAAAATATCACAGAAAGTTGATCAAAACGCTTAAAAGTGCGTCCGAAGTCACCCGAAGTCGAACTGAAGTTAATAAGAGTTGAGTTCGGGCGACTTCGGGTGCACTTTGATGCATTTAGAGTAAATTTCAGTGACATTTTCAACACATTTCTCACCTTGCAGGTAAAAATCCGAAATATACAAATTGTAGATCTCTACTTCCATATGCCGTTTACAAAATTTGAATAAGATGATTTCCCTTAAATCGGCGCATTTAGAAAGATTTGCCCTCAAATTGTAAAAGGCTGTATATGAGCAGATAGTGGATTATTTGGAGGGCAGTAAAGTCCTATGTGAAAATCAATCGGGTTTTCGGAGCAAACATAGTTGTGAAACTGCGCTACAATGTGTTTTAACAGATTGGAAGAAAAGTGCGGAAAATGATCAGTATACTATTGCAGTATTTCTTGACCTTCAAAGGGCATTTGAAACTGTAGATAGATGCAGACTGATTAGAAAGATTGAAAGTGTAGGTATTGATGGAATAGCACTAAACTGGATCATGAATTATCTAAGCAATAGACAGCAAAGGTTAAAATTAGATGAATTTTATTCAGATAAAATGCAAAATAATATAGGTGTGCCTCAAGGGTCTATTTTGGGGCCATTGTTTTTCCTCATATATCTAAATGACATTGTAACCATAGCAGAAGAATGTAAAATTCACTTATTTGCCGACGACACCCTACTGTACTTTAGTAGTGAAGATGTACAAGAGTGTGTTGATCTATGAACGCTGGTCTTGAAAGGGTGTATAGATATTGCTGTGCAAATCTGCTAAAGGTGAACGTAAATAAAACAAAACGGATGTTATTAAGGAAACATAAAGATCATAATAATGAAAACCTGCTTCTAAGATTGAATGACAGTGATATAGAAAAGGTAAACAAATTCGTGTACTTGGGTGTAACTATTGACAGTAAATTAAAATTCAAGGAACATGCTAATCAGGTTATTAAAACAGTAGCTTACAAAATCAACTATTTAAGAAGATGTTCCCCATATCTTAGCCATTGGTCTAAATTATTAATATACAATTCCATAATCCTTCCACATTTAAATTATTGTTCTACCATTCTGTTTTTTCTAAATCAAAATGAAATAAACAGACTACAAAAGACGCAGAATCGTGCTATGCGAATAATTTTACAATGTTCGAGAATAACACCAATATCAAATATGTTGTAAACACTTCAATGGCTACCAGTGAAAAAACTGTTCGAGTTCCAAACACTAATTTTCATATTCAAAATCAAAATTGGATATTCACCTGTATATCTACAGAATAAATTAACTTATGTGGCTGAAATACACGAGTACAATACAAGAAACAAAAACAACATAAAAATTGAAAAGTATAAAAAGAAAAGAAAGTACACATAATTCTTTATTTTATAAAGGAGTAGATTGTTTTAATGACCTCCCACAAGAAATTAAAGAGAGTGGTTCGATAAATACATTCAAAAGACGATTGAAGGATTACCTTATGAAAAATTAGTATATTTTTATGTATGACTTTTGTATGTAACTTTTTATTTATAAGTGTGAATTTTAAATCAGACTGTTTGTATTTTTTCATGTAAATTTATTTAAATAAAGAGTATACGTTTAATTTCTACCTTCAAAAGAAAGGTCAAAGAATATCTTCTGGAGCGTTGTTTTTATTCCATCAACGAATATTTTGAGTACTCATTCACTCCCGCGTAGATCTACTGTCTATCATGTATTGTGTCTATATTAGTAATTTATGTATTGTGTATTTATACATTTATGTGTTTCATGTTCAATCTGACGATTCCTATGTCATTGTGAAATGATCATTTTAAGGAATAAAATATTTATTATTATTATTATTATATTTTATTTATAAGGTGACATTGTATTTACTATTGTAAATGAATTAGTTTTTCAACTAAATAAAGATATATATATATATATATATATATATATATATATATATATTCATGACATTCATGACATCTACAGTCACTAGTTGAAACTTAATTTGACACGAACCAAGGAATCCAAAAGTAGAGGTTTGTCCACAAATTGACAGGCAGCCAACAATTCGTTGTTCTGACCAACCCAAGGTTCAATCAAGTTTCTAATACGTTATGAGGAACGCAAGCAGAATCTAAGTGAAAATAGAGTATATTTCGTTTTAATTCCGAGAGTTCTAACCTTTGACAGCTGTTTCGTGCTAACGCACTCATCAGAAAGGATTTATGGAGCTCTCGAAATCAAAACGAATCCACTCAAGAATTAATACCGTGAGGCAAGACAGAATATAACAGGAAGTTATTCATGACATTCATGACATCTACAGTCACTAGTTGAAACTTAATTTGACACGAACCAAGGAATCCAAAAGTAGAGGTTTGTCCACAAATTGACAGGCAGCCAACAATTCGTTGTTCTGACCAACCCAAGGTTCAATCAAGTTTCTAATACGTTATGAGGAACGCAAGCAGAATCTAAGTGAAAATAGAGTATATTTCGAATTGTTGGCTGCCTGTCAATTTGTGGACAAACCTCTACTTTTGGATTCCTTGGTTCGTGTCAAATTAAGTTTCAACTAGTGACTGTAGATGTCATGAATGTCATGAATAACTTCCTGTTATATTCTGTCTTGCCTCACGGTATTAATTCTTGAGTGGATTCGTTTTGATTTCGAGAGCTCCATAAATCCTTTCTGATGAGTGCGTTAGCACGAAACAGCTGTCAAAGGTTAGAACTCTCGGAATTAAAACGAAATATACTCTATTTTCACTTAGATTCTGCTTGCGTTCCTCATAACGTATTAGAAACTTGATTGAACCTTGGGTTGGTCAGAACAACGAATTGTTGGCTGCCTGTCAATTTGTGGACAAACCTCTACTTTTGGATTCCTTGGTTCGTGTCAAATTAAGTTTCAACTAGTGACTGTAGATGTCATGAATGTCATGAATAACTTCCTGTTATATTCTGTCTTGCCTCACGGTATTAATTCTTGAGTGGATTCGTTTTGATTTCGAGAGCTCCATAAATCCTTTCTGATGAGTGCGTTAGCACGAAACAGCTGTCAAAGGTTAGAACTCTCGGAATTAAAACGAAATATACTCTATTTTCACTTATATATATATATATATATATATATATATTGTTTATAACGCGATTTTGTAAAAACTACATATCGGACAGAAACCATCCTGCGCATAGTTGAACCACAAGTTTTTATTTATCAGTTTCTGCAATATTGTTTATCCATCTTCAGATTTATAAAAATTATGAATTTTTGAAAAATGGTCTCTTTTTCGAGGTGTTTCTGGATTTTCTCAGTGAAAAATACACCGATCTGGGCGTATGAAAAACCATTTTGTAGGTTTTATAAAACTCTACAAAAGTTTCATTTACTGTAAAACGATTGATTCCTTGAATAATCTTCGAGATATTTTCAAAAATCCAAAAAAGTTTAAATTTTTTTCACTATTTTTTGTTTAAAAAATTCCACAAAGCGATTTTGCTGTCGCGAAAACCGGGGTTTTCATCAACGACCTATCCTATAAAAAGTAGTATATTTTTAAAATGTTCGTTTGGATATATTGCCAATATTTTGGCAATATTGTACCAGCGATATTGAACCAATATCGCTTAATATTTTGAGGACAATAATGCTTCAAGAATATTTCGCCAATATTATTGAAGTGATACTGTACCAATATCGCCATATGTTCAAATTATTTAGCTTGCCTTTAAAATATTTTCCCAATATTTCAATAATATTGTACCAATATTCTACCAATATAGTTGTACTAATTGGGATATTTGGGAAGTGACATTATGTTCTGATTCACCTTTGACAATGGTTGGAAAATATAGAAATCTTGAAATCCTCTTTTCAGGATATATTCCGAGAATTACAACTATTAGGACGAAAACTCCTAAACGAGAGTAGATCCTCGTTAAGGATACATAAGAACCGTGCTACAATTACCAATCGCTCTCGCTCTCGTGTGCCAATCCTCGTAATAACTGTCAAAACTAAGTAGTACAGTGGCTTTCCGGAATGTCTAACAATGTCAATACTGAACATTTCCAACTAGTCGAGTTTTTTTCAAGGGATTATCCAAGCTTACTCTTTGCTCGACATCGTTAGTCAATAACGGGATTTATTTTGGTGCTTTACTCGAATAGGATAGAACATGTATCAGATTTCAAGTTATAATGGAAATAATTGGACTTGAAATAAAGCAGGAGTTATGGTCTAGTTCTAGTGAGATAGAATAAGTGATTGAAACTTGAAGAGGTGGCATTATGTCGTAATGGTTTTTCGTAAATATGCTTCTCTTCTACAGGGAAAATCTCATTAAATATGTCACTTCTCAGTGCATCAAAGGACCTCGCACTATCCTTATGGAAAATGACTTTCGAATAAATTTCCTGCATTTTCAGTATAATGTAGATCTTGACTTCGTCGCCAAAGATGCCAAGTACTTAGTATACGTAGACATTTGAATGCGTGGAAATTGAATACACACATTTTGTGAGAAGAAATTATTTAGTATAATCGAACCAGAACGAACTAACCTTACACATTTCATTGCGTGGAAATTGAATACACACAATTTGCCAGGAGAAATTATTTAGTATAATCGAACCAGAACGAACTAACCTCACGTAGACATTTGAGTGCGTGGAAATTGAATACATACATTTTGTGGGAAGAAATTATTTAGTATAATCGAACCAGAACGAACTTACACAGAGAAAATCGTTTCTTTGCGTGAAACAATCTCATTTATTTGACTTATATTTCTTTGCAAGAAATAATTCTTATTTGTGAGAAACAAATGTTATTCCTAAGAACCAAATCATATTCTTTGTTGAATGATTTGTCGAATATTGATAATATAATATTCAATCAATGAGCTATTTATATAAGTTCTGATCGTATATAATTGTAAATTTCTGTGAAGTGGAGACGATCAGTCAAACGTCTTAAATTACTACAAACGAACTTAACTTTGTTCCTTTAGAATACAACAGAAACATCCCTCAAATAATGATTCAAATTCAGAGTAATAAAATAACCAAAAAAATAAAAATGCTTGACGATGCGTTTTATGGTTGTACATGAATTGTGACCAGAAGATGTGAAAATTTTATTGTTATTCAATTAAAAACTCATAATTATACACGAAGTTCAAGCCATCGTCGAATATAATATAGTTGCAAAAGCATAACAAAGAGTGTAACTCCAGCTTTTAGAACACAATGACGAAACAAAATTCGAAAACGAATTAAAATAATTAAAATGCTTACATGGTCATCAGTTCATTAACTAAGGAAGCACTTCGCTTCACAAATTTTAATTATTGAGTTAATGAGAGCGGCCCGTTTGTTGGCATGCTTGGATATTCCTTGTCATGGCAAATCTGATTAGAATTTAATAGTTTATTGAACGTAATTAGATGCTATCTTGTGATTAATTCATTTTCGTTAATGAATATCTGAATACAGTGGATCACCTCGTGTTCAAACAACGACTAAAAGCTTGAAAATTATATCGGAGCAAAGTTTCAAAACAATACGAGGATATATTGAAAAATTCTTAGCCTTCTATAGAACCAAACAAAATTTCAATGTCAAAATATTTTATTACTCAACATATTCTCCTCTTAATTGGATACATATATTACAGCGAACATGCAACGTCTCTAGATCTTTCAAAAAAAATGTTTCTTCTTGCTCTGCAAACCAGACCTCCACAGCTTCTATTACCTCCTCGTTGGAAGAAAATTAACGACCTTTTATACTTTTTTCAGTTGAGGAAAGAAATGATAGTCGGACGGAGCCAATTCTGGTGAGTAAGGGGGGTGTTCTAGTAATTCAAACCTAAATCACGAATTTTTTGCATGGCAACATGAGATTTGTGTGCAGGGGCGTTGTCCTGCAAAAACAAAACACCTTTGGATAGCTTTCCGCGTCCTTTCTCTTAAATTTTTTCCCGTAGAGTGGTCAGTAATGTTGAATAGTAATCTCCAGTTATTGTTCTACCCTTATCCAAAAAATCAATCACGATTACTCCATGGCAATCCCAAAAAACTGAAGCCAGAACTTTTCCAGCAGATTTTTGGACACGAAACTTCTAAGGTCTTGGAGAACCGGAGTGTCGCCATTTCATCGATTGTTGGTTTGTTTCTGGATCGTAGAAATGTACCCAAGTCTCATCCATAGTAACAATTCGGTTTAAGAAGTCTTCATCGTTTTCAAATCGAGCACAGATCGAACGCGATGCTATCACCCTTGCACGCTTTTGATCAACAATCAAACATTTAGGGATCCATTTTGCAGCAATTTTTCTCGTGTCCAAATTGACGTGAACTATATGATGAACGGGTTCGTATGAAATATTCAGTGCTTCAGATATTCGTTTTAGCCCAATTCGACGGTCTGTTAAAATCATGTCATGAACTGCATCGATATTTTCGGGGACTGACACAGAAACCGGCCTTCCCGATCAGTCATCAACTTCAATGGAAAATTTACCTATTTTGAAGCTTGCAGTCAAATTTTTCACGGTCGCATTCGAAGGACATTAATCACCAAGGGTATTAAGCATATCTTCGTAAATCTGCTTACCAATTAACCCTTTTAAATACAGGTACTTGAAGATGGCTCGATTTTCACAATATCGGTGGACATACTTTTTTTTTTTATTTATTGCGTAACTTTGGTATAGTTTTTTGACGTCAAACTTTACACTGACACTTCTAATAAGTTATTGTTCGTTGCTATGGTAACGCAATATTTTGTTTATGCAGGGAACTGGTCTAGGCTAACTAGATATCAATACATCCTCGTAAAATAGCAGAGAACTGTTTTACAATAAAATATCATTAAGTGATATCAAAGTATAGTAGTCTTATCGACTAATAGAATGGTGCTTATAATTTTTGTGAATAAAAAATAACAGGCAAGGACCAGGCGGCCTATTCTCGAATGTTGAGTGAGATTTGTTGAATTCGACATATTTCGATGGAAATTGTCGCACAACATTGACATGTAGTATTCTCAAATGGAATCGACATATGTTGCATGATATAAATTTTTTCGAATAACATGAGCTGGCAACACCGAACTTTTGATGTTAGATCGTGTTCTATGCCGCTCATTCTCTTGTGAAACGTTTATAATGATAACAAATAAAATGACATTTGCTTTTGGAAGTAAGATTACTTCAGAATAAAGTACAAACATGGAGAGTGAATATTGTTTGTCCATCTTCAGATTTATAAAAATTATAAATTTTTGAAAAATGGTCTTTTTTTCGAGGCTTTTTCGGATGTTCTCAGTGGAAAAATGCACTGATCCGGTTGTCTGAAAATCCATTTTGAAGGTTTTATAAATGTCTACAAAAGTTCAATTGAGTGTAAAACTATTCTCTGAAGAATCTTCGAAATATTTCCAAAAAAACAAAAAAGTTGTAATTTTTTTACTTTTGCTTGTTTAAGAAATTCCATAAAGCGATTTTTCTGGGGCGAAAACTGGAGTTTTATAAATATCAGTATAGGCCATTTGCGTCTTTTACCTCTATAGCTTGATCTAATAGTAAAAAATATAAATACTGTTAAAAGTTTTGGAATTAATTTTTTAAATAATATATAAAATACCGATTGAATTTAACTTGTTTGAATGCCTCCATTTTCCGCGCGGTGTGTATGACGTCACATGGCGCGATCAGTATTGTTCTTCTTCTTCTATAGTTATGGCCTTTTACTGTGTTGTTTACAATATGTGTTGACACAATCGACAGTTATTAATTAGGTTAGGGATTTTCAGTTTTAATCGCTCTAACGCTAATGGAAAATGCTAAAAATCCATGTCATAGGTATTGTCTAGTACCGGAATACCAAAACACAATTATAAGTACACCAAATAGAGTAATTTATTCTGTTCCAAGAGATTCGAAAATACTTAAACAATGGTGTATTGTCATGAGAAAAGACGAAGTATCTCCAATATCACATTTAAGGCTTGTTCATTGAACACTTCTCTAGTTGATCGAGATCACTTTCACATTGCTCATCTCTCTCTGACAGTTGTACTTCTTTTATCTTTCTTCTTTGAAAGATTAACTTAAAACAAGTAGAGTAATCAGAGTACGTCTTAACGAACGACACTTTACATTGTTGTGAAGTATACTGTAAGAATACAACATTTGAGCGAAGAAAGTTCGATCAATGCAATTTTCTAGATGACAGTTGGGCAAAACTCAACTTGATCTGGTCGTTTAGATAATATTTCTCATAACACATAGTGTGGTGACATTAAAAAAGAAAAAAATCAGTGGAAACTTGTTTCTGAAATAGGAAGCTGTCGTTTCAATTTTGGAACATTCTCTAAATCAAAAGTCACTGCTTCAAGTAACTTTTAGTTTTTTTTTTCAATGAAAGTTCACTTTGAGTCATTATTTTACCTCCCTCGTATACGAAAAGAGATAATTGAAATACAGATTTTTCAATTTGACTATAGGAGGATGTAGGCACTTTCACAAAGAATAGAATTTGCTGAGAAATGTTAAATAATAATGTTTTTCCCATTGGCCAAAATCTGCAGGTCGCTGTATTCGCGGAAGAAACAGTGTATTAGAAAGGCAACACAAGTATCTGTCAGATGTAATTTAGGGTCCATCTTGATTGTTCCCAGGAAGGTGATTATTTTCAGGTTTTTGCTTTTCCATATTCCAGCTCGTAGGGCTATTGGATAGAAAAAATCCTATTCTAGAATCTAGGAATAATAATTGATCAACCTCACTCACCATTATTGATTAATCATATCGAACCTGAGTCGATGTCGTATCACTTTTTCCATGTTGATTTGAAAAATAAGTACATCAAAAAGAAATAAAATATGAGTTTAAATAGTCTACGCATATAGAAACTTGAAGTTGAGTCCACCAAAAAACAACCAGTTACACGTTCAGTATAGTAACCATATACGAGGGGCAAAAACTGTAGATTTATAAGAATAGAATTACAAAAGTTATGAGTTTTTCAAAACCTCTTGATTTTTCGCAGCGAATGGTAGTAGGCCATGACGGCCCGTAAATATTTCCAACTTTGCGTTGCAGCCTTTGCCAGTTCCGATTGTCTCCTGTCATTGGTCGCCTTGGAATTGAAACTTCTGAAAAGATGCTATCGCTAAATTCTAAAAATAGATAACGAACAGTCGTTACCGACCGATGATGAACCCCTTACTCCCATTTACACCTACTACGTAGGCTTATTACGGCAAGTGCCTGCTAGAAAACAACTACTCTCCTGGCTAAGACCACGACGGGTATTGAATTAAATCTAACAGATACTTGTGCAACGTTCCTCAAAGCATCAGAAGACTCAGTTGCAAGTGCCCTCTATGACCAACTAGCAGAATTGTGTTTTCATTTGGACAGGGTGACCACCTGCAGACTAGTTTCGAGGTTGTTGCCTCTCATCAGTGCAAGGGTAGGTCAACACAGATAGCACTGAAGCCATCTGTTCCCCGTTCAAATCAATACACACTCCGCTGGTTTGGTCAACTCTGGTTCAGGTGGTGAAGCGGTTTCTAGGCTGCTCGCTAGGTGTTTTCAATGATTTTCAATAGTTGTAGAAAAAAAGTAACAGGCAAGGACCAGATGGAAAATGTTGTTGAGGTCCCAACTTTTAGGAAAAAAAATGTTTGAACACGAAAACACTCAAAATGGTGAAATGGACATGTTAAGGGTTTGAAAATGTTTTTTTGCGATTTGCGGCGAAACCTAACCTCCTAGCAAAATTTGTTCAGGCAAAAATTTGTAGATGATTGAAATATCAATAACTTCTTTTTTCAACACTCCTTGACATAACCTCAAATTAACCGCCATAATGGCAAAAAACCGATTTTTCAATTTTTTTTTCTCACGTATAAATGATTAGGTTCAGATGAAAATTTGTAGACATATGTATTTTTTTGTGTCGAATAAGTTTGAGTTTTTTGCCAGTCAGAAGACTACGGTTTTCGATTTATTCAAATTTTTAGAAAAAAAAATACCGTTATCTTCCACGAACAATGGTCTTGATTTTTTTTGTGTACTTCGGAGGTCTATAAGTGAATATTTTAATTGTTGAAATGTCTACTTTCAAATGGTCTATGTGACTTGGGGGCGTATTGGTAGTTAAACAGTTTGAAATTGAGAAAAATATCTCTCTGACGCATGCTTTTCTCAATATTTTCAGTGATTTTCGACATTCTTCATTATTTTTATAACAAAAAGTAGTCTGTATTGAATTTAATGCATTAAAATATTTGAATTTATAATTACACAATTACACAATGTTGAATATTCGAACTTTATATTGTTGAGAAATGAAATGTGAACATTTTGCGATGTAGGTCCAATGTTGTTTGTACATTTTAATAATATTATTGGAGAAATATTCTTGAAGCAATAATAGCCTCAAACAATTCTGCGATATTGGTACAATATCGTTTGGATATATTGGTAGAATATTCAAAGCCTTGGTGCATTAATATTTGTCGAATGAATCGGAACTTGTACAATTCCAGTTCTCCTGCAATTAGTCAAGGTGTCGCCAGAGTCTGCCTTTTGGTCGCAATATCCACTGAGTAAACTGTCTTGAAAACCCACCATGCACCCCCTAAGGTTGAGGCCCGGAAGGATGAACTTCCCAGCACTCGTACGTACTCGAAAGCTCACCCCCCCTATCCACCACCCCCGCTCGATAAAGCGGTTCCTCATCCTGATGACTGGCGATCAGCAGAATAAAATCTGACCGTTTGATATGGAGTGCCCAGCCAATTCTCGGCTTGAAGCTCCCTTATATCTGACATGAGTTGACTTTTAAACAATGACTTTACTTTACTTTACTGTGCATGGTGCCCCCCTGAAACTGGCTGAAGGCCTGAAAAAAGTCTCGGCTGAGGGCCGAGTGCTGTGTGCTGAGTTAACTGAAATTGAAATTACTACTTGGTCGGTTCTTCGTGAATCTGAAACATAAAAGCATGATTAATCGTGATTTGGTGCCTGTTGAAGTAGGCGTTGGCGTCGCCGAAGGTCTCGCCTCCGCCGTACTTCTTCAGGGGTGTCGTTGTCTCCTTGGTTTACTGGACGTCTGTATTTGTCTCTGTCTCTGTCGTCTTGCTCACGTCTGTTCTCGTGGAGCTCCGTGAGCAGCGGGTTCGTGTGGGTCTCTACTCTGTCTAGAGTAGTCCCCACATGTTGTCTGATCAGTCTGTCTATAAAGTCCGGTGGATGTCTAAGTCTCGATATATGAACCTGTTGGGCATATATTGTGGTGCGTCTGTTGCCGTCCTCAGGCAGACGTTGAAGAAGGCCTGTATCCTCTGCCTATAACTGTTCGCGCACTGCCCCCAAGCAGTGGATGCGTACAATATGATAGGCAGAAGAATTGTCTTGATGAGGCGTAGTTTCAACTCGAGTGCCATGTTGCTCCTGCGTCCGATGAGTGGGTACAGCTTATGCCTTGCGGCTTTCGCTATAGCTAATCTGTGGGAGACGTGCCTCTGAAACGTGAGTTTCTTGTCCAGGGTTACTCCTAGGTATACGGCTTCGTCTACCCAAGGAATTCTCTCGTCGTTCATAGTAACATGGCCCTCGGGTGTCCTACGTCGCCTCGTGAACAGTATGGCCTTGCTTTTGTCTGCATTGATTCCGATCTTCCAACGATTGAACCACGGTTCCAGCTTGTTTATCTGAAGTTGCAGCTTCGATGTTACTCCTCTCTCATGAGATGACTCAGCAAGATTGCCGTGTCATCTGCATAGAGAGCAAGTTTGGTCATGGGGTTGTCCGACATAGGCATGTCTGCAGTGTAGATCGAAAACAGGTGTGGCGACAGTACTGCTCCCTGTGGTACTCCTGCTTCTAGCCTCCTTCGTGAAGAGAGAGCATTTCCGACTTTGCATCGGTAATGTCTACTCCTTAGGAAGGAGTCTATCAGCTTGACCATTGGTATGGAGTATCCGGCATCAACCAGTTTTGCGATCAGCCCATCGTGCCAAACTCTATCGAATGCCTTGGAGACGTCAAGGAAGACTGCTCCTGTAAGATGTCCTCTTCTCGTGCGGTTCCAGCTCTGGATGGTGGCGTCCACTATCCGGGTGACCTGGAGTTCTGTTGAGTGTTCCTGTCTGAAACCGAATTGCTCATCTGGTAGGATGTTCAATTCTTCAGACATTGTCTCAAGTCGAGTCCTGATCACCCTTTCTGCGACCTTACTCATGGCAGGTGTTAGGCTGATGGGGCGGTGGTTTTGCGGGAACGTGTGGTTCTTGTTGGGCTTCGGAATCATGATGACCGTAGCTTCTTTCCAGCTGGATGGAAAGTGTCTAAGTCTGAGTACAGCGTTTATGATGTTTGTCAGGGCTGCTAGTCCTTTTCTAGGTAAGGCTTTTAGTGCCCTGACTGGTATGTCGTCTGGGCCCGGTGCTTTCCTGGTCTTGGCGTGACTAAGTATGGCCTTGATTTCCTCTGGAGATGTCGGCTCTAGGAGAATGTCTGAGTCGTCAGTCCTTCTGAGTCGTCGGATCGTCTGGTCTACGTGCGTTTCCGTGTCCTCGACCTCATCGGTGTAATCGACCTCGTTCTCACGGCACTGACGTTCGAAGGAGTCCGCAAAAGCTTCTGCCTTGTCCGTCTCCGTGAAAACGATGCCCATCTCACCATGAAGTGGGGGGCACGGTTTCCTTCGGCCGTGTCTGAGGACTTTCTGAGTCCTCCATAGGGAGTTGTCTTCGGCGTCGAGTTCGTCCAAACGTTCAGACCATTGTCGCTCTCTGAGTTGCTTCAGCTCTTCTCTCAACCGTCGAGACACGTGGTTGAGCTGTCGCTTGTCATCGGGCGTCAACGTTCTCTGGTAACGTTTTTTCTGACGTCGTCTCAGCCTGATCAACTCCCTGACCTCAGGTGGGATCCCTCCTTGAAAGTCGAAGTTTGTCGTCTGTATGTCTCTTGAGCACCGTTCCATTGCTGTCAGTATTCCTTGTCTGAGTTCGGTCACCGCCGCCTCTAGTTGTCGTGATGTGTCGATCCTGGGGATGTTAATTTCGTTGTGGACTGCCCTTTGGAATCGTGACCAGTCCACTATCCGCTTTGTCGTGTGCACGATTTCCGCTTCTCCCTCCCCTATTGTTAGTAGGATTGGGTTGTGGTCTGATGATCCCTCGTCCAGTACAGAGATGTCCACCAGAGTTGGAATACTCTGTATGAGGGCTATGTCCAGAATGTCCGGGTGTTGGTCTTCCCTCCCAGGATAGTGAGTAGGTTCGTGTGTCGCCGTCACTGCAATGTCGTCAAAGTCTGGTAGTAAGTTGTCAGATAGGTCTCTGCCACGTGGGTTGGTGTTGCGGCAGTTCCAATCTCTAGATTTCGCGTTGAAATCTCCTATTGCCACCGTTGGGTGGTGGTCAGGAAAAAGTTTCTCCAAGTCCGTTTTCCTCAGGTTGGGGCCTGGAGGAATGTAGACTGAGGAGACTCTTAGGAGATTGATTCCGTCTACTTTCACTCTGATCGCTACCGATTCACCGAGTGAGAGTTCCGGAAGCATGTCCTCGTTATATTCCAGGTCTGATTTTACCAGGAGGAGCGAGCCACCTGCTCGAGCTCGGGGTCCTGGTCTGTCATTCCTGTAGCATGTGTATCCTGGCATGCCAAATTCCTTGCTTGGGTTCAACCTGGTCTCTTGTAGTGCCACCACGTCTGCCGAGATTCTGGAGATAAGTTCCAAAAGTTCATTTTTGCGCTGGATTGCGCCGTTGATGTTCCAAGAACATATCTGCAAGATCTTCGGAATCCGTGCTGGCATTATTGTCCCGAGGTTGTGGCCATGGCGCTGATAACCGCCAAGAGTTGGGTAAGTACCTGTGGGGGTACTTTTATCAGAGTTTCGAGAATTAGTGCCTGAGTTTTTGCGGCCTCAGTACTTTCATCTCGTCGTGTAGGGCCCCATTTTGGTAGTGCCGTTTGCGGTTGTGGACCATTTCTGGGCGCTGGTCCCTGCCTTGGGGCTGCTGGTCCCTGTCTCTGTGGTGTTGGTCCTTGTCTTTGAGGTTGTCGCGCTGCAACCCTTGGTTTGGGGAACTGTGGGCATCCCCGGTAGCTAGCTGGGTGGCTACCCCCACAGTTGGCGCACTTTGCCGGTTCCTCCCTGGCCTTAGTGCATGTGTGCGTGGCGTGGTCGCCTCCGCACTTCACACATCGGGCTTTGGAGTGGCAGCACTTTTGTGCATGCCCGAACCATTGGCAATTGTGGCATTGCGATACCTTTCCTTTTTGAGGGCGCTGAGCTTCGACTTTGACCTTGAGGTCAAGTACGTCCTTTAAATCGAAAATTTCTCGATTCGCTCTGGGAACTTTAACTAGGAACAGTGGGAGCACTGCTCTAGTTCTCCTTGAGGTCATTCTGTGGCATTCAATGACCTCGTAGTTCCTTGCCTCTAAGTCCTCCTTCACGTTCTCCGCCGTGATGGAGTCTGGAATACCTCTGATTACCACATGCAGAGGTATTTCTTTCTTCAGCTGGTATGTGAAGAATTCCAGCTTGATTTCTTCAAACAGCTTGGTGGCGCTTCTCCAGTCTGCTTCACTATTAGTGAACAGATGGATTCCATCTTGTCTCGCTTGAGCTTTGAAAAATCCAATTTTCCTATTCCTTAGGATTGTGGATATTTTCAGCCATTGGGACTTGTCCCTGATGATCACTGCAGGGGGTTTTTTGGGGCCCTTGTTGTCCGAATTTTCCGGGATGGTCTCCATGCCACTTGTGGTCCCATCTTCGGATGTCGTTTGGACGGTTGCCGGTGTTGGGGTGGGTGCCGGTGTTGGGGTGGGTGCCGCCTCCGTGTGTCGGATGGTTTTCTTCCTGTGGCTGACTACTACGAATCTGGCGTCGTCCTCTTCGTCAGACTTTTCGGAAGAGTCTCCGTGTTGTCTCTTCCTGTTTCCGGTGCCTACGGGGTTTGGCGGTTGGGGGATGTTTTCAATGACGTCCATGTCATTGGATGTTTGGGGGGTGGGGACAACTGCTGGAGTGCTCTCAGTTGCAAGTATTGCGGGCGAAGCAATACTACTTGCTTTGAGAGCGTTTATCTCCGCTTTCATCGCTAAGATGACCTCAACGAATCTCCTCCTCTCGTTCTCGGCCTTCTCTGCCTCTCTCTTGAAATGAGCTGCCTGCTCCTGGGCTACTAGAAGTTGTTGCCT
This sequence comes from Chrysolina oricalcia, assembly GCA_944452925.2. Classification (NCBI taxonomy): domain Eukaryota; kingdom Metazoa; phylum Arthropoda; class Insecta; order Coleoptera; family Chrysomelidae; genus Chrysolina; species Chrysolina oricalcia. The sequence goes on from OX101815.2 coordinate 60,366,178, forward strand.
CAGCAACGACTTCGTGTTCTCCTTCTTAGGAGTCGTCTCCTCATTGCTGCTGCTGGTCGACGGTTTTCGGAAATTCTCTCTGTCGAGAGACTCCGATTTCCGTCGGGATTTCCCCGTCCTTCTTCACTAACTCTTCGTTTATTAGAACCGAATTCTTTCCATACGAAGAAGGCTCTAAAAAGAGCCTCTGTCCGAAGCCAGAGTTACGAAAAAGGGGGTACGCAAATCTCGCTTCGAAAAGCTGTGATTCTGCCAAGTGTTCCTATAAAAAAGGTTAATGATTAGTCATTACCACTTACCCAAATCTCAGCCCTTCTTGGTATAGCCCTGGCTCGTTCAGGTATGACCCGCCCCTTGCCGTAACTATTTCGCTTCGTCTCGCTTAATGACTTCTCATTCGCAACACACAAACAATTTAATCAGGTAGTCTAGGGAGCTTCTGAATACACGTCTGCTCGCTTCGACTAATGATCGAACTATGTCTTGAAAACAAGTTATGAGAAGTATTAAATATATTTGTGGAAGATTTGAAATACGTTTCATATGTAGAGCCATCTAGCGGTATTTCATTCAGGTTTGATCATGATATATTTTAACATGGTTTATTGAATATTCGAAATTATTCCAATATTAGCGTGAGGTTGTCGTAATAATTTTAGTCATTATGAGCTAATATAATTTGAAGAATACTCGTGAAATAATATTTAACCAATGTGCTATCAAACTTGCATATATAATATTGTTTTTTGTCCCTAGAAACGATATGAGAGGAATATTAGGATTGCAATATTCATTCTAGATGTTGGAAGCAATATGTAGACAATATTGTTTTATCGATATTGGTAAATATGATAAGACCAATATTGAGCCAATATAAATTATTATGATTAGTTGAATATTGGTGAAATATTACTCAACCAATCTGCTATCAAACTTAGATGTACATTTTAGTTCTTTATCTCTAGAATCATTATAAGAGGAAAATTGAGATTGCAAATTTTATTCTAGATGTATGAAAAAATATGGAGACAATTCAGTTTCATCAATATTGGTTAATATTATTCAACCAATATTGACCCAATCAAGTTATACGGTTTCTTGAATATTGTCAAAATGATATTCAACCCATGTGGTATCAAACTTGAATAATTTACAATATAGTATTTCATTCCTAGAAGCGATATGGAAGTAATATTGGAATAGAAATATTTTTTCTAGATGCTGGAAACAATATGAAGACAATACCTATTGCTTTATCGATATCAAAAAACTAATATTGACCCAATATGAGTTATTACAATTTGTTGAATAAAGTTGAAATAATATTCAACCAATGTGCTTTCAAACTTAGATATAAAATAAAGTTTCAACACTAGAATCGATATGAGTGGAGTATTGGGATTGCAATATTCATTCTTGATGTTGGAAACAATATATGAACAATACTATCTGACCGATATTGGTAAAAATTTTTTAACCAATATTGACCCATCAATATTAAATATGACTATCGACATTCAGAAAAGGTTGAACCAATATTACATCAATATTATTAATATAAAATTGCTTTTTCAATATTCAATACTACTTTCTCATTTACAATGTACCTATCTATATTGGCCCAACATGAAACCAAGATTCTGCCATTAGGATGTGCTTCCTGAAAGCTAGAAGTGAGGACAAATCACTGGTGGCCTAGTTGAATACTTCAATCTTCATCACGTATATTTCTTATATTTTGAACTGATCCACTGTCTTCATGATCCATACGCTGTGGGAATCCTATATGCCGGTAACATTTTTCTGTATCTGTATATCGATCTTTGTTTGACATAACAAAAAAATACTGGTAATGAACGATATTCAATGATGTGAGAAACAAATAAGTGATGGGCGATTTGTATGGAAAAGGGATTCCGAGAGTCAAGAAGTGCGAAATCAAGTACAATAATGTCAAGTTTCACCAAGTAGTGTGACTCCGATACGGCCCTTGCTCAACTCTTGCAAATTCCTACTTAACACCATTCTCCGTAGAAGTTTTACCGTCCGCATGGTTTTGTACGATAGAGTTGAAAGTGCGCAAACTCGAGGACTTTTGAACATCTCCTTGAGACAGACACCCTTAGACAATGCCTAAATGTCGCATGCACCTATGGTTTCGAATACACTGGGACGCTTTGTGATTTAATATCATTAAATCCCAGCGACGTGTCTTTTATTCCACGGGACTTGCTCTAGACGTTACTTTGAGAGCGGGAGAAAGTGTAAGCGGAGGATATTGGATATGAAATACGACAAACAAAAGAGAGAGAAAAGCAGTGAAAGACTTGCAGGATAAACATTGATACTTTAATAAGTAGCAAGATTTCTTGTGCATTTTATAGGGTCAGATACAGGGTGTATACTAATCGCAGTCCTTAATTTCAGTTGTAGTCTAAGAGCCCGTGAAAAGCAGACACAACATATTTCGGAAAACCCTCAATTTTGTCCAAAGATTCTCTTATACTTACTGTTCATGAGAAGGGGACTAGCTAAGCCCGGTCGAGGTAGGTGGGCGGCGCTCAGGTGTAACAGGTACAAAAATTAGACGACTTTCGAAAGTATTTCAGTAAAGCTGCCGTTTATATATTTTAAACTATACCATTATTGTTACTGGAAAATCACAAAAGCGGACAGTTATGGCGGTTGTAACGTCACGGCAAACGCATTTCAAATTTGAAAGAAAAAATCAAGTTCAAACATATATCGAATATGTTATTCCCAATAGCATTACTATCTTACATTCAGCAAGGCAGACATTTTCTCCTGTTGTAACAATCTGGCAGACAGAGAAAACAAAATAGAGGCTAATAGAGCCTCATCAGGATCATCTTCCTCATCGTTAGAAAAGTATTCGTCATCCTCCGTATCTGTAATCACAAAATTTATATTTGTAAATCGAATAGAATTCATTGTAATGTAACTACCTGGAGAATGTTGATTTCATTGAAAATATGAACAGGATGTTCATAAAGTCAGTTGTGGAATCATCTGCGACTGAAAGTTGGAATTTAGTCGCTGTATTCCATCGTACAAGTTTACCTCTCTTGGAAGGGATTCATATTTTAAAGAGAAACATTCTCAATTGAAAATTGAATCAATACATGACTCCTCTGGAAATGGAAAAACCCTACGATAAAATTGAAGTTACTATCTGAATGAAAATGCAAATTTTCACTTTCAGATTTTCTCTCAAGTTATATAGGGCCTTTCTCAATATCTATCAGATGTAGTTCAATGTCCAGCGTGGCTTTTGCCGGGGAAGTAGTTGTTTTCTGTTAGATATTACAAAAAAGTAACTTCAATTTTATCGTAGGGTTATTCCATTTCCAGAGGAGTCATGTATTGATTCAATTTTCAATTGAGAATGTTTCTCTTTAATACCTGGAGAATCTTTCACCAAATTGCTGACAAGATCTGGAAGTTGATCTCCATCAATCCATTTAAAAACGAACGAACCTTCTTCTTCTATCCAACCATGTTCCAGTGGGCTCTGTTGAGGATAATTATTACATTGAGTTTTGAGCACTCTGTATGTGAATAAAATAGGTTGATGGTTATTTGTTAAAAAAAATGATTAGTGTATTTTTGACATTACAATAAAAAAGTCTAAACTTGTCGATCTTCATAAGAAGTACCGTTTATTTAAAATAACCCGATATAAACAGGCTCAATGTGGTGGGCTCTTCTTTGAAAGTGTTTTTCCATATACAAGAAATATAATGAGCTCTCAAGAATTGCTGGTATAGCTCGATTTTGCAAGATGGAATAGAGCTCTCATCGAAATATTTCAGTTTTTTGCTTTAACATCAGTAACTCTGTAGCTACTGATGAATAGCTGAAATCTGCCATCGTCAACGTCCACAGATTTTTCAGCGCAATACATTTGATAGGTAAATATTTGGTAAATATTTGGATATGATATGATATATATATATATATATATATATATATATATATATATATATATATATATATATATATATATATATATATATATATATATATATATATATATATATATATATATATATATATATATATATATATATATATATATATATATATATATATATATATATATATATATATATATATATATATATATATGAGAAATATAAAACTCAAAGACGCTTTGATTGATTTTTATGTTATACATTGGGTAAGTGATTAAAAATAAACGAATTCATCTTAATTTTCGAAATTGTTATTCTTATGAAGTTGAAAATGAGAAAGTAGAATCAAACATTGTGGAAAATATGTGTTGTGATTTACACGAAGAAGCCGATAGAAATATTGTATACAATGATTGTGCAGATGCATGATGTGCAGATCCATCAAATATTGTAATCAGAGGCTCTGACACCGACATATTGATAATAATGCTCGGTAACATGGCCTGATTGAAAAGTCCTTCTTCTATTTGGATACTCACCGGGAAAGGTTTATCGACGTCATCAAAATTCATCAAGAACTAAGCAAAACGTTTACTGGATGTGATTTTAATTCTGCTTTTTTCAATAAGGTGAGATAACATTAACCTTGTTGAAAATAAATATTCCATTTGAACAAGCCTTTGCAGCTCTTGGTGACGTTAATTTGACGGAGGATGAATTACAAAAGTTATTTATAACAGTAACACTATTTACTTGTCAAATATATGGCGCTAAAAAATCTGTGGACGTTGATGATGGCAGATATCAGCTATTCATCAGTAGCTACAAAGGTACTGATGTTAATGAAAACTTCAGCAAAAAAGTTAGAAATTTCGACGCGAGCTCTATTCCACCTTGCAAAATCCAGATATACCAGCAATTCTTGAGAGCACATTATATTTCTACTATTTAGAAAAATGCTTTCAAAGAAGAGCCCACCACATTGAGCCCACTGAAACATGGTTGGATAGAGAAAGAAGGTTCTTTCGTTTTTGAATGGTTTAAGGGAGATCAACTTCCAAATCTATTCAGCGATTTGGTGAAAGATACTCCAGGTAATTACAATACAATGAATTCTATTCTAAAAATACTTCGATTTACATATATAAATTTTATAATTACAGCGACTGATTTGAACACGGAGGATGACGAAGACTTTTCTAATGACGAGGAAGATGATCCTAATGATGCTGATGAGGCTCTATTATAATCAATATAAGTGACAATGCATAAAACATTGCAAAGTTTGTTTTCTCTGTCTGCCAGATTGTTACAACCGGAGAGAATGTCTGCCTTGCTGAATATAAGACAGCAATACTATTGAGAATAACATATTCGAATTTCAGATTTACTGAAATATGTTTGAACTTTTTTTTTTTTGATGTTGATAAGCGTTTGCCTTGACGTTCAACCGCCATAACTGTCTGCCTTTGTGATTTTCCAGTAACATTAATGACAGTTTAAAATATACAAAAGGCAGCTTTACTGAAATACTTTCGAAGTCATCTTATTTTTGTACCTGTTACACCTGAGCGCCGCTCATCCAACCTCGACCGGGCTTAGCTAATCCCCTACTCATGAACAATAAGTATAAGAGAATCTTTAGACAAAATTATGGGTTTACTGAAATATGTCGTGTCTGCTTTTCACTGGCTCTTAGACTATTGGTAACTCCTTGTCATATTTTGTGAAGAAATTTTTTTTATAAACGCGTTTCCTAACCTGCTTCGTTTCCTAGAAACAGGGTGTCCAAAAATCATTTGAAAATCGGTATTTCATCAATTACTTAAAAGAATTTTTGATGATTTTTATGAAATTGTGTGAGGTTATGAGCAGTAGCAAATGGTGTGTTTATTAGCAGTTACAAGACGCTAGTTTTTATGAGGTTAGATTTCAAATTATAAGTAGCGAAGGGTCACCTGATTGATAATTGAGGTAAAAATTACCGTACGCCACTGTTTTTCTCTAAGTTTCACATTTTCATCAGATTCAATATTTAGAAATACAATTTCCTTATAATTCCGTGAGTTTCAAATAGTAACTCTTCATCAATCGATAGATTTCCTTAATTATTTATTAATGATTTCTACCTGCACTTTTTTATTGGTTTCGTCGTTAATGGACTAGTATTTGTCGTGTTCCAGGACTATTTATTTCTGCATATTTGTGCAAAAAATTAAAAAGAATTTCAAGAACATATAGAGTATCTGAAAAAAAGATCATTCACAAAACTATTTGAACTTTGATGGTGCGTAACTACGCCACTGACCTCAATTTGACAAAGTTTAGCTATTTCAAATTCACGGCCTTATAAGAAAATTACATTTTTAATTATTTATTCTGAAAAAATATAAGAGTTAGAGAAAAACAGAGGCGTACAATGATTTCAACATCTAATATCAATCAGGTAACAACTCATAATTTGAAATATGATTTAATGAATAGAAGCCCCTTACCACTGAACATTCAACTTTACAATTTATAAGTCATAATGGTTTTCATCAGGTGTCTCTACATTGAGTTGAATGAACTTAACCGATACGAACTTCAAACATCGATCATACTTATGACTAAATGATATACCAAAATTAACCCAATTCATGTCAAACGTTAGTCTTAAAAAATTTCAATTATGTTCAAGTTTTGATAGAACCAAACAATAAAAACTGCATGATCTTGAATATATCAACTTAATAATATATAAAACCACAGTAAAATATATAAACAATAAAACATAATAAAATAGAAATGAATCATAAAATAAAACTAAATATGATCTGAAAGGTGCGATTTAGTTCCTTCCTGTTCATAAAAGAAAACATAGGCATCTCCGCTCACGATGGATCTGGATGGAATTGGGGTCACATGTGAGTCATTATATTCGTGCCACGTGCTCGCATACGGATGTCTACAGTAGTGTGTAGTATCCACTGTAGGTAGTCCAACTATGATTGAACAATGCATATACAGGGTGTTTCTTAAGTACGTGTAGAAACTTTAGGAGCATGTTGCTGACGTCGAAATAAGAAGAAAAGTTCCCATAAACACATGTCCGCAAGCTAATCGTTTCTAAGATACAGAGTGTCAAAGTTGAATTCTTATATTTGTTTTTTGTGAATAAATTCTGGGATGATTTTTCAATGACGAAATAAAATTTTATGGTAATTGTGAAAAAACTAATTTCTAATTGAATTTATTTTAAATTTAAAAATTTTGTCATTCAAAATCACTTGCATCGGTTTTATCGAATCTCAATAACTCGAAAATAGTTGCTCGCAGTGACATCTACCAAGAAAATATTTTTTACACAAACTAAATAATGAATATTCCCAGATACCAAACATTACCTAAATATCAAAATTATTTTGAAATTGTTCACAAAAATAAAAATAAGAATTCAACTTTGACACTCTGTATCTCAGAAACGAATAACTTGCGGACATATGTTTATAGGAACTTTTCTTCTTATTTTGATGTCAGCAACACGCTCCTTCTCTACACGTACTTAAGAAACACCCTGTAGACTATAGCGACAGTGGGCGACGTTTTCATCAGCAAAATGAGTCAAGTCCAATCAATGGTGACATTCCATTTCCCTCGGAATCTTTCTGTTGAAGAAAACCCTTTCAAATGGAGTACTGAAATTTTCGGGAATTTAGGAATTGATAGGGATTTTGAACACTTTGTTCTCTCTTTGCACTTCGCACATGTCGGCTTCTCATCACCATCTAGAGTTTCTTCCCTTTTGAATAAATCCAAACAGTGTGATAGTCTTAGTTGACCTGTTATTCGTGGTATTGAGAGGAAAAGATCCCAGAAAGGATCGAAGGACACTGAACAATGAACACAATAAGTACATTTTAATGTAGTCTTTTACTGGCCAACGAAGTAATCCACAATTTTGGAATTGTCTGTCCTCAAGTATCTTGACCATGACTCTTGGGCCTTATCACTATTACTCAATTCCTTGTCTATTTTTCTCATTATGGGTTTCGGCTTCTCCATTGCTCTATTGACGTTTTCATGTAGACCCTCTAACAGGAATCGTAAGAATTCTTCAGCATCTTCCTGGGCATTACCGATAAAACGAGGAGCGAATCTTCGGATTTGACTTGGATCCATAATTCTATCGGAAGAATCTTATTACCAAAGTTCCTTGATCACCTCGACAAATGCTTTGATTGAAGCTCCCTCCCTGGATAAATTAGTGTTTATATCCCTTGTGTAAGCATCTCTGTTCAAATATTCCAATAACCATCTTGTATTCTAAAATCACTTGATAACAATATTCATAAAGCATGTGTTACCAATATTTTTCAACCCATCTAGAACGACAGATTCTGGAGTAGTTCCTGAAGTACTGGGAGCTGGCAGTGCAGAAACAATGTCAAATTTGTTCAATGGTACAGGGATCCTCATACTGTCCGCAGAAGATTGGAAGTAGAAAGTATTTTTGATTTTTGTCCTGAAGGTATTGTTTTCAAATCCGTGAAGACCTTGTTTTTGTGGGTACTAGAAAATTACATCTAATTTTCTGGAATTAGGAAGTGTGCTCATAACTGAAGCGGCATTGCCTCTCTGAATAGCTAAACTAATTCGCTGAATCAAGAAGGAGTATGATCTTGATTCTTCAGTGGATTGCATCATTCTTTTCCCAATTTCTTTCAATAGTTTTAGCGCATGTGGTCCAAATACTCCATATGTTTTTACTGTCACTGGATAAAAACAATAAAAACTGCCCAATTTAAAATTTTTTTTTTCTCTGCTGAAACAGCTGCAGCGCCTTTCATTATGGGAAGTTGCAACCGTATCTACACAAGTGAAATCCCAAACTAAAGGCTTTCCACACTTATGTTTACGAATAATTAATATTTTTATATTAGGTTATGAATAAATTATTATCTTTCAAAAAAAATAATGATGATAACTTTGAAAATCGCATATGAAGATATTTTTCATATACTCTTTTCAATAATATCAAGATTTATATGGAAATTTCACATTTTTTTAAATTGAATCGTGAATACTTACATCTTTGTTAATTTACTCAATTTTATGACCTAATAACTATGTAGTTTTGTATATATTGCCAGGCGTAAATTATATGCCCTAAAAAACATAAAATTATTGATCATAATGAATAAAAATTATTCAGCAATATATCTCTTGAATTATGATAATTTTAAAGATCGAATATAATTGTATTATATCTATGTGATTCCAAGGATCCAAGTTTTCCTGGCACCTCAGGCATATTATGAATATTTTACACATTTCTTCATACAGTAATGATAATCAATATAAACTATTCCATCGTGTGAGTGAAGGCAATTATGAAAATTGAATGTGAATGGATCATTTATATATGTTTCCAAACATTGTCTCTCCGAAGTTTTCATGGTATCAGACAAAATATGAATTTTTTTCGTTTTCCATAATATAGTAATAAAAATATTTTATACAGATTAACTCATTGATCAAAACAAGCAATAAAACTATACTCTGTCATGAACATATCTCCTGGGTGATAATAATTTTGAAAATCGAATTAAAACTTATCATTTCCCAACATTATCTCTCCAAAAATTTCCTAGCCTCAGACCAAATATGCATATTTTTTATTTCCCATAAAACAGCAAGGAAAATGTTTTCTTAAAATTGATACATTTTACGACCAAATAATTAAATTTTTTTGCACACTTTGCCTGGGTTAAATGTTTAAAAAAATGTTCAATCATTGATAAAAATTATCAATATCAAGTTTTCTACCAAACGATAGGTGAAGTAGAACCAACAATCTAGTGAGGTCGTATATCACCAACCACTTGGGATATCAGCAGGCTGTCAAGCATTCCATTCTACACAAAGTTGTACATACCCTAGCCATTAAATTTTATGTATAATGATATTCGGTTAAAGAGCCTACTATTATTAAAATGCCAAACTATTTCATGAGATATTTCATTCCGGACCTATGAATCTTTCAAGGGACACTCACTTCCATGGCTTATCTGTATTCCAAACAATGAGGGTTGTCGGCTAATAATGAATCACGGCCTCACCAGATTGTTGGTTCCTGTATACCGTTGCTATTGAAGTTACCCCAATAAACACAGATACGTGGAAAGAACGTTGGATTTTTCAAGTAACGCTACAATTATTCATGGTTGAAAAAACGGCAAAATGTCTTTAGGTAATACGTTTCATTCAGGTTTTATAGTAACGTTACCTCTTCACGTTGATTCAAGGTTATTTACACGATCTTAATGTTTTAAAAATTCCACTGAAATATAACGTTATAATTCGGTTTCAACGTAACTATGCCTTTTTACGGGGTTTCAACGTTTTTTATCCAGTTATATTCTACTGCAGCATAACGATATATCTTCGTTTCGAAGTCACGTTGCTGAGATACGAATTCTAAACGTTGAAGATGATCCTACAATTCCACCAAAATCAAACGTAGAATTCCAGTAATTAGCTAACGTTGATATTCTTGGTTGAATCAACGATAAATGATGATATCTTTTAATCGATATTACCACCAATTCTAACTGTTACAACCGTGAAGCAACGTATGTATTTCAACTATGAATAAACCTTTGTCATCACCACCCTGAAACGTTATATAAACGTTACAAAATGCAAATACAGTACGTTCAATAAACGTTACCAGTATTCAATCTCTATTCAGGATGATCCATTGCTTCTAGATCAATTAGAGAAAGAACATGGTTCCCAAAAAACTATTGGGTTTTCTTCGTATGAACTTTTTTTACTGGAAATGTTGAAAACATACTTTTTCAGCATATTATTTCATTTTGAAATAAATTCAGACAGAGGGTAACTCAAAGATCACTTCATCACGAGATTCAAAATGACCTATGCTTATCGGATGTATCAAATAAAATATATATTGATATAAATAAAATATTCTTTTTTTTGTTGAGTTGATGGCGTTATTCATACGTTTCTTCGCAAAATATAACCAGTTTTTTGTAGTATCTGCTATTTTGATGTGATCTGCTGCTCCGAACACTTTCTTGACAGCAACTGGAAAAATTATTCAATGTAATTATTATGGAATATGGCACATAAGTGATAACCTCACTATAAATGAGTTGGATCACATGTATATCTTTGAAAGCCTTCTTATCTGTAACGTTCCAGTTGTAGAGGCACGCCAGCTCATTCGTTAAAATGAATCTTGAAATTCTCCTACTGTGATCTTCAGAAGAAGTGCTACCAATTGACTTCAATCTTGTGACCTAACAAATAATAAATACCTATATGAATGTTATATAGGTACACTAATGAACGTCATTTTATCTGCATACCAAACTAGTATCTATTCTTAAGAAATGAAAAATTTCGTATGCACGACATACTTGTGTCACCCAGGTCAATATTCAACAAGTTTCATATCTACCATTTATCAACGTTTCATGAACTCAACGTTTGTTTTTCCACCCATTTCCAACGTGTTTAATTATCTACCTTTTATTCACGTTTTATTGACGTATCTCAATAAGATTGATCGACTCCGAATTACGGCTATGAAATATAATTACTCCATACAGAGATTTAAGCAAATTGGATACAACATATGGGAGCTTCCATAATTCCATACCATCAGTAATGATACTGTATCAGATAAATCCCTGATACTAATTGCTGTAAAGACCCATGCAGACTTTACAACCTTCTTGAGACGACTGTGCCTACTATAATATTATAGATTATGAAATAATCGGGAATACTCATTAAGTTTTTCAATGGCTGATGAGTAAGATATTATTTGTTCAAAAAAAGTTCAAATCATAGGCCTCGAATCCTCAACGACAAATACTCAATAAATGAGAGATGAAAGTAGTTAATATGGGTAACTTCGGTTTGTTGAATAGTGTCATATTTAACGTTTATGCAAAGTTTCTTAGTTATATTTGTTACTATGGATGCATCCAGTTGAATTAACGTTGAAGTGGTCCAAAGAAGACTATAGTTTTGCGTAAATCAAGTAGAAAAATTGATTTTCAACGTATCTATCTTGTGGATGTTATATTCCATCAGTTGATACAACGTAGAAAAATAAGCAATCAAAATGGTTTTCTCGATGTAACGCGAAGTTACGTTGTTATTATATAGGTACTTCTTTCAACATATCAGACACCTAATTCCATACCGTTTAATAAACGTAGAAAAAAAGGAAGACTGAAACGTAGAAAATAAGTTTCTAAAATATTCGGGTTGTTGAATAGTGTCATATTCAACGTTTACGAATTGTTTCTTATTTCTGTTGATTAAACGTTGAGAAACCACGATAAGATCAAATTTCATAATAATAAATGGAGTTTACAGTACCACATTTGTAACGATGTGCATCCAGTTGATTAAACGTTGACGTGGTCTCCAAAGAAGTCTATTTTTGCAAAAATCAAGTGAACAAAGCAACTGATTTTCATTGTAACTTATGAATGTCTTCTATCAGTTGAAACAACGTTGAAAAATAAGCAATCAAAATGGTTGTTTCGAAGTTACGTTGTTATTAAATACTTCTTTCAACAGATCAAACACGTAAAGTCATAACGTTCAATAGACGTAGAAAAACAGTTACTGAAACGTAAAAAATAGGTTGCTCAAAGTTTCAGGTTGTTGAATAATGTCATGATCAACGTTTATGAAACGTTTCTTAGTTCTGTTGAATATACGTTGAGAAACCACGAAAAGAACAAGTTTCATAATGGTGGCGACAGTGACGTATTTGTTACAATGTATATGTATAGTTGAATGAACGTTGAAGTTGTCCAAAGAAGACTAATTCTGCAGGAATGAAAACGAAGCAATTGATTTTCAACGTATGGATATTTTCTATCAGTTGAAAATACGTTGAAAAATAAGCAATCAACATGGTTGTCTCGAAGTTCCGTTGTTATTAAATACTTCTTTTAACTGATCAAACACATAGAGTCATAACGTTCAATAAACGTAGAAGAACAGAGTTACTGAAACGTAACAAACAGGTTGCTGAAAGCTTCGGGTTGCTGAATAATGTTATGATTGACGTTTATGAAACATTTCTTAGTTTTGTTGAATATACGTTGAGAAACCAGGAAAAGAACAAGTTTCATATTAGTTGCTACAGTGACGTATTTGTTACGATGTATATGTCTAGTTGAATAAACATTGAAGTTGTCCAAGTAAACGGAGCAATTGATTTTCAACGTATCTGATGGATGTATTCTATCAGTTGAAACAACGTTGAAAAATAAGCAATCAAAGTAGTTGCCTCGAAGTTACGTGAAAGATGAAGTTGTTATTGAATGCTTCATTCAACGCATCAAATACGTAATTTCATAACGTTCAATTAACGTAGATGAAAATAGTGACTGAAACGTAGAATACAGGTTTCCCAAAGCCTCGGGTTATTTGATAGTGTCATATTCAACGTTTATGTAATGTCTCTTCAGTTCTAATTGAATATACGTTGTGAAAGCAAGATAAGGACATGTTTGATTATGGAGGCAAAAATGACGAGTTAAATCATATACGTTCTTTATAGGTAGAATCAACGTTTGGTTGAATTTGGGTTATGAAAGGCACGTTGCGAAATTCAACGAGTAACGTTTACTCAACGTCAACTACCACATTTGAACGTATATGATTCGTGTGTGTGTTTATTGGGACCAAGATCAATAAAAACTCAATGACAGATTTTAAATACTCAACGATAGCTTTTGTGAATTATCCATTTGTTAATGGACCCCAATGGGTCAAAGTTTATAGTCTTACAACCCTTCTCTACAACTACCATGATAACTTTTTTTTCATATGGACGATTATTTTGATGATGAAAATATGATCATAAAGTATAACGTTGATACCACGCCCCAGGAGAGACCGTTCAATTGGGAACGTGATTGTCTAATCAATTACTAGACATTTATTAGGATATGTTCTTTGGACATTGAGCATAATACGTCATTTTGATAATGAAAATATGATCATTGAAGGATACCGTAGATACAAGAGGGACAAATTCAGAATTTCCCTTTGCAGCAATATGTATCTATCAAATAATTATTTAAGTCAAATCATTCCTACTGAATGAGACCTAAACTTGTCTCATTGGGTGTGTGACTACAAAACCAAAAGTGTAGCCCAATATTTTGTGTCCCAAAGTGAATATTTATGTTAAGAATTCGCTTCCAAATAATTTCACTCGAGCAAATAATATGGTAAATATCAACCCTATTGTATACCACTATTATTGCGCCCAGCATCATCCACATGAAAACATCAATCCTTCATCCAAGTAAGCCCCACTAAACGTACCCACCCCACAAATCATATTTACCTATTCATATTTATCTTTTATGGAGCCACCCTCTTTTGTAATTTATTGATGTGTGAGGAAGCCGCAGGCATTATCCTTAAATATATATGTATACACGTGCCGTAAATGAAGCAAAATGTTCCCACACACACGTCAGTATCATCTATACAGAGTGTATTTAATTTCGGCTCGAATGGGTTCATTGTAATGTGTTGGTTGCTATATTTTTTTCATGTGTCACAGGAAATAATAAGTTACTCTTTGGCGCACCGTTTGGAAATATTATTCGTCATTGTGAGCGGTAAATGTCATGGAAATATTGAGCAATTGGCCAGAAACTAGAACTGACTTGTTACGAAATATGGATGGTTGTGTGGTCTTCGAATTGATTCACCTAAGTTTGTCACTCAATACTATCGTAATTCTGTAAGAAATCAACGAGATCAAATTACTTGGTAACACAACGAGTCCGCTAGGAAATAACAACGAAACAATAACAATTTCATCCCTTGTGCTCGGTCGGACATTGTTAAATAACGGGTGTCCCAGATTTTTTCATACAGCCAATATCTCAGTTATGCTGCTTAGAAAAAAATTGAAAAAGAATGCACTAATTTTTTTTACCATTTATTCTTATTAAGACAATTACAACTGTATAGGAGTCGTCATATAAGAAAAAAGCTTAACCTAGATCTTAACCTAATATCACAATGTTACATGTTACAATATTGATATAAAACCCATATGACTCTGAAGCTACTGTGTTAAAGTCAACTTCTGTCAAAGTACTCCTGAGAAACTACCCCTAACCTCAAATTTTCAAGTAGCACCCTACACATTTTTTTTAATTGTGATCTGCAGTCAATTTGAACCCAAACAATGTACAACTCTTGATATTTTGACAAATGTCAAACTGACAGAATTACCGAGTTTGAACATTAATGTACAAAATTCCATAACACAGAATTTATGGATAACCCGTATGAACATGTCTAACGTCATTAAAATTCATGCATGCGTAAAATCGTATCCTCCGTTACTGTGGTACAGACTTGTACAATCTTGTGAGTCGTTCAAGTCTATTGGTATTATTATACACGATTTTCTTCAAATATCCCCACACATCTTTTCATATAGTTAATATCTCAGTTATGCTCCTTTTTTATTTTTTTTAAAGCACAGTTTCGTCAAACCCATATGATTTTGGAGGTGTTATGCCAAAGTCAACTTTCGTCAAACTACCCTCGAGTATTCAACTGGCACCCTATACATGACTTGTGAAGTGTAATCTATTCTAACTTCAATAATTATGAATCACAATTGATATTTTGACATACGTCAAACTCGTAAAATTGGCAAATTTGATGTAAACAGCATTTGATAATGAATAATTTATGGTATACATTTTTGGCTCACAGATTTAGTAATAAAAACTGTCAATGTTGTGGATCATTTCTTTTGTTATGCTCGTTTTCTGACAATTGTTCTTGCACGCGTCTTTCAGTAAGTTTGATAATCCAATCAAGAAAATGCCTTTCAAATTCACTCCAAATGAGTATGTTGATGCCAGAAAAATTCCCGTGCTGCTGTCGAATGTATGGTGTGCGTTGTTCAATGGACGTTTGATAGGCCCTTATTTTTATCAACAAACTCTGACTGGACGTAATTATCTGGAATTCATACGAAAGAACTTGAGGGATTGCTACATGTTACTCCTCAACAAGAAAGATAACTTATGTGGTGGCAACAAGATGGTGCTCCACCTCATAAACACCACACTGTAACCGAATACCTCGATCAATATTTTTCAGAAAAATGGATAGGAAACAGAGGTCCTATTAGGTGGCCTGCACGATCACCAGATATGACACCGTTAGATCTTTTGCTGTAGGGGTATTTAAAGAAAATCGTGTATGAAACTAGACCAATAGACTAGAACGATTTACAAGAGAAGATTGTAAACGCCTGTACCACAGTAACGGAGGAAATGATAGAAAATTTTGTACGAAAGAACTGATAAGGCGATTTGAAGCATGCATGAATGATGATGGTAGACATTTTGAGCACTTTTATAATTTTTGTTATCAATAAATTCTGTTTTATGGAATTCTGTACATTATTGTTCAAACTCACTTATTCTGTCAGTTTGACAACTGTCAAAATATCACGTGTGATACATCGTTGAAATTAGAATTGATTCCAGTTCACAATTCAGTAAAAAATGTATAAGGTGCCATCAGGGTTCCTTGTTAGGGGGATATGATATGTCATCGATTTTGTCGGGCATATTGTTTTCGTCATTGGAGGGAAATTAGGGTGGCTATCCTGAAATTGGAGGCGGCAAATTTAAGTTACACTAAAATATCCCATTTTGTTGAATTGAATTCGAAACCAATCGGTGGGAGTAAATTGAGTGATTAAAACATATTTGTTATTAATATATTCCCTAGTTCGCACAAGTATCTCGAAGACTTCTGAGAGTTTCAAAGATGACGAAAATAACAAATTTTTAACATTTTTTATAGATTCTGAATGTTGGGCGTACTTAGTTGATAATAATTATCAAATTGAATGAACTGATGAGAAAGTAAATTCTATACAAAGTAGCATTTTAAAAAATGAAAACAGAAGAATCACATAATCTGAGATTTAAAATATATTTCAAAGATCCAAAGACTAATCTCAATATATCAGATTTTTTCTCTCAAGTTATATAGGGTCTTTCTCAATATCTATCAGATGTAGTTCAATGTCCAGCGTGGCTTTTGCTGGAGAAGTAGTTGTTTTCTGTTAGATATTACAAAAAAGTAACTCCAATTTTATCGTAGGGTTTTCCAGTTCCAGAAGAGTCATGTATTGATTCAATTTTCAATTGAGAATGTTTCTCTTTAAAACTCTCTGATATTATTCCAGAACCTCAGGTGCAAGAAGACAGTGTGATTTGTAATATGCTTGATTTTATTCTGAAATGTGTGAATCTGAAATGCGGTAAATGATTAAAATGATAGGTAGATAAATATTTCTTCATCCCTGAAGTTTACTCAAATATATATAAAAACTTATCAGACTAGTCAGTGTCATTCACTCTGTCTTGTTCACAAAACTCACATTTCATCAACATTTATAATACTTTCAGAAATAATTTATGAGTAGGTAGTCAAATACTGTAAATAAATTCGGTATCATTTATAGATTGTTTCATAAATAGTAATTTACAATTTTTTTTTGTAGGAAAAATTTAACATTTCTATATATCTATCTAAAATTCTAATTAAATGGTGAGTAGTAAAATTGTGCATATCTAATATCTTAAATAAAACTGAACCATCTTGAGCTGAACATATCATTTGTTTTTGCAATGTTCCATGTTCCATAATAATTTTGATAGTTCTTACACTTGGTAATGGGAACTCTTCTTTTAATTTTATTTCTTCCTTCTGATAATTGTTGTACAATAGTGTTATTGCACAGAACTATTCAATGAGTTTTTCTCATTCTTTGTAACATTGTTATAAACAACGGTGGAAGGAAACTGTGAATCCTCATCCGAAATGGCATAAAGACCTATTAATATCAATCATTTCATAGCACCAGGAATAGGATATAATGAACAAACCATTATTTGATGGTAAACGATTGGCCATGGGTAAAGATTCTAGCAAGCATCTCTCTATCTCCAATGGAACTCCAAGTGCTTCTTGAAATGTCATAGATTGATAGGATATCACAGTGGACAGACCAGATTTTTACCAACACACGTCTTGATAGGAATAACTAAAAAGGAACACGAACATTATATCATACTGGCATAGCAAAAATATTGACTTTCAACAGTTTCTATCAGTTCTGTTTCTCATTAGAACAGTTTAATCTCACCGTTTTTTCCTAAGCCTTTGTCTTGACTTCTCTTTTATTAAAATAGTTTGAACAAATCCTAGAAAAATCAATAGGTAGTTACCCATACTACCAAAATTGATTCCATAGCTGCTTTACTATTTTATTCTTGGGTAATATCTGGAATGAGAATGTATCATGTGAAGTTACAATATCAAACAAGTAATTAACAACTACAAAATACAAGAAATGCATATGATTTTATTGTGATTCATACGAGCCACGGGCGTTAGTAACTTTATTTATTCGCAAATTGACGTAAATATAACCAAAATTACCAATTTCAGGATAGCCACCTTAATCTCCCTCCAATGACGCATTCTCTCCCTTTCCTCAGTCTTCCCCTTGTCTAAATGCTCACTTATTCCATAACCCCTTCCTATCATAAGAACCCTGGGTGCCATTTGAAAATTTGAGGTTAGGAGTAGTTTCTCAGGAGTAGTTTGACAGAACTTGACTTTAACACAACAGCTTCAAGTCAAAGTTTGATATAAGTGTAGTTTTTTCTAAACAACGTAACTGAGATATTGACTGTAAGGAAAAATCTGGGACACCCGGTATATAAATTATAAACTGTGCTGGTTATTTTCTATAGAAAAAAATACAAATGAGTAGCAAAATGGCGAAAACAAAGAATATATCTTTCTTTATCGGCCGAAGGAAATCTAAAAGAGTGGCAAATGTTAAGAAACGTTTCTATGTTATAAGTCTCGCAGAAACTTTGTATTTTCCACCGATGGCAGCAACATATTTTTTTTGTTCATTTTACACTGAAAAAAATTGTTGGCAACTTATAGTGATTATGGAAATGATGGAAAAGTTTTTTGAGTTGGTCGGGAACTTAGGGGGTAATTTCAAAGAAAGCATGTAAAATTTGCCACCATTTTTGCAAAATGAAAAAAAAAAATTGACATGTACAGGGTGCCCCAAATTCGAGCCTCATCATTGGGATCTCGGAAATCAGAAGAGATACGAGGTCGGTTAAATGGAGGCAAAGTTGCGCAATTTGGTGCTCATTGAAAAGCTGCTTTCATATTTGAAAAATTCCGAATGCTTCCGAAGATTTTTGGAAAAAAACTATTATTCGCGATTTCATTTTTATTTTTTTGTGACTCTATTTGAATAGATATAACAAAACAAATTTCACATTCTTGTTGCTACTTCTTCTGTTCTACAAGATTTTCAAACAGACGTTTCGTATTTGAGCTGCTATCATCAACTTTGTTTTTTTCGAAAAGTTTATATTAATAGCATTTTCCATAAGAACTCATATGTTAGAGAGAGACAGAGAATAGATTTTGGTAAGATCTTAGCAAGACATCGTTAAAATAATTTTTTCGAAAAAGAACGATACATCATTGTTTTAAGGACCTCAGAAGCTCCTAAAAATTGATATAAAACAATGTGTGATGTTCAACAATAGGCATGATGTTTTAATTATTTCAAAAAAAGTCAAACAAAAACTATAAAATTGAATACCCAATGAAAGTTAAAGCAAATATTCAAATTGGAATCCACCTGCTTGAATGCATTTTCTTGTCAGTCTGTGAAGTTTATGGATGGCACGCTGAATGGTCCTTGCAGGGATAGCCCTGATCTCCCTTATTAGGTCTTGTCGTAATACTTCAAGATTTTGTGGCGTGTTTCGATAAAGACGGTTTTTGAGAAATCCCCAAAGAAAGTAGTCTAGAGTGTTAAGGTCGGGGCTTCTAGCTGGCCAACGTACTGGACCTTGGATTGGACATTTATTAGGGAATAATTCATTTAATAAATTTTTAACACATCTCCCATTATGAGGTGGTGCACCGTCTTGTTGCCACCATAGTTGACGTAATATGCCCAAAGGTTCTTCCATTAAGGAATCCAATATATTGGTCCTTATTAATTCTGCATATCTATCGGAATTTAATTTTCCTTGAATAAAAAACGGGCCGATATTTTATTGCGCCACATACCGACCCATACGTTAAATGATTGTCGTCCCTGAGGTCTTATTTCTTGATTCTGCCTTGGGTTTTCTATTGACCAATAGTGTTCGTTGTCTGTTAAATAGTCTATCTGTTGAAAAACTGCATTCATCTGTCCATATAGTTTTATTTAGGAAGTCATCATTTTCATTAATTTTATTTTGCAACCAGTTACAAAATTCTAATCGTCTCTCAGCATCGCCAGGTCTTAATGTTTGACTAATATGGATTTTGTAAGGTTTATATCCACGCTTATTTGAAGTTCTCCAAACTCTGATTCGCGGTAATCCTACTTATTCTGAGAAAACTCTAATTGAAGCTCGAGGATTATTATTGGCCTTAAAAAATAATTTAAAATTATTCATTTAACTTTCTACTTTGTAACAGTTTTCAAACTTACAGTGTTCAAGATAATTTGTTCCTCTTCTGGATCGATTCGTGTTCCATATTCAACCCTTGGCTTAACAAAACTTCCGTACTGAGCTAAATTATTATAAATATTAGCAAAATAACTATAATGCGGCTGCCGTCTTTCTGGATATTCCAACAAATAGCGCTCACAAGCCGTTTTTGAATTTCGATTCGAAATAAATCCTTATCATGTCTCGTTAAGTCATTTTCGTTTAATAAGCGTTAACGATTAGTGATCGAACAGTGAACTGTCAAAATATCGGATAATTTAAACATTAACAAATGAACTATGATATCCAGAATGCACGATGCACAGCCACTTTGATAAAATGCAATTATTTTTGTAAATATAGCCTAGGGCCTAGAGTTTGAGGGATGACACTTCAATTATATTAATTATTAACCACCCACTTTATTGCAAAAAAAGTTTGTTTTAACTCTATTAAAAATCTAATTTTTGTCTATCTCTAACTCATGAGTTCTTATGAATAATGCTATTAATATAAACTTTCAGAATAAGTGCGACATATCATTTGTTTTGGGACATTAGAAACTTTTAAAATCTATAATAAAAAATCCAGGGCCGTATTTAAAAAAACAAAGTTGATGATGGCAGCTCAAATACGAAATGTCTGTTTGAAAATCTAATAACACCATCTTGTAAAACAGAAAAAGTAGCAATGAGAATGTGAAATTTGTTTTGTTATATCTATTCAAATAGAGTCACAAAAAAATAAAAATGAAATCGCGAATAATCGGTTTTTTCCAAAACTCTTCGGAAGTATTCGGAATTTTTCAAATATGAAAGCGACGTTACAATGAGCACCAAATTGCGCAACTTTGCCTCCATTTAACCTACCTCGTTTCTCTTCTGGTTTCCGAGATCCCAATGATGAGGCTCGAATTTGGGACACCCTGTACATAAAATGAGTGAGTTTTTAACATAAATACTAGTAGAAGCCCGACTATGCCATCACATGAAAGACAGTCCGCAGTTATATTCTGTTATGTTTCCGACTCTCAACTGTCATTTATTGATTTGTTATTAACATTTGAATAACAAAAAAGGTGTTTTTTAAATTATTTTGCTTATCAAATGAAAACTATATTGTACAGTCTGGTTGCTTCAATGGAAATAATTGTAGATATTAGAATTACAAACAAAATGGGACGTTTTATGACTCGGTCGGATCATTAGAAACGGAGAAAAATTGGAAAAACCTGAAAATTTTGCGATTTTTTGAAAAATTCATAACTTTGTCATTTTTCAAGAAGTAGGATTGGAATTTTTCATTAAAGTATTGAATCCTGTGTACTTTATGTGTGCACAAAACTGCCGCTGTCGGATTATTGGTTTTGACACAATTGCAATTTAAATTTTATTCTGCAGCGTGCCTGGATGCTCTAGTGATAGTCCAATTTCAATTTTCTGAACATATTATGAAATTATAGTACTACAAAACGAATATTTTCATTTTGTGCTACAATGGTGCGAAATGGGTGGAAAATGCATGCAAACATGACTGAAAACGCTCGAGCCCGCGTGAGCTGTCGAGTGGTAGAAGAGTCCGGGTGATAATACGCTTCCCCTCATATCCCGCTCTCTCCTACCACTCGACCACTTCCACCAGCTCGGACATCTCTAGATGTACAAATGATGTTTAAAAATTGCGACGAAGATCGACCACTATTCTCCATCGGAAAGAGAGACTGACGAAAAAGTTAAGCCTAGTGGGCATCCGAATCTCAGAGGCCATGTTGTCCCAAGCCTGATGTACCTAATCGGATATTCATTGTTACTACTCGAAGAAGAGAATGGCAGAACCATAGATTTGATGAAACTTCAGGAGCGCTGACTTCTCAGATATATTTCCACAATATTGTATAACTTTATTCCGTGATATTTCCGAGGAACATTTCCTCAATATCAAAACATTGCTGTCTGCCTTGCGAAGGAAATTAGTTCACTCTGAAACGATGCCCTATTATACACGGCTCATTTCATTTGATTCTCTCCATTAATGTATAGGGCGCCCTCCTTATCTGTCAGTCTTTATATAGAACCAATTCATGCACCAGATTTTGTCTTCACAGGGAACAGATTCATAAATTTACACACCAAATAGCTATTATATTCATAAATGCATTGAAGCCTTACATCGATGAAAGCGAAATGTCAATTTCACTTCGACGTAAAGTGGTGTGACACCTATCGTATGAAAGGTTAACACCGGAAAAAGTAAATTATGTTGGGTAAGTCATGTAGTCACTGCTTGTTCGAGAAGGAAATGTCACTGTTTTGGATCATGGAAACTCCACTGCATGGCTCGATGCCATAGTCATTGAGGTAGTTAGGAATGGAACACATGTTACTACAGAGCTGTGAGACATGTTTCGATTTGAAAATACCCACTGCAGGGCTGGCAACAGGGGGGGGGGGACTCGGGCAATTGCAGAAATTCACTAGCAGCTTAACTCTGAATTGGCAATGAAAACGCAATACTAGAAAGAAATACACTAACAGGCAAATTTAAAGGAACGGAAATATACTTTCGTGAACTAAAGGTTTTTTGCTTTATTTGGTTTTTGTGCTATCTAGGTCTAGAAGCCATACATTTTTTTACCCAATTGTCATCAATTTTGCACAATTCCATCAAGTTAGTCAACGTCAAAGCCAAATCAAAGCGGAAATATCTGTCGATTGATATACATTACATTTGAAACGCGTATTTTCTCCAAGTAGAATTTCCTAGTTTTTTCGTAAGTAATTGTTTGAGTTCAGTTGGTGTTTGTTTACTTTCATCACTGTAACAGGATTGGTTCGTAAATAAGGGTAAGTTGAGACAAAACCAATTTTATTTGATGTCAAAAGCGTTTCGACCTTCGACTGCCAGTTATCAACTACGTTGTCGAGTACAAAAACTAAAAATCACGACAAACGAAATAAGTATACATTTCAATAATGTTTTATGAGAAAACAAACAATTTATTATGGTATTTGAAACTCATCTAAAACCAGGCACACTTTTCGTAACTTGTAAAACAATTTCTGATAGTTTTGCCCAAAGGCTTTCAATTCTCATTGATGATCACGGCTATTGATAAGAGACTCGATAAACACTGATTTATTTCGCTCTGTTCAACTATTAGCAAAAAGTATTAAGTTGACGAGCAGTCAGGTAGAGGCATCTAGTCGTGGACTTGTTAACCTTTCAAACTAGAAATCTAACTTGGAATGATATCGAGTAGGATTGACCACAAACAGGATGATTCTGCTACATCACTTTGATTGTGAAACTGTAACTAATAATTGAAATCGCTAGGGCAGTAGCAATGATCGAAAATGGTCGATCTTACAATGATGTTGCCAACGTGTTAGGGAAATCAAAATCGATGATCCATCGTAGTGTTATGCGATGAATGCAAACTGGAGAGTATGTGAGAAGACGAGGTCAAGGCAGACAACGCTCAACCACGACTATAGATGACCGATTTATCACATTGCAAACACTCCGCAATGGGCGTCGAACCGCAGTTCAAACAAGAAACGAATTGAAAGGACCATAAGTGAGCGTTCAGTGAGTAGAAGACTCAAAGAAGTTGATTTGAAAGCGTATAGTTCAAAAAAATCACCACAACTCAGACACGTCATCGAGTAGCGCGACTAGCTTTTGCTCGAGAACACCAACATTGGAATGATCTCTGGGGTGATGTTTTGTTCACGGATGAGAGCCGTTTCTTTGTAAATTCAATAGATGGGAGGGAAAGATTGTATCGTCGTCCAGGAGAACAAAACAATTCAATTTTGATCCTACTGTCTCTTTCGGTGGAGGCTCAATTATGGTGTGGGGTGGCATATGTTTAGGGGCACGCACAGAGTTGGTAATTATTGATGGTAGCGCTTTAACGGCAGATAGGTACATGAGGGATATTCTACGAGATCATGTGATACCTTTTGCCCCATTCATCGGGGTAGATCTTCTCTTGATGCAAGACAATGCTCGCGCGCACGTAGCTAGTTGTGTAACTGAATATTTAAATCAGGTTCAAATACCAACAATGAATTGGCCTACATATTCTCCAGACATGAATCCAATTGAACATGTCTGGAACATGCTAGGCAGACGAATTCCTGCTGTTCGAAACTTGGAAGAAACAAGAACTGCTTTGATGGAAACATGGAAGAATTTGTCTCAAGAAATGATCGACAACGTCATCAGAAGTATGGTAATTTATAAGGGCTCGTGGAGGAAACACACGTTATTGAAAAAAAATGTTCGTTGTGATTTTGCGTTACCATTGAATGTTTGTAACGACAATAAGTATACAACTGAGTTTTTCTTAGGTTTTCAGACAGGCTTCAAAAGCGCATGAAGCTTTGCAAAACAAATTGAAATCAACTAAACCCTCCTTTGAATTTCCCTGTTGAGTGATTATTTTCAAATGTGCCGCAAAAAAAATATGAGGAAAAATAATACAATTCACCTCCTTTCCTTTCTCTTAGCTTTCAGAGGAATTATTGTAAGAATTGGTGATGTCAAAAATGGAAACATTTTGGGACTCATTGGGTTGATATCTGAATTTGACCCCATAGTAAGAGAACATGTAGGTAACAAAAGTTAAAAATGCCCAAGAAGAAAGAAAACGTCTTCAAGGGCACTACCTATGTCCAAGAATGAATTTATTCAAATTTGCGAAGAAAGGAGAAAATCGAAATATTCTTCTGTAATGGCTGATTCTATTCCAGATGCAAGGCACACATAGCAAACAACGTTTTTATTGAAATATGTTTCAGACTGTGAATCTGAATTTAAAGTTTGTGAAATATTCTTAAATTTTTCCGACTGCAACAATAAAAACCGGTCAAGAGATAGCTAATTTGAATTTGAGTGAACTAGAAAATAACCCAATTGTTCTAATGGATCTAAGCGGACAAGGATATGATAACGGCGCCAACATGGCCAGAGTTTATAATAAAGCTCAGGCCATTATAAAAGAACATAACAATCTTGCTCTTTTCTCTAATTGCGCTGCTCTATGCTTGGGTGTAAATGCTGCAGAGTATTGTGAAGGAAATCAGAATAATTCAAAAAACATAAAATATTTTCCAGAAGTTCACAAAGATGGTAATACCTAGAAACGCGAATATATAATGTTCTTTCTATAACCTATGACAAACTAGATGGTCTGTTCCAGTGGACACGTGCCTGAATGACTGCAGAGAACTTAATCCAACTGCGGAGTGTATAACAGAAATAAAGGGGATCAGTAAGTACTTGAGAGTGATTAAAAGCTCAATCACTTTGGCTGCCGGTCGGTGGTACAAACCATAGCGACTGCAGAATTTATCTGATGGTCCGAGAAAGTGGTTTGGTAGGATACAATGGGAATCTGAGCCTATGTGTCACCGGATCAGCCTCAGTGGCTGGATGAGCCCACCACGCACGAGGTGGAGTGTTTACACCTGTGAGGAATTCAATTCGGAGTCAGGTGATTCTCACACTACCTTATGGGATGTGTGAAACAGGCCGGATAAGGTGCCCATAAACTGACTAATTTGAGTAATAAGAGGAGCAATATTTGCACTGAAGAAAAACTTGTGGCTGAGAACATGGAAGAACATATGGAATGTGATAAAGATTTCAAAGAAGAGAGAATCAAGAAGATAAACTCTCCATGATGAGATAGTGGAATCTCATCAGGCAATAATCAATTTGATCTTCACGTGAATCGTGAGGAGAACTTCAGGATCAATGTGACCTATGAACTCCATCACAGGAGGTCTATCTCAAACATTTAAATTTTACCAAAAGATCAGTTACTTTTTCTGATGTCTTTGAACATATCTCGATGAACCAGTTGTTCACAAACAGACGGTTGGATGAATATTGCACCAGTAGATCAGTAGAATTGATTATTTAACTTGAAACAGCGTTGCAAAACTATTTTATTAACGATAGATTACAAAACATTCAAACTGTCAAAAACATTTCATTACTTCACTCATCTGTCATTCATTTTTCATCGGAAATTAAAACAATCCACCGTGTGTTGCTCGAACTCTGGCATCAATTCTATTGAAGTGAGTGGAATTATCCACATACTCCCACCTTTGCAAATGCATAAACAAAACATTTGCAAAAAATTTATAAATCCATAATATTCCGATGTTTCACAGCCCTTCCGCTTCTTGTATGGTAGAGGGCGGTAGGAGCAATATCATCCTTTTTTTCATAGGAATAGTTTTCGTCCTCGCAGGTTTTCTCTTCATCCACTGTGTCGTCGTCAGGAATTGGATGATCTAAAATGTCTCCATGCAGTTCTAACGGATAAATGCGTTGCAGAGGACGAATTATTTCACCATTTTTTATCTTCAGTTTAGCTAATCTGGTTATGCCATCTCTTCCAGGAATCAAATCAACAACCTTGCCCATAGGCCATTCCAAACGCCGATTGTTGTCACTTCCCACAAGAACAATGTCCCCAATTTGTAGTTTATCAGTGCGTTTGGGCTTAACCCGACGAAGAAGTCCCAAATACTCTTTGCTGAACCTTTTCTTGATCCCCTCTCTTACTGACTGAAGATAGTTCCATCTTTTTCTAAGTACAGTTGACTCCATCTGATCAAGATCCTCAGTATTATTTCCAGCGAGACTCTGAAGAAACATTGAAGGTTTAAGAGGAGTGAGCTCTGAAGGATCTTCTGAGAGATATGTTAGTGGCCGGTTGTTCATCACAGATTCACATTCACACAACAATGTGATCATTTCTTCATAATTGAGAGATGCATGTCCCAAGTTTTTTCTTAAGAGGTCCTTCATAACTCTGATCAATCTCTCCCAAAAACCTCCCCACCAGGCAGCGGTGGGAGGATTAAATTTCCATCGAATTCTCTGCACGCCACATTCTTTTTCTATATCGGCCCAATTTAGTTGTTTCATGAGATTATCAAGACCCACGAAATTTGTCCCGTTATCGGAGTATACAGTCTTAGGACGCCCCCGTCTAGCGATGAATCGCCTCAAAGCTTGCACAAAAGCTTCAGAGCTCAAAGACTGTATCAACTCTAAATGGACTGCTCTATAAACAGCGCATGTGAATATCACGATCCATGCTTTGCCCTGTTTCTTCAAAAATATTGGTCCGGCAAGATCAACTCCTGTGACTTGAAAGGTAGCTGAAGGTCTAGTTCGTTCAACTGGTAATGATGCTACAGGTACTTCAAGTGCTTTCACTTGATTTTTACGGCAGGTAATACACTTTTTCACAACCATACCGACAGCCTGTCTACCGCATATCAACCAAATTCGTTCCCTGATTATCACAAGCAGAGACAAAACACCTGCATGATTGTGAATAATATGAAGATGTTCTATCATTCTCAAAATCATGGGATGTTTGCCAGGCAAAATAATAGGGCAACTAAATTCTTGAGTATTCTCTTCGTCCAATAATCTGGATTTGACTCGTAACAATCCTCGTTCATCTCGAAAAACAGTAAAACCCTTCAAAGTTGTTTTTTTTCTGTTTTCATCAAAATATTCCTTTTGTATGGAACGCAGCAAAATTATTTCTGAATTAATGAACTTTTCACTGGTGTATCCTCTTTTCAGGGCGGTTTCATCATTCAGACCACAGAAATTTATGAACTGTGGACAAATTATGCAGATAGCATCTATAACATGCATCACAATTTTAACAATGAGGTAATAATTTGAAAATCGTTCAGCCAGAAACGTAAATGAGAACGCCTTCACCTCAGTTGTGATAGCTGTGACAACAATTTTTCTTCTTTCCCTGTCGATTTCACTCAGTACCACGTCGGAAAGTGGCTCTGAAGAAGGCCAACAGTCTTGGGGTAGATAGAGCCATGATGGTCCCTCCCACCATCTACTCTCGAGGAGCTGTCTAGGGGTGCATCCTCGTGAAACTAGATCAGCTGGATTGAGGTCGCCTTTGATATGCTTCCATTGTTTTGGTTCACTCAAAGTTTTTATTTCATTGACTCTGTTATTAACGAAGACAGTCCAAGGTCCAGTATTTTGAATCCAATTTATCACAACAGACGAATCCGACCAAAAAGTAATATTTTCAGGTTCGATGTTGAAATCAGGAGAAATCATTTTGTACAATCTAGAGCCAATCAAAGCAGCAATAAGTTCCAAACGCGGTATTGTTACACCAACAGGGGGAGCAACTCGAGTTTTAGCCATGACCAGCGTTACAAAAACTTGTTTATCATACTCAGTTCGTACAAAAATACAAGAAGCACAAGACACCTTACTTGCGTCACAGAATACGTGCATTGTAGAAGTTTCATTCACGCATATTCTTCTACAAATTCTGCACTCTTTCAAAAGAGGAATTTCTTCGACCCACCTCTTGAAATTGTTACAAATGTCATCAGAAAGTGGGTCATCCCAAAGAGCTTTCGTTGACCAAGTTTTTTGAAGAAGAACTTTCGGTACCAAACTGATGGGCGCTGAAAATCCAATCGGATCATAGACACGTTGAGCGATTGATAACAAAATCCGTCGAGTCAATGGCTCCGGCACATTCAACAATGGCTTTATATTCAGTCCCATCTCATCTGAATTACAGTACCAGTTCAGGCCCAAAACATTTTCAACTCGGTCTACTTTGTCCACATTGGATACCCAGCCCCTCAAATTGAATTTTGCCGTGGACAAAAGTTGTTTTGATTCCGAAACAAATGTGTGCAAATCTTCTTCCGTGTCCACCGATGTCAAGCAGTTGTCAACATAAAAGGATCTCTTCAGTTTCTCAGCCGTATTGGATAGAGCAGGGTCAGCATTTTGAAAGACGTGCTGCAGAACTGCTCCCAATAAATAAGGACTTGAAGAAACTCCGAAAACCACCCTGCAGTGCCTCAAAATCAAAACTTGCGAATCCTCAGTCCACCACAGGAAACGTAAAAAATTTCTATCACCTTCATGAGGACCAATCTGCAGAAAAGCCTTCTCTATATCTGCAGATACGCCAATTTTTCCTAATCTAAAGTTGATAAGAATCGTGGGTATGAGCTCAATTAGATTAGGACCCTTTTCAAGTGAATTGTTGAGTGAATTTCCCTTATTGTCACGATTGGATGCGTCAAATACTGGCCGTACACGGGTAGTGCTTGCCTCTTTGAAGACTGCTCTGTGTGGCAAATAATGCCCATACCGGGTGACTTCTTGATCTGGAACTATTTCCACAATACCTGCCCGGATCCAAGTTTGGAAAACCGAATCATATTCTTTGTACTGGTCGGTTTCTTTTAATTTCCGAGTCAATGTGGTGAGTCTCCTAAATGCAGCTTCATAATTGTCTTCTAGCGGTGCATGCCCATCTATCCATGGTAGCCTGACAATGTATTGTCCATCTTCAATTTGTAAGGTCTCCTCAAAAAATTCTGATACCTGACGATCCCGCTCCTCTTGAGTTACTTTGACAGCTGAATCACGTATTCCCATCAGTTCCAAATCCCAAAAATTATTCAAATGAGCATGACAAGTCAAAGTAACGAGAAGAGTTGAAGCCACAGTTGTCTTCTCATCAGAACAGCCTAATAACGTCCAACCAAGTTTAGTATTGATGGCTACCATCCCTGAGTCTAATTGAATGTGTTCAGAGGAAATCACTTTAGCCCATGCATCTGCTCCGAGCAGTATTTGCACGTCTTGACTATTTTCGACTTGGTCAGCTGAATAATCAGTCAATAGAATACCATTTTGTTTCAATTTATTGTACAGAGCTATGTCATTCACCCTTGGAACGAAACTGCAAATGCGTTCCTGATCCAGGACTTCAAATTCAGATACAAAACTACCGTGCAAAGATTTTAATTTAATGTGGTAGACTGAATGTGAATTTATTGATGTTTTACTACCACCAAAAACTTCTTGTTGTAGCAAAATTTTCCTGTGCCTGGATAATCTACATTTCTTCACACATGACTTCACAATGTAGCTCCTTTGCGAACCAGAATCTAATAAAACTCGTACCGGAAATTCCTCGTCACGTATAACTATTTTAGCAACTAGTGTTTGCAAATAAGTTATCGAAAATTTCTGAATATCTCCAGTTGACATTGTCTTCATCATGGTAGTGGCTGTAGTAGCTACTTGCACTTGTTCATGTGTTTCTGTTGGCTTTTGAATTTTTTGACACAAGATAGGGTAATGTCGTCCTTTGCAAACAGCACATTTAACGAAGGTTTTACATCTGGAACTCAAATGACCTGTTTTTCTCAAGCATTTGAAACAAGCGCCTTTTTTCTTCAAAATTTCATTTTTCTCGGTAAGCGTCATGTCCACGGCGTTGGCGCAATCTTGGGAAGCATGAGATTTCTCACAAAATATACATGAAATCTCACGAGGCTTCACATCATCAGTCGTCAACAAAGCAGCGGCGGTTGGAACATCTTTCACCTTTGATTTTGATGAAGATTTCATTTTAGGATGGCTGTCAAAATTATTCGATCGGAGTTTGAGTCTTTCTTCCCCAGTAACTTCAATTCGCAGAAATTCTAGAAGCTCAGTCAAACAATCAGCTGGTTGTTTCATGGAAGTCTCTTTGGTGACACGATGACGCTCCCAAATCTTGAAAATACTTTCAGGTATCGCGGATTCTACTAAAGGAAATAGCATCGCAGCGTATTTTTCTTTAGTTACTTTCAGAGAATCCAGTGCGTTGAGTTGTATCTCCAACTCGTCATAAAGTTCTGCGATTGGCCTACTTTCCGTTCTTGATAATACGAGATTGAGTAACTGCCTCACATAATATTCAATCAGATACTCATCTTTTCCATATCGTGATTGTAAAAGATCAACAGCCTTGGTGTAGTTCTCGCTTGATGGTGGAAACCTTTCAATTAATTTGGCTACTGGTGAGTCAGGTTTCAGAGCTCGTAGGAGGATGTCAAATTTGTCATCATCACTCCATTTATCACTCTCGTGAATTTTAGAAAACTGTGTCCAGAATCCAATCCAGCCGCTAATACTTCCATCAAATTTTCTGGTAATTTCTGGTTTGAACTTATGGTGAATGTACGCCGAAATATCATTATTTGTTGATTCGCCCGAAATGACGGAGGTATCACAATTTTGATTTACTGTCGCATTTCTTCCAAGGAAAGTATCAACCATGCTTTTTGTGCGAATATATTTCAGATCGTACTCACTGCACTTTTCGTATTCCAACTCAAGATCTTCATCTTTCAGATCATCCTGTTGTAATAACGCTTCTTGAAAAGACAAATCTGATTTTCCAAGTTTTTCATACTTCAGTGTGAGATTCAAAAACCTATTGTTCACTTCAATTCTCGGCGTATTTTTATCCTTTATCATCTCTTCGATAGCCACACATTCTTTAGTGAAACCAGATCTCAACACCCGACGTTGTTTGTCCATTATGTTCAAGTTCCAAAAGTTCAATCCTATCGTTCAGCGTTCAGAGCTTATCGTCTACTTGGAGTCCCGTCGTCCTGTCACGGTCGCCAGAATATGTTCACAAACAGACGGTTGGATGAATATTGCACCAGTAGATCAGTAGAATTGATTATTTAACTTGAAACAGCGTTGCAAAACTATTTTATTAACGATAGATTACAAAACATTCAAACTGTCAAAAACATTTCATTACTTCACTCATCTGTCATTCATTTTTCATCGGAAATTAAAACAATCCACCGTGTGTTGCTCGAACTCTGGCATCAATTCTATTGAAGTGAGTGGAATTATCCACACCAGTTGATGTAATTGAAAATCATTGTCTAAACATTCATTATAACTACAAAGATGAAATTGACTCTGGGATTTAAATTGAGATGATTATAGACTTAAAATCAATCCATACCCAAGAAACACACCCACATTTGTGGAATATTGATATAATATTGTAGACATATTGGTAAAATATTTGAAACGCTATACTTATTGGCGAGAAAATACATGTGAAGTTTCGGCGATATTGGTCAAATCTTACTTGAATAATATTGGCCTCAAAATATTCAGCGATATTGGTACAATATCGCTTGTACAATATTATGAAAATATTTGCAGAATAGTCAAACGTTATATTGATAAGGAATAAAATACTTTGCGATATTGTTCCAATATTGTTTGGCCATTTTGAAAATGGTATTGGTGAAATATTCTTAAGGCAACATTGGCCTCAAAATATTTGACGATATTGGTAAAATATTCGTAGGTAATACCACAAGTGTATCGGTGATTATCGAAATAGCAACTCCTTTGAATATGAGAATCAAATTATGTTGCTTGGCAACCACACGAGCGCTTGCGCGAGTGTGGTTGCCTGAAGCAACATAATTTGATTCGAAAACGAGAAGGAATTAACGATAATCGCCGATAACACCAGTCGTATTTGTTAAGATTATTTCATGAATAAAATCAAAATCATTTTTATTTATTTACTATTCAATTTAACTAGGAGCATTAATCCCGCATTTAGTTCTGAAATTATGCAACTAACAAAATATTTACTTGATATCTATTGCAGTTACCAATGACGGAGCGCGTCATTCGTAGTTTCGTCATTGCATGTCTAGTCTACTGATTTGATTAATCATCGAGTATGCAAAATTTGTCGAAAATTGTGAAGTTGATATGAAGTAATAGTGAGTTCTTATTTAGTTTTGGTCAAAGTTTGGTGTTTTGTCATTATAGCAGCTTGCTAGTGGTAAGTTTGTGTTTTGATAATAACCAATCAGGAATCGAATTACAAAATCGAAAACACATCATATACATATCCAGTAACCAAACTACTAAATTGAAAACACGATGTTTTCATTTATCAACACAAAAATTTCAACCAATCATAACACGCTATTTTAGCATAAGTGAAATAATCAAGTAAATATGCCTTGGTGAATCATTAAATATCGAAGTACTCGGAACTTCTAAGAATTCAGTTATTCTTCAATTAATCAAGGAGACAACAGATTCTGCCTTCTGGTTGCCATACCTCAGAATTAAATATTATATGTATTAACGTTTGTATGTAGTTATCATTTGGTTTGAGTTCACTAAAGCATTTGATCATTTTTGACTTGTCGAAGTTGTTCGCAAATTCATTTATTGTCGATTTCCGTTTTAGTTCCCCCAGTCAATCCATATCTCTAGAAACCTGCTTTATCCGGAGACATTCATAAAGCGTGCACATTTTGTTCTAGAACAACACGAAAAGATTGGCCCTGAATAGACAGACGTTCCGAATAAAGATTCGAATTCGAAAATCGATATTCAAAAACTTGGTTGAATTCAACTCGGACATAATTTTAGCGTGTATATGCTATCTGAAATAGCTAATAAAATGTTTTTCAACTAAACTTCCACGCACTGTTCACAGTGTGTAAATTGATTCTTTTTACTACTAGTGCGTAAAAAATCAACTGAGCGGAATTCATCAACTGTGCATGAAGTAATGTTTTACTTAAAGCTCTTATATTTTTCAAAATGACGTATTTTGCGTCAGATTGTAGTCGGAAGTCAGAATTTGATTCTACTGCTGAAATTTGTCAATATAATAATATCCGTCTTGAGCATGGCATCACATGTTGAAAGGTAAGGTCGTCTTCCCTAGCTCGCAGATAACTCTCGAAGATTTCTAAGCGATGGGGTGCAGCAGGTTGACAGCTATAACAATTTTAACAAAAAAAGAGGTATGAATGAAATAAATCGGATTATTTGGCCCACATAATGGGTTTGTTTAAATTTTCTCATGAAATGGGTTTCACATTTTAAGAATCTTAAGGTTGAAATGAATAACAGGAGTTACTCATAACCGACACAAAGTCATCCAAAAATGTATTGTTCTTTCAAATACAACACGTCCAGAATTTGTCCGTTGTATCTTGTGAATAATTTTCAACGGAATAATTTCAGGAAGGAAGTTCCACTCGAGTCTACATCGATGGTAACGTATCCTTGGAGAACACTTTCGAACATGGCTTCGACGTCCCTCAGGAACTATCTTAGCAGTCATGACGAGGTTGATCATGGGAGGACATGACTAGATGTCTCTATGCTTGCTTCACAGTCTTTGGAGGATTAATGTAGATCTGTGTCCTCATCTAACCCTTTTCGGTAACTGAAAGGCAAATTTCGATATGTATAAGGAGAACTGTTGATATATTGTTGGTGGAGGAAACGCTAAAAAGAATTGATACAGCGTTCATTCATTCAAAAAAAGTTCATTTCTATAAAGTTTTCTACTATAATTAACGGCCTCCAAAATAGAAAATACGGAGAAAATATGATTTCTTGAAGTATTTCAGCCTCTAGCAGTACCTTCAAAAAAATAATAGAAGCTGATGATAGCGCACGACATGAAGTGATGGGTAAAATTCAATATTCAAAATTCATGAAAACCAAAAATCGATATTTCTTTAAATATTTTCCGTTTTCTACCAAATTATTTTTTTCTCATGAATATGCTTGATTAAAGCGGAATAGTTGTATTCTGATGATAATAACACAACTTGTTCATTTTCTGTACACACGACAGCAATAAATTTGAAAATAGATGGTTTTTGCCAAGATTCTGGTTGGTAATTAACAGCAAAATTGAAATTTCACGACTACCATGATGATATAGCACTATTGAAACATCATGTCTTCTAAATATAATCTTATGTTATATCACAAGACCCATAAATTTAATGGATTAAACTATCAAAATATTTTGAGCATGATTTTGTTTGGAAAATAGTTGAATGCACAATAATTTAAACAAATCCCGAGACCGCGAAGCGGTCGAGGGGTTTTATTTTGAAATTATTGTGCATGAAATCATTTATCAAAAAGCACAATCATCCAAAAATATTTTGATAGCTTATTCCATAGAAATTTATAGGTCGTGTAATATACGATAAGATTATTTCTTGAATGAGGTAGATTAAAACCAACAACTAAGAATTTTATTGATAATGAACACCGGCAGTTTCTAACAATTTCTTCATTAAAAAATACTTTTGCTCAAGCTTTGAATACGAGACGTTTCAGAATCAAACGCTTCGTTGGTGATGGTTGTTTGTTTATTACTTTGGTTACGCATCACAACAATGCATTGAAGAAGCCTTTGCTGCGAATTTAGCATGTGAACATTTCAAATTCTGACGTATTTTCGTTGCCTCATGTCAAAATATTTGTCTGAAAATTCTATCGAAAATGGAGTTTTCACTGATGAAAATCAATATTAGGTCATTCAAACGATTAAGAAATTATTGTTTTTTTTATAAACTGTTGCCAAGATTTGTAGGATTCCCCGAAAAACGACACAATTAATATCAATATGGAGGACGAAATTTTAATCGCGATTAAACCATGGACCTATAAAGTATTGTACTGGACCAAGCTGTTTACATCCTGGTCTGAAGTCGTGTATGGCCACAATCTGTAGTCGTGATATTAGAGAGTTGAATTGCTGCCATGAACGTAAACGTTAACATACAAATTGATATCTACGCATGCGCATTCGTCAGCTATTTACGTTAACGTTAAAAACAGGTTTACGGGCATACGTAACCTAACGGTCTCACACGGATACCTTAAAAATCAACGCACGTTAACCGCAGAATATACGATGTTGCGAATGAGCGAATTTTGACTTTAAAGCCATAAAATCAAAAAGTAACAAAGCAATATTTACAATTTTACATCAATCGTCATTTCTTCAATGTATTTTTGATGATCTTGCTCGGTATTTCGCTTTATTTAAAACAATGAACATTTCGAAAAGCCAATTCCGGAAGAATTTGATTTGGATTTGGCAAGGGAGGTATATGGTCAAAATATTAAGATTCGCAAAGTAGAGTTCATCTTCCAGTTGTTCATAGAAAACAGCATAAAAGCAAAATAAACACAAATTAACATGTTAGGGTTAAAGGTTGACATACGTTCAACTTCAACTCAATTTCATAACAACACGTAAACGTTATATTTCGTACTTTAACGTCTACGTGAAGGTTCACGTACTGTAATCACTTCAACTCTCTATTGAGTTGGGCGTTGTCACATCGCGTAGGTAATAAGTCTTTATCATAGACAAAATTGTGTCACTATACGTATTCCATTCGATTACAATCGAAGAATGAAGAATGGTGATGGTGACATTATCACGCAACTCAAACCTGTATTACTTACAAGTTTAAAAATCCAAACTATCAAAAAAAATCATTACTTGCGTCTTCAAATGGTTGTGAAGAAATTGTTTTGTCTGGATGTTTGTCAACGCTGTTGATTATCAATGTTTATGTTTTCCACAAAGTAAACTTCTGACAGTTCTGTCATGTTCTGTAATCGATTTTTTGTGGGATTATTGCTGAAATAGTGGTTTTTGAACTTATTCGTGATATATATTGGCAGTATAATAGTAAGAGAATCATAATGGTACAATCTTGTTGGGTTTGCAAACAATCCATGTGTTCGAACCCGAATATCAGATTCCATTCGTAAATACCATAGGCGTTACAGTGGGTATCAATCTGTTTTCGCCGAATAAAATGAAATTAATACGTGAATTCAAACCTTTACATGTGGAGATAATGAAATAGATACCTCACGAAACATTTAACTTCATTAGTTTTTTGGATGATTCAATAAAACAAAAAGGTTGCCAAAAAGTCCAAGAAATGTCTATTAAAATTTTGATTCATCTTTAGGTTTCCAGCTGATGTTACAGTAAAAGCGGCTTGGTTGAAAGAGTTGGGAATGAAATGTTCAATTGAATGTGTTCCAAAGTCTGTTAGGATTTGTTACATTTATTTCAAGAAGCATTCGAGATTAACCTAGGTGAAAGAATATTTTTGAAGAAAAGGGTTCTTCCTTTATTATATGATGAATGGTATATCCCAAGAAATTCAGCTGCTTCAACTTCAGGGTAATTATTATCAGCCGTCACAATTGTTATTTTCTATGAGTTATTTCAAATAATAATTTGTATAAAAAAAAAACAATATATTACATATTTTCAGATTGAACGATTTCAGCAAGAAAAATCGTTAACTGGTTCCACTGAAACAGCCCCAGGTACAGATTCTGAAGAAATTGTTGATAACTCAGTCCCCTACTGAAAAGGTGAGGACCAATATTGAAAATAGTAAAAATTGTTAACTCAAATTTCGCAACTCAGTTTTCATCCACTTCAGGTTGTTTGACTGACTATCTGACAGATAATATTATTTAGGTCAATTTCATATTTTCTGGTATGAAAAACAGGACAGAATCCCGTGATTTTTCGAAAGAAAAAGTGAGTAGTATTAGTTGGTAGCAGTATCAAATCTATTTAATATCTTTAAAAGCAATTCTTGTATATTGATATATTTATTTTGGATATCTCGGAAACAGCTTTAAAGATTTGGATCGAAATTTTTGTTCAGATAAGTTCAGATAAGTTTTTAAGTTTCTCCATACAGGCGATTTTCCTGAAGAAACTCGATTCCACTAATAATAATAATAATAATGATGTGAATTTTTAAATTCTATTTTCACCCACTTCCAATTATCATAATCTGAAATTTGGCCAAATATCAAGGACCGACGATAATACAAGAATTTCCTACTAATAATGTAATAAAAATAATGATAATAGTAATAATTGGAATTTCAAATTCAACTTTCACCCTTCATTAATCCTCCGAATTATATAAAAAATTTCAAAAATTTCCAGAACCAACGACAATACAAGAATTTTATGATATTAACGCACCTAAAAATAATAATAATGATGAGAATTTTCGAATTTGATTTCAATTGTCCGTATGATCTGAAATTGGGCACACATAAACCGATTGCAATACAAGGACCTAATTATAAAAGTTTAATGATAATGATAATAATGATAATGACGTGAATTTTTTATTCAATATCCACCCACTTCTGATCATCCGAAAATTTTAAAATTTGGCATACTTACCAGGGATTGACGATAATGTAAGAATTTCATTATATTAATGTTTTATTGATAATAATAATAATGAGAAATTCTAAACTCAATTTCCACCCACTTCCAATTCTCTAAATAATCTTAAATTTAGCACACACATCAAGAACTGACGACAATACAAGAATTCTATAATATCAATGTGATAATAATAATAATGATGAGAATTTTCAAATGCTGCTTTACCTCAGTACACGTACTTTGTCACTGCAAGGGCTCTAAACGATTTCGAAGGGCACACACAATATGTCTGAAATGGTCGCAGTGTAAAGTCCAGCCCGGAAGCCATAAATGAATCTAAGCTAATCTAATCTAGTAAAAATATCTCCGAACAAAGTTTAAGGGAACATAACTTGATGCCATGCAGGGCAGCTGCAAGGTCTTCATTGACTGCAGAACATTGCAGATCACGGCTTGAATTTGCCCGCCAGTATTTCCGGGCGATCTTGCCCGCGAAAAGTCCTGATACGAACCCAATCGAACATATATATGATATTCTTGGGAAATGAATTAGAGCCTTGCAGCAGCCCAAAGTTACTTTGAATGAGCTGAGGGATAGTTTGGTGATTTTTTTTGTTGAAATTGTTATTACCGTCAACCGATTGCACCCCTACGCGCAACCCTCGGAAGTCTTCGAGAGACTTGTGTGAGCTAGGGAAGACGCAGCCCTTACCTCTTAACTTGTGATGCCTCTTGACGAAAATTATTTAAGTTTTGTTTGAGTAATTATAGTCTTGTTTTTATTGCATGTTTTGAATCTGTGATTTATTGATCAGTTTGCACGTTATATATCTGTACACTAAATGCCATCTTAGTAATGCGAGAAGAAAAATATATTTGACTATTCCAGACTTCAAGCCATCTCGACTCAATTTCGGAAGACACCCCATTGATATAATTCCATCTAGCTGTCCCAAGTGCTTCGCGCCCGCTTCCCCGAAATGCCTCGAAAGAATTTCCAAAGAATCAGTTTGGGCATTAAGCGAACGGAGGCGAGTAATGTCCTTGTTCCCCTTTCGGATTCCCGCAGGTGCAATATCCCGGCAGCGCAATCTTTTCCAAATGAAAATTCCTGCAAGATGTGTACTGTGGAAATAAATTTAATTTTACATAACCTCTTGAAAGATACGCTTTTACGTCCTGTTTATCACGACTTTAACTACCACTGCCGTTTTTTTGTTTTTTGATACGTGACTGGCATGTCATTGCAGAAAACGACACAATCATAAAAAATGAAGTTTATATGGTGAGAGTTTTCGTATTTCCAGCGTCGCTGGAAGTGTACCAGTGTTTTCGATAGGGCGGGTTGGAAATTCATTTAATTGAATATCATTTTAGTTTTCAGTATGCCCCTCTCGTACTATTGCTCTGGCTATTGATGCGGCGTGTACTTCCATAATTTAACATCAACCATTTCAGGGCAGAACATCATATTGGCTGAATCTTGGATACACATTGGGCCAATATAGATAAATTGTAAATGGAAGAATAATATTGATCCAATATAGGTGAATATTGAAAAAACAGTATTATATTGATAGTAGCTATTGGTGGAATAATGGTGCAACCTATTCTGAATGTAGATTGTTACATGTAGTATTGGGTCAGATTGGTTGAAAAATTTCTACCAATATCGATAATACGATATTGTCTACATACTTCAGTGACACATTGGTAAAATTCTTTGAGACGTACTCAAATGGAAGGAAACAATTTGTACAATATAACGGATATGAGTCGTTGGAATATGAAGCCATTTCAGGTTTTCCACAGGGGTCTAATTTGGGACCACTAATGCTTTTAATATTCATTAAAGCGTATTCATTAGTACTAGACGTTGAATACGTTTGCTGTTGACATGAAGCTCTACTACACTATAAACTCTCCACAAGATTCTCAGACACTTCAAAATAATTTGAATAACTTACAGGATTGCTGTAATGAGAATCTTCTACTCTTTAATGTATCTAAATGTTCAGTAACTTTTCCCTCTTCAATTATAATAACTTCCTTAGAGACTTCAATATGGATGATGATGATCTCTTTTTGGAATGGAAATGTTATCGTCTTTTTAATATACTTACCCTAGAATAAACAATACCAGTCTGGGTTCTGATTACACTTGAATGGGGCCATAAGTAGATCCCAAATGCAAATACTAACCTCCATTTAGTGGGAAGGTTCTGTTAACATCTTTGATGGTCTGTTTGCTGTCTGATAGCTAGTTTCTTGTTCTAGCGGTTTTTTCGATGAAGAATAACACTACAATACCATAACCTCAAAAATCCGCTTGGTGAACAGACATCTTTTTGAAAATATACAGCGTCAAATATCGCAAACAATATGAGAAAATCTCAGGATATGAATTTTCCCAGGATCTAACAACGAAAAACCAAATTTAATTCGATTTAGGAAAATTCAAATTAGGTTAGTTGTCAAGTTGTCACTCATCAAATATCGGGAAAAAGTAAAGAAATCGAAAACCTCTTAGATTTTGATGAATTTTTTTCTGATGATTCAGGGTACATTAAAAACGATAAAAACCCAAAAAAAATTTTGCGGAAATGCCTGGAAGACATTTATTTTCGCAATAAATGTTGAATAGTGGTATGTAAAAGTGCACAAACACATGCACTTTAATCAAACTTTTTACCTACATTTTAATATGCAACACATATTGGAAGACAAAAAATAAAATTTCAAGCCATACAAAACCGATTGGCATACCCAAAATATACAGAATACTCTTAAATCATTGGTGATTTTACTTAAAAAATCATTGAATTCTGACTAAAATAATATTGTCAACTGTCAAATATGGACAAGAAAGAATGTTGCGATGGTGTCAAATTTCTCAAATTCCAGCAAATTGAGTACGAAGTACCGCTGATTTGTCGAAAATTAATAGAAAATTCCTTTTCTGAGTTTTGACGCTATTATAGTTGATAACTATTTTGTAAAAAACCAAAATTAGTACCTGAATGAGACCACCATAAATATGAATTCTGAAAAGTGAATCTATTCGAATTTAAGTGGAAAAGAATATGATCGTTGTACGTGAAAATGTGAACGAAGTGTATGAAGAAGTCTAAAAAAGATCTGATTATAGGGCCAGATAGCCGAGTGGTTAAAGCGACATTGTTTTAGTCACTGGCTGCCAGTTGGCGATGGTTCAAACCATGGCGACTGCAGAACTTTTTCTGATGGCCCAAGAAAGTGCTGAGAATCGCACGTAAAAAGGTGAGACCTCGTTAATCGTTGGCTCGCACAAGTTTCGACTTCTGAGGGCTGCCGTTCGTAAGAGGACGACAGCTGGTTAACGGAAAAAACAATTTTAACAATTTTAACTTTGTAAATATCTCATACCTTGATGAATCGTCAACAAGTGTGAAAGGTCCACCACATTTGGGACCAAAATATTCCCCTTCTTTTGGTACAAGTTGCCAGCTTCTTAATTTCGTAATCAAATCCTGTCTATTTTCACAAATATTATAAAATTTTATAATATTCATCTTAATCAGTTTGAATGAGACGAACTGTCAAAACCGAATTGCAGTTGTTTTATTCATTCACTTGAGTTTGAATTTGGGGACATGGCCAGCTGCATGTCCGCGCGCGCGGATTTGCGAAATGTCAACCGAGCGCATGCGCATTTCCTCTTTCATGTAGATTTTCTTGAGCTTCATGTAGGAAGACCAAGTCTGTTCCGATTACATATAAAAATTGCGCGCGCAGATTTGCGAAATGTCGGCCGAGCGCATGCTCATTTTCATATTGGAAGACTAAGTTTTGTGCGACTACGTCATATATAAATTGTAAAGGCTTTGATATTGGAAGAAAAGCGCGCGCAATTCCCGTTTGTCCATTTTTTTGACCTTCATGTAGGAAGCTTAAGTCGGTTGTGGTTTCTTAAAAAATGTGCAAACGCTTTGCACTCGGCCAACAGTTGGTAAATGAGAGCGCGCGTAGCGCGCGCATTTCCGATATTTCGCCAATGTAGGCCAAGATTCCATTGATCTTCATGAAGGAAGCCCAAGTCTGTTACAAAATGTAACACTCACTCATATTTTCTAAACTAACGTTTGATGAATTCGGAATAATCTCAGGTCATTTGGCAACGCTGTAGAAGTACTCAAGCACAGATATCTCAACCTCCTACGATGTTTCATAATTAAAGTTTGACGTTTGTGTGTATAAAAAAATTCATAATAAAAAATATTTTTGCCTTTTTTGAATTTTTAAATATTATTTGAGAGAAAAATAGTGAAAATAATACCTGGATAAATATGTAGTTAGTGTGTTGCTGAGAGATAGAGGAAATTTTTAGTCATTTAACTTTCCTAGAGTGAAATTATCAGTCAACTCCTTTTTTGGTACTTGTAAAGGTCATATCTTCCAAAGTTATAATTTTCGCATCAAAATTTCTTTTGCTATCGTGTTTCATCAAAATCGGAGAGGTTACCGGTTTCTTAACTTTTACCAAATATCGAACCGCAAAATGTCACTCAGATGACTCAGACGTCAAAGTCAAAAACTGTCACTATCAGACAAAGCGCTTCCTTGTTTGTTCGTAGTCTGTGATATCAGTCCAGGAACTGCCTCGAGCTACTCGGAGCTACTCCTTGGGACAATTGGACAACGATTCAGATTAACAGAACACCTAAAGATTCAGTGTTGCCAACTGAACCAAGACGAAAACGACAGCCTTGTTTAATCACAAGCACAAACAAGGTCAAGTGTTCGAAAGTAAAGTATCTCAATGGCACAGAATAGAGATAGAGTAGGAATGTTACTGTTTACTGGTGACACAAAACAAAACACTAAACCAAAGTGTGTTTACAAAATAACGCTCTCATACCGAAAAATAGAACAACTGAAAAAAAATT
The DNA here is from genome assembly GCA_944452925.2 of Chrysolina oricalcia. Lineage (NCBI taxonomy): Eukaryota > Metazoa > Arthropoda > Insecta > Coleoptera > Chrysomelidae > Chrysolina > Chrysolina oricalcia. Next base: position 60,409,610 of record OX101815.2, read on the forward strand.
TCAATGTCAAAATATTTTATTACACAACATATTCTCCTCTTAATTGGATACATTCATTACAGCGAAGCTGCAACGTCTCTAGACCTTTAAAAAAAAAAATTTCTTCTTGCTCTGCAAACCAGACCTCCACAGCTTTCATTACCTCCTCGTTGGAAGAAAATTTACGACCTATTAAACTGTTTTTCAGTTGAGGAAAGAGATGATAGTCGGACGGAGCCAAATCTGGTGAATAAGGGGGGTGTTATAGCAATTCAAACCCTAAACCACGAATTTTTTGCATGGCAACATGAGATTTGTGTGCAGGGGCGTTGTCCTGCAAAAACAAAACACCTTTGGATAGCTTTCTGCGTCTTTTCTCTTTAATTTTTTCCCGTAGAGTGGTCTGTAATGTCGAATAGTAATATCCAGTTTCTGTTCTACCCTTATCCAAATCAATCATGATTACTCCATGGCAATCCCAACAAAACTGAAGCAGAACTTTTCCAGCAGATTTTTGGACACGAAACTTCTTAGGTCTTGGAGAACCGGAGTGTCGCCATTCCATCGATTATTGCTTTGTTTCTGGATCGTAGATATGTACTCAAGTCTCATCCATAGTAACAATTCGGTTTAAGAAGTCTACATCGTTTTCAAATCGAGCACACATCGAACGCGATGCTACTACCCTTGCACGCTTTTGGTCAACATTCAAACATGTGGGCATCCATTTTGCAGCAATTTTTCTCATGTCCAAATTGACGTGAACTATATGATGAACGCGTTCGTATGAAATATTCAGTGCTTCAGATATCCGTTTTAGCCCAATTCGAAGGTCTGTTAAAATCATGTCATGAACTGCATCGATATTTTCAGGGACCGACACAGAAACTGGCCTTACCAGTCCATCTTCAATGGAAAATTTACCTCTTTCGAAGCTTGCAGTCCAATTTTTCACGGTCGCATACGAAGGATATTAATCACCAAGGGAATTGAGCATTTCTTCGTTAATCTGCTTGCATCTTAAACCTTTTAAATACAGGTACTTGATGATGGCTCGATACTCCAATTTTTCGATTTTCACAATTTCGGTGGACATATTTTTTCTTTTAATTCATTGCGTAACTCTGGTTTACTTTTTTGACGTCAAATTTTACACTGACACCTTTAATAAGTTATTGTTCGTTGCTATGGTAAATACGCAATATTTTGTTTATGAATGTAACTGGTCTAGGCTAACTAGATATCAAAACATCCTCGTATATCAATGACAGAGAATTTCTCAAGTTATTGTATTGAAACAGGAAGGGTTTGCTAGTGCAAAATAAATCCGTAACATAGCTCACAAGTTTTCATTTTAAACCTATAGATTTTTGGTAAAATAAAAGTGATATATACTTAAATAATTTCTTATATGTAAAATTTGAATAAAATCTATTTGTCTTGCTTTCAAGTAAGCAAAACCATCAATTATGTCTAAGTTCACATTAAATGTGGGACACCCGGTATATACAAAAGTGGCCGGAAATAACTGGTTGAGTTTGAATAATTATTAAAACAAATACCTTGTAAGGAACCAAAGTACCCAACAGCTTCAAACTATAGAAATAAAAATCTTTAAATCGACTATTCGAATCATTGGCTATAAAATTAATGAAGATTAATCTGTATCGACATTATGAATCAAGCAACAACAAACGTTTGTTAACGAAAGTGGAAGATTCAATTGGCATATATAGAACTTTTTACTAGCGATATGTCCACTACCAATTTGGTTGATTGTGTGGTAGTATTGATCCAGTAATGGATGGCATCAAATTAAAGACATGACATCAGTAAATAGTGAGCGAATCCTATATACTAATAACTAATAACTATCTAACATCGCAAGTTGAATTAAAACTCATGATAATAATAATCATAGAAACAATTTGTATAAAAATGAATTTTGGAAAAATCAGCTTTGAAATATGGATTTCTGTAACAATTCCAATCAAATGTTTGTTATGTTCTACTTCTACCTTTGTCTTATTCAAAATCACAGTACTGCGATTATTTAGGTCATATCACCAATTTGTGACAATCGAAAAACACTGTCATTGTTCAACGGATCGAGTTAATAATTTTACCGTGTGATGTTCACTGTTTTTGAAAAAGCGCCCACTTTCGTAAAAGGGTTTTTGTTGCAACCCCACACGCACAAATTCATTTAACTCTGCTGCGTCCAAATGAATTACTTAATTAAGAAAGCTAATCAAGTCCTCCTTTCTGGAACAATGAGGTGTCCCTAGTCCCAACTATCTTGAAGTGGGTTGCATTATCTTCCAATGTTCTCAGACAGGAAACAAATTATAAAGCTCTTGCCTATTACTCCGCTTCTTTGGAGGATTTCATTCTGTGACCACCAGGGTGAATCTGAGAGAGAAGTGAATTAAATGGCGGAGGTACATCAGTCCAGGCCTTCTATTATGTTGCCACTGGTAGGTACAAACAAGGAGACTAATGAAATGAAAGCACGGATCTATTGATCAAAACAAGCATGGATATCCAGCTTGGAACACACCGGTAATAATAAAATGTCTAAATGTTTGCAACCCTATTTTCTAAAAAGTTGAATAAAAAAGAGTTATTTAGGCAGCTGATCTTCGATGGTTGGCACTATGGGTTCGTTTTTAACAGAATTATATCATTGAACAGTAACAGAATTGTCACAAAAATAAGAGGAGGTGCCACATCATCTTTTAATATGTCAATGTCAGAGAGTACCTACATGGAAAGTTGGGTAACCGAATAATGACTATTTAGATGTTATACCCAAAACTATAAGAGACCTTACCATACGATGTAGTCAAGTTGATGAGTGTTAATCAATAAATAAATAAATAAAGACACAAACATTTAATATGAATGAATCTTCACTGGAAAGAGTAAGAGTTTCCCAAAATTATAACGTGATTCTAATAATAGTCAATAGTAGATATCTGATGCATATGAGTTTAAATTCATTACATATAAGATTTTATTAGGAAGTCAATTTTTCATGCGTATAGTACTTTGTGGTGGTTAACAGGGAGTCGTTCAAAAATATGAACTTCAACCTGAGAGTATCAATATTGAATAAGGATTAATAATTGAAATGGTAGGATTTCATCCTATATAAAGAATTGTGAGTGAAACCTGTTCCACTGGTGACACCACTGTGGAAATTCAGGACTTGATCCTAAGCCAGCCAGAAATTAAATGATGAGGGAAGGGGGTCTACAATGACTTTCAATGAAGAAGGCTTGATCATATCTGATGGCAATCAGCAATTCATCATGTGAAACCAGGTTGTCTACACTTCTGGCAAATGAGCGCAACTGGAGCCATAATACCAGATATATCTACAACAGGGAGACTTGGAGCTTAAACTAAGCTTGGCAGATACTATATCAAGAACCGTGACAATTCACTGGGTGAAAATATTTGAGTGAGAATCCTCCGGGTACAACAACCCCATAAACTTTTTTCAGTAAATAATTGTTCTATAGAGTTGCTCTAGCATGGAAACGATGGAAAAAAAGTTGGAAAACTCACTTTCCGTAAGGATTTTACCTGGTAGAAAAAAAGAGTTGGCGCGGTACGAGGTTTTCAAACTCCAAATTGTCGTAACTGTCTAAGATAGACATCTATAAGAAGCCAGGACGTTGAAGTTGATGGTGAGATAGGTAGGACGGAATATCCACGAAGGATCACTTTACAAATTCAGGATTCGTCAGCCGAACAAAACCGGGAACACCTCTCTGGCTAGACACCTGTAGTTTCCTGAATTCTACCATCAAACTACCTCAATCGGAAACGAAATCGACCTTATTTTCCTTTTTCCGGTAGTTAGGGTACCAACATCCAGTTATTTCAATATTTGCCTAACCGACCAATCTGACCAGCTTAAAAATGATGATGTAAAATATTAGTCCAAGCAAAAATTAATAATCGAAAACAAAAAATATGAGCGTATAGGAAATTGAAATTCAGCACGAGTTTCTATTTCATGCGACTCGACCGTGATTACGAACATAACCTAAAAAATTGGCAAAGTTGCGAAAAGCGGTTTTTTGTTGATAACTAAAAAACTACAGCTCCGATCGAAATGAGTCAGATTAGGAAATTGTAGGTACTAAAAAGATGTATCAATAATTGAATCACGTATAATTTTCCGATTTCATCGATACTTTTCGAGTTATATCGGAAAAACCGTGAAAAATCGGGTTTTCTATAACTCGTTAACTGTAAGGTATTCAAATTTGTTACTTGCCGTTGTGTGTAGCCTATGACAAGCCAAAAAAGTCTTTCTTTGAAAAATTGATAAATATTGATAATTTTTCAAAATATATGAAGTTTTCTCAAAAAAGATGCTGTCCCAATATGGCTACTCTTGCTCGGGGAATGATGCTACAGTAACGATTCATGAAATATTTTGTTCTGTAAGAGTTGTTCTTTCATATTATCTAATGAGTATATTGATTTTTGAAGGGGGACTTTCATGAAAATGGATTCCTAGCATGAATTCAAGCATTCAGAAAAATACTTGAACTCCTTCGATCACTAGGAGCCGAGATAATTTTTTTATTTCAAAAGAATCCGGAAGACGCAATAATCATCGTACAGCAGTCACCTTCATGGATATTAAGGTTGAATACCTATACTTTCAATAAAAAAATACTAGGATATGTCTAGTTCATTTGCAGTATTATTAATTGATGAATAAAGTGAGGCGTGCAGGCGCGGATAAAATATTGAGTATCTCGGCTTGTTGTTCACGTACGTTTTCTTTTGCAATGTACACTAGTACTTGAAATTGAACCAATAACTCTTCTTTTCTTTTTCAATAACACTGTCAGGACGAAAGTGTCTTTAATGTCAACAGTATTTGTATCCCCACTGCGCCACCCGCCAAAATCGCATCACTCCGCGCCTGCACGCCTCACTTTGTTCATCAATTAATAATACTGCAAATGAACTAGACATATCCTTGTATTTTATTATCGAAAATATAGGTATTCAACCTCAATATTCATGAAGGTGACTGCTGTAAGCTGATTTTTTTTTTTTTTATGAAAAAATTATCTCGGCTCCTAGTGATCGTAGGAATTCAATTTTTTTAATGCGTGAAGTCATGCTGGAAATCTATTTTCATAAAATCCATTCCAATAAAAACAAGAATAAGAAATTTATTTAAAAAAAACATTTAAAAAAATTGTTCAATTTTTTTTAGGTAATTTATTGACACTTAGAATAAATAAAATCAATATACTTATTCGATAATATGAAAGTACAACTCTTACAGAAAAAAATAGGCACTCAATCGTTACTGTAGCATCATTCCCCGAGCAAGAGTAGCCATATTGAGAGAGCATATTTTTTGAGAAAACTTCATATATTTTGAAAAATAATCAATATTTCCCCGAGCAAGAGTAGCCATATTGAGAGAGCATATTTTTTGAGAAAACTTCATATTTTTCAAAAAATACTTTTTTGGATTGCCATAGGCTACACAAAACTGTAAATAACAATTTTCAATACCTTACAATAAACGAGTAATACAAAACCCGATTTTTTACGGTTTTTCTGATATAACTCGATCAGTGTCAATGATATAAAAAAATCATGAGTTTTTCAATTTTATTGATAGATCTTTTTAATACCTACAATTTCCTAATCAAACTTAATTTGATCGGAGCTGTAGTTTTTTAATTATCAACAAAAAAACCGCTTTCCGCAACTTTGCCAATTTATGTTCGGTAATCAGGATCGAGTCGCATGAAATAGAAACTCATCCTGAATTTTAATTTCCTATACGCTCATATTTTTATTTTTCATATATTAATTTTTGCACATTTAACATTGGGCCGCTTTCTCGTTTCTTGGACTATATGAAGACAATATTGTTTTATCGATATTGGTAAACATCATTGAACCAATATTGACCCAATATTGGTTATTACAATTTGACGAATATAGTTGAAATAATATTCAACCAATGTTCTACCAACCATGGAAATACAATATAGTTTCTTAACTCTAGAATATATATGACAGGAATATTGGGATTGCAATATTTATTCCAGATGTTGAAAATATTATGTAGACACTATTGTATTATCGATATTGGTATAAATTATTCAACCAATATTGACCCAATATTACATGTAATAATTTACATTCAGAACAGGTTAATATTCCACCAGTATTATTGTTTACCTAATATTGTTTATTGAATATTCACTCATATTGGACCAACATCATTTTTTTATTAACAAAAAAAGATAACTAACAATATAGCTCTAGAGTCTGCTGATCTCAATTGTTACCTTAGTACCGATTAATAATAATTTTTGAAAACATAAATCTAGTTATCCTGGAATAAAGACGTTTTTACAAACGTCGATGAAAACAATAGCTGTTGACTTAAAGAAAGTTGTTGGCCTTAAAAACCATCACAGCGCGAAATTTATTTGATTGTTAAGTGTGTTATTGAAGTTATTTTGGTTTTCCGCTGTTTTTCTGAATATCAGTAAATATGGTGAATTACACGAATGCGGAAGTGGCGTCAATGCATTACGTATATGGCCTCGTCGATGGTAATGCAACAGAAGCCAGACGCATTTATCTGGAAAAATATCCTAATCGAGCCTTACCATCAGATATCCATTCCTTTTCAAATATTTATCGCCGACTTAGGGAAACTGGTAGTTTCAAGAAAGGGACTCCGGAAGGTAGATCTCTAAGCGTCAGAACTCCTGAAATTGAGGACGCGGTGCTGCAAGAAATCGATGAACATCCTGAAACGAGTACGAGGAAGATCGCCAGAACTCTGAATATTTGTCATCAAATTGTTTGGCGTATTTTGGTTGTTTTTTGTCATAACCATGCCACATTTTGAGAGTACTGGCATTACTTCCCAGAGATTTTCCACAGCGTGTGATCTTCTGTCAGAGGTATCTCAGAGTATTGCACTGAATCCGCAGTTCGAGTCACAAATTTTGTTCACAAACGATGCAAATTTTTCTCGGAGTGCTATTCAAAATTTCAATAACAATCATGTGTGGGCGGAGGAAAACCCCCATGCCATAAGCGAAACCCATTTTCAACACCAATTTTCAGTAAGGAATTATTGGTGATCATCCAATAGGCCCATTTTTTCTACCAGGACGCCTTGATGGTCGGTCTTATTTACACTTTCTCGAAGAAGAACTGAGTGGGTTGCTTGAAGATGTGCCAATAGCGTTTAGAAATCGAATATGGTATATGCACCTTGGAGCCCCTGCTCATTTCAGTGAAATTATCCGAAACCATTCAAATACAGTTTATCATAATCTTTGGATAGGTCGCAAGATCCCCAGATCTCAACAGTACGTATAGATCTCGTTTTATGGGGCCACTTTAAAACTTTAGTAAACAAAACTTCCGTTAATACTTTAGATGATTTAAGAGATCGAATAGTTTTCACCTGTGAAACTATACGAAATACGCAGGGAATATTTGAACGTGCGCGTAATTCCATGCGTAGACGGGCGGAAGCATGCTTATTATGTGAACCACGAAAAACTGCTGCGCAAACTCCATCTCTATGATTTCAGACTGGATCAAATCATATTTAAGTCATCGCACCCAAGTGGTGAGAACTGACACGCTGTCAGATACTGGTTTTATCAAACACGGTGTACCTCAAGGTTCGGTACTGGGACCAGTACTCTTTCTGTTGTATTTTAATGATCTCGCTTATGTCAAATCAAATGGAGTGTTCACTATTTTTGCAGATGATACAACCATACTGTGGCAGGACGCTAATGAAATTAATCTGCATAACAAAATATCTCAAGATATTGTTAGTGTGAGAGAATGGTGCAACTCCAATCTGCTAAAATTCAATATAGACAAAACCAATCTCATTTCATTTAATTTCAATTTGACAGACATTCCCTTGGGTAATGATATTATTTCACATACCGATTCCAATAAATTTCTTGGAATAAATTTGGACACTCACCTCAATTATAATAACCACATAAAAATACTGAGCAAAAAACTTGCTTCGGGGTGTTATGCTTTACGAATGGTGTCGACAGAATTGGGTATTGTAACAGCAAAAATTGTGTACCACGCTGTAGTTGAATCACATTTAAGGTATGGCATAACCTTCTGGGGCACCTGCAATCAACAGCAATTCAATACAGTCTTCATTCTTCAAAAGCGCGCCGTTCGATATCTGTGCAAAGTTGAGCCCAGAGTGTCTTGTAAACCGCTGTTCATGGAGCAAAAATTACTTACTCTTCCTTCATTATTTATTCTAGAAACTGTGTGCCTAGTACATAAGAACAGATCATCTTACAATGTTGTTGCTGGTTGCACTCGACAAAATGACAAGCTAAGACTGCCCATTCCAACATCAAATTTAATAAAAAAATCGCTAGTCTATAATGCAGCCAAAATATATAACCACCTTCCGACATGTTTCAAAGATATCCAATCACATGATAAGTTCAGGAAGTCTGTAAAGCAAGTACTCATTGAACAGGTATTTTATAGTGTTCAAGACTATTCTTCGATGAAGATATGGTTTTATGTTAGGTTTAGGTTTTGAACGTGAGTGGGCCCGTATCAGGCCCTCCACTGCGGCCAATGGCCTATTGTGGCTCACCCTATGGTTATATTTCTCCCAGTATATCCAATCTCTTGACGAAATTGAGGAATGCATTGGGAGAACAATTTACCAGGTTTTCTGGCCTTACTGTCGTATCGCCAAATATTGAGAATCTGGTTCTGGCCGCTGCAGGGCATGTACACAGAATGTGTTCAGCCGTTTCATCATCCTCCATGCATAGCCGGCACTCTGCATCTTGTGCAAGTCCGATTTTATGTATGTGGTATTTGAGTTTGCAGTGGCCAGTAAGCAAACCTACTATAACTCTGAGATGCGCTCTACTGAGTTCTAGCAGTTTGTCAGAGTCCTGTTTTATCCTTGTACAAGCAATAAATGCTTTGGAATGGGCTAGGCCCGGTAGACTGCGCCAGTACTCGAGTCTTTTATTGTCTGCCCAAGCTGTTATGACATTCTTGGCAGTGCTATATGATAAACCGATTACCGGTTCTGGTCCAGTGAACGTTGTTTCGGCACCCCCTTTTACTAGGGCGTCCGCTATTTCGTTTCCTTCTAGGCCTGTGTGACCTGGTATCCAGACTAGGGTAACGTTGTTGCGTTGCGCCAGTCGGTTTAAGGTGTCTCTGCAGTTCCATACTGCCCTAGATTTAAAGCAGTTGGATTCAAGCGCTTTAAGTGCTGCTTGACTATCTGAAAATTAATTTTATTGTTTTTCGTGTGTGGAGCCGATTTTCCAGCTCCCTGGCACACATTTCAATGGCATATACCTCTGCCTGAAATATCGTAGATAGTTTGCCCATACTGAACGAGCGTTTCACTACTGGGTTCATCCCATATATTCCGGCTTCAACGCCTTCCTGAGTTTTGGAACCATCGGTGAACCAACGTTCATTTGCCCTACATAGGTTGGTTTCATTCCGGACCCAGTCTTCTCTTTCGGGAAAGACCACAGTGTAGGACGTGTGAAGGTTGATGGTTTTAGGCATGATGTCTGAGGGCATTCCTAGAATGTTGTGAGCTATTATGCCCTCCAGCATGCCGCTGCCTCTCATGACACATGCCTGCTGTAGACTAATGGCCGCTTGATAAAGTCTGTATGATGCCCATCTTGCCTCTCTCTCCAGAACTATGTGGAGAGGAAGTAATCCAAGGAGGACTTCCATTGCTGCCGTTGGCGTGGAGCGAATGCTTCCAGTAATCGCCAGGCACGCTTGTCTCTGTAGTCCGTTAAGTTTAGCAATGGCCATTTTTTTATGTCCCTTGCTCCACCAGACTATAGAGCCATACGTTATCATTGGACGTATGACGGTCACGTACAACCAGTATACGTGTTTTGGTGACATGCCCCATGTTTTGCCACATATTCTGCGGCATGTCCATAATGAAAGGCTAGCCTTCCGGATAGTCTTTTCCAGGTGCGAGTTCCAATTAAGTTTTTTATCCAGGGTTATTCCTAGATATTTTGCTTCACTCGCAAAAGGAATTGTTACACCATTGATGGAAGGAGGTATTAAATGTTCCAGCTTCCTTTTCCTGGTGAATGGTACTATGACCATTTTGTGGGGGTTAATGGACATTTCCTCCCTCTCACACCATTTATATATGGTATTCAATATATCCTGAAGGACGTAGGAGATCGTCTCTTCGGATTTATCGTTTATTACTATTGCAGATCAACCTCCCACAGCGAGAGAATGGCCAGCAGATCATCCACCAGCAGTGACCATAACAGTGGGGAGAGGACCCCCCCCCTGGGGACAGCCCCTGGCTGGCTTGAAGCTGACACATTCCCCCTGTAGAGAGGTCGTTATAGTTCTGTTGTGAAGCATAGTTCTTATCCAGTCACATAGTATCGGTTCAATCCCTCTAGAGACAGTTGCATCATATAGGGAGTGAGGTAGTGCATTGTTAAATGCTCCTTCTATTTCCTGCTATTTCCTGGCGTTCCAGGGCGTCGCTTATTCCTGAGACAAGGTTATTGAGGGCAAGTTCTGTTGATTTGCCAGCCTGGTAGGCATACTGGTGAACATTGAGGGGGTGCTTTGTTAGTGCCCCACACCTTATGTGCCCATCCAGTATTTTCTCCATGCTTTTCAACAGAAAGGATGTCAGACTAATGGGTCTGAGCGATTTTGGGTGTGGGTCATTCCGACCCACCTTAGGAATATAGATCACCCTAGTCGCGGTCCAGTTAGACGGAATATGGACGGAATATCTTAAATAGTTATTATTTGTACGCATATTACTTTACATTTTAATGCTGAAACAAGTGCTCTTGCACTTATCGGCTTTGTTGCTTTGTTCACGTTACCATTTTGAATTAAGATATTTTGTGATATTATGTGAATAAAGATTATTATTATTATTATTATTATGCTAAACTGGCTCTAAAGAGTCTTATAATGATAGGTATAATATGTTCCAGTCCGATTTGTAACAGAACTGGAGCTATGCCATCCTCTCCTGGTGATTTGTATGGGTGGAATGAGTTAACCGCCCATCTTATCGCCTGTGGTGTAATTATTTTGTTGGCAACCACCCAGTCATCTCTGTGAGGTCGTTTTATCCGGCCTATATTTGTGACTAGAGGTTGATTGTCCAGAATCAGGCTGCCTGGGAAGTGGTTATTAGCTAATAGCTCTAGTGTTTCTTTCCTGGAGGCCGTAAAGGAGCCGTCTGGACGCTTTAACGACCCCAGCTCCTGTGTCGGCTCTCTGGATAGAATCTTGTGGATACGGGTTCCACTTGATGTGTTGGACACATTTTCGCAGAATCGTTCCCATGATTCTCGTTTTGCTTTCCGGATATCTTTGTTGTAAGTGGTTAGAGCAGACCTGTAATTTTCCCATTCACCTGATACCTTAGCTCGGTTAAATAACCTTCGAACTTCTTTTCGTGTTTTATCCAGATTTTTGTTCCACTAGGAAGCATTTCGGTTATCCCTTTTCTCCCTCAGTGGACAGTTTTCGTGATAAGCTGAGATAAGTGCAGTTTGTAGATGTTCCGCAGCAATATCTATTTGATCACGACTATTTATTGTGGACAATCCGTTTTGGAGATGGTTCTTCAGGGAGGTCTTGTATCCTTCCCTGTCCATGCTCCGTATGTTTCGGTATTGTACCACTGGTCTGGGGCCTATTTCAATGTTGAATTGAATATGCCTGTGGTCTGAGCATGATGGCTCAGAGGACACCCTCCAGTTGGATATCTTGTTGCTTAGAAATTCTGAGCTGATCGTAAGATCTAGTACCTCTCTCCTAATACTAGTGACAAAGGTTGGCTCGGAGCCGACATTGTTAATTGTAAGCTCCTCCCCTATCAGGTAATTGAAAAGAGACTCACCCCTCATGTTGATGTTTGTGCTGCCCCACGCTTCATGGTGCGCATTGGCGTCACATCCTATCAGTAGATGGGTGTTGTTCCTCCTGCAGAAGGCAATTAGTTCTCGCACGGCCGCTGGAGGAGGCTGTTCCGCACCCACTTCTCCAGGAAAGTATGCTGAGCAGACGATCATTTCTGTCATGCTCCCCCTCTCTGGAAATTTCACATGGATTGTTGCCATGTCTTGGGTGCAGAAATCTGAAAGAATAAAATAATTAATGTTGTTTCTGGCTAGAATGCATGCCCTAGGTTTTACCCCAGAACTGACCGCAATAACCTTACCAGATGTGTTACTCAGGCCGGTAACTCGGCCTGTGTTGGAGGTCCAGGGTTCCTGGATGAGGGCCAGATCTATCCGCTCCTCTATGAATTTTTTGCCAAAGACGTAGGTATGTTGCAGGTTTCCCTGCAGGAGTCTGACTGTTATATCAGCCAGGCCCTTATTTGCCGTCTTTTGGCGGTCCTCCCCCGCTCTTTTCCTCAGAGGGCGGTTTACTTCCCTTCCCTTCAGAGGTGCCGGCACCCTTTTTGAGTGGTGGTCTGTTCGGGATGGATTTACCCTTCCCCGAGGCCACACTCGCAGGCTTTTTGGTCAGAGGCGCAACACTCGGGACGGATTTACCTTTCCCTTGCGGTGCTCCCCTTACGACCGTTTTCTTTAGAGGAGGCTTGCTTTCCTTCCCCTCCTCCGGCTGCGTCCGGGAGGGTTCTTTCCCTCCACGGATATGGTTACTATAATGACTTGAAATTGATTCTTGCTATACGTTCATCTTCTAGTTCCTAACAATGGCTGTGGTTTTCAATTAGTATAGTTTTAATTTATGTTTTAATCATTTTATCTTTCAATCTCTCATTTTTCTGTTAACGTGTGACGTTTCCTCATCTTGGATATGCATATGTATATATGCTTTATTTTACTTAAAATAATTTTTCTACTGTTGAATGTTGAACGATAGAGATATTTTTATTTGTATTTGATGATGCGTTTGTTCGTCGATAGTACCTATGTTTGTGTTTTTATATTTATTTACTATGACTTTATCTACAAGATACTCATCTTTCGACAAAGAAGTATAATTTGTGACTATTTATAATATATTTTATATGTATGATATGTCTTATATATTATGTTTTTTATGTTAATTAACCTTTGATTTATTTACCTTTAAGTACTCGCTTTGTCAACAAAAAATATTTTTTTCCTATAATAAAGCATATTTTGATTGATTTGATTGATTAAGTGAAGGTGGCCATTTCCATCAATTTTTTATAATCGGTGTTAGTATTATCTATAATTAATAAATTTGAATCGTTAATTTAAACCTACTTTTATAAAATAAAGCTAAAATCCATATTTTTTTGGATTCTCATTTATTTTTAAACAAATCTGATCTCTAAATTTGCTTTCAGTCGATGCACAAACATTTCCAAACCACATCAGATTTTTGAGGAATTTAACCTGAAGTAAAACGATTTGAATTTTTTAAGCAAAAACCATGCATCGGACAAAGAAAACATGAAATCAAATTTGCTCAAAAATAAATGAGAATCTCAAAAGTAATTTTTATTTCAAGAGAAAGAAGTGGCGTAGTATTTTTTTCTCCAAAAATATTCAAGGTAAAACCCGTACGGACGCCACTGGTAGAGGAAATGAAAAGTTTTGTGCATCACAAAATGCACCTTGATGCATAAAAGACATGTACCAAATTTCATGAAGATGTTTACAATATTATCTCAGTTGTTATTCAAAAACTATTTTTCTTCAAAATTTTATTTCCCTGTATCTCAAAAATTGAGACTTTTAGGACATACGATCATGTGAAGTTTTTTCCTCAAAATTAGTAAAAGAATCACCCCCTTAAATATCAGCACGTATTTAAAAAACACCCTGTATTAATCCGCCGCGCTTGAGTGAATTCCAAAATCCCTTATTGGTCTTACATTCCAAATTATTTCATAAGCTTTCTGTATTCGGATTCAGAACTTCTCTTCTATCATTGTTTTCTTCCAACTTGGAAAAAAATACAGCAATTTATTGCATATAATAGATACAGGTCCAAGAATTATGTCGCTACATCTGGTGTGCCACATAGTTAAAATCTCGGCCTATTTTCGTTTCAATCATTTATAAATGACCTATATTATGAGATTTGTTGTGATGGCTAATTTTTGCTGATGACCTTAAAAATTTTACTTCAATATCATCTGTACAGAATTGCATTTATTCACAAATAGATATTATTCAAAAGTGTTACAATAACAACAATTCACAATTAAATTCTACAAAGTAGTTGCTCCTTTTCAATATAAGCGGCAACGCCGTAGCTCTGAAAATATTTGACATCGATAGAACAAAACTAATAACTCAAAAAAACAAAGCGAAACAATTCTCCGTCTCTTTCTCCAGAAAGGTCTAATAGACCATTGAAATGTGGTCACCCTGTATATTATATTGAATAAAAGTCTGACTACAATACAATATAATGAGTACATATTTTATCTCGAATCAGATAATTACCAAATTCGGAAAGCATTTCTAATACTGTTATCTACGTCAAATCCCTATTACGATAGAGGGTGATTTTGCAATTATTTCTGTTTGTTCTACTCCATTCCTCGTCAAAGGAAAAAATCATCACATGAACCACTGACCTTGTTACGGATAATTGAATGATATATATGAAAAAAATTTAATGGAATATATTCAGACTTTCTCGTTGTTTTTGCGTGGATTTCATTTCACCGGTCAATTGAGCCAGTTCAAAAAAATAATTTTTCAACCATTTCCAGCCTGAATTGATCCCATAAAGCCATGTATTGAAACGCGCCGCAATTCCAGAATTCGGACCATTCATACTGCAATATTACATTAAAACCAGCGGATTTCGTGTTTTGTTCGCGGTCGACCCATCGAACTCCGTAAATCACACAATTTCATAATTTATTTTCTGGGTGATTGTTTTATACGGCTATTATACTGAAAACGCAGCGCCATATTTCATCTCAGCGCATCGCTCCAAATGTTTTATTTTAACTTTTTGTGATCAGGTTTTATGAAAATTGCTTCATGAACTAGGTTGAGTTTCAAATTTATGTTAGCGCGAATGTTTATAGATATAAAATATAATTTTATGGTTCTGGTTTGAAGGACTTTTTTGAAGTTGAGTGAACTTGTTACAGATAGTTAATTGGTGTGTACAAGTAATTGTTAAATTCATTCAATTTATTAATTATCGTGCCTATTCTGGAAATCTCAAATCAAAATCAAATCAAATCCGTTTATTAACTTCACATTAAATAAATTTTCATTTTGTATAGTAGTCAAAAAGTACCTGAAACTAAACAGATATAAAAATAAAAATGCAATAGCAAAGACATTTTACCGGAGATTTCACAGATTGGTCACATAAAAAAACTCGACGAGTGCACAAAAACAATTTTGTAGCAAAGAAGTCTTCAGACTTTTTTTGAGTTTTACAAAATTCCCAATTGATTTGAGTGTTTCTGGTAAATGATTGAAAATATAAGGTCCAATGGAGTCTGGAGCATTTTGACTAATTTTAAATATAGTTTGTTTTATATCTTTCAAATGTTTTTGGCGCGTATTTTTATCATGGATATCGCCATTAAGAGAGTAGGTTTGATTGGTAAAAATGTCTATCGACAACTCATATAATAAGTTGACGAGAGACAAAATTATTTGTTTGCGTTTTTAAAATAGTGTTCTACATGAGCTGCGTTTTGGAACATTGAATATACACCTTAAAATGTCTTCTTGTTCAATAAAAATGCTCTTATTCATTGTTGAGTTGCCCCACAAGCACACGCCATAGCGCAACCTGGCTTCAACTTGTGCATAATATATGCTCATTAGTTGCATTTTGTTTGATACTGTTTTTATTATTTTTGTACATGTGAATCAGTGAGCTCAATTCAGAAACTAACTGTACACAGAGTGTGTTCCAGTTCAGATACTCGTCCATGTGAGTTCCTAGAAACGTGACTTTATCCACTGAAAGAAATAATATTGTAAGTGATAACAAAACGACTTAGTTAACAATTTTCTTTTTAGGGTAGCAATAATTTTCAATGAAATATACCAAACTACTGATTGTTGCATTGCTACAAGAACAATATGGAAATTGTTATCGAAAGATTGTTAGTGAGAGAATACGTTCCAGTTGAAAAAACAATATTTCTTTGTTACAAGACCAACATGCAAATTGTTATAGAAATATTGTTATTTTGATAATACAATTCAATTGACTGAACAATATCATTCAATAGTTATGACAAAACAAAAATCCAACCGAACACTAAAGTTAATTTAAGCTATAATTGTCTTGTTATCGCTATCCAAAACTGACAAATTCATCGGCTATTGATACGATACCTATTAAAAACTTACTCTTTCACAAAATAACTTTTAACACTAGTGTTGAAAATACTTTCAACACTAGTGTCAAAAGTAAAATGACAGATGAGATGGTGGATACTCAGTAATATATATTTCTCTAATAGGAACACGTTAATAAGATATTATAATAATCAAAACTCATACTTAGAAAGAATTATTCATAAAAGTTCTCATGTATTTGGCAGTTTGTGCAATTGGTAAAATTAATTCCCTGTCAAGTTACTGACATAGTAGTATTCAGTCTAACTGTAGGTCCTTCATTATTGACCAATATTGAAATTAAAAATAAGGTGATTTGGAGTGTGCAGTTGGAGCAAATGCCTGATGCGTTGGAATCCAAAGTTCGCGTGTTCGAATCCAGTGAATCTTATAAATTTTTTTTGTTTTTTTTTGCTTACTAGCAGTAACTGATTATTTTCACTGTATTTTATTGTTGAAGTAACACTACTTATATATGGTTGTTTTGACCATCTTTTGTTTCGTTACTTCAACCATATGTACTTAACAATTTTGAGATGGTTATTGTAATTATATATCTGCTTGTGCCTATACTGACAGAAGTATATGGTTACCGTAACATTTTTTTTGTTACCCTAACCAAAAATTTTTTTCAGTGCACATGTGTTTATGATGGTATGATTTGTGTTTAGTTGAATTGTATGTTTTCTTTTGATAATTGTGTAAACGTATCATTTGAGTTTTCATACTGTTGAGAAATAAATTCTGTTGGTTGAAATAACGGGAAGCTGCATTCAAAATTTCTTCGCATTTACTAGCTAAAATATTCGTTTCATTAGCAGAGATCCGAAAGCTGATATCGTCCGCATAGGCAATAAAGAAAGGGTATGAAAATTCTGTATCTATGTTGTTGATATACAAAAGAAATAAGACTGGTCCCACGATAGAACCCTGAGACACTCCCATCCGAACCAATCTTGCTTCTGATGTTGAGAACGATAGGACATTTCCGCTATCAAATTCAAGTGAAACACGTTGCTTTCTATCAGTGAGGAATGAAGATATCCAGGTCAGTGACTTTCCTCTCAAGTCACAGCCTTCCAAAAGACTCAGTGGTTTTGAGTGATTGACGCAGTCGAATGCCCTGCTCAGGACACATAGGATCGCCGCGGGGCACTTGCCTGAATCTATAAAATCCATCAGATATTTATAAAAACAGAGTATCGCAGTTTGAGTAGGTTTTCCAGAACGAAAACCATGCTGTTTCGGTATCAAAATGTTATGAGAAACGATGAAGTTCATCAATCGTTCTAAAAATGCATGCTTGAAAACCTTCGAAAAACTTGGAGGGACTGGTCACTGGTATAAAATTTTCGATTGTGGATAATTCTTTATTTTTCTGAATAGATGTTACCTTTCCCGTTTTCAGATTTGTTGGAAAAGTGCAACTCAAAAATGACAGATTTAATAAGAAAGTGGGTGGTTTGATAATTATATTCAGAACCCTCTTTACTGAAAAATCTGGTATTTCGTCAATTCCTGATGATCTTTTGTGTCTCATTTTCCAGTTTATCAGGTTGAGCAATTCCTCTTCACTAAATGTCTCCAAAAATATAGTATGAGGATTGAAATCGGGACCATAACAATCTTTAGGAATATCATTCATTAGTGCCAGAGGTGCATTAATAAAGAAATTGTTGAGTTCATTTACGACCCTAGTGGGATCGTCAATAATTGTTTTATTTTTTTCAATAACGATATTTTTATATGATTTTTTGTTCCTATTCGTTAGTTCGTATACAACCTTCCACAAGGTTCGCGGATTGTTTTCGGAAATATTTATTCTTTCTTGATGATATTCTCTTTTCGATTCGTTGACCAGCATGATTTGTCCCATTTTTCTATGTCTCAGTAATAAGGAATGCTTTTTTTAGATAGAATAGATGTTTCAATGAAGAACTAGAATGTTTCATTGTGTCATTTATCCACTTGTCATTGTTTATCATTTTTCCTTGAGGATAGCTAATATCTAAATTATAAATGAATAAATCTTAAAAGTGGCTGAAAGCTTCGTCAGAGTTGCAACGTTCATAAATGACTGACCAATCTACTTTTTCCAAAGCGAACTCGATATTATTTATGTCCTCTTTACTGAAACTTCTCTTCGTTTCTGTTTTTCGATTGAATTTGAATCATAGTATTCATTTGTTTCTGAAAGTGTCGCACGATGTTCCGATAGTTCACTATCAATAACATAGCATGTTTCACCCTCAGTACAGTTTGAAAAAATTTGATCTACCATGGTGAAACTTGTGCTTGTGATCCTTGTGGGCCAACCCACCAATGGGCGAGCATTGAGCAATGAAATTACTCATACATACATATTCTTCTTTTTAAATTAAATTAAATTTTTTAAATTTTTTTTTTGTAAGGTGCAAGTGTAAGAATGGAGAGATCCAATCTTGTATCCCATTGGCAGACCTTTATTGTTACCATGACTTTGTATTTTTTTTTCTTCTGTCAATAAATACATATATTATTATTATTATTATTATTAATATTGATCAAATTTTAAGTCACCACAAACAAAAATTCCACACCGGGTTTATAAAATGAACCTAGTATTTCACGAATATCAATGAGAAATATGTCAATATATCCACAGGGAGATCTATAGCAGTTCATTATGATATATTTGCGGTTTTTTAATGTGTATAAAATGAGTCTCGTTTGAGGGTGGTTTGAATTTTCTTGAGTGTTTCTCAAAGCGGTTTACTGGCTGCATTACTTTTGGTGCCCAGAGTATGCATGTTCTTTTTAAACATCAGTAGAGCAATATAGGCAATTTTTGACAGGTTTCCCGGTAGTCGAGCAATTTCTTTTGAAATGTAGTATTTGATGCATGCCTGAAGGAAGAACAATTGCATCCAAATAGAATATGACGCCTCCCAGGTAGCACTACACGTCAGCTGTAACTTGGTTTCATATTGGGCCAATATAAATATATTATCGTAAATGAAAAGATAATATTGATTCAATATGGGAGAATATTGAAAGAACAATATCATATCAATAATATTGCTGGAAAATTGGTTCAACCTATTCTGAATGTAGATCGTTACTCATAATATTGGGTAAATATTTGTTCAATAATTTCTACCTATATCGATTACACAATATTGTCTTCATACAGTTTTCAATTTCTAGAATGAATATTGCAATCCGAATTTTCCACTTATTCCGATTCTAGGGATAGAAAACTATATTGTATATCTGAGTTTGATAGCACATTGGTTGAATGTTTTTTCAACGATATTCAACAAATTGTATTAAGTCATATACCGGGTGACACAGCAGACATGTAGCAGCCTGTAGTTTTTTTATTTGAAGAGATGAAGATTTGAAATTTGCAGAATCAATGATAGCGCTTCATTTGAACCTAACGACAACTATTTTCAACTAACTGTTTGATCGGCAGTAACTCAAACTTTTTTTTTAATGTCACCCTGTATATTTATCCAGCCTATCTTATTTGTCTTGAAATTCTCTATTCAACCGTGTATCACAAAGTGGCATTCGTTTCTCAATTCGCAGATAAATTACATTTTATTAAAAAACATCAAGTTGGCTGTTATCCGAATTCGATAATCTTTCGATGCTTGGTAGGCTTTGAAATCCAAAGAGTATCAGTTGAACGATATAATTTCACTTTTTTCCATACCTGATCACTTCCTACAGATTGTCAATAATTTCTTTAATAAAAAGAAAAAACATCTGAAAATAACTCACGATATTGCGAAAACTGAGATAGGAACATGTTTTTTTCAATATGGCAACTTGTGAAGGAACTATCTGTCTTTATCTTTGGTCATATAGCTATATCATGATCTTTCCATTTGGAAACATAAAATTAAAATTGTTCCCCTGATCCACCAATTCACAAGTCTAGATATTTGTTATAATATTTTGCCTAGAGTAGGCGGTGTACACATGTTTTGTGTGTGACAAGTAAACATCATTTGATTGTACTGATTATCTCGGTCAGTTTTATGCTGATTAAAATAGCATCGTTTATTAGATACTAAATATGTATTCAAAGAATGAAAAGGTCGATATGTTGTTGATATTCGGAGAGTGCAAGAGAAATTGTAGACAGGCTGAACAATTGTATGTCGACAGATTTCCGGAAAGACGCTATCCGCCTAATAATTATTTCGCTAGAGTAGAAGAGCAGCTCAGAAGAGAACCGGAAAATCAAAACAATCTCTAATACATTGTCGACGAGGAAATGGAAGTAAACGTTTTGGCCATAGTACATGCAGATCCGACGATATCACTGTGGCAAATTGAGGACGAAATTGGCGTGAATCGAGAGACCGCTAAAAGAGTTTTGAAAAGAACTGCTCTGAACTGCTCTTTTACTCTTGCGAAATAATTATCAGGTGGCTGGCGTCTTCCCGGAAATCTTTCGACATACAATTGTTCAGCCTGTCTACAATTTCTCTTGCACTCTCCGAATATCAACAACATATCGACCTTTTCGTTCTTTGAATACATATTAAGTATCTAATTAAACGATGCAATTTCAATCAGCATAAAATTGACGGAGATAATCATTGCAATCAAATGATGTTCACCTGTCAAACACAAAACATTTTGTGTACACCGCCTACTAGGCAAAATATTATTGCAATTATCTAGACTAATAGACTTGTGAATTGGTGGATCAGGGGAACAATTTTAATTTTATATTTCCAAATGGAAAGATCATGATATGGCTACATGGCCAAAGAGAAAGACAGATAGTTTCTTCAAAAGTAGCCAAATTGAAAAAAATATGTTCCTATCTCAGTTTTCGCATTATCCTGAGTTATTTTCAGATGTTTTTTCTTTTTATTGAATCAGGTATGGAAAAAACTGAAATTATATCGTTCAACTGATACTCTTTGGATTTCCAAGCCTATCAAGCATCGAAAGATTATCGAATTCGGGTAACAGCCAACTTGATTTTTTCAATAAAATGCAATTCATCTGCGGATTGAAAAACGAATGCCACTTTGTGATAAACGGTTGAATAAAGAATTCTAAGACAAGTAAGATAGGCTGAATAAATATACAGGGTGTCATTCAGAAAAAAGAAGTTGGAGTTACTGCCGATTAAACAGGTAGTTGAAAAAAGTTGTCGTTAGATTCGAATGAAGCGCTATCATTGATTACGTAACTTCTGCAAATTTCAAATTCTTATCTATTCAAATAAAAAAACTACAGGCTGCTACATGGCTGCTGTGTCACCCGGTAGGGTCAATATTGCTTAGATGATTTGTAGTAACATCGATAAAACATTATCATCTTCATATTGTTTCCAAAATATAGAATGTTTATCGTAATCGATTAGTTATGTGATGGTCGACTAGTAACCATAAATTAGTTAGAAGTAGGAATAGTACATGTTTCGAACCTATATAGGTTCATCATCAACTGAATTTGAATTATGGAGAAGAAATATAGTGAAGGAGGAAACCAATAATAACGTTCAACATGTTAAAACATAGTTAAAAAAGTGTTAAAAAATAAAAATAATGTTACATTATATTATTTGTCATTAAGAGTAAATCCTCTGGAGAAGACTCAATTAATAGACCAGTGCTGATTCATTTTTGAGATAAAAAAAATATTAACAGCATGAGACCTACTGAAAGAGGAGCAAAATATTGTTCAAATAACATGAAAAATAAATTGGAGTCAAAAAAAGTGCAGAAGGGTGGAACGGGTGAACTTTTAGGGGTTGATATTTCAAGTTTTTTCGAGAATTGCAACGAAAGTTGACCTCCTATCATAGTTGTTGATGATGAAAAGGCCTAGAACTTTTGTTCCCAATATTTTTTCATATATCCTCAAATTTCACTAGAAAATTGGAAAAACCAATTTTTCAGTTATTAATTTTTTCTCGCTTAACAATCTATTTTTTACGAAATTTGGTGGACATATAACTCATTATGTTTCAAGTAGTCTGTGATTTTTTTGTAGCGGAATACAGATTTTTCTTTTTTATTCCGACAAATTCCGAAAAAACGACATAATTCTCAACTGAAATGTTTCACTGATAAAGTTATATTTTCAAGCTTGTCATCTGCCAGTTTTTTCGTTGAAGAATCTTTTTTATATTATGTAATAAAAGAGTAGCACTACTGTGAAATTTTTTTCCAAAAAAACGCGAAAAAATGAGATGAGATTTTCAAAAATATATTTTTGGCATCGACTGCTGTGGTCATTAGCCATTTGTTCTGGATAGGCCTTGTTTACTAACTCCATACGACACCTTAGGTAAGTTGACCTCCTATCATAGTTGTTGATGATGAAAAAGTCTAGAACTTTTGTCCCAATATTTTTTCATATATCCTCAAATTTCTCTAGAAAATTGGAAAAACTGATTTTTCAGTTATTAATTTTTTTCTCGCTTAACAGTCTATTTTTTACGAAATTTGGTGGAAATATAACTTATTACGTTTCAAGTAATCTGTGATTTTTTTGTAGCGGAATACAGATTTTTTTCCGACAAATTACGAAAAAACGACATCATGTTCAACTGAAATGTTTCACCGATAAAGTTATTTTTTCAATCTTGCCATCTGCCAGTTTTTTCGTTGAAGTATCTTTTTTACATTATGTAATAAAAGAGTAGTACTGTGGAATTTTTTTCCAAAAAAAAATGCGAAAAAATTAGATGAGATTTTCAAAAATATATTTTTGGCATCGACTGCTGTGGTCATTAGCCATTTGTTCTGGATAGGCCTTGTTTACTAACTCCATACGACACCTTAGGAGCAGCACTGTTAATTGGAACGCAACAGTGAATCGTGCAAGACTCACCCCAGTCGCCACGAGATTTTAATAATTTAATAGGTCAAAGTTAATTAAAAATCCCAGCCGCATCTGGGGCTCGAACTCCAGACCTTTCGACTCAGAGTCGGACGCTCTAACCACTGCGCCACGCCCAGACATACTCATATTTATTTATTAAAATTATTGAAATTGACAGTTGAAACCTTTCGAAAATAAGAATTTCATGTTACACCAATGCGTACAAAAAATAAACATGGGCATCAATAAAAATTTTATTTTGATAGAAGGGCGAAAAGAGGTGAAAATCGATAAAAAATTCATAAAATAAATGGAATATAGATGAAAGCTAGGTCAAGTTGTCATTGTAATATTCATGCAGTATTCTTTCTTCGAAAGTTCACATTTAAGTGATTTCTGAAAAATTGAGAAATTCTGATTGTATAATAAACTACGCATTTTCAATTTAGGATTATTGTACCTTTTCTGCCTGTAGATGAAAGTTTACGAAATGATTCGCCCTTTTTCCTCATTTTTTCAAATTAGCTACTCCCAGCCTACAAGTGTTCTGACCAAGTAGTATTGGAAGGACGCGACAGAGTAAGAGATGCAGACAAAGTGAAATAGAGAGAGAGAGAGAAAGAGTTTGTGGTTCGTAGTAAGAAATACATGCTCCACTGCAGCTGCACGCGCTAAACCCTATTGACGATATTCGTTATTTCGGCTTGTGCAAATCGGCAATTATATTTTTTCCGTTATCCTTGACATATTTTCTTAAAAATAAAGAAATAAATTCGACCGCGCTTGAGAATGTCAAGGTAAAGTATTTTTTGCAAGTTTGTAACCCTCCCACTCCCATTATTTGTCAACCTCAAATTGTCAGATTATTGAAATGTACACTTTTAGCATTGTTTATATAGAACATAGTTAGTCAACCTTATGGGATTATAATTGGATCAAAATGGATGCGACATGTAGATGGCGATAGTGAGCTCGCATCCAAGTCATGTCGTAACTTCAGTGATCTGGCCTCCAAGTCATGTTGTAACTTGATTAAAACAATGGAAAAGCATTAAAATCGGGGTTTTTTGAAGAAACCTGCATTAAAATGACGTCAACTATTCATGTTTGTAACTAATCACGCTAGATGACACTCGCGTTTGTGTCCAATACCTTTTTCCCACAAGCATTGACTATCTCCTATTTAAACAATGGTTTTAGCATTCATAGACCTGTCCAAGGCCTTCGACACTGCCAGTCATCACCTTCTTCTTCAGTCGTTGGAAGATATTGGAATGCGAGGTAACACTTTCAAATTATTCGAAAGTTATCTAACAGGAAGATGCCAGGCGGTAAGAATAGATGATGTACTGAGCAATGAAAAGATGATTGATTGTGGAGTACCTCGAGGTTCCGTGCTGGGACCAACACTATTTAATATTTACATAAACGGACTTTTCTCATTGAGTAACAACGGAGACATTATTGGATTTGCGGATGATACAGCCATCTTCTATAAAGCAGATGACTGGAACTCATTGAAAGCTATGGTTGAAACCAAGTTTTCTGTGATAAAATGTTGGTTGGATAAGAAACTATTAACAGTTAACATAGATAAAACACATTACTTACCATTTTGTTGTAATTCAGCTGGAACACCTCCATTTGATCAATTGGTAATCAGGACAGAAAACCCCTTCCACATTCTGCCCGAAAACAAAATTAAATATCTTGGGATAATAATTGATATTCATATGAAATGGGATTTGCATATAAAATATACTGTAAACAAATTGAGAACCATATTATACAAATTCAGGAAACTCAAAGAATTACTACCACTGAAGCACCTTAAAACATTGTATTACTCTTTAGTTGAAAGTCACATTCGTTATGGAATAGAAGTGTGGGGGGGAACTTTAAAAACTCATATCCACCCTATCGAAGTAATGCAAAGACGTTTTCTGAAATTGATATTTTCTAAAAACAGTAGATGTTCCTCTGATGCTTTGTACTCCGAGACTCAAATTCTGGACATAAGACAATTGTATTTTCTATGTTCTTGTATTAACTATCACGCAAATAAGCACACAGCACTGCTCCCCCTTCATCAATATAACACTCGCCAAAAAGATCATTATGTAACACCCCTGATGGTTAGGGTCGCTGCCCAAAGATCATACTCTTACTTCGCTCCCAAACTTTATAATAGTATACCTGAAACAATAAAATCATTACGAAATATCAATCGCTTCAAAAAAGAACTAAAAAAACATATACTTCGAAGTAAGAGAATTGAACTACATAGAATATTCGAGTAGATAAGGAAACAAAAAAATAAAAAAAGTTACCTACCTTTGCTGTATTATCCACTTGGTATTTTGAAATGATCTTGTTTTCATACATTTCATTCCTTATATCAAACTTTATATACTTTTTAAATTTTTTTATAATATATGTTTGTACTTTTTATATAGTTTATATGTGTATATGTGTATGTATGTATGTATGCGTGAAAGTGTCTGTATGTGTATATTTGTATATATATGTTTGTTTTTATGAGTCAATATGATGACTATAATTTTACATTTTATATTTAGATTGAATTTAGAAATTTTTATGTTTACACATTTTGTCATGTAATTGTTTATTAGGTTTTCTTCTCGAAACAAGTGTTTCACACTTATCGAGTATTCATTTATTCACAGTTAATTATTAATATTTAATTGTATTGTACCATGCAGGTGTGTGAATAAATATTATCATTATTGTTATTATTATTATTGTCTAAGAGTCTTAGACAATGGTTTCAGCATCGTTTATATAGAACATAGTCAACCTTATGGGATTATAATTGGATCAAAATGGATGCGACATGTAGATGGCGATAGTGAGCTCGCATCCAAGTCATGTCGTAACTTCAGTGATCTGGCCTCCAAGTCATGTCGTAACTTGATTAAAACAATGGAAAAGCATTAATATCGGGGTTTTTTGAAGAAACCTGCATTAAAATGACGTCAAATATTCATGTTTGTAACTAATCACGCTAGATGACACTCGCGTTTGTGTCCAATACCTTTTCCACAGGCATTGACTAACTATGTTCTATTTAAACAATGATATGGTGAAGGGACTAAACAGGGTGCCAGGTATTCCCCCATATGTTAATCTTCCACTCTTGAGTAAATCCCAAAATCTCATATTCTGCTCCTCTACTATGAAACAGCAGTCACGATTTTTCTCAATCCAATCATTTAGGTACTTACCTTCCCATATCTGGGTTTGCATAGGTACATGTTGATCCTTCTATTATCAAGTAATAGTGTCATTTACCAAATTTTATTACACACTAAGTATTTTAAACATGATTCTCCTACTATAAGATCCCTGAATTACGGGAACAATTAAAATTTACACCAAAATAAAAACGGAGCTGCATTCCAAATGCCATTTCGTACCTGAAAGCACTGAATTGGCAATAATAATAATTTAAATCTCAATGGGAGATAAAATTTCAGCGTGCAGTGAAAATTCTCGATTTTCAGGCATTTCAGAAACTTCATATATAAGGAGTAGAGATAGTGGGGAGTCAATCATTATCCTTATTATCTGTATCAGTTTTTGATGCTCGAAGTCTGCAGAGGAGATTTACGCAGTCTCTACAAACTGATATAAATCAATAGTATTAACAAAAATTTAAAATTTTCTTTGTTCGGAGTATGCTGATTATTTTGGAAAAGGTGTTGCATATAATGGTGAGCCTCACAAATATTGTCATACATGAATGTTTTATGATTCAAAATAAAATTTTGAAATTTCATTCTTCAGGTCAAGTGGGCTGAAATCGGAGACGAACGGTAGACCTGGATGGTATTTTCAACACCTTGGTGTACCGTAGTTGCGTGATCGGAACGGAAGTACCTGACACTAGATGCAGAGCTTGTCGTGGAGCACCTGAATCTGCAATGCATTTGTTGTCAGCCTATATCCAAGCTACGCGTGATATACCATCATCGACGACACTCGTACGGTATAAACAAGACACCGGTAGATATTGAGTCCGTCATAACCAACTCTCAGGCAGATACATGCCAATGAGCCCGATATAGTCATCCTCAATTACTAAAATGAGACCATTTTCGTCATGTAGTTATCTGCTGTGGGAGAAACTAATATGATGAGGTTCCTTGAAGGAGGCCGTCATCGTTTGATCACTTCGTCTGCTCAGGGCACATGAATCTCGGACCCGTCAGGGCTTCCGAGAAAAAACCTGACTAAAATATTCTTATTAAAAAAAACAATTTTAAGAAAAGAGAATCTTTTATTCAAGACTGCTTTAAAATTATAGTAGGATATTCCATCGACTTCTAGAACAGAGAGCAGATTTTGGTCCCATCATCTTAATCATTCACTTCCTCTCAAACCAAGAAAATAATTAAAAATTGTAAATCAATATAATAATACATGGAACTTAAATAGTGATACAAAAATTGAGTGAACACATGAAAAGGGAAAAAGGAAATGATTGGTTAATCTGTTTGAAATTTTTGATGCATTGTTTTCGAAGTGTACGCACATTTCAATTTCGATAACTGTCAATGGGTACTTACCAAATGAGTCTGTTATAGTGAAGCAGTCTCTTATTATATGGTTTTCGAGGAGAACTGTTTTCTGCTCTAGATTTTCTTATTATTTCATCAATAATAGTCCAGATGGATTTGGATTTATATATGAAATTTTGTTGTTGTAATATGTTTGGTGTTTCTGTTTTATGAATCTGACTACTTAAGCATATTCCAATACTTGGTCAAAGATGTTGTTAGTCTAGACAAACTGATCTAAGTGTTGACGGGTAGTAAGTTGGTGTTGAAATTCGATGTTCCATAAGAAGAGTCTTACCGTGAACCCTTCATCGAAATTTTCCAAAATCCCTCACTGCTCTTTTTTGCAGAAAGATATTGAGTTCATCAACTGGTTTGTGCAGAAAACCAAGAAGGTAATGCCATCTTATGTGAGGTTCCATCAGAGAGAATTAAGGCATTTTGCCTGTTTTGATTGATGTCCATTTTTTTGATAATGAATCGGAGTCTGACAGCATAACAGCCTGATGCTAATGTTTTACTCAGTTTTTCTTAAGTTCGCTTAAAATATCAATTTCTCATCTAGGTTTATACAATATATACAATACATATAACAATAATTTTATTGAAGAAGACAGAAATCTTTGGGAGATCGTTTGCTAACGAACAGTCGTTACCGACCGATGATGAACCCTTTACTCCCATAAACACCTACTACGTAGGCTTATTATGGCGAGTACCTGTCAGAAAACAACTACTTCCCAGGATAAGACCACGACGGGTATTGAATTAAATCTAACAGATTCTTGTGCAACGTTCCTCAAAGCATCAGAGGACTCAGTTGAAAGTGCCCTCTGTGATCAACTAGCAGAATTATGTTTCGATTTGAACAGTGTGACCACCTGCAAACTAGTTTCAAGTTTGTTTCCTCTCATCAGTGCAAGGGTAGGTCAACACAGACAGCACTGAAGCCATTTGTTCCCCGTCCAAATCATTACACACTGTGCTGCTTGGACAACTCTGGTTGACTCGATGAAGCGGTTTTTAGGCCGCACCACGTAGCGAGCAGAGGGAGAACTCTCCGAATCTCCGGGTTTAGAGATTTATACAGACAAATTTTGGGAGATCGATTAGTAACGCACAGCCCAAGTAACAGTTTGAATGTTTTTTTGGATTTATCCTAGTTTTATGAAGGTATGTTAGGTAATGCCCAATTTGATTTATGCAGGTCATATAGTATTCCTAATACGCTACCAGAGCAAACAGATTTATGAATCAGTTTCAAATCACTCCTGAAGGCTTTAAGATAAAACCATTCAGCATTTAAGTATATTTGTTTTTATGATGGTTTTACAATGGCTCATACCCATACACGATAAATCTTTTTGGTTCTTAAATAATCCACATAGAAACTTAGTTTTGTGATGGTTTTATAGCACTCCTCGAGTCCATACAATGGTTCTGCAATAAAACTAACGATGAGGTTTTATTAAGGTTTTGAGATGTACTCTCGAGAACCGCTATAAAATCAAAGCATAAAACTATTTCAACTTAAATGCTAGTAGCTCCCCCTAACCGGTAATAAAAAAAATCACATTGGGTAAAGATAACTGGAAAAAATAAATAGTAATTAAACGTTTCAAAAGACTTAGACACCAAATACTTATCACGGGAGTATAGACACTGAGTATACTGTCCACGTCGATCACGAAAAGACGAATGTCAGGCGGGATTGACAATTGACAGTTGAAATATTTTGGAAATTGGATTAAATAATATCAAACGTACTTTTTTGGGATAAAATGATTTTAAAATGGTTTATTTTGAGATGAAACGACTTTATGACGGCAATATGTGCAGCTAAATAGAATAAAGGTAGGGTAGCCATATTTTATTACAACCAGAGGGAACAACTAGAGAGAGACTAATTTCAATTCATGTTTCTTGCAATTTGGTGTGTATGATGGAAAGGAAATACACAATTATTGGTATTCATTTGTTTTTAGATATAGTACAAATCATTTCGGGAAAGATATGAGTCAAAATATTTTTTTTAATTTTATGTGGTATTTTGTTAATTTTCTTAATTTCGCGTTGTTATTGGGGCGCGTTGCAGATTTATCTTCTTACTGATGTCATTTTGTCAAAAAAATTTCATTCGCAGATGATATTCGACATTTTACATTGTTGAATACCTATATATTCTTCATATATTACTGCCAGGACGCTATCATTATATTTTTGCTTGTAAAATAGTAGCCCTATTTTTCGCAACTGAAGAATTAGATTAATTTAAGTCCGTTTTGGCTGTAGTTATTTATGGAATATTTTCTAACCCAATTTCATTCAAAAACAGATATTTTGATGCCAAATAGATTTTTTTAATGACATACAGGTTTATAACAGCCCCATGATTTGGTTTTATAATGATCCTCAGGAGGTTATTAGGAATCCTGAGAATAAGTCAAGCAGGTTTTATGCTTGCATTTCAAAATAGCCCTGAGAACCTTCATAGGAGTGGGCCCTCGTAGATTTATAGCAGCTTTGAGGAGGTTTTATGGATGTCGTTACAGCAAAACAGTTTTATCGATGCTGTGATTGTTATGGTCTTCAGAACCTTCTGATGGCTATCACAAAACTGAAATTGTTACTTGTCGTTGTCGACCGATGATGAACCCTTTTCTTCCATATGCACCTACTACGTAGGCTTATTATGGGAAGTACCTGTCAGAAAACAACTACTCTGCTGGCTAAGACCACGACGGGTATTGAGTTAAATCTAACAGACACTTGTGCAACGTTCCTCAAAGCATCAGAGGACGCAGTTACAAGAGCCCTCTGTGACCAACCTGCAGAATTATGTTTCGATTTGGACTAGTTTCGAGGTTGTTGCCTCTCATTAGTGCAAGGGTAGGTCAAGACAGACAGCACTGAAGCCATCTGTTCCCCATCCAAATCAATAAATTTGCCATTATAATAAGTATTAAATCCTATGAGGAAGG
The DNA here is from genome assembly GCA_944452925.2 of Chrysolina oricalcia. Taxonomy (NCBI): domain Eukaryota; kingdom Metazoa; phylum Arthropoda; class Insecta; order Coleoptera; family Chrysomelidae; genus Chrysolina; species Chrysolina oricalcia. Next base: position 60,440,405 of record OX101815.2, read on the forward strand.
CCAAAGGCTTTAAGCTTTCAAGACTTGAAATCATACTACTCCACTTCGAAGTAAAATAAACTTCTACTACAGTTTATTATGAAAGTTGGTACGGTAGGTAGTTGATGAATGCGGAGAGATTCGAGTAGGATCTGATACATGCAAAGTTTGATTGAAAGAATTGTATAGATTCTTCAAATTCAGTGTTACTGGAGATTGCTCATTCAAGTAATCTCTATTGAGGTCCTTGGCTATAACTTAAGTTCAAATTATTGGGTAATTGCGGAAGAATGGAATAGATATTTTTGGAAAATGTGTTCAAATTTCAGTTTGGCTATGAATACAGATAATGAAGAGATTATGCGCCCTATCATACACCAACGTAAACTGTAAAGTGTATTCTACAATAAGGTTATTAAGTTAAGTTGTTGGCCTCCAAACTAGCTACAGAAATAAAGTGGGGAATCAAGCCACAATTTGTACACCGATGGTACATCTGTGTTTCGGCAGTTAGAGCTGTCATGAAGAATTAAATTAATTGAAATAGTTGTTTTGGTTGTATATTTCCTGTGGAATATTCAATGTTGTATTGCCTCAGTTTGAACACGTTTTCATTCGCTGTTCAGAAAATATTGTTTTGGTTCACATTTTGAAATTAATTGCAAGGAAATGGAAATTTTTTACAGTTGTATACATAATAATGAAGAGGTCTGTTGAATTACAGGATATTCCAAATAAAGTGTATAATAATCAGAATTGTTGATTTCATTGAAAATATGAACAGAATGTTCATAAAGTCAGTTGTGGAATCATCTGCGACTGAAAGTTGGAATTTCAACTTTCAGCTTTCAATAAAATCAACATGCCATACCCATGACAGGTTTCATGTCAGAAAAATATTTTCAAAGTTACACCGCACAAGAAATAGTCCAACAATTCCTCATTACACTGTGAAATTGCTTCTGAAGTGTATGTTTTTCCAATTCTTTCGACCTTCCTGATGATCGTAGAAGAGTGAAATAGATTTTTGTCGACCAAAATGTATTGGAGGCCTAGCGAAAGAGATGCAATTCACGCATCATTAAAATGAGCGATTTTCTGTGAGTGATACTTCTAAATAACATTCTCCCTCATCTCATTTATAGATAAGAATATCCAATGGAAACTGGACATTTAATAAATAATCAACTATCTGTTCTGAAAATGCAAATTTTCACCTTCAGATTTTTTCTCTCAAGTTATATAGGGTATTTTTCAATATCTATCAGATGTAGTTCAATGTCCAGCGTGGCTTTAGCCGGAGAAGTAGTTGTTTTCTGTTAGATATTACAAAATTTTACCGTAGGTTTTTCCATTTCCAGAGAAGTCTTGTATTTGTTCAATTTTTCAATTGAGAATGTTTCTCTTTACAATCTGAATTGTGTTGATACTCCACATTTAATGTTCCTCATTTGTGTTTTCTAGTGTCGAGAAAGATTCTCTGAAACAAAATATTTTCGTAATTTGCTATTGAAGAGTGAGCAATTGTTTGTGTGGTTATGAATCGGATGGTATAATCATCTTTCCTTAATAGACTGGTGCCTATAATTTTTGTGAAAGAGAAAAAAGTATCAGGCAAAGACCAGGTGGATAATGTAGCTGAAGTTTCAACTTTGGGGAAAAATATTTATACAAGAAAACACTCAAAATGGTGAAATGGGGAAGCTGTTTAAGAGTTGATAACGGTTTTATCGATTCACGGCGAAACGTGATCTTCTAGAGGAGAATCTTTATCAAAAAAGTTGTAGATAATAAAAAAATCGAAAACTTTTGTATACATTACTTATTGACATATCGTCCAATCAATCATGAATATGACAGAAAATCGATTTTTCAGTATTTAATTTACAGTAACGTTGGTTACAAATAGAAGTGGTATTAAAACATAGAAAGTTTTATTTCTCATTTTTCGTGATAATTTCCTACCACGTATTAACGGCCATCAATTTACTTCTAGTTTTGTAATTATGTACATTTTTCTAAAAAATACCTTTATATTCCACGAACGATTATCTTTGTATTTTTTTTGCATTTCGAAGGTCTTTGAAAAATCATTATGATTGCTCGAATGTCTACTTTGAAATGGTCTTTGTACCTTTGTGGTTTACTGATCATTAAAGCGCTTGAAATTGAGAAAAACCGACAGGTGATTTTCTCCATATTTTCAATATTTTTCAAGAGTTGTGAAACAGAATAGCATTGATAGTATCAATGTTGTAGAGTAATTATGTATTCAAATATTTTGTTACAAATAATTTGATATAAACTACTTTTTGTTATGAAAATAATGAATAAAGTCGAAAGTCATTGAAAATATTGAGAAAATCATGATTCACATTGAGACTTCTTCCTCAATTTTAGGCGGTTTGACGATCAATAAACCACCAAGTTACTTAGACCATTTTGAAGCAGACATTTCATCAAATAAAATGATCACATAAAAATATCAAGAAAATTGTTCGTGGAATTTTCTGAATTTCAAAAGAATCATATCTAATCTTATAATGAAAAATTGGTTTTTCGCCATTTTGACGGTTAATTTGGGGTTATTTGAAAAAGTGTTTGACTCAGAAGTTCTCGATTTCTTGATTATCTACAACTTTTTCATTGAATATTTTCCGCTAAGAGGTAACGTTTCGACGCAAATCGCAAAAAACCGTTTTCAACCCCTAAGCTGCATCCCAATTTCACCATTTTTTTCCCTAAAGTTGGAACCTCAACAGCATTCTCCAACTGGTCCTTGCCTGTTACTTTTTTCTTATTTTCAGAGTTTAAAATTTGTTATGGCACCAGCCTATTCCAGTCAACACAGAATGGTCTCAGAGATGGTAGTGGGTTCTCATTAATGTTCCAGATCTGACCAGTGAATCGCAAACTGACTTCCATTCCATTCCATTCCAACAAACAGAAATGATCAAACTCTGTCTAAATCATGAAAAAAAAAACAATATACAGAAATGTAGAAAAATCTATAATTCAACTCTAATCCTCTGGACAGCATTTTTTTCGCTGCGAAATCAGTACCTATCCTGAAAATGCCAAATTCTGTAAATAACTGAATTTACCTTTCTTCTCACCGTTCCGGTCCTTGAAAGGGCTACAGTTCTTGGTAGAAATAATAACTGGGTAATGTTAATAAACATAATTGATTCAACTATTGGAATGAAAAGAACAAAACACTACACAATATCAGAAGTACCTATAGAATATTTAAAGAATGGCGTCAACCAAAAAATACAAATTCTACTTGACTCTCGACTCGACAAACCTAATTCCTTCTATACCTACAAAATCGCACTGAAACCAAATTTCATGTTATTGTGCTTTGCAATTGTCTTCACATTTTGTGCCTCAAAGCGATACTAACGAGAAGAAAATTGTGAACATTTCATAACATTTGGCATCACTAAGTGGCAACAGTGATGTCTAAATGCAACTCATTTTGTTACCATAATAATCAAGAAAGCAACATATACTAGATGGTTGTGTTTTAACTGGGATCACACTCCTCCTGTTTTTCTATTCACCTTGATACGAGTGCATCGGAGGCATTGCAAGTAGCCGTCCCTACCCCATGTATACGCTCTTTCATTTCACTGTAAGGAATTCCTTCCATTCTTAGCATGCTTTTGAATAATTAAATCGAAGGGAGTGTTACAAATTTCTTGCAAATTGGGGTCGTTTTATAATTGGAATGATTCTGTTACGTTCCTGCATCTTCCTGAACAGAAGCTCAGATCGTTTCAGGATTTGCGGGAAAGAAGCGTTTGAGAAGAGATGTTTCCATTGTTGCAAATTGTGTTTAATGAAATGATAAGTTTTTCTAGAACAATTCAAAATATCACCTGTAACTGGATAATAATAATTACTTACTTCCCAAAAAAAATTAGTATAATGAACATTTCTCAACAAATAATAGGAATAAATAAGTGGGAAGCGGTGTTACCCACAGAAGTCTGGGGAAACTTGAACGTGGGCATCAATATATTTGCTTCTATTGAGGTATTTGGAATGCTAGAGCATTTTGTTTGAAAATATATTGAAAATTTGATTCGATATTTTTCGACAGTGGCTACATCAGCTGAATTTTTTTGAGAATTTCCATCCATTTACAATCGGAGATAATTGTACTCAAAGTTGCTCCCCAATAGACTTTTAAATCATAGCACCATATGCCAAATGCAGTACTTGTTTCAGATAACATGCTGTACAGAAGAAACGCGTCTCACAAAATTGAGGGAAAACTCACACATGTCAATAAACTTGATAACAATGCTAGTAACCAAATTTGGAAAAATTCGTATATCTAATTATCGAAATACAAGTTCCCAAAGTGGGCAATGTTTTTATTGATGAAAGCATAAAAATGTCCACGTCAAGAGCAATGGCAATAACGCGCTGCAGCTCTTTTTTTTTCCTTCGGATGCTGGTCCTTGCACCAGCTGCACCTCAGCCTCTTGGGATTTTTGTGCATTCCAGTTGGTTACACAGCACCCACTCCGTAACTCTAGTCTCCTGTACCAGTCTGTACAGGTTGACTGTTGTATTCTTCGGGAGATAGCTTGGGTTTCCCGAATATTGCCTGTCTCTTGCGGTCTAGTGCCTCGCATTCTGACAGTACGTGTTTGGCTGTTTCTGTCCCTTTGCCACATTGTCTGCAGGAAAGTTCTCCGTTATACAGCCCCATTTTGTGCAGGTGTTTCCTCATTGGGCTGTGACCAGTGAGAATGCCCGTTATCGTTCTAACTTGATTCCTGCACATCTTGAGTTAGTAGTTCCTCAGTTTTGTGTTTTGACGATTCTTTGATGTATATTTTCCCGTGGTGCATGAGAGGGGCTTCGTTCCACCTCTCCCATTGTTTTCGTTTGATCCAGTCCCGAATGTATTCTCGAATGTCGGATTTAGTAAATCCGAGTGAGGGTTCTGGGTCAATATAAGAAGTTGATGAACCGTTTCTGGCTAGTTCATCAGCTTTTTCATTGCCTTCGATGCCACAGTGTCCTGGAACCCACATCAAAGTAGTTTTGTTGTGTTCTGAGAGGACACTGAGTTCTTCTCGGCATTCCCATACCAGTCTTGATGTAACCTTTGGGTTTATAAGTGCATTCAGTGACGCCTGGCTGTCTGAGCATATTTTGATTCTTGCCTACGCATTTCGCTCACATTGATTTCTCTTGCGCATTGCAAGATAGCGTACATCTCTGCCTGGAATACAGAGATGTTTGTTCCTAGTGAGACGCTTATTTGAGAGCTTCTCCCCTCACTGTATATTCCAGCACCAGTTCCTTCGCTGGTTTTGGATCCGTCCGTGTACCAGATCCTCTCTCCAGGTTTACCCCTGATGTTGTCATCTGACCATTCCCTTCGATTTTGTATGATAACCTCGAAGTTAATGTTGAAAAAGTATCTAGGAGTCATGTGGTCCGTTGGTTCCATTTCAAGAATGTTGCCTCCCACTATATCCTTTACCTTGTTGTGACCCGATCTATTGCTCTATTTTTGTTGCCTTAGAAGTCCCATTCTGGCCTCTTCCATGATTGTTATCTCAATCGGTGGGAGGTCCAACAGTGCTTCCATGACTAATGTTGGTGTTGTTTTCATAGCTCCCGTTATGCTAAGGCATGCAAGTCTTTGTACCTTGCTCAACTCAGCTGCGGCTATTTTCTGTGTTGTCTTTGTCCACCATACCAAAGATGCATATGTGATCATGGGTTTCACCACAATACATCATTTTGGGATATAGCCCCCATGTTTTCCCGTGTGCCCATCTGACTATCAGCAACGTGGTTCGATGTGAGCTTCGAGTCTAAAATCACCCCGAGATATTTGACTTCCCTCGGCAGCTGTATGAGGGTACCTTGGAGGGCCAGAGGTCCTAAGCTCTCTAATTTCCTCCTCCGGATAAACGCTACAATGGTTGATTTGGAGGGACTAATGGTTAGGCCCTACTTATCTATCCATGTACTGACCTGATTTAGGGCCATCTGCATTCTTTCCCTAACCGTGTTATTAAATTTGCCTTTGACCGTAATGATTATATCATCTGCGTACCCATGTGTTTTGTGTCCACTCCCTTCGAGTGTAAATAGCTGGTTCTCCACCAGCTGCAGCTCTTATGAAACACGAAAAATATATCCGGAAATGAATAGACCAGGAAATATAGAAAATTTAAACTCTAGAATTGGGCAGCCTCCTGACCATATTGTCGTCAGAATTATATGGAAATTATGGAAAAGACAAGACGTGCAATTGGAATAATGTTCTGAAAAAATGGTTGAAGAAAATGTGTGATCACGTTTTTGGTTTCCGTAGTATATTTTACCTTTCTCTTCAATTTGGCCTGATTCCATTAGCGTCGGAATTTATGATTTTTTTCCTGAAATTCTGCGCATTTGCATAAATCAAGAACGATCATCAAATGACATTCCATTTTCCATTTTTAACTTTCTTTGCAGCCAACATCGCTACGACTGCATTGCGTCTTTTTTCACATGACTTTTTTTAATGAACCGTTCCTTGTGAACTAAATTGGTTCGAGCAATTGCATTAACAATTCATCAGTTTTTAATCACTTTTAAGCAATATGATTGTCGGGACTATAAAAGTTACTGACACTGACACTAGCGACAGAGCAGTGTTGCCTAGCGCCTCCGACACTAAATTGGATGGTTGAAATGATGCGGAATCGTACAGTCGGTACACCAAATTTACTTTTATGATCGACGCATGTTTAATAGGCCGCAAACAGAAAACTTTTGGAGCATACCGCACCGTTCCAAATACCATAACGTCAACTTTGTGAGAATGGCAAAAAAAAAACAGTAATTTCATAAATAATTGCTCTGATCCTTCAATTAATGTTCAGTGTTTCTGTGATAAAGTATTTCTTTCCTGATTCGTTTAGCTCAAACTAGTAATAAAATAAACAGTTCTCGCATTTTGCAAATACTTTCAAAAAAAAATATGTTGGGTTTCTGGGATTTGGATTTATATTTAATGTGTTATAAAGGTGAACGATCGTTGCCCTATTTCCTTTCTTCTTGTTTTGATAGTATTTGTTCTTGTATCTCTCTTGTAACGTGTGTTATAGTCGTGATCTATCATTGAAAGTTCATTTCTTTTTTTATATCGAAGAGTAAGAATTTTTGTACAATATATTTGAATTTTAATCATAAGCTTGCTATCTATGAATAGCATATATGTAGAAAAAGTACGTTTTTTATTGAACATAATTTTAGTAAATATTTTTTGTACTACTTCTATCTAATATGCTTCACCCCACCCAACTATACCGTATTGTAGTATAGAGTACACTGAGGAGTAATCATAGTCGCATCTATGACATGTTGAGAATTTTTTTCAATTGTCTAAATTTGTATAGTATGATTATCAGCTTCTCCACGAGTGATGGGATGTGACAATTCCATTTCATGAATCTGTCTATTACTACTCCAAGATATTTTGTGTTATCTGCCTCTTCATTTGTTGTCTTTTGTGCGACAATGAGCTCACAGTAACTAGGTATGGTACTTTTATTGCAACAGAGACTGCAATATAACTGGTATTTTCAAAATTTATTCTCAATCAAACCATGCTTTTATTTTCAGTAAGTCGCTTTGTGTAGATTCTTCAATTTCTGAATATAATATTACTGTATCGTCTGCAAATTCGTACCAGTACTATCCAAATTCAGTAGACCGTTTATGTATATCGAAAATAAAATTGGGCACAATACACCGTAGTTGACTCTACCGTTGTGGTATACTCAAGAAGTTATCTATTTGGACGTAGTTGTATCCTGTCTCTTAGGTATGATTTGATTACCTTCATTCCTATTCCTCTGAAACTATATACTCCAAATTTTCAGTATATTTGCTCATGGATAAGCAGAAATAATTGTTGCATTCATTTATCCCTGCTACAGGGAGAGCTGAATTGGGGCAACAAAAATGAGTTGACTGGGAAAATGTATGGTTAGTTCTGTGGTAGATTGGAACTGGAATTATACTCAGAAATGAAATGAAGATGTGCATTTTATTTGTTTCAACAACAGTTTCCAAAGATTTGGGAAGCTTCCCGTTGAACATTTTTTAAATTGTTACATATGTAGAACATAAACTTAACGTCTTATGAATGATGGTCAACATTATCAATATGTATCCATTATACGTATTTTCAGCGTTGTATCAACGTCATACTTCAATGATCATATTTTCATTATCAAAATGACTTATCATGCTCAATGTCCAAATAGCATATGTCAAGTAACTGATTCAAAACTTATGTTTCCAATACGACGGTCTTTTCTGAGGCGATAAGTCCCAAGTTTCAGCGTTGTATCAACGTCATATTTCATTGATCTCATTTTCATCATCAAAATGACGTGTTATGCACAATGTCCTAATTGATTCAAATGTCATGTTCCCAATACTACGGTCCTTTCTGAGGCGATATGTCCTAAGTTTCAGCGTTGTATCGACGTCATACTTCGTTGATCATATTTTCATTATCAAAATGACCTACTATGCACAATGTCCAAAGACTGAAAATGGTTATCATGGTAAATTGTAGGTACAAGCTAAGCAGCCTTTTAGGCCTTTTATGCATGTTATCATGGTAACCCAAGAGGTCCAATAACTAATGGACAATTCACAAAAGCTTTTGATAGTATTCATATATTGTTACTGAGTTTGAGATGATGCTTCGTAACTTCAATAGAATACTTCATATTGATTATATTGATCAATATCTGAACACATTTTTTAAGGTATTTTACTTACGTCAGGCAAAGTATGCAAAAATACATAATTATTTGATCGTGAAATGTATCAATTTGAATAAATCATTTTCATAACTATAATATGAGGAATCAAAAATATGCACATTTCGTCCGATACCAAGAAAACTTTGAAGGGACAATTTTTGTGATCATATATAAATTATACGTATACATTTGATTTTCAAAATGATCATCTCATCACCCAGGAGATATATAAACGATAATATTTCATGTTCAATACTGATACAATATTGATTATTTTGATCAACAAATGATATTCAACTCAAGTCATGCAAAAAAGTACCCAGAGTTACATGGTTATTTGTTCATAAAATGGATCGATTCAATATGATATTTTCATTACTATATTACGAAATATGTAAAATATTCATATTTTGCCTGTTGTCAGGAAAAATTGGGATAGACAATGTTAGACAATGTTTCGAAACATATATCAATAATTTATTTATATTTGATTTTCAAAATTACCATCACTCAAGAGATTTATTTATGATATAATAGTTTATATCGATTATTTTGTTCAATAAATGAATAAATTTTTTTAGATATTCAACTTAGGTACGTCAGGCAAAGTATGCAAAAATACATAGTTATTTGGTCGTCAAATGTATCTAATCTAATATAATATTTTCATTACTATATTAGGAAATTTGTAAAATTTTCATATTTTTCCTGTTGCCAGAAAACCTTTGGAGAGACAATGTTTGGAAACATATACAGTGCGGCTTTTTTTAGACCCCCCCACCTGTTAACTCTTGAACGGTTCGACGTACAGATTTGAAAAAAAAATATTTGGAGGGTTTCACCGATACTACTTTTAGAAATAGAACCTATGGTGTTTGCTCCACAGGGGGCGCGGGGGGACACATCTACTCAAAATTTTTAATTGGCATGGGGGGTCGAGTGTCACATCGTTGAAAAAAGAATTAAATTTAGTTGAGGAATTTTTTCCCAATTTCGATTTTTATGCCTATCGAAATTTTCTAATTGATGTGCCCCCAGCGATATCTGTAGTGTATTTGCAATATTTCTTCTCTCAAAAAGAAGTATCGGTACGAACCGTTCAAATAAATCAAGGTTTGACTAGTTTTCAGATCCGCATTTATATTTGATATTTCGAATTTGAATTGCAAAAAAATATTGACGAAATTAAAAAAAAATAACATGGTTGTAAAGAGAATTGAATTCTCTTTTCAACGATGTGACACTTCCCAAGTAACAATTTAAATGTTATTTGGATTTATCCTAGTTTTATGAAAGTTTTATGAAGGTTAGGTAATGCCCAATTTGATTTATGCAGGTCATATATTATTCCTAATACGCTACCAGAGCAAACAGATTTATGAATCAGTTTCAAAACACTCTTGAGGGCTATAAGATAAAACCATTAAGCATTTAAGTATATTTGTTTTTATGATGGTTTTACAATGGCTTATACACATACACGATAAATCTTTTTGGTATTAAAATAATCCACATAGAAACTTAGTTTTGTTATGGTTTTATAGCACTCTTCAAGTCCATGCAATGGTTCTGTAATAAAACTCACGATGAGGTTTTATCAAGGTTTTGAGATGTACTCTCGAGAAACGCTATAAAATCAAAGCATAAAACTATTTCTACTTAAATGCTAGTAGCTCCCCCTAACTGGTAATAAATAAATCACATTGGGTAAAGATAACTGGAAAAAATAATTAATAATTAAACGTTTCACAAGACTAATACACCAAATACTTATCACGGGAGTATAGACACTGAGTATACTGACCACGTCGATCACGAAAAGACGAATGTCAGGCGGTTTGACAATTGACAGTCGAAATATTTTGGAAATTGGATTAAATAATACCAAACGTACTTTTTTAGGATAAAATGATTTTAAAATGGTTTATTTTGAGGAGAAACGACTTTATGACGGCAATATGTGCAGCTAAATAGAATAAAGGTAGGGTAGCCATATTTTATCACAACCAGAGGGAACAACTAAAGAGATCCTAATTTCAATTCATGTTTCTTGTAATTTGGTGTGTATGACGGAAAGGAAATACACAATTATTGGTATTCATTTGTATTTAGATATAGTACAAATCATTCCGGGAAAGATTTGAGTCAAAATATTTTTTTTAATTTTATGTGGTATTTTGTTTATTTTCTTAATTTCGCGTTGTTATTGGGGCGCGTTGCAGATTTACCACCTAACTGATGTCATTTTGTCAAAAAAATTTCATTCGCAGATGATATTAGACATTTCACGTTGTTGAATACCAATATATTCTTCATATAGCACTGCCAGAACGCCATCCATCATTATATTTTTGCTTGTAAATTAGTCGCCCTATTTTTCGCAACTGAAGAATTAGATTAATTTAAGTCCGTTTTGGCTGTAGTTATTTATGGAATATTTTCTAACCTCAATTAATGACATACAGGTTTATAACAGCCCCTTGATTTGGTTTTATAATGATCCTCAGGAGGTTATTAAGAATCCTGCGAATAAGGCAAGCAGGTTTTATGCTTGCATTTCAAAATAGCCATGAGAACCTTCATAGGAGTGGGCCCTCGTAGATTTATAGCAGCTTTAAGGAGGTTTTATGGATGTCGTTACAGCAAAACTGTTTTATCGATGCTGTGATTGTTATGGTCTTCAGAACCTTCTGAGGGCTATCACAAAACTGAAATTGTTACTTGCGTGACCACCCATGCTATTTAAATTTTTTGAATTGATGTGCCCCCCCGCGCCCCCTGTCGAACAATCACCATATTTTTTGTTTCAAAAAGTATTATCGGTGAAACCATCCAAACGGTTTTTTATTCATGTTTGTACGTCGAACCGTTGAAAAGTTAACAGGGGGTGGACTAAAAAAAGCCGCACTGTATAAGTAATATGTTTATAATCGATTTTCAAAATTACCTTCGCTCAAAAGATATATAAATGATATAATACTTTTTATTGATTAATTACATCAATAGGTGAACATATTTGTTCAGGTATTTAACTCACGTTGGAAAAAGTATGCAAAAATACATGGTTATTTGGTCAGAAAATGTATTGATATAAATGAAACGTTTTTATTACCATATCATGGAAAACGAAAAGTACACATATTTTGTCTGACACCAGGATAACTTTGGACAGACAAAGTTTGGTAACATTTATAAATAATATGATTACATTCGATTTTCAAAATTATCATTACCCAGGAGATGTATCCACGATGGAATAGTTTATATCGATTCTTTAGTCATTCAACTTACGTCAGGTGAAGCATGCAAAAATACATAGTTATTCGGTCGTTGAATGGATCGAATACAATATAATATTTTCATTACTATATTAGGAAATATGTAATATATTCATATTTTGACTGATGCCAGGAAAACTGTGGAGAGACGATTCTTGGAAACACACATAAATAATACCTATATTTTCGGTTTTCAAAATTATCGTCACTCAAGATATGTATTAATGATATGATAATTTGTATTGATTATTTCGATCAATAATTATATATTTCTTTTGGGGCACATAAATTTGGTATTACTATTGATTATATTGATGAAGATGTATATACGATTATATTTAAGAAAGTTAGATGTTTTCATATCTATCTTGATGTCTGCAAATTACTGAAGAGATAATATTTGAAAAAGTACATAAAAAATGTGTTTATATGCAATCTTCAAAGTAACCATCATTCAAATGATACATTCGTGATTATACGGTATTGATCGTTTAATTTGATCAAAAATGCAACATAATTTAAATGTGTTGAATCGAACGTTCGACGTAAAATGGTTTAATTTTGGTATATCATTCAGTCATGAGTATGACCGATTTCTGAAGAACGTATCGGTTAAGTTCATTCAACATAACGCATGAGACATCTGATGGAAACCATTATATGACTTATAATTGTAAAGTTGAATGTTCACCGGGTTAGGTCTTATTCATGCAAATTCTTACAATTTTTGACCTGGACTCTCTTCATTTCCAAAATTTGTTTTTTTTGTGAAGAAAATTTTCAATAAAATTGAAATAAACTGAAGCCATTCTGACATTATGACGTTTTGGATGAATTCATCGTAGATTCTAAAAATACAATAAAAATGGGTATTCCATTCAAAGAAACAAAGAAACCGGAAGTCATTTACAACCGAAAATTGTCCATCTGAAACAATCTCCTCGGAAAACCCCGTATTGACATTTTCAGAAAAATTTTCCCAGTAATTTCTCAATTACATATCGGCTCAGCTTATCGTGATACACCCTGTACATGAAGATACATCCAGCACTGAACTCAGTAACATTGTTAAACTCTCACCAACACTTACCAAAATATATATTTTTTTTATGTTATATCTACAAGCTGAACCAATTTATCCCAACAAATATCAATTATAAATCATCCTATAATTTTCTACCGCACGATAGTTTTCAATTATAGCTGGAACATAAAACCATTCATTAATGTTTTTTTTACTGTTCCTTGCATTTCCCATTTCCTTCTCTGGGAATCTATTAAGATTTCTAAGCCATTATTTATATTTCATAGCTACCGTTTCTACCGCAGATCAAGATTGCGTCGTAAATCAATGAAAACTACCTCCGAAATTGTTGAAAGTTTACTTGTAGGTCAATGAGAAATTCTCTTTAAAGTCTCGTAGGCTAAGATAATAGAGATTAATAGCAGTTTTACTGCGTTGAGTTCTCTTCATTTAATTGTATAAAGTGAGTTAGCAGAATATATTTCATTTCTTCACTTGATTATACAGCTATTATTATTATAGTTCCTAAATTGTAAAAAAAAATTGTTATTCCTATCAATCGGTCGCACCCCTACGACCCTCAGAAGTCTTCGACAGACTTCTGTGAGCTACGGAAGACGCAGCCCTTACCTTTTAACGTATGATGCTATGCACGAGACCGATGATCATGCGGGGATTTGAACCCTCTACCCTACGCTTGAGAGGCGAGCAGTCTACCCGCATGACCACCGAAACAATTGAAATCATATAAGTGCTATTTAGATTAAATTATTTAATTCAACTGAACATTTGTTTGAAAGTGGTTGACAAAGTTTCACTTTGAGTAAGGTTATTCTGGACTTTCATTGTCTAAAAAAGAACAAAGAAAAATTCAATTATCTGCAATTTTTAATCACGTTTCAACTGTTAAAATCTACAGTCGTTATCAAGTGTATAATGCGACAATCTTAAGGATAATTCTTCCATTTGGCGGTATTCAGGTAAGCTTGTTAATTACAGTGCCAGGTCCCTCCGGTACAGCATTGTTAATTCTTATCGCAATTTCAATTGATCCGTGCCACTAATTAAGGGTTTCCACACATTACGGATTTGTATGCTAGCTTGACTAAAGACCTTGTTGATCACTCTCTTTAAACTTCTTTCTATACCAGCCCTCTTCTTCATGGATGACTTCGGCTTCAGTCCATTTTATGTTGTGTTGGGTCGTCCAGACATGATCCGCTATCCTAGTTGAGTGTTTCTCTTGTGTTGAGCGAGTCTAACGCTAAGTGGTCTCTCAGTTTCTCCAAGATAAGCTTCGCCGCATTCACAAGTGATGCGGTAGATGCAGTTTTTGGAGTCAATGTCAGCGTTACGTGGTCTGGTCTTTGTGAGATGGCTGCGAATAGTGTTACCTGACTTGAAACATGTCCGTATTTTGTATTTCGACCCAATTCGCTTTATTCTTTCCGATATACCTCTAACATACGGAACGCACAGGGTGGCTTGTGTCGGCTCATCTGGTTTCTTGTTCTTATCCCCCCTGCGGGCTAGAACCTCTTCTATTTGTTTTTTGGGGTACCCATTTCGTCGCAGATCTTTCTTGATATTGTCCAATTCGATGGTAATACTTTTATCTGTGTTACATAGGTTGTAGGCACGGTCCTCCATCGATCGAACAACCCCTCTCTTTGTAGCACCATGATGGTTCGATTCGAAGTTTAGTTATTGTCCGGTATGAGTCGGCTTTCAGTATACTGATGTTTGGCACTTATTATTGTTTTTTTGAACTTTCACGTCTAGGTGAACCGTCTTGGGGCTCCTTTTCCATCGTGAAGTTTATGGACAAAAAGACGTCAAGGTCCTCGTCTTCGTGGTTCCATATGACAAACGTGTCGTCAACATATCTCAACCACATCTGAGGTTTCTTATGGGCTATCTCTGTAGCAAAAGTTTCAAACCATTCCATATAGATGTTTGCTTCCAAGGGCGATAATGGGGATCCCATCGGTAGTCCGTCTTCCTGGGAGAAAAAGCGGTCTTTTTCTTGAAAGTAACAATTTCGCAGGCAACATTCTAGCAGGTCCATAATGCCATGTACTGGTATGTTCCCACTGCAACGATAGAGAGAAAGGTATACCAGACGCTAAAAAAGTACGAACAATTTTTCTCAGATAGATAAAGATCAGTGCTGACACCACACCACAGCAAGCCACCGCACCTTTATGGCCTCCACAAGGCAGAAGTTCCTTTGAGACCGATAACCAGCTCCAGAGACTCAGCTACCTACAATGTAGCCAAGTTCCTACTGCCGATTATCCAACCACTGCAAGGCAATACCTCGACGTTCGTGAAGAACTCCAGGCACTTTGAGATCCTGGAAGGAGTCAGAGTAGTACCAGGAGACCAATTCGTCAGTTTTGACGTGGAAAGTCTCTACACCAACTTCCCGGTAGAAGAGGCCTTGCAAATTATTCGAAAAAATCTGCAAGAAGACACAGAGCTGAAGAACAGGACGAACCTACCAGTACGTGGCATTATTGACCTGATAGAATGTTGCCTGCGAAATTGTTACTTTCAAGAAAAAGACCGCTTTTTTTACCAGGAAGACGGACTACCGATGGGATCCCCATTATCGCCCTTGGTAGCAAACATCTATATGAAATGGTTTGAAACTTTTGCTACAGAGATAGCCCATAAGAAACCTCAGATGTGGTTGAGATATGTTGACGACACGTTTGTCATATGGAACCACGGAGACGAGGACCTTGACATCTTTTTGGAACATCTGAATAACATCAGAAAGTCCATAAACTTCACGATGGAAAAGCAGACCCAAGACGGTTTACCTTTTCTAGACGTGAAAGTTCAAAAGAACAATGATAAGTGCCAAACATCAGTATAAAGAAAGCCGACTCATACCGGACAATACCTGAACTTCGAATCGAACCATCATGGTGCTACAAAGAGAGGGGTTGTTCGATCGCTGGTGGACTGTGCCTACAACCTATGTAACACAGATAAAAGTCTTACCATCGAATTGGACAATATCAAGAAAGATCTGCGATGAAATGGGTACCTCAAAAAACATATAGAAAAGGTTCTAGCCCGCAGGGGGATAAGAACAAGAAACCAGATGAGCCGACACAAGCCACCCTGTGCGTTCCGTATGTTAGAGGTCTATCGAAAATAATAAAGCGAATTGGGTCGAAATACAAAATACGGACATGTTTCAACTCAGGTAACACTATTCGCAGCCATCTCACAAAGACCAGACCACGTTATGCTGACATTGACTCCAAAAACTGCATCTACCGCATCCCTTGTGAATGCGGCGAAGCTTATCTTAGAGAAACTGAGAGACCACTTAGCGTTAGACTCGCTGAACACAAGAGAAACACTCAACGAGGAGAAACATCAAAGTCAGGGATAGAGGATCATGTCTGGACGACCCAACACAACAATAAATGGACTGAAGCCGAAGTCATCCATAAAGAAGAGGGCTGGTATAGAAGGAAGTTTAAAGAGAGTGCATATATTATGAACAACAAAGTCTTTAGTCAAGCTAGCATAGAAATCCGTTATGTGTGGAAACCCTTAATTAGTGGCATGGATCAATAGAAATTGCGATAAGAATCAACAATGCTGTACCGGAGGGACCTGGCACTGTAATTAACAAGCTTACCTGAATACCGCCAAATTACCCATAGGCAATGACACAAAATTATCCACAGCATATATAAGAAGTATCCTTAAGATTGTCGCATTATACACTTGATAACGACAGTAGATTTTAACAGTTGAAACGTCGTGATTAAAAATTGCAGAGAATTAAATTTTTCTTTGTTCCTTTTCAGACAATGAAAGTCCAGAATAACCTTAGTCAACTGAACATATTCCAACATATTGGTCGTAGTAAATTTCATATATTTTTAAGCGACTGCTTTCCGAATTCTTCAATTCATCATTCAAAAGACATTTTTAAAGGATGACACAGTTGAGTTAGCTAACGAGATTATTCGAAAAGCTTCGAAAGGAAACCACTTTAAAAGTCACGTAGAAAAAAATTATTTGATCAGACCTCGTGCAATTTGGCAAATCCTCATCGGGAATCAGACTGATTTTCCTACACTACAATTAGAAGCCAATAAAAATCTTACATTTGGAGTTTATCTGTTGCGGCTTTCTCCGTCAGATATACTTCAGGATTGTATGGACCAGGATGAAAAACAATGCATTGATATAGATACGAAACTCAATGAAAATGATTTTGTTAGAGTCACAGTATGTTCCATTAAGAGAAACAATACTAAATATCTGTTGTGAGTGAGATTTGATATGGATTCAAATGAAATAACAATATATTACTGCACATTTCGGTCGGGTGCCATAGTGGTGGGAATGTGCTGCCTTGTGGCAAGAACCATTTGGTACATCAGCTACAGTCGACGAATTGTGGAAATATAAAACCAATACTTTGGAATGCGTTCAAAATTCCGCTGGAGAGGTTGCGGAAGAAGAAAATGAGCTTACTTAAATATAGACTAAAGTATTATTTCATGCATATCAAGCATACATATCTATTGTTACTTTTTGTAGGAAACTTGTATTTTGAAAATATAGGTTCAAATTGAGGTTTCTCACATATCAACGTCAAAAGTTGGAAACATATGGTTCTTTAAGTTTCCTATTAAAAGAATGAAGTGAATAACTTCGGAAACTTCGGAAACTTTTTTTAATACCCCGCTATGTTGAAATCTGTTCATGACACAATAGTATTGCTTCTCTAAATTGTCAACATTACGAAGCAAAAATATTTCGAAATCAAACTAGAAAAAATATTAATTCTGAAAATGAACTTAAAGTAGTCCCAGTTTGTAATAAATTATGTTGAAGTATCTATAACTACTTTAAAAATCACCCTGTTTTTCCGAAACTAATCATACGATTTGATTTTGGTCCATTTAAAGTTCTACCAGTAGATCATGATCTACAACATACGAGAGTTTCAATGAAGTCCGCAATCAACCAAAATCCCATTTATTCCGTGCAGGGTCCTTCAATATTTGTTGTCTATCTGCTTACGAATATAAATATTTTTGAATTATTTTATGGTGATCAAATAATCTGAATCAATTACAAAGATGGGAAATTATTGAAAGGAAACATCTACAGGAACACGTTAGCCGCCAAGTGGTACGCCATCGGTACACAATTTCAATTCTTTGTACCTTTTTTCTGATAAACTAGTCAGTTTCTGTCAAGCTCCAGTATTATCAGTGTGTACATTACTCACTATTAATGTAGTTTGTCAGTGAGATAGGTCGGTAACATATAATTTTTCAACTAGAATGTTAAAAAAACAACAAATAATGGTGTATTCTTTGTCTTACTGACATTGATGACAATACCTCTAGCATGTCTTTTATTGAAGAACGTTTGTTACTTACAAGTATAGCTTCCAAGGCTCCATTTTGTATTTTTTGAATAGTATTCAATTAGTCATTCTTGAGAAAACATAAACTGATTCCACAGTAATCAAAACGAGGTGCTACTGTTGATTTGTATATGGTCAACTTGGAATAAATGATACTCTACCGTTGAGCCTCTTCAAAAAAAAAATATTTTTTTTGCAATCTCACTTTTGATTTGATTACATTGTGAATTCATATCATATATCATGTTAAGTTTCTGGGTATTTTTCTTGACAAGTTTCTGAACTGGAATGTCCACTGTCAACACTTAACTTCTAAGCTTAATTCCATGACGTTTCTTTTCATGAATTTGCGCTCAGTGTTAAATAGAAATCAGTTGCTGAATATTTATTACTCACAGGTAGAGTCCAGACTTAGGTATGGTGTCTGTTTCTGGGGTAGTTCAAGCAAGGCGCAAGATGTATTCATTGCCCAAGAACGAATATTGCGATGTATTGCAAAGGTCTCGGCTAGAGAGTCTTGTAAGCCACTCTTTAAAGGTTTTCATGTGTTAACGTTAGTATCTAGTGACTGTAGATGTCATGAATAACTTCCTGTTATATATATATATATATATATATATATATATATATATATATAAACAGGTCAGTTTTTGAAGTGAACGAGAACGTACATCACTTTAATACCAGGATTAGAAATCAATTTCATGTACTTTTTGCTAGACTAAGGTAACTTCCAGTTCACCTGAGCACATTGGGAGAAGAATTTTCAATAAACTACCAGATCATATAAGGAATGCAGAGCATTTTGCTCTTTTCAAAAACATGCTAAACAGTTATTTGTTGCAAACATGTTTTTATTCACTGACAGAATTTTTAGACTATATATATATAAGTCTTGTTCTTTTGAATCGTCTTCTACATTCTTCTATTTTCTGACCATTTCCCATACAATTTGTAATATTGTCCTAATGGAAATAAAAGTATTATTATTATTATTATTACTCTTGAGTATTTCATTGTTTCTACAGTCTCTATTTCATCGTCATTTGAAAATCATCATCATTTAACCTTTTAATGTTGCTTCTATTCGCTATTTACATACTTTTGATCTTTTCAAGATTCAGAATCAGTCATCATCACACAACCATGTGGAAATATGATTTGAGTCCTTTTTCAAAGAGGATTCTATTTTTTCTGCTCCACCTGAGAAGTATATCAGCGAATAATTTCAATTGGCAATTTTTTACTTCATTATTAATATCGTTGATTAACAAAATAAATAATATCGGCCCCAAAATGGAACCACGTGGAACTCATTTCTGAGTTTCTGATTCATGAGAAAAATTTTATATTTCAACTTTTGTATTCTATGGCGTTAATAACTAAGGACCCAATTTAAAACATTACCTGTTATTCTGTACTTCTGCCCGGAGAAGCTATTGTATGGTGAAAGATTTATTGTCGCGGTTTTGTGAACCATAAATTTGTGAAAGTCAACATCAAAGCTTAATCATAAACCAGAAGTTCGAACAAAGTCCGAAAGGTGTGCTCATCTCAAAGGAGAGCTCCATATCAAATGAAAAATTTCGCCCAAGTCGAAATACCCTCTCTCCACAGTTCCCACACAGTGGGAAAACGTGAGGCAAGTATCTGTCAGAAAACAACTACTTCCCCCTGCGAATATTGAATTACATCTGTCATTTACTCGTGTAATGTTCCTCATAGGAGGACACTATTGCAAGTGCTGATTGCTCCCAAGCAATGCTTATCATCCCCCATCCGGTTGGAAATGACCACCTGCATACATGCATGTTTCAAGGTTCTTACCTCTCATCAGTGCTAGGTTAGGTCAGACAACATTAGAGTCATCCTGTCCCCCCCAACGAACGACAACACCAAAGCCCAAGAGCAAGCAGCACTCCTCGACTGCACAACTCCGGGAAGAGTAATGCTACAGAAGTTCGACCTAACCTAGCACTGATGAGAGGTAAGAACCTTGAAACATGCATGTATGCAGGTGGTAATTTCCAACCGGATGGGGGATGATACACATTGCTTGGGAGCAATCAGCACTTGCAATAGTGTCCTCCTATGAGGAACATTGCACGAGTAAATGTCAGATGTAATTAAATATTCGTAGGGGAAAGTAGTTGTTTTCTGACAGATACTTGCCTCACATTTTCCCACTGTGTGGGAGCTGTGGAGAGAAGGTATTTCGACTTGGTCGAAATTTTTCATTTACTCATAAACGTTATACACTACATTTGTTTTCTCGACTATCCTCGAATCAATTTTTTTCTTCCGAATGATTACGCCTTAATTATTCTATAACTTCAGATATTCCATCGTTACAAGACGAAAAAAAACAATGAAATAACTCGTCATTTTGAAAAAAAAAATTATTATATCCAACCAACTAGTCCTTTTTAATACGTATTCTATACAAATAATGGATGCTGTATTTCCCTGATGATAGATATACAAACAATTGAAACGTCGTGAAGAAACCATCTACCCATCATTAAGGCGAAGGACGGGTGTCTGAAACTAGAGTAATGAAGCCAACACATTGTCTGCAACATTCAAATAAATGACAGTTCTGTTGAACGTATGAAAAAAGTATCATTAATCTAGAGTTATTTCGTGATTGTATTCAATTTATTAAAACAATACTCTCGTTACATACCATAAAATGAGTAATATATGAATATATCAAATCCATTATGACAATATTTTGTACACGCATATCATCCATCATTGCTACTTTGGAACTCTCATTACTAAAAATATAGCTGATCGCTGAGAAGATATGCTATTTTTACACCATGACTGCAGAATAAGAATAAAGTTATTATATCCGCTTAATAATAAAAAGCAATGAAATAATGATACTGACAAGAAAATATCAATCGGATTTTACTTTCGAATTGCATATTTAATAATGATAATGATGTTAATAATAATTACTGCAAGGTATTTGATTAACATCACATGCATTGACCCGATCAAATAGTGAGATGCATTGGACAACTGATGCTGTTCTGGAGGACTCGCTTCACCGTAAGATCTGGACAAGTTAGAGTCCAAACACAGCAGGTAATCTTCAGCAGGAAAGTGGAACGCTCTTCCTCATATCACTATTGCCATTGTTCGTTGCACTCAGGAAAACCCGTGGAAACAACTGCGGCACCTCCAGCAACCAGAGGCATGAAGTCACCCATCTCTTCTACATGGATGTACTCAAATTATATGCTTCGGAGGAAAGGGACCTTAGGGTGGTGGAAGAGTAAACACATGCTATCAAAATGGAATTTGTGATCGACAAATGTGTCACAGTTCATTTCGAAAGAGGACGATGCGAGGAATACGGAGAGGATGTCCAGCTCATAGATGGAAGCATCCTACATCATCTGGATGCTGGAGAGACGTAAACGTACCGAGGGGTGGAGCAACGCTGCTCCCAAGACCTAAGTGATAACTGTTTAAAACTTTCTCCGCAGCAACTTTCAGCATGATCTCTGACAGATCTGGTCATCAGAACTGTTGGAAAGAACAGAGTTGCTGCAACTAATATGCTTACCGTTCCAATCCCACTTTACTCCTTTGGAGTGATGAAATGGACTCAGAAAGAGCTGCGAAAGCTCGTCTCTAGAAGTAGCGAAATTATGTATCTCAATATAAGCTTGCATCCTAAATCGTCTGTTATAATTCTTCAGACAACGGAGAGGCCGTGGAGCTGATGAAGTCATCAGGAGCTCAGTTCTTCTTTTCTATATGGTTCGCGACCATAAAGCAGCAGGGAAATATTGCAATCTCAATATTCCGCTTATGCCGATTCTAGGGATGAATAACTATATTATTTATCTAATTTTGATAGCACATTGGTTTGATATTATATTTCACCAAAATTCAATAAACCATAATAACTTATATTGGGTCAATATTGGTTGAAAATATTGATGAAACAATATTCTCTACATATTCCTTCCAACATCTAGAATAGATATTGCAATCCCAATACTTCTCTCATATCGTTTGTAGGGATAACAAACAATATTAAACATCCAAGTTTGATAGTTCATTGGTTCAATATCATTTCACGAATATTCAATAAATTATATTAACCCATGAAGACAACCGCACGCTATTATGGAAATGATAATACTGATACAATATCACAAAGAGTACCTATTACCATTTATGAATTTTGAAAATTGTCCGACTATTGAATAAACCATTTTTAAAAATATATAATGATCAAACCTGGATAAGAAACCGCCTGGTGGGTCTTCATTTAGAACGTCCTTTGAAACATCAGAAAAAATATATTGAAAACTTCTCACAACTTGTTTTCAAGATAAGTTCACTCAGTGGTTATGGCGGCCAAAAGACAGACTAAGGTGTCACCTTAATTAACTGAAGGAGAACTGCAATTGTAGAAGTTCAGAGTTATTCGCCATTTGATAATTTTCCAAGTCAAATTCACTTAGATTATTTCACCAATATATATAAATGATACTCTACCAATATCGCTGATTGTTTTGTGATAATAATTGCTCTGGTTGAGAGGCTGAAGTTGAGCTACACTACGAGCTCAGTCTTAGCTTTTGTTTTGACATGGATTATCTATTGAACCATTTGCTGCAGACATTAGTTATTGTTTGCAGAGACCTACACTATACTGATGAGGGACAACACCCCGAAATCGATCTGATGGATTTTCGACCCAATATCTCCTATTGTATGGGATTATGACAATGAGCACCGTCCTGGTAGGACAGGACACCTCGTTTCTTTCTTGCTGCAATTGATAGTTGCATGGAAATGTCAATTGAATTATTTGGACCACCTATAGATCGATTTCGGGGTGTTGCCGCCTATCAGTATAGGGTAGGTCTCTACAGACAATGAGTAACGTCTGCAACAAATGGTTCAACTTTGACGGAAAAGTCGGAACTATTCATGAGTGAAGTCGAACAACGCTGACCACAGTCACCACTTGGATGGGTGACTGATAATGTACTCCAGACGGAATCAAATAGTTCGAATTCCTGTCGTGCATGGCATCACACGTTAAAATGTAAGGGTATCGTCTTCTCAAGCTCCCACAAATCTTCAGTTCACCAATATCTGAGCAATATTGATACAACAGTATCGTTAAAATAATATTGATCAATATGGATACATATAGATGAAATTATATAGTTTTTTAGATATTTCAACCATATCGCCTCAATGTTTTAACAAGAATATGAGACAGTTGGTCAATATTGCAACAAAATTGATTTTTCCAAATTCAGTTAAATTGGTTCTACTTATACAATTTTACCAGCCAATATTGTATGTTACCTGGGCCAGTCAACTGAAAATCACACAAATTCACATCATCCCAAGTAGCACACCTATATTGGTACAATGTTTTGAAAATATTGGCAAAATATTAAAACGTTATATTATCGAGAAGTAAAATGTGAACATTTCGTGATATTGGTTAAATATTGTTTAAACACTTCAAAAATAGTATTGGTGAAATATTCTTGAAGCAATAATGGCCTCAAAATATTCATCGATATTGGTACAATGTCATTTGGATATATTGGTGGAAGTGAATATGCCTTGGTGAATTATAAAATTTCTCTTAGTTGATCAACAGACACCAGTCTGCCTTTCGGTCGCCATGACCACTGAGTAAGCTGCCTTGAAAACAAATTATTTGAAGTATTTAGTATATTTTCGTAGGTGTAAGAAGACTTTCTATATGTAGAGCCACCTAGAGGAATTTTATGCAGGTTCAATCATAATATAATTTTAATATGGTTCATTGAATATTCGGTCAACATTTCAAATTCATCACAATATAGATGTTGGAAATAATATGAAGACAATATTTTTTTATCGATTTTGGTCAATATTATTGAAACAATATTGACCAAATATAAGTTAATGAGATTTGTTGAATATTGGCGAAATAATATTCAACCAATGTGCAATCACACTTGGATATACAATATAGTTTTATTTCTAGAAACAGTATGAGAGGAATATTGTGATTGCAATATTTACTCTAGCCCTACATACCGGGCGCCCAGAATCTTGACACGAGCCAGGGCGCCTAGTCGCACAGACCCATTGTAAAAAAAATACTTCTGAGTATTTTAGACTCGAAATAATGATTTGATATCAAATAAACAGGCTTTATTCACATGAAAAAGTAAAATTCAATTCATAATGGGAAAACAAACTTAAGTAAAATACATAACATCAAAATGAAAATAGGAACGTTCAGTACATACCGAAAAATAAAAAATAAATAGAAATAAAATAAAATATTAACTTTTTAGGTGATAGATGACCAGTAATACTATTGAGTCAAGACTTCTATAAGTTTTCCGCACTGTCTGAACATGTTCAGAGGTGAGTGAGACAGACAAATTTTTTACATTTTTTACAATAATATTTTGTTTTCGAATCCTTCATGCAGAAAAAACATCTTTTTCGTGTTCCTAGTTGAATTTCCTGAGTTACAACCAGAGTTCCAGCAACCTCCTGCCTCCTCTTCCTTGCCGATGGTGGAATATTCGTTTCCAATGAACGTCGTTCCAAGTGGTCTTTGGTCAACATCAGTCGGGGCGCTGGGTCTAACATACTTATCGCTCAAAATTTTTTATAATTGATGAGGTGTAGTTCCACCACTTGCTATACGGGTTCTGGATGAGAAATAATAAAGCTACTGATGTCCCCCACTCTCACAAAATTTCCGCGCGAATTTGCCTAACGGTTTTCTGCACGTCAAGTCTCACAGACCCGGCGCCCGGTCTGTAGGGCTAGATGTTGAAACCAATTTAATATAATAATATTATAATAATGTAACATATATTGCCCAACAGAAACCATTTACAAGGCAATTTTGAAAAAATAGCAAATGAAATATAATTACAAGTATAGTAACAGTGTTACAACATACAAAAGATGGCATGGATACAATATAAAAATAATAAGATTCATCCATTATTGATTCCCAAATTGCTTATAGATGTGCTCGAGATTTATTTCTCAATTCACCGATACTACAGTTAAAAATATCACATATATTTGATAATTTATTAGCATTAGAACACATCAAATTAATTGGTGCTTTAAACATAATATTTGTTTGAGCTCTTTTGCACTTAAAAGTGGCATTTGATCTAGACTCGAATCTCGGCACATGAAAATCAATTTGTGATAATTGTACCATTCAACAGCTTATGAAGAAATATAATAGATGATTGATTTCTGCGTTTTTCCAAAGAAACGAAATCGAATCTGAGTAGTATATTCATATAATCAGATCCTCTTGGAGGATAAACTCCATCAACCTTGAAACCTACAAATTTTAAAAACTTTTTTTGGACTTTCTCGATAGTTGTTGATGATTGACTATAAATGGGATTCCATATTAATGATCCATATTCTAGTTTAGACCTTACTAGACTGAAGAAGAGAGATGAGAGTGCAGTAATATCAATAAAGTTCCTGGCAACTCCTGAAAATGAAACCATATATACGATATGCTGATTTGGAAATTTCGTTAATGTGAGAGTTAAATGTAAGCTGATTGTCGAAGTGAACTCATAAGTCTCTAATATTATCAACATGTTCTAGAATTGTATTATTGATTTTGTATGGGTAAAAAACAGTATTAGAATTTCTAGTGAAAGTCAATACTTTACATTTAGAAATATTTGAGAAAAGTTGATTTTTCAAACACCAATCATGTAAAGAGTTGATTTGTTCCTGTAGTATAAATAATACAATGATCCAAATTGGAAACAGAAACATATAATTTTAAATCATCTGCAAACATTAATTTATTGCAATCTAGTGTCCCGCAAAAATCATTGATAAATATCAAGAATAACAATGGCCCCAAGTTTGAACCTTGGGGGACTCCACTGGTTGCAATATAGTTTTGTGAACAAAATCCATTGTAAGAGAGTGTTCTATCATTCAAGTATAAGATTTCAAAAGGTATAGAAAAATATTATTGAATCCCAAACAAGTAATTTTCTTCAGGAGTATTTGTCAAAGGCCTTGGAGAAATCAGTATACACCATAACAATCTGTCCTCTTCGGTCTAATGATTCACACAAGTATTGACTAAAAATGGATAAATTGCTGATTGTAGATCTTGAATTCATGAAACCATGATGAGATTCAGAAATGAGATGATATGAAGACAATATTATTTTATCGATATTGGTAAATATCATTGAACCAATTGACTCAATATGAGATATCATAATTTGATGAATATAGTTGAAAAAACATTCAACCAATGTGCTATCAAACTTGGAAATAAAATATAGTTTTTCATCCCTAGAATCGATATGACTCATTCGAATGGTGGACAGACGGCGTCCTCAGTTGGAAGTCAAGTAAATGTGTGTGAATGGTAAAATTTGTTGAAAATTAGCAGTATTGTGCATCGTTTATAAGTGATATGTGAATTTGTCTACTTCTCTAGCTTCCTACGCCGGTATCCAGGCCGGATGACAACGGATTTATCAAAGCTAGGGGCCATACTGCTATTTAAAATTACCTGAATTTATTTCAAATTACCTGATCTGGAGAAATTGTTTCCGTATGGAGACAGAAATCCAAAAATTAATATAGACGAAGAAGAATCGATATGACTGGAATAATGACATTGCAAAATTTATTCTAGATGTTGAAAACAATATGTAGACAATATTGTATCATCGATATTGTTAAAAATCATTCAATCAATAATGACCCAATATTACATGACAATCTCCATTCAGACCAGGTTCAACCAATATTCCACCAATATTGTTAATTTAACATTGTTTTTTAAATATTCACCAATATTGGACCAATACTATTTCTTTCATTTGTAATATGTACCAATTCACAAAAAAGGAAATAGAAATGACGTAAATGACTACAGACCAATTTCACTTCTTCCTTCACCCTCTAAGGTCTTTGAAAGAGTGATATATAATAGGTTCATATCATTCCTCGAACTGAATAATATATTAACATCCCAACAATTTGGTTTCAGGCAAGGCATGTCCACAGAGCTATATTCAATGCAGTCAAATATATCACTGAGAATGTTGAAAAAAATAATAGCCCATCAGGATTATATTTTGATCTTTCAAAGGCCTTCGACATGGTAAACCATGCAAAGCTGTTGTACAAGCTTGAATGCTGTGGATTTAGGGGCGTAAGTCAACAACTTATCCATTCTCATTTAACGAACCGCACACAGGAAGTATGTGTTACAAAAGATCAACAACTATATTACTCAAATAAAGCTACCATCGAACAAGGCGTGCCACAGGGGTCAATACTCGGACCAATTCTTTTTCTGATTCATGTGAATGATCTACCCAAGACTCTGAAGAATCTCTATACGTTAAACTACAAAATAAATCAATCCCAATATCAGATAACTTCAAATTCCTAGGCGTAACGCTGGATGCAACACTCAGCTGGGAAACTCATATAAACTCATTAAATAGCAGACTGAACTCAATCTGTAGAATAATTCGCTACCTGAGGGTTCAAGTATCAACCAATAGCTTAAGAATATATTACTTTTCTCACGTACAATCAATCATATCATATGGTATAATGTTCTGGGGCTCAACAACAATAGCACAGAAAATTTTCATAACCCAGAAAAAAAAATTAGATGTATATTAAAACTGGATCGAAACACCTCTTGTAAACCATATTTCACTGAACTTGACATTATGACTGTGCCTTCATTGTACTTCCTAGGTCTTGTGTGTTTTGTGAGCAAATATTCTCACTTGTTTCCGAGGAACAGTGATCAATATTCTGTGAACATGAATGTGAGGACTAGATATTGCAATGAATTGACGATACCAAACCACAAATCTACTTACTATGAGAAAGGCCCATACTACCAGGCAATCAAAACCTATAACTCCCTACCCCAAGAATTGAAAAGCATCAGAGATACAAAGAAATTTAGAATCTCCGTTATTAAATATCTGAAACAAAAATGCTACTATTGCTTCAACTGTTGGTGGCATTAAAACATTGCTTTTAACATTTAATTTTTATCTTATTGTATTATATATTCAAATTAATTACATTTTATATCTTACAGCTGTGAATGTATGTATCCTGTCAATATTGTTCTTTTAATTTAGGTTTAAAATGTAACTCTTCTATTAATTGTACTGTAATTCTGACGTCTGTTGTGTCCCTAGTTGATTGTACGCAATACAATTATTATTATATTATATTATAATATATATATATACATATATATATATATATATATATATATATATATATATATATATATATATATATATATATATATTGGCTCAATATGAAACAAAGATTCAGCCGATATGATGTGCTACCTGGGATTCCATAAATTTAACGGTAATTTCCAATCATCCATCTATTGTCTTAGTTCCTGCGTTAGCCAAAAAAACATTTAAACGTTCATTGCCATCAAAATACCGAATATTCTAACATCAGTCTTCTAGACGTCTCTGATGGAAACATGCTACGACGCGCGACGGTTCCGTCAATCAGATACATAAAAACTTCCCGTCCTTGAATTAGTTCCTACGAAATTGGTCACGATTAATAACCGACGATCAACTCCATATGTCGCTTTTCCATTGTGAAATGTCAAAAACTCTTTCCGCATTTTCCTCCGTACGAATTTCCCGGCCCGAGAAGCTATTATATAGCGGAAAAAATAATAGCTCCATAATTTATACCTATACAAAAGCGGGCTATGGAGATACATGGGCATACACGCTAGCGGAAGAGATTTCTTTTTGAGTTTTCCAGCAGCGATAGATTTGTGTTTTTATTTTACACGATGTATTTGTATTCAGGTATACGGGGTACATTCGCCGTGAGAGGCAATTGTTTTGTATCAGTAGAGTTTAGGCACCACAGCCGAAATATATCTCAGTTTTGTTTGGTTATAGACCCAGGATCCCACGCCTATTTTCAAAAATGAATAATAACAGGCTGAATCTTCCTGAGTAGCTTCATTATGCCGAGACACCCAACTTTCTCGATAGTAGTAGCTGATAAACCGCGCAGGCGTCACTCATGTCGATTTGGTTAGTGCAAAGAAGTCATTAATAACAGTTAGATTTTCAGTTGAAACTTGAGATAGTTCGATAAAGTACTCGAAAGTACTTTTGATTTACAAAATGGATGTTAGGACTGAAGAATCCCCTACACCTAACATGTACCAATGACGTGGTCATAAGAAATCATTAGTAACCACCAGATTTTTTTTACTGTTGCTTGGTTAATATTCGAATTGAATGGTCATATTGTCCTACAAATTGAATGGTAGGTGTTCCCAGTCCCTACGCTCCGAAATTGTCAATTCCATTGTAAAAAAAAATTATTAGCGAAAGGCTGAATCTTCATGAGTAGCTTCGTTTTAATGAGTTCCCAACTTTCTCCTCTACGAAAATTCTCGAAAGTGGTAGCTGATAAACTGCGCAGGCGTCAATCATGTGAGTGCAAAAACGTCATTAAAAACAGTTAGTTTTTCAGTTGAACCTCGAGATAATTCGGGTTTTTCTACCGTTGCTTGCTTTATATTTGTATAATTAAGTGGTCACATTGTCCTAGGTAGGTTTTCCCAGTCCTACGTGCAAAAGCCGTAGTATACAGGGTGCTCCATTATGTTCTTGTACAAACTTCAAATGGTGAATCTATGTCTAATTACAGAATGAAAAGTACTCATGAACATGTGAACGCAAATATTTCGTCTAGGAGATACAGGGTATTGAAGTTGAAATGTTAAATTCAATTATTTTGAATAACTTTTTGAATAAAATTTGGTGAACGGGGTTTATTTGAAGTGGAAATCGAAATTTGCTATCAAATAAAAAATCTTCTTTCGAACTGAACTTTTTGAGGTCTGTGGAGACACCATACATCCTATTTTATCGTAGAGCAGATTTTCACAATTCATTCGACCTCTTTGAAAGTTTTCAATTATTAATTTCAGCACTTCAGACGATGTGGTGTTGCAGGTTTTTCCAGGTTTCCCTGCATCTGTAAAAGCGAATACGCCATCATTTAAGCTGCCACGGAGGGCAGATTGATTATTTCAAAGTTTTTACTTTGTTATTGTTGTTTTCAATATGTTTATAAAATTTATGAACGCTAAACAAAATTTCCCACTTTTTTTCATAAACTTTTCACGTAAATTATGATATTTTTGAATTGAACAAGCAATTATAAATTGAAAGTAATATTACTTCACGAATAAAAGTATTTTAAATTAGCTCAAACATAATTTCAAAATAGTTCGTTATTTTGAATAATTTTTGTAGAACTAGCGATACATACTCGTTTTTTTTTTGTAGGACACTGTATTATTTAGGTGAAAACTACACTAACTTTTCGTGCGTTATCATTGTCGTACAGTTACTAATAATTTTTTTTACTATGGAATTGACAATTTCGGAGCTTAGGACTGGGAACACCTACCATTCAATTTTTAGGACAATATGACCATTCAATTATACAAATATTAACCGAGCAACGGTAAAAATATCCGCTGGTTACTGATGATTTCTCATGACCACGTCATTGGTACATGTTGGGAGTGGGGGACTCTTCAGTCCTACCATCCATTTTGTAGGACTAAAGTTTTTTCGAGCACTTTATCAAATTATCTCAAGGTTCAACTGAAAAACTAACTGTTATTAATGACTTTTTTGCACTCACTAAATCGACATGATTGACGACTGCTTATTTTATTAGCTACCACTATCGAAAATTTTCGTAGAGGAAATATAGTTGGACGTCTTGGCAAAATGAAGCTACTCAGGAAGATTCAGCCTGTTATCAATCATTTTTAAAAATAATAATTAGTAATTCATTACGACAATTCAAAATCTGGTAAAAATTTGGTTTACTGGAAATCTGTTGAAAAAAAAAACAATTGAAAATCGCGATTTAGTGCCATCAGGCGATTTTGATGGTATTATTTTTGTTTTGCTGAAATGCTCTGTCACCAAGTTGGTCCCTTCGGATTACTGGAAATCTGATATGGATATGGATCGAAGTGGACATCATTCTATACAATCAGGTGGTTCCTAGTATGACATTTTGACCTTCCGGAAATGTGCTGTTGCCAGGTTAGGGGAGCGGGAAATCATTCAAAATAGTTTTATACAAATTTCGAGAAAATGATCATGAATCTTCAGCTAATTCTGATAGTACCTGCTATCATTGTTTAGCGGAAATACGTTATTGCTGAATGGATCTCTTCGGATTACTGGAAATACACTGAGAAAATTGTTTTAAATTTGCAATGTATTTTCAATGCTTAGAGTGGAACATTATCTCAGATTCATGGGAATCTTACTTCTATCGTTCAATTTTTAAACTATAAGATGTATCTATACGCACTTGAAATGATATTTCATTTAGCGCGTAAAATTTCGTCCCACATACTAAAAATAATTGTGTGAATTTCCCTCGACTATGAGAAAATCTACCTACAACTGAAATGTACATCCGTCTTGGCGTAAATTTTCGCGTTGGTTGTAAAATTACGCATCCACAGGGTTAAGTCAGCTCCTACACGTTCCTGTTCATTCTTTTTTGTGTCTGAGATATTGAGGCATTGCAAGTAATAAGTAATGAGTGTATTTTGTGCATTGCATCATCAGTAGAAGGTAAGTGAACTTTATTAAAATCATAACATGATATTTACGAGATTGCATTCAGGTTTCTCCTTCATAATATCTAAATATCTAATGAAATTGAGAAATATAACCTCAAAATCTCGACGAGTTTTGTGGGAAACACCGATATCATATGTTGAATTGAGTACCTACATATGAAAAATTACTTAATCGCATCAAAACTTTTGATTTCGATGTTTTGAAACGTGTAACTTTCGATTGATGAGTCCCAAATTATGGAGAAACCAATAAATTCCTCGGTCGTTTTTTCTTAATTGACTTACTTTTTTTGGAGAATTTTGGCTGTTGCTGAGTTTATTTGTGATACTTGCCCCAAAAATTTAAATTCTTAAAAAAAACAACTTACACCAAAAACTCCACAAGTACTTGTTCCATCATTGTAAAATGGCATTTTCCCGAATAGAAAGCATCTAGCTGTCGAATAATAGTCCATATTGTATGGGAATTTAAATTGAATTTTATTGGTCTCTGCCCTAACTGTTTCAAGAATTAACAAGACGATGGAAAGCCTGTGGCTTGTTGTATAATACATTTTTTTTGTTTTTAGGACATTCGCACTGAATAGAAAGACCAGCCCATGAATCTTTATAATATATTAATAATGTTAGTTTATGATATGCAATGTATTTTTCGAAATCATTTTGAGTTTTTGCTATATTGGAATTAAATGTTCAGTTTATGTTTGAAATTTATTTTTATTTTCAATTATTAAAGAAAATTGTACATAATTAACCGAAATATCGTAAGATAATGAAGACAAGGAAAGAATCTGTTTATACTTATAAAACATAGAATTTTTGTTTGACGACTGAACGCCACAGATTCTATAATTTTTTTCTAGTACCTACATGAAGTGTGCTAGACGATTTTTAATCAGATAATACGGGGTCAATCCGTCTGCCATTCAGCCAGAGTGGTTAATAATGGTATAGAAGTGGATGGAAAAATATTGAGGATTTTGGAAACATTCAACGTTAAAAAATTTGAGAAATTCATCTCCACTTCACCAAAACACTTCATTGCTATAAATAATCATCTGGAGACTATTATCAGTCTTGATGATGCTAGTTTCATTAGCGAAACGTAAATCGAGTATAATAATAATGAAGTGCTTTGGTGACCTGGAGACCAATTTCTCAAATTGATGGATACATCTATGGTGTGTTGAATAAAAGACAAAATGTACCTACCTATACAATAAAAAAATATACAGTGAGGTCTTAAAGTAACTGACAAATTCATGTTCTACGTTGTTATCTATTTTCAAGAAAACTTCTGAAGCACGTCAATTCATGTTTTCAAAAAGATACTCTGTGACCTATAAACAAAATCGCCGCTCCTTCACCCCCCCGCAAAGTGGCAGCCTCCATCCTCCATTTTTTTTTAAATGAAATAGGCGGTCAAGTGTTACCTCATTTCGAAGGGTATTCAATTGTCTATACAGCTGTGTGTATGACAAACAACAGTTGGTAAATGAACCAAAAAAGGGTGCATTGAATATACAGCGAATTTAATAGTATTCGTGGTAATTTTTAACATTTTGAAAATCAATTTTGTTATGACGCAAAAGTTCAAAATCCAATAAAATAGACATGGCTGTATAGACAATTGAATACCCTTTTAAATGAGGTATCACTTGACCCCCTATTTCATTATAAAAAATTGGTGGGTCTGCTGTCACTTTGAAGAGGGGCATTTTTTTATGTCAAACAGTGTCTTTTCGAAAACATAAATCGATGTATTTCGGGGTTCTTCTTGAATATGGTTAATAAGGTAGAAAATGAATTTATCCGTTACTTCACTATATAAATTCATGATAATGTAATCCCACATTATGAAATTCCAAAGCAAATTCACATCGGAGTGTATTTTTCAAGTTAGAAAATCAAACCGTAATATTACAATGTAGAATTCTACTGCAAATTACTTCCGTTAGAGAATCAAACAGTAACATTACAATGTAAAACTCTAATGCAATTTTTTGTTGTGAAGTAATATAACAATGTAAAGTTCCAACGTAAAATTATGTCACAATGTAAAGTTTCATCGAAGAAGTGCACAGAGTTGATCAGAGTAAATATCCAAGGTGATATAACACGTGGTATGCAAAATTCTACTCGAAGGTAAAATCCCGTTAAAACGGGCGATAATTAAATTGCCGCTAGTGGGAGCGGAAAAAATTCTCCCAGTGTATGATATGAACATGGATTGAAGTGTATTACTTTTTTCAATCACGTGGTTCTTGCTATGACATTTTGACTTTGCAGAATTGCGCTGTT
Source organism: Chrysolina oricalcia (assembly GCA_944452925.2). Taxonomy (NCBI): domain Eukaryota; kingdom Metazoa; phylum Arthropoda; class Insecta; order Coleoptera; family Chrysomelidae; genus Chrysolina; species Chrysolina oricalcia. Next base: position 60,474,933 of record OX101815.2, read on the forward strand.
GGCAAGTTATGTAGTTTGGAAATCGTCCAGAGAAGCTTCATATAAATTTTCAATGAGGAGTACTAACATAAAATTTTAGCCGATTCTAATGATGCCATTTCTTTTCTTGAGGAAATGCTCTGTTGCCAAGGTGGTCACTTCCGATTACAGGATACCTGGAAATGTGGATTGATATGGATGAATGGTCAATATCCTATTCAATTGAATGATTTGGCATTTTGACTTCGCGACAATGCGATGAGTAACCTAGGTAATAAAAGTTGCTGGTAATTCGATCACTGAGGGCGGATTGTACAAAGCAAGTTCAACAACAATTTAATCAAACTCTCTTCTATTGCTAGAGATTAGCCAATAAAGTTTCTAGTTCCTTAGCAACTGAACTCAGTTCAGTGGAACTGTTGGTGAGCTTGTACTATACAACACGCCCTAATTAGTATAAAAAGTTAAATCATAGCAGATGCTCGCTACGCTCGCATTTTATAAATAGAGCAAGATCCCAGGGACGTCAGACGTTACTTATTTTCAAACGAACGAAATGTATACGATTGAGTAGTGTTAGTATGTACTATGTTCGCATGCCTACCTGCCAGATTGACCAGATGACCATTCTTCAGATATTAGGAAATCAAGGTACGTAAAAACACTTCTCACTTAGTTGAACTGCCAGTATATAGATATATTTCTGTAACCCATGGTGGGTTAGTGGACAGAGTAATTAGCTACCACTCCGGAGCTCCGAGTTCAAATCTCGTCTTCAACATTTTTTTTTTTTTTTGAAAACCCATCAGACGCATCACACTAGGGTCAACCATCTCGGTTGGAAACGGCTTCGACTCTGGGAGGATTTTTGTTCAAAAAGAAATTTAAAAGAAAACAGAATTTTGGTAAATAAAAGATTTTGATAAGATTTCCTTATAAGTAAAATCCCAGGGCCTTCAGACATAACTTATTTTTGAAAAGATGAAGACTTAGGTTCTGAGTGAAGTCTCATGTACTTTTAATACCTGCGTGCTTGTGGAGTTCGCTCTGTGACACCTGGGCAGGTACCAGGTGAGAAAGGTAACTAAAAATAAGAGTTACTTAACATTAATTCGTATGGCTGATTTTTATATGTATTTTGTAGAATATCACTCTGAAGTAATTTCAAAAGTTTCAGACGCTTTCCATAGACCAGAACTTTTGTCAGACGCTTTAAAGCTCCACAAATTACTTCAGAGAGATATTTTACAAAATATACATAAAAATCTTCCACAGAAATTTAAGTTAAGTAACTCTTATTTTTAGTAATTTTTCTCACCTGGTGCCTGCCCAGGTGTCACAGAACGAACTCCACAAGCACGCAGGTATTAATATCGAATATCTTCTTGTGGGATTTCTTTCTTTGTTATTTTTTTCTTTTACTTTTGTGCATTTGTTGAAGGTTTCAGTTTCTAATTCAGAAGCATTGAAGGGCAAATCTGCAGATCCAGGTTCTCTCAGATCACCTTATACACAATTAGAACTAATTTTTTCCTTAGCTTGATTTTGTGTAGTGTCAATTGCTATTTCACTCCCCTTTAGTTGATTATTAATTAAGAGGCACAGATCTGACCTTTCCTGGAATACTGTTCCCATATATGGAGTGCAGCCTCTATACAGGGTGACCCAGGGGTAAACCGTCAAATGTTCAGGATCATTTGTTTAGGTAAAAAGGAAACTTTTTTCCTTTTAACACTGTGTCCTAACTTGCTTCGTTTTTGAAATACAGAGTGTTCAACGTTTTTACAAAAAATTTGTTTTTTATCAATTACTTAAACACCTTCTAGCTGATTTCAATGAAACCTGTCATGCTTGTATGCGGCAATAAGTGGTTTCTTTTAATGTACTAATAGCATCCCAGTGGCGTTTCAAGGGGTGATCTAATTAATATTATGATGAATCATTGTATTCTACTGTTTATTTTTGCATGTTCAGTATTTTTCTGGATTAAGCCATTAAAAATACATTTATTTTGTTTATTTCAGTATCTTCCTTCATTTTTGAGAAACAATTCAAAAATCGATTCCTTTTTAACAAGAACAAAAACTTCCTGAGAAATTATTATTAGCACAAATTTTAATGGATTCGTTGTATTTTATCAGTAAATAGAATAACAAAAATTCACAAAAATTACCACCAATTTTTCCAATGCAAAGTTAGCACCTACGAACGATGGATTCTGCAGCTGCACGGCAACTTGCTGGTATGATCTCTAGAGCGGTTCGAACAATCCTTTCAAGGAAAATACCTTCGTCGTTGGGCTCAGCATACACTTCATTGTACCCTATGCAAAAATCCATAGGGGTTAAGTCAGGAGATCGTGCAGGCTGAGCAACTTTGACACCCTGTTTCTCGAAAACGAAGCAAATTAGGACACATGCTTAAAGGAAACAAAAGTCTTATTTTTGCCTAAAACCCGTTCCTGAACGTTTGGCGATTTAACTCTGGGTCACCCTGTATAATACACACACTGAACCTTTTAGATTATGGTGAGCTTACTAGCTAGCTTTCGTATGAACCCAGCAACACCCTGTATATTGGAGCAATACCCCGTCAACAAGTCAACAAACACAAGTGAAATTGTGCGTGTACAAAATTTACGTAGCAAATAGCGTTAATAATTGAAATATATTTCTTGTCGCTGACATGACATGGAACTTAACAACCGTAAGACTTGAAGCTAATCGACCAGAAAATAAACAATCAAGCTATTGTTTTGACTGTTTGTGTATAGGTACCAGAAAATTCCGTTTAGTCCAAGAAACTAGGAAGCGGCCCAATGTTAAATGTGCAAAAATTAATATCCGAAAAATAAAAATATGAGCGTATAGTAAATTAAAATTCAGGATGAGTTTCTACTTCATGCGACTCGATCATGATTAAGTTGTGAAGTTGTGAAAAGCGGTTTTTTGTTGATAATTAAGAAACTACAGATCCGATCAAAAAAAGTTGAATCAGGAAATTGTAGGTATTAAAGAGATCTATCAATTGAATGACATAATTTTTTGATATTATTGATACTTATCGAGTTATATCGGAAAAACCGTAAATAATCTGGTTTTATATAACTCGTATATTGTAAAGTATTGAATATTGTTACTTACAGTTTTGTGTAGCCTATGGCAAGCCAAAAAAATTTTTTTCAAAAAAATTAATGAATATTGGTTATTTTTCAATATATATGAAGTTTTCTCAATAAAGATGCTCTCTCAATATAGCTACTCTTGCTCGGGGAATGAGGCTACAGTAACGATTCAGGGCTTATATTATTATTATCGAATGATTATATTGATTTCATTTATTTTAAGTGTCAAAAAATTACATAAAAAATTTGCACAATATTTTTACATGTTTTTTCTGAATAAATTTCCTAATTTTGTTTTTATAGAAATAACTTTTATGAAAATAGATTTCTAGCATGACTTCACGCATTAACAAAAAATTGAATTCCTACGATCACTAGGAGCCGAGATAATTTTTTTATTTCAAAAAAATCTTTAAGGTGCAATAATCATCGTACAGCAGTCACCTTCATGGATATTGAGGTTGAATACCTATATTTTCGATAAAAAAATACTAGGATATGTCTAGTTCATTTACAGTATTATTATTTGATGATAAAAGTGAGGCGTACAGGCGCGGATCGATGCAATTTTCACGGGTAGCTATTAGCTGCAATTTGCTAACAAGTACTGTAATTATGTATGAAATAAGTTTTTCCAATTCGAATGACTTTTTATTGACAAACTACTTTTTGTGTACATAAAAATTGCTATCGTCAACATGTAGGTAACTATGAAAAGTAATATATTACTTGAACATCAAAATAAATATACGAGGGACATAACAGTTTCCTCCCCTTGTTAAAAATGTAAAATGCTAATTTCCATACCTTGAAGGTGTTTTTTTATTCTTGTGGATCTTCGCAAAGTTGAAGGTACGGATGCTGACGAAGAACTACCAGCAAAGGAGGGTGGTTTAACGACAACGTCTTGTATAGAAGAATTTTCAGAAACGTGACTCGATTGAACATTCTCCAAAGTACTATTTATTATTGGTGATGCATATGATTCTGGTGTTGTGTCATAATACTGTAATTGATATGAACTATCATTTCTGACAGATTCACCTACTGTGCGCATTTGATCGAAATAATAATAATAATAATAGATTTTATTGACAGGAAATTACAAAGTTACATTCATAACCCCGTCAAATGGCAGGATTCAATTTCTGACCATACCACAAGTGTTACAGTCAGACCTTGCTCTTCCATCCAACCAAAAAAAGTGTGCACGCATAAATATATGCATTTATGAGTACACACTATTAAATAATTATATTCACAACTATACTAAAACATGCAACGACTTATAACAATTGAGCACATACACCAAATTCAAACTTTTTGTTTAATCTAAGTAAATATTAAATAAAAAATAAGCGTTAATAACAACTATTAGTGTAGAAGGAATTGTGGAGAACAATTTTGTTTCAGCTTTTGAAGCCCAGAATATTTGGAATTTTGTTCGTGAGAAGCAAATTTTTCAGTTTTACTTTAAACAACGAGGGGGATAAATCTTTCAGCGAATGCGGTAACCTATTGTATAGCCAAGTTATATAATACGAAAATGATCCACGATAATGACAGGTTAGGTGGCGAGGAGGCGTAAGCATATTTCTGAATCTTAAGTTTAAATTATGGATATCTGTACGGAATTTAATCTTGTTGTAAAGATAATTTGGTTTGTTTTGAGTTATTATTTTGTGAAATAATACAGAAGCATGAAGAATGCGCCGTGACTCCATGTTCAACCATCCCAGTGTAGTCAGGTGATGCGATATATGATCCCGCCTTCTTGTACAGGTAATAAGTCTCAGACATGAGTTTTGTAAGACTTGTAGTCTGCGCCTGTCAGCTTGTTGTAGGTAAGGTCCATAAACAACATCAGCAAAATTAGCATGGGAAAGCACGAGGGCTTCGCATAAGACTAGTTTTGTTTTATGATTCAAAATATCTTTGTTACGATAAATCAGTTTGAGATTGGTGTATCCACGTTTGAGAATGAGCAAGGTATGGAGTGAAAATCTGAGGGAAGAATCTAATATGAGTCCAAGATTTTTTGTGTGATCCTTCAGAGGTAATTGTAAGTTGTCTATATTAATATTTAGGTCAGCTAGGCAGCGTTTTCTTGTTGCTGGTCTACCAAAGAGCATAACGATTGATTTAGAGGGGTTGATAGAAAGACAGTATTTTCTTGAAAGATTACTCAGAGATTCGAGGTCTTCGTTGACTTGTTGGCAAGCCATAGCGGCAGAATTTGCGTCAAACTGCAAGTAAATTTGTGTATCATCGGCGTAACCATGCATGTTTGTATATTTGAGGCAATTAGGATATTGGGAAATATAAATTACAAATAACAGGGGACCAAGAATAGAGCCCTGCGGTACACCAGAGAGAGTTTCAAGATAACCTGACTTAATCTTGTTCATTGCCACACAATGCGACCGGCCAAGCAGATAATTTTCCAAGAGCCCGACAGCCTGAGTGGAAAACTCCAAGTATTTTAGAAGAACCAGAAGAAGTTGGTGACTGATGGTGTCAAAAGCCTTTGAATAGTCTATCAGTGCCAGGATACATAATTTGTTATTATCTACTGAGGTGTGGATGTCGTCGATTACTTTCAATAAGGCAGTCGTGCAGCTATGTTGCGACCTGAAACCTGACTGACAAGAAGGTATCATTTCGAAATTGTCAATATGAACCCGCATCTGTGAGTTGATAATTTTTTCAAAGACTTTTGAGATTCCACAAAGAATGCTTATGGGGCGAAGATCGTTAAAATTTTGCGGATTTGCTATCTTTGCTAGGGGTACTATTTGAGATTGCTTCCAAATCGTGGGAAACACAGAATGCTGAATACATGAATTGAAGATGTGGGTGATGTAAGGAATGATAATAGGACAACAGTGCAATAACATTTTAATGCTAATATTATCAGCGCCAACCGCGTTTGATTTGATTGCCAATAGGGTTTTGTACACATCATCATCTGTTGTTGATTGAAAAGAAAATCTCACATTGTCACGTTGAGTATTCTCGGAGAAAAATGTCATCACATCAATGTCGGGAGTCAAGAGGTTTGCAGCACTGTTGTGGAAGTGTGAATTGAGATCGTTAGTATTATTGAGATGTCCTGGAAGTGTTTTATTCGGCTTTTTATATATGTCTAGTTTGGCCATTTCCTGCCATATATTTTTATTATTCCTGAGACGAAATTCTAGATAGGCTTTTTTTTCTAATTTGATTGTGCGATTTGTCAAATTCCTAATTTGTTTGTAGTAGTCCCAGTGGTGTATGGATTTACTTTTTTTAAATCTTACTAATGCCCTGTCACGCTGTTTCATCATTAACTTTAAATTTTCGGTTAACCAGGGAGCATTGATTTTTGTTATACGCACCGTCCTCAAAGGGGCATGAACATCGAAGTTATTTAAAATCATTTAGAATCATGACGTTTCCATATACGTCCGTCATCTAATGTTACCAAATATATCAACTTTCCCAATTTTTTGATAATGCGACTAAATTTCCATTTTTCCGGTCTGTGATAATCTCTCACAGACATCGCCACTATTAGCTGTAATTTGCTAACAAGTACTGTAATTATGTATGAAATAAGTTTTTCCAATTCGAATGACTTTTTATTAACAAACTACTTTTTGTGTACATAAAAATTGCTATCGTCAACATGTAGGTAACTACGAAAAGTAATATATTATTTGAACATCAGAATAAATATACGAGGGACAGTAGCGCAGTGGGGATACAAATACTGTTGACTTTCGTCCTGACAGTGTTATTGAAAAAAAAAAAAGAAAAGTTATTGGTTCAATTTCAAGTACCTACTAGTGTACATTGCAAAAGAAAACGTACGTGAACAACAAGCCGAGATACTCAATAATTTTCAAGCACAAGCGACTTTGAACGCACGAAATAAGTTTTCAGTGCTATCCCCACTCCGCCACTCGCTACAGCTATCGCGATCCGCGCCTGCACGCCTCACTTTATTCATCATTTAATAATACTGCAAATGAACTAGACATATCTTAGTATTTTTTTATTGAAAATATAGATATTCAACCTTAATATCCATGAAGGTGACTGCTTTACGATTTTTGCGTATTCCAGATTCTTTTGAAATAAAAAATTATCTCGGCTCCTAGTGATCCTGGGAAATCAAATTTTTTTGAATGCTTGAAATCATGCTAGGAATCTATTTTCATAAAACTCATTCATATAAAAACAAAATTGAGCAATGTGTATAAAAAAAAAATTGTGCAATTTAAGTAATTTTTTGACCCTTAAAATTAAAAAAATCAATATACTTATTCGATAATTTGAAAGAACAACTCTCACAGAAAAAAAAAACATGAACTGTTACTGTAGCATCATTCCCTGAGCAAGAGTAGCCATATTGAGAGAGCTTTTTTGAGAAAACTTCAATTATTTTGAAAAATAATCAATATTCCAAAGAAAGACTTTTTTGGCTTGTCATAGTCTACACATAGCGGTAAGTAACAATTTGAATAACTTACAGTTAACGAGTTATAGAAAACCCGATTTTTCACGGTTTTTCCCAGATAACTCGAAAAGTATCAATAATATCGGAAAATCATAATTAATTCAATTGATGAATCTTTTTGATACCTACAATTTCTTGATGATTTGGCTTTTTTCTATCGGAGCTGTAGTGTTTTAGTTATCAACAAAAAACCGCTTTTCGCCTTTCGCAATTTTTTAGGTTATGTTCGGTAATCACGATCGAGTCGCATGAAATAGAAACTCATGCAGAATTTAATTTCCTATACGCTCATATTTTTTGTTTTCGGATATAAATTTTTGCACTCACTTTTCCCTATTGCTTGGACTAGTTGTCGAATGCAGTATCACAGTATAATCGAAAATTGATTGTCATGGGTCGAAAATAAATCATGAAAAATTAGCACAAAGACTCAATAATAATTCATGGGCAAGTAGTAGACTGGGAGATGGTGACAGATTCCAATTGACAATTTTCTCATATATGCTTCTGAAAGATAGATACGATAATTCTGACAAGAATAATGAAAAATTTGAGCGGCCGCCACGTGGCTTTCATATAAAAAATTCTATTTTCATTAAAACATATACCAGTAAATATACCGGTAAACCTTGTACGATATTGAAACTGGTTATAGACCAGGTCATGACTGTTCAGAATATCGGAATTTCACCTCAGTAAAAATATCACCGTTTTCGAGAGGGTAAAATGACAGATTTGAGTTTAATCAGTTTTTTTTTTAAAAGTTTGACATTATTATCTGAAAGAAACATAACCAATTGGAAGTGGTCATTCATTTCAAAAGAATGCTCATTTTGTCCAGGCTCTACCATGGTATAAAACAAACTATAATTATTTTTGGAGGAAGTGATTTCCATTGAAATAGGCGTGGTTTCATTCTATGCTACCATCAACTTTTATACTTACGCCCAAACGTTATTCTGTTTCGATTTTATGAAGATAAAATGTGGCAATGATTATTAATAATGAGGAATATACTGATTGGTAGCATTAAATAGGAGGTCTATAAAATTAACTTTTCATGTAATTGGGCCTAATGACATTATCGAAATGAAATGTCGATTATCCGACATGACACCGATTAATGCAAGTTCTTGTGATAAATGTCGCAATTGTCCATTCTTGTTCAGATTCCAACGGAGTTTCAGATACCGACAGATATACAGGGTGTAACCAAATAAGTGCAACATTTTTTAGGAGGTGAATCCTCTTCGAAAATTAAAAACTATTTCAACTCCTGTTGTGTCCGTAGAAGCAATAGTTTCCTAATGAAAACGTAAAATACAGCATTGCACATGAACGGATCTTCTGTAAATAGAATTGAAAAAATCTAATAGGTGGCTGTCACATTTTGTTTGAACAACTTGTGACTCCTGTCGTAGTTTTTTTAAATTATTCCGCTTGTTTCATTCAGTGGTATTTATTTCTTTGTCATGCCGTACACACGTTATACTCCACGAGAATATGCGCATATGCACTACATTTATGGTGAATGTGGAGGTAGTGCTACTGCTGAAGCAGCGCTTTATGCAGAACGATATCCGATTGCACAATGCCGCTCAGAGATTCGCTGATTTGTGGGCTATAACCTATAGTCCGGTGGCAGGGAGGGTTTTCGTGGCCGATGAAGTGCGACGGGATCACCCAAGTTATTGTTATGTATTTGGACCAGCTACATCTGAATTTCGAGGGTGATAAGCCGTGAAAGCACCCGGAAAATTGTTAAAGACGATTTTCCGAGGAAAATAAAAAAATCCATTTTTTCCAAAAAAAGAATGATGCTATAATGTTCTCCATAAAATTCTCTACAAAAAAGGTATCAATAAGTTTTTCTCCAAAATGCACTGTTTTCCAGTAAAACGTGCCCAAAATTCGACAAAATGCGATTTTCTCAATATTCAGTGCTCTCTCATTCAGTCACATAATGATATTTTCAAGATCACCTTGTCCCAAATTATTCATATGTCACGACTATGAATAACAAAAAAGATATTCCTGAAAAAATCATTCGTGTGGATTTCCTGGCACTGAATTTCCCGATACCTTGCATAAAAGAGGCATTTTTTTATTCGCGAAGCTCACGTCGTGGACGAATTTTTTAGAGTGTCAATCAAAAATAGTCCAGCACATATTTTGTCATGATCACAAAGCATCTCAGTAGCGGAAAAACGGAAAATTGTGCTTACAATTACGACAATTTTCCGAGGAAAATCGAAAAATCAATTTTTTTCCTAAAACAAATGATGCTATAAAATTTTCCATAAAATTCTCTACTAAAAAAGAACCGACAAATTTTTCTCTAAAATGCACCATTTTTGAATAAAACGTGCTCGAAATTCGAAAAAATGCTATTTTCTCAATTTTCAGTGCTCTCTCATTCAGTCACATAATGATATTTTCAAAGATCACCTTGTCCCAAATTATTCATATATGTCTCGACTATGAATAACAAAGAAGATATTCCTGAAAAAATCATTTGTGTGGATTTCCTGGCACTGAATTTCCCGATACGTTTACCTCGCATAATAGAGGCATTTTTTTATTCGCGAAGCTCACGTCGTGGACGAATTTCTTAGAGTGTCAATTAAAAAGAGTTCGGCACATATTTTGTCATGATTACAAAGCATCTCAGTAGCGGAAAAATGGAAAATTTAGCTTAAAAGTGCAACAATTTTCCGAAAAATTCACTTTTTCGTTGAAAAAATAAATTAATCTAACTTAATAATAATAATAATAATAATAATAATAATAATGTTAGGGAATTGGTGTGCAAGCGGAAGTATACACGTGATTGCTAAAACTTTAATGAAGACAAAGAAACACAAAACATAAAACAGTATGCGAACAAATACACAAGTAATTCTAAACGATAGTTTTCACGAAGTGCGTTGACCTGTCTACTCCGAGAAATGCAACAATACTGACTGCAACTGGTTCGCTAGGCAGGCGGTGAGCGGGCGGCGAAAGAGGGGTGGTTGCCATGGATATCATGGTCACGGACCTCGGACCGTTTGGCTCGCGCACATAGAAGAGCTGTACGAACGCTGAAGGTCAAGTTCACGCGATAAATTCCAATAATAATAATAATAATAATAATAATAATAATAATAATAATAATAATAATAATAATAATAATAATAATAATAATAATAATAATAATAATAATAATAATAATAATAATAATAATAATAATAATAATAATAATAATAATAATAATAATAATAATAATAATAATAATAATAATAATAATAATAATAATAATAATAATAATAATAATAATAATAATAATAATAATAATAATAATAATAATAATAATATATGTCGGGGCGTGGCGCAGTGGTTAAAGCGTCCGACTCTGAGTCGAATGGTCCGGAGTTCGAACCCTGGTTGGGCTGGGATTTTTTAATTTAATTTAACCGATTAAATTATTAAAATCTCGTGGCTAGACTAGGGTGAGTCCTGCACGATTCGCTGTTGCGTTCCAATTAACAGTGCTGCTCCTAAGGTGGCGTATGGAGTTAGTAACAAGGCCTATAAAGAACACATGGCTAATGACCATAGCAGTCGATGCCAAAACACCAAAGAAAAATAAAAAAAAATAAAAATAATAATAATAATAATAATAATAATAATAATAATAATAATAATAATAATAATAATAATAATAATAATAATAATAATAATAATAATAATAATGATAAAAATAATAATAATAATAGTAATAATAATAATAATAAAAGATTTTATTGCAATAGATAGATAAGTACATGGCGATTATATACATATATAAAAAATAATTGGATTATGTACTAATGAATATGTATGTATATATGCCAGTACATAATATGTATTTAAATACATGAACACGACTTACTATTTGTCAGACACAATTTCTGCCCAAGAATTTTCCAAGGTCTAATGGAAAAATTTAGTTTTATTCAAATTTTATTTTAGCATGTATTATCGCGGTGACAAAAACAAAATGAGCAGCATGAAATTTTTGCTGCCTTACAAACGCATGTATTCCGGGTACAACTTTTGCAAGTACAATTCGGTACCAATTCTGTACTTGGGGGATCAAAATTTCAACCCTTTGCGTTTTAAGCATAGAGTATTCTTCAATAAACCCAAAATCCAATGGATTCAAAAGAAAAATATTCTCATCCAAACAATGAGTGTGATTTTAAACTATGTAAAAAGCTCTGAGAATATGAAATTTAATAGATGCACTTGTTGGAGGTAAATCTTCTACAAGTGAGCAGTTAGCATGATGATAATACCAAACTGTTTTCTTCCCTTTTCAAATTTTCGTTTTTTGTTCAAGTTTTAAAAGTATCGGGAAATTCAGTGTCGGGAAATTTGTTACTCATAGTCGAGACATATATGAATCATACGGGACAAGGTGATCCTGAAAATATCATTTTGTGACTGAATGAGAGAGCACTAAAAATTGAGAAAATAGCATTTTTTTCGAAATTCGAGCACGTTTTATTCAAAAACGGTGTATTTTAGAGAAAAATTTGTGGAGACTTTTTCAGTGGATAATTTTATGGAAAATGTTATAGTATCATTTGTTTCAGGAAAAAAATTGATTTTTCGATTTTCCTTGGAAAATTGTCGTAATTTTAAACAAAATTTTCCATTTTTCCGCTACTGAGATGCTTTGTGATCATGACAATATATCTGCTGAACTCTTTTTAATTGACACTCTAAGAAGTTCGTCCACGACGTGAGCTTCGCGAATAAAAAAATGCCTGTTTTATGCAAGGTAAACGTATCGGGAAATTCAGTGCCACGAAATCCACACGAATAATTTTTTCAGGAATATCTTTTTCGTTATTCATAGTCGAGACATATATGAATAATTTGGGAAAAGGTGATCTCGAAAATATTATTATGTGACTGAATGAGAGAGCACTGAAAATTGAGAGAATCGCATTTTGTCGAATTTTGAGCAAGTTTTACTGGAAAACGGTGCATTTTGTAGAAAAACTTGTAGAGACCTTTTTTGTAGAGAATTTTATGGAGAACATTCGTTTTCGGAAAAAATGGATTTTTCGATTTTCCTTGGAAAATCGTCTATAACAATTTTCCGGATGCTTTCACGGCTTATCACCCTCGAAATTAGGATTCAGCGGGTCAAAATACATAAGAATAACTTGGGTGATCCCGTCGCACTTCATCGGCCACGAAAACCCTCCCTGCCACCGAACTACTATAACGCATTTGAAAAGGTTCTTGTTGAAAACATGTCATCTCTGCATACGAATGGAAGGAAAATAACATTTTTTAAATATTATTCAGTGCGATGTTGAATCATCGTTTTTGTGGTATAAACCACTTCCAATTGGTTATGTTTCTTTCAGATAATAATGTCAAACTTTTTAAAAAAAAAAACTGATGAAACTCAAATCTGTCATTTTACCCTCATTTCATAAAAAATGTTTTCACTTTCTGAAAAACTGTTTTGTACATCCTAAAGCATCACTCCTCAGTAATCGTCAGCAGCAAAGATATTTGAATTGGTCCCAATTTGTAGACATGGCACTCTAAAATCCAAGATGAGGATGTGATTTTCCAGAAATAAAAAAATGCTCATTATCTCGAAAACGGTGAGATTTTTACTAAGGTGAAATTCCGATATTCTGAACAGTCATGACCCGGTCTATCACCAGTTTCAATATTGTACAAGGTTTATCGGACACTCTGTATATGTTTTGGGACGATTTTATCGCTGCCGACATGTATGTACACCAACGGCATGTTAAGATAGACAATAGCAGCGTAAACTTGTGAATTATTTTTTAAATTTCAGACGATTTTCTCGTTGCTGCCAATTGAAATAATGGTACTATAAAAAAATTGGCATAAGGTTTGCGGATGTCGAAGTGAGGTTAAATGCCGGAAATGAATTTTTTGTATGAAAGCCACGCGGCGACAGCTCAAATTTTTCATAATTTTTGTCAGAATTTTCATATCTTTCACTGGTCTCAAAAGGTATAAACGAGAAAATCGTCACCTGTAATCTGTCACCATCTCCCAGTCTAATAGGTTACAAAAAATTGGCACGATTGAAGATTCAAATGGTAGAAAACGCCCCCAATTTCCAACTACTCAGCAATTTTGTGAAAAACCAAAAATAATTTTTTCTCACCAGTTTTGGAAGCGTATAACTTTTAAAGGACAGGCCTAAAGCTGGATTTATAGAATGAGTCGCAGCCGCAGTTGTTGCAATTGACGTTGCCGTACGAAGATAAATGTGCCGTTGCTGTGCCGTTGCTTTTGTATACGTTTATAGATCCACTGCCGTTGCAGTTGCTGTTATCGCTGCCGCCGGTAGTTAACCAACTTTTGTCTCGGACGGCAGCGGAAAATGACAGAAAACTCAAAATTTCTGTATCAAAAATAAACGAAAAGTCACATTTAATTTAGGTTATGTAGGTATTTGTTTATATAGTTTGAAAGCAAGAATTAGTTTTATTCAGAAATGTCAGAATATGAGGAAAATATAGATGCAGGCGTAATCCTCCACCAAAACAAATGTTCATTCAAAATTCAAATTTTAAATTCTTCCATTTCAGTTGGTTAACTGCGCATGCGCTCAATGAACACAAAATAGAACTATAAATTGGTCACAATTTTGCCTGCGGCAACGACAACTGCTACGGCAGCGGAAGCGGCTGCGACTCAATCTGTGAATCCTGCTTAAGAGCTTTTGATTACATGAAAGAACCCCTTTAATTTTTGAGAATGATTCACCTCTCAATAACTTTCGCACTTATTTGGAAACACCCTGTAAATCTGGATTAGCTTTCTGAGATTCACCATACTGGTGACAACTGGTTCAATTAACATTAATTTTCAAAATCACAGATTTGATGCTGTATCGCAATAATATCGATGAAGGCAATATATCGTGATCGAGACAGGTTGCATCGAGCAAAATGTCAAAACTTGATGAAACTTGATTTTTATTCTCGAATAAAAATAAGTGGTGGTCTGTTGGTAGCATTCCGTAAAGTCGATCAGCAATATTTCAAAGCGGCCAGGCTACCGGAATATTGCAATGACCTAAATCATGTTTGCCCGCTTGCATTGTTACAGATCTCGTAAATTATGACTTTGGAGTACAGAGTCGGACTCATTATTTCTCACGTTGCTCGGAACACTGAACTACTGGTACAGGATTCGAATTTGGTTTCACAATAGGCAGCATCGATTCCAATAATTGTGATTCTCTTATACAAGGTGATATATGGGCCGTGGTGGCCGTGCTGGTAAAGAGTTCGCCTCTCAAGGGTTCAAATCCCCGCATGGTCATCGGTCTCGTGCATGGCATCACACGTTGAAAGGTGAGGGCTGCGTCTTTCCTAGCTCTCACAAGTCTCTCGAATACGTCTAAGGGTTGCGCGTAGGGGTGCAATCAGATGAGGGAAATGACTATTTTAACAATGACAACAATTTACCATCGCTTACTGAAATTTGCTTGTGTGCTCTCCACATCTAAAGAAATTGAAAACTAAAAGGGATTGCATAGTTTTACCAAATAAATTACTTTCCCTCCCCTTCATTAGACTTAGGACTAACAGCAGGTGAGGTTAGAGGGGAGATTTGAATATTGGATATTTTGCAGATCACAGCACAGGAGGAAGCATGTTGAAATAAATTTTGGAATGTTGCTCCGTTACCGTCAATACACAACCCACTTAATACGAAATATTACTTAAGTAACATAGAGCGATACAAATACCGCGCGTTGGAAAGAGATACAACTTTCACACTCACCTTTTCTTATACAATGTATGTTGTCCAACAAGAAATAAATAAACCTTTGAACCTTTGAACCTTTTTGAATTTGTATACGTTGAAACTCGAGAATAGACCCCCTGGTCAGATTAGTCTGGATCGTTCGTTTATTGCAAGCGATTGTTGTGGAGGTAAATCTTGATCGTTCGGTTATTCAAATCCGATCTATCTTAGATTGCTCGGAGAATTTTGGCAGACGAGTAAGATTAATTTGAAAGTGTGAGGTTATGTTCATCTGTTCCTCATAATTAAAATTAGTGATTTGATTTTCCCAAACAGAAACCAGCAATATATTTTGTATATTCGTTATTGCAATATTCAAAACGTTCAAATTTCAAACTTGAAGATTCGTTACGAAAAAAATTATGCAAATTTGGATGTGGTTATTGGTGAATAGCATGTCAAAGTCAAGCCAACGTCCGTTTCGTTCGTTTATTACCGATTGATCCGATTAATTTGTGGCCACGTGACTAAAATCTGCTCCACTCTGAGATCATAATACCGAACTCAATTAAAATTTCAGATGATTCATTATTCTGAATAAGTTATTGCAACATTGAAGTATCAATGTTTTAAAATGGTAATATTGGTTGAATGTTTGTCGGGAAACAGGGTGGGCCAAATTTGACATTTTTAAAGAGAAAGTCCTGTTCACAGTAGATAGTTGAAAACTGATGGATGTGTCTGAGGATCAAATATTATGACAAACTCAGTGGTGAAAACCGCATATCGATATCCATCATCGTTTATTAGTTACAGCGTGTTTTTCGAAAATGTGCATTGACGAAAAGTTCCTGTAACTTTTTTCCTGTCGAAAATTCCTTATTTCAGTAAGATTATTTCCAAAGCACTTTTTCACGAAGAATTCAATGGTGTAAGTGATTTATTTTTTCAAATAACATTTCGTTAGTTATTGATGAAAAAAAAAAGTTAATGAGACACCCTGCATATTCATGTATATTTCAATAGAGCACAAAATGACCTTTCCAAAAATATGGCACACTTGATATTTTGCTAGAGAAATCTATGAAATACAGATATTTTAGATTTTTCAAGTAGGCTTCCCAAGTAGCCATCATCGTTTATTAGTTACAGCGTGTTTTTCGAAAATGTGCATTGACGAAAAGTTCCTGTAACTTTTTTCCTGTCGAAAATTCCTTATTTCAGTAAGATTATTTCCAAAGCACTTTTTCACGAAGAATTCAATGGTGTAAGTGATTTATTTTTTCAAATAACATTTCGTTAGTTATTGATGAAAAAAAAAAGTTAATGAGACACCCTGCATATTCATGTATATTTCAATAGAGCACAAAATGACCTTTCCAAAAATATGGCACACTTGATATTTTGCTAGAGAAATCTATGAAATACAGATATTTTAGATTTTTCAAGTAGGCTTCCCAAGTAGCACACCTATATTGGTAAATATTTGTACAATATTGTGAACATATTGGCGAAATATTTGAAACGCAATATTGGCGAGAAAAAAAAGTGTGAACATTCGGCGATATTGGTCCAATATTACTTGAATAATATTGGCGAAATATTCTCGAACTGATATTGGCCTCAAAATATTCGGCGATTTTGGTACAATATCGCTGATACAATATTCTGACAATACTGGCACAATATTCAAATGTTATATTGTCGAGAGTTAAAATGTGTATATTTTGCGATAATGCTCGAATATTGTTTAAATATTTCAAAAATAGTTTTGGTGAAATATTCTTGAAGCAAAAATGGCCTCAAAATATTTATCGATATTGGTACAATATCATTTGGATATATTGGTGAATGTCAATATACCTTGGTAAATTATTTAAGGGTCTTTTAGTTGATGCAGGTGACACCAGAGTCTTCCTTTTGATCACCATAATCACTGAGTGAGATGTCTTGAAAACAAGTTATGGGAAGTATTTAATACACTTTCGTAGGTTTTAGAAGACGTTGTATATGTAGAGCCACCTAGCGGATTTTTATCCAGGTTTGATCATGATATAATTTCAATATGTTTCATTGAATATTCGGCTAATATTCAAATTTCATCTCAATCTAAATGTAGGAAACAATATGAAGACAATATTGTTTTAACGATATTGAACCAACAATGACCCAATATTAATTATTAAGATTTGTTGAATATTGGCGAAATGATATTCAACCAATGTGTAATCACACTTGGAGATACAATATTGTTTTTATTCCTAGAATCGATATGAGGGGAATATTGGGATTGCAATATTTATTCTAGATGTTGAAAACGATGTGAAGACAATATTGTTTTATCGATATTGGTAAATATCATCAACCAATATTGACTGAATATGAGTTCTTACAATTTGTCGAATAAAGTGGAAATGATATTCAACCAATATGCTATCAAACTTGGAAATACAATATAGTTTTTTTCCCTATAATCGATATGACTGGAATATTTGGATTGCAATATTTATTCTAGATGTGGAAAACAATATATAACCAATATTGTATTATCGATATTGGTAGAAATTATTCAACCAATATTGACCCAATATTTCATGTAATAATCTACATTCAAAAGTAGTTCAACCAATATTCCACCAATATTATTAATATAATATTGTTTTTTGAATATTCACCCATATTGGACCAATATTGATTTTTAATTTACAATATATCTATATTGGCCCAATATGGAACAAAGATTCAGCCTATATGATGTGCTACCTGGGTTTGAACGACGCGGCGATAAAACAAAAAGCAAATGTTTACTGGTAGCTGTCAAATTTTGAAAATGTCCACAGCAGATGTAGACGAAACGTCAGGTGGAACTACCTCGAGTCCACGACTTACAAACCCGAAAACCATCGAAAGATTACATTTCGAGTTGGTATGTAGAAGGGCCAGTACAGTCCTGTATCCGCCGAAATTGCAGAAGTTGATTTCGGCATCGCAACCTTGATTTATGATCTCGGCGGTTGATGCAAAAGTATCGAAGCTGCACCGAACGGATTCTGCTCATCTCGATCCGTCATTAATTGACGTGGTCAGGCCGCAAAGGGTCACGATCCGAACGATTGATTTGATAGGAAAGGAAGTTGCCAAATAAATTTCTGTTTGGGATTAATAGTATCAACATCGCTTGGTTTTGAGCGGTGTTTGAATAGGGCAAATAATACAGATTTCACTGTTTATTTGGATTAATGTGATAATATTGATGAATTATCCAAATTAGAATACTTATGAGTAAGGTTATTCTGGACTTTCATTGTCTAAAAAAGGAAAATCCAATTCTCTGTAATTTTATTCACGACGATTCAACTTTTAGAATCTTCAGTCGTAATCAACTGTATAAATGCGACACTCTCAAGGATACTTTTTGTGTATGATATAGCTAATTTTGTGTTATTAGCCTAGGGATAATTTACCAGTGTTCAGGTAAGCTTGTTAATAACAGTGCCGGGCCCCTCCGGTACAGCATTATTAATTCTTATCGCAATTTCAATTATTGATCCATGCCACTAATTAAGGGTTACCACACATTACGACTGAATATATTGTTGTTCATAATTCATGCACTCTCTTTAAACTTCCATCTATACCAGCCCTCTTCTTTATGGATGACTTCGGCTTCAGTCCATTTAATGTTGTGTTGGGTCGTCCAGACATGATCCGGTATCTCTGACTTTGATGTTTCTCCTCGTTGAGTGTTTCTTTTGTGTTCAGCGAGTCTTACCCCTACCGGTATTGGGCATTATGAACGTTCATGAAAAATACCGCTTTTTCTCCCAGGAAGACGGACTACCGATGGGACCCCCATTATCGCCCGTAGTAGCAAACATCTATATGGAATGGTTTGAAGCTTTTACTGCAGATACAGCATATAAGAAACCTCAGATGTGGTTGAGATATATTAACGATACGTTTGTCATATGGAACCACGGAGACGAGGAACTTGACGTCTTTCTGGAACATCTGAACAACATCGGAAAGTCTCTGTGGTGGTTATTCGTTTACCTTTTTGGGTATTTCAACCATCCACAGTCTGAAAATGAAAAAATGTAGATACCAAGAAATCTGTACAAAGTGTAGAGGGGTAGTGACCAATTTGCCCCGATCAGTTGTCGCGTTTAATTGCTGTCGTTTCCTGAATTTGTCTATATGTCGACAATAAATTTAAAATTGACTAAAAATACTTCTCTTTTTTTTAGAAAACTTTTATGTTTCGGAAGTTTATGTCTGCCTCCGTTATCAAAACTGTAATTATGAAAACTTGCTGAAAATTCTATTTTTATCAGTATGGAGATGAAAAGATTTGTTTTGAAAAAATACATTGGAAATCAAACTCCTGAATAATATTCTCACCCGATTCCCATTCTTTCTAACGAAATCTGTACGATTCATTTGATTGGCAAACATCATTATACAGTCAAGTAAAAATCAATTTCCCTACAAATCCCAAAGAGTATAATATTGGAAGCAACACCAGAAAACCATTTCCTTTCAGAGGCAAATCATTCAAACACAGACTCTGCTCGCGAAAATTCAATTTATATAAAACTTGCAGTACAACACATTTTTGTGAAATCCTAGTATCAACAACCGACGCCATTCCTATGTAATTCTGACGATGCCAGGCCAGATGTCCAGAATAAATTATAAAACTGAGCTTTTGTAGAGCCACGCTTTATTAATTTCACAGAGGTGGAGTACTCTAACATCTGTGGCTTGAGTTCTGCATCTCCTATTCTTTATGTGAATTATTTCAGTAATAGACTAGGTGATAAGTACTGAAAATTTTGTTATTTCTGCTTCAGCACCAAAGATTCCATACAATAATCTGGTCAGTGATCTGATTCTACAATACAATGTACACACTGTTCTTTTATTAAATGAATAGATAGATAGTTACGTAAATTATAATGAAATGATTACAATATAATGTCTACGAAAAGATACAGAGTTTTCGACAAGTCATCAGTCGTGAAACAGTAGTTAAGTAACTCTTCTGCTGAATGAAAGCAGTCCATAAGTAGTAATGCGACTTTTTTTAAATCGAAAGTCACTGACTTGTTTTATTTCAGTAGCCAGTTTATTATAAAAATCCAAGTTTAAGGAATTCCTTTGAGATACATGCTAGCCTGTATTTTGACGTTCTCGAGTAAGTTTCTTGATCTCGTTGGATAAGGATGAATGTCTGTATTTGAAACTTTGCTCTATTATCATGAATTTCGATTAGCATTTGAAAAATCTAAATAGTTGGGAAAGACATGATTTGCAGTTTTAATGGAGAATGAATATTTGTCTTGCATGATAGGAACTACCCCTCAAAATTAATAAGACCTTGTATCATTTGGCTATGAAATAGCCTGGCTTGAGAGTAGAAATGCCCACCACTTATTTCTGTCCACGAATTGAAAATGTGGCCCACAATTTAATATCAGGTTTATATATTAATGAGGCACGATTAGTTGAGTTTGTCAACAATATGAAATCCAAGTAATTTGACACGTTTTACTTCAGTAATTGCAGCAATTGACGATATGTGTTTTCTCAGCGTTCATGAGTTTATTTGAGGAAAACCACGTTTTAGCTTACTAAAAGGTATGGGTAGCAGCAAGTGTCAGTACATGTGAATCGATATTTTGATCAATAAGCGTTGAACAGGGTTAGGTTAGGTTAGGTTGAAACGTGAGTGGGTCCGTATCAGGCCCTCCACTGCGACCAATGGCCTATTGTGAACAGGGTTGGTCGTAGGACTGAACTCTATGGCATACCTTGTGAGATTTCTTCAAAGCCTGATTTTAAGTAATTATTATCTTACTTTACTAGCAATTTACAAACAAACAAACAAACAGTACTTACATACTAACATATCACAAGGAATATTATTATTAAAACTATTTTCATACAGATTTTATCGTTCAATATTTATGTTTCACATACATGGAACATTCTTTTTTTAAATTATTTGATGACGTCACTCTCAAGGTAATTGGTGAACTATTGAAAAGTATAGACCCTTTATTGAATAAGTTATCACATTTTGAATTCATGTAGAAGTTATTTGCCGATCTACTTCTTGTATCATGTGAATGTACTTCAATGATATATGTCAGTTCTTGGGTTAGATATGTGGTAGCATTTTATAATTCGATTTGTATATAAAAATGAACATATTGTATACAATTCTCTCTATTATACTCATCAGCGATAATGTATTGAGCATGAAGTGAATAAGTGTTCTTCTGTTGCACATTAGAATAGCTCGCATAGCACGATTTTGAAATTTTTGAGAAAGTATACACCTTATTGTCCAGCCTATATGAAAAATGGATTTTTCTGACGATTTTCCGTTTCACAAAATCACAATGTCGAGACGTGTTTGAAGTACCGTATGGAATCACTCCTAAGTAATTGAAATTGTTCACTTCATCTATCTTGTTTCCATCTATTTTTATGTTTAAAGTGATTTTTTGTTCTTTGAGGTATTTTAAATAATTGCGACTTACCATTACCATAAATTTAGTTTTATCCATAGTCAGCAGTAATCCATTATTTTTCAGCTAACTGAATATACTCTGTGAATCTTCGTTAAGAAAATACTCAATATCCTTCGGTTCACCTGAATAATACAGCATTGTGTCATCTGTGAATAACTTCACATGATAATGTTTGATATAATGAATTATATCATTGATAAATAATATAAAAACAATTGGACCAAATACTGAACCCTGAGGTACTCCAAATTCAGTTTTTAACTCAGAACATTATGACATAATCCATATCTATCCAGCTTCATTATCAATAGTTCCCTATTTATCGTTTCGAATGCACGTCTGAAATCTAAGAAGACAATTCCAATTGTTTGTTTTGTTATATCTTGTCACTTTTCCATTAGGATATTAGAAATTGTAGAGCAGTTTCACAAAAACACATTGTGATCTTCCACTAAGATAGAAAGACAGGCCAGGTATTCCATAGTGGAAGAGTTTTTCAACTCACAGTCAAATACTTTCGTGAGATTACAGAGAGTGATATGCGAATGTTGTCTTTTTTCGAGGCCATCTACCGCCTTTGCAACAACATCTAGTAGAGCTTTCGTTGATGAATACTGTTTACCAACTGTCTAAACAGAGAGAGATCGCCAAACTGCTTGCGGTGTTCCAGATAAGTGAGCGAGCTTGTCACAGTTTCAACAACTAGACAAGTAGCTCATTTTTGGACGCACTCAGAAGTTTCAGTGTGACTGTAAAGGCTACACTCTGAATATGGAAAAGTAATCCAGGATACGTCGGACCTGTGCCTTTAAAATCAAAGCAATTGTCGAGAAGTGAAATAGCTCTTGGCCCGAAACAGGAAACAAAATTTTTCTAAAGTTTCAATATTGCATATCCAAGTTTGATAGAACATTGGTTTAATATTATTTACCAATATCGGTAGGTAAAACAATATTGTTCGCATATTGTTTCCAACATCTCGAATAAATATTTTAATTCCAATATGCCACTCCTATCAACTCTACAAATATGAAAAACTATATTGTATATATATACAGCACATTGGTTGAATTTTATTACGACAACCTCACGCTTTTATTCACATAAAAATATTGATAGATGGACAGATAGTTTTATTGACTATGTGACACATGCAGAATATGGTTTATAGTAAGTCAGTGGAACAGAATATACATGGTGTTTCTTAAGTACGTGTAGAAACTTCAAGAGCATGTTGCTGACGTCGAAATGAGAAAAAAAGTTCCCATAAACACATGTCCGCAAGTTATTCGTTTCTAAGATACAAAGTGTCAAAGTTTAATTATTAGATTTGTTTTTTTGTGAATAAATGCCAAAATATTTGTGATATTCGAGTAAAGTTTGGTATCTGGGATGATTCCTCAATTACAAAATCAAATTTTGTGTTAATTGTGAAAAAACTAATTTCTAATTGAATTTATTTTTAAATAAAAAATCTTGTCATTCAAAATCACTTGCATCGATTATTTCAAATCTCAATAACTCGAAAACAGTTGCTCGCAGTGACCTCTAATCAAGAATACATTTTTTACACAAACTAAATAATAAATATTCCCAGATACCAAACTTTACCCAAATATCAAAATTATTTTGAAATTATTCACAAAAAATAAAAACAAGAATTCAACTTCGACACTCTGTATCTCAGAAAAGAATAACTTGTGGACATATGTTTATGGGAACTTTTCTTCTTATGTTGATGTTGAATACGCTCCTAAATTTTCTACACGTACTTAAGAAACACCCTGTATATACACAATATACACATACATTTACATAAATGAAATAAAATTTATATAACATACATACAAACATATATTTAAACACAATATATGTGTAATAGTTCAACTTAAAACAGAAGAAAACTATGGAAGTGAGGTCACAAAAGGGATATTTGAATATAATCATCAACATAATAGAAGCAATGATCCAGAAGCTTTTTTTTCATATTAATTTTGAAACATTTATTATTCATGGATATAATTTGTTATAAAGTTTGAAATTTAAAGAGTTTCTTTCTGATTTTACTAATCTGTAGTGTGGCACTATAGTAAATCATCATAAGTAACGGAACATGTGTTATGATGATGAAGGCTAGACATTTTTGGGATGCTCAGTCTCTTGGAATGAATTTCTATCAAATTTTGTTGAATGTAGATACCAGGAAGTGGCAAAATCCGTAACCTCTCAAAGAGTGGTCGACAATGTTCATTATATCTAACTCCGGATAATATTATTATCGCTCATTTCTGTTGTTTGAATATTTTTACTGAGTTAACTGAGTCACCCCATAAAACCGTACCATAGCTGATCAAAGAGTGAAAAATACCGGAATATATGTTTTTCAACATATTCGGGTTCGAACATCGACTGAGTTGCCTGAGTAAAAACAAAATACTGGACAGCCTAGTTCTAAGTATGTCTATGTGGTGGGACCAATTCAGACAATCATCTACTACAACCCCAAGCAATTTACAGTGGTTACCTCTCCTAATTTGGTTATTACTGGAAATAACTAGGTTTTGGGATTTTCTCCTGTTTATGTGAAGATTATTTGCAGAAAACCAAGTTTCTGCTTCAGATATTATTGTTTCTGCATGTTCAAGAAGAAGAAAAATATTGGTATTAGAAATAATGAAAGACGTATCATCCGCAAATCTCACAATTTGTCATCATATTGAAGCATAGGTCATTTATGTATATTATAAAAAGCAGTGGCCCCAAGACAGATCCTTGAGGGGAACACCGTGAAGAATCTTTTTCATTTCAGATTTAGAGTTATTGGGCAGGTAGATATATTGTTGTCTGTCCTCTAAATATGATTTTTATTTTTTATATTTTTGGTAGTGGCTTTTTTTGAGCCCCCCGTTTCCACCCACTGGCCGCGAACGTGTTAAAACTTGAAGAATGAAAAAAAATCAGCAGGTGTGGCGGCCATTGTAGTAGATAGAATTCAACAATATAGAAAATCAGATCACAGCATTATTTAAAAAAACAGTTTGGTTTGCCCATTTGATGCATTCATTTACCTCGTCTGGTGAATATATTGACTGGACTATATTGTGACAGCCAGATAGAGACAGGTTATGTGACCCGCTCGCTCCTTTGTTTTGCAACAATCCTGGATGAACGGATTTGTGTGGCAAATTAGAGATCGCGAGATGAATTCTTGATGAGTTGGATAAGTTATTAGATAACAGGTGTTGGGTTACCTACCTAATGGTGCTAAATATCATGGCAGACATGATAGGGTGCTGTGTAAACTTTCCTTGCCACCAGCCACTAACTGTTTCGAATTTCTCATGCTGTTTTCTGCTATTGTTGCCTCCCGTGATATATTAGTTTGAGCACATTTAGGGTAATTAGAATACTTGTTTTTTCTTCATTGTTCCCGTTCATCGCGATCTTGTTGAGTTTCTATGTCGTATAATAGCAATATAACAATAATAATAATGTTCATTCATGGAAAAGAATTGTACAAAATTCACAGATTTACAATATTACAGATACAATTATTACACTACAATCATTCAGCTGTCTGCAATACAATAGAATAGAATATATTTTATTTATCTCTTGATATCATATGATGAGAAAAGAAAGGTCAAATATGCACAAATTAAAATTTTAAAGTCTAGCTAAAAGTAGAATAACTGGGTGGATGAAAAATTTACTGTCTCACTCCACCAAAATAATCTCTATTGTTGTCCAGAGACACACAGACATATGTCTCGAAGGATAAATCCTTCATCTTCAGTGAATGAGAGGGGTAGGTTACATAGAGATTTGAGGAGAAATAGTTAAAATAGAATTGAGAGTAATATAATAAATTGTACTACTATTACTCTCAATTCTATTATAACTCTTTCTCCTCAGATCTCTATGCAACCCATGAAACATATGTCTGTGTGACTCTGGAGAACAGTAAAGATTATTTTGGTGGAGTTAGACTGTACATTTTTCACCCACCCAGTTATATCTCACTTCCACCGTATTTAAGGATCGCCTTCGTTGGATAAAGTTTGTATTAAGTTCGTGAAATGAGTGTTTTTGAATGGCATTCTATCGAATGTTTTATGGCACATTCGATAGAATGCCATAACACGAATTTTATCCATGAAATACAAACAACATTTTTTGTACAACTGATGTGAATTTTCATCGTCTGAAATATACTAAAAATGAATACTTCCAATACATCTTGACGTGGTTTTTTTTTCCGATATATTATCGCTTTCAAACGACTGTTGTTGTTGAAAATATCATTCAATGTTTTCAGCAAAATCGTATTCAAAACTTATTCCTGTCTGAAAAAAATATAAGTCCAAAATAAATAAGTAATACTTCTCTTTTCCATACATGCTATCTTTAATGTTATCAAAACTTACAATACAATTTCACAACATCCAGTGGTCTTTCTGTGTTGCCTGTTTGAGTATGTTTGCTCGTAGTTGCTTGAGTACCAAGTTATTTTCAAGAAAGTGGATGTTGATTATTATAGTGGTAGTGATACCCCATCACATATATCTGAGAAAGCAAATGCAATAGTATATAATATTTTACCCGCCAAATGCAAGTTAATATATGAGAAAGTATTTGACCAATTTCGTGAATGGTGCGACAAAGACATGTACCGCATAGGCTGGATCTCTCTTCTTCAATATGCTACCGCCACAAATGATGAATATTTCATCCGAAAGAAAATTCTAATTTGCGAGAAAAAAATCTCCAAGGAAATCCGTTTTATTAGATAGATGAATTCACTCAGTCTATTGAATCGGTGCGCTGACACGTTCTTGACTCTACTTTGGTTTCGCATTTTTATTTCTACTGTCACTGTTTATATACAGGGTTTCCCAAAAAAAACCGGAACGTCCGAATATTCCAGCAACGGCTCGACATAAAGCTATGAAATTCAGTATACGGGGTAAACAGTAGTGTCAGATCTAAAAATAATAATCGCAACGTTGCCAGATTTACAGTTTTTCCTATGTAGCCCTCAACTTCATTTTTTAAACTGTAATGCTATGTTTATTTTCAACGCATTCGATTTGTCGTGTTCAAACTATTATGAATTTGGGATATCAAATTTTAATTTCGCCAATATTTTTTAATAAGGTAATTCAACATTTCGTTAAAAAATATCACAGAATATCAATATCTCGAGAAATCGTGGCAATATGACCATGAAAATTAATTTATTTGAAATTTGATGAAGTCTGATCTAAAAATAGCAATTACCACATTGTCAAAGTTACATGTGGTTTCTACTAAATCTTCCTAAGTATTTATTTAAATTCCCTTTTTGAATTTTGCGCGTTTTATTTGATACCACAAAGTTACAATTTTTCAACTGAAACAAATCAAACCCTATTGAATATAGTCGTAACTAATAAAAAAGTACTAAGAAACAGGAAATAATACAAACTAGGTAGGTAGCACAAAAAATTCGTATTATTATGGTAATTAATAGACTAAATTGTGTTTAAATAATCCAAACACAAACATTAACAGTTCTCGATTAACTAAACGAGAAAATAAAAGACTAAACGTATTGAGCGCTCAAAATGTTGGCCTTTATTTTCCAAACAATAACCAAGCCTGTCATGAAATTCACCAATAGTATTATTTAACTCTTCTGGAGTAATAAGAGTCGATTCGTATAGAATTGTTTTCCTCAGATGATCCAAACTTATAGAGGTCTATTTTTGTACACCCTTTCTTTTAGATGCCTCAATGAAAAAAATCCATTGGGGTCTTATCCGGGGAGCATGCTGGCCATTCTATCGTCCTCTTCGACCAATCCACTATCCTGTGAATACCTCGTCCAAATATTGTCGAACTTCTCGTACAAAATGAGGAGGTGCCCCATTTTGTTAAACTCTTGTAATTTAGGAACCACGTTTCTTTTCAGAAGTTGTAAGTGTTTTTGACTCGTCAGGTTTCCATGGATAAATAAGGTCCAATAATTGTGTAGTTAAGAATCCCTTGCCGAAAGTAAATTTTCTGTGGAAGCTGCGTATGAAATTTTTCCATCCAGTGAGGGTTAGTTCTACTCCAAAACCTACACCTGCCCATTTGAACAAAAAGGTAAAACTTGAGAATGTGACATGTGCCCGATTTTCATGAAACTTGCACAGATTGTATAAAACATGATAAAATTACTTTACCAATTGAAATTTTTCCGCGGAAATGTCTGTGAGAACCTTTTTTTGGCGAAAATCCTTCATAGTGGTAACTTCACAAATACTCCCCAGTCCAAGACAATTCACGTAATTTCCGATCCAAATAACTGGTCATTAACTATAAACATCAACTCTCAGGAAAAGGAGATTAATTGACTGAGATTACGGAGTTCAAATTTTAAACTCGATTTTGAAAAATATTTGACTAATTCCATGACAGCTCTCATGAACATGATCGGATCGGGTGTATACATTCAAATGCAACGTAGCCAACGTTCACTTCCTTAGCGTGCGTCCACCTCCTAAAGGCTCGTTCATATCCTTGCGAATTTTCGCAATTTTCTTCAGATTCGACACGGCGAAAAAATTTCGCTGAATTATGAATGACAACATGTAATATTTCAGTCTAGAGTTAGATATTACTACATAACAGTTATTTTTTTGCCGTATGAGTCGAATCACAAAAATATTGCGAATATTTCCAAGGGATCCAATTTAGGTTAGGTGATTTTCCCTTTTTTTGCGTTAAAAGATTGAATCTGTGAGCAGTTATCGAGGCAGAATAGGAGCGAGCGAGCGAGCGAGCGAGCGCAGCGAGCATCTATTTTTATTTACGGTTTCAGCGCTAAAAAGTGATCAAGTTCTGTAACAAAAGTGCCAAAGTTAGGTTAGGTGGTTTTCCCTTTTTTTACGTTAGGAAATGGAATTTGTGTGCAGTTGTCGTGGAGGAACAGGGGCGAGCGAAGCGAGAATAATGACGGCGAGGGCAGCAAGCAACTATTTTTATTTACGTTTTCAACGCTGAAAAGTGATCGAATGGTCAGCAACTTCCGTAACAAAAGTGCCAAAGTTAGGTTAGGCGGTTTTCCCTTCTTTTTACGTCAGAAAATTGAACATGTGTGCATTTGTCGGGGCGGAATAGGGGCGAGCGAAGCGAGCCTAATATGACGGCGAGCGCAGCTAGCAACTATTTTTGTTATCGTCTTCAACGCTAAAAAGTGATCGGATCGTAAGCAACTTCTGTACCAAAAATGCAAAAGTTAGGTTTGGTGATTTCTCCTTCTTTTACGTAAAAAGATTGAATCCGCAGTTGTCGAGGAGGAATAGGGGCGAGCGAAGCGAGCGTAATGACGGCGAACGCAGCGAGAAATTATTTCAACGGTTTCAGAGCTAAAGAGTGAACAGATCGAAAGCAACGTCTGTAACAAAAGTGCCAAAGTTAGGTTAGGTTGTTTTCCCTTCATTTACGTTAGAAGTTTAGATCAGTCTACAGTAAGGCCGGGACATAATAGGGGCTAGCAAAGCGACGTTTTAAACGCTTAAAAGTGATAGAGTCAGGAGTAACTTTGTCCAACACCACCTTCTTTCAATTCAAAAGATTAGATCTGATTACAAAAAAAAATAAAAACTGATGTTTCCGCATACGTTCTCACGCCAACCGCTCAAGATTCCTCCTTCATTTCATCAACACAAAATACAGCCTCAAATTCAACAATTTTTCAGATATTTTCAACATATTTCCAAAAAACAATCACATGCAAACTGATCCCGGTATGCAGGAATTAAAAGAAAACTGGCAACGTCGCTTTGTTCTCTTTTTCGTCGCTTCGCTTGTTTGACATTTGACAGTTTTGACACTTGCATCAATATAACTGTTATTAATTTCAATTTCAAATGAATTGAAACTAATGATAATTTGAAACCGTTCCCTATATAAATGGTTTTTTGTACGGCTTGGAATGAGCATTTTAAAGTTATTGGCATTTGTTGGAACTGAATAAACAGCATAGAAGCAGTCAGTTGGTTCAATTTAAACTGGTTATAATGCATATATTTGTAGGGTATGTACTGCCACACATTTTATCGAAAAAATCCAAAAAAACATGATTTTTGCAAAAAAAATTATTTCGGCATAAATTATTCGCTGTTTTGAGGCATCTGTGAAAATTTCGTTAAAATCGGCTAAATGTCCATATTCGCAAGTTTTTCCAACACTAAACAATATTTTGTTCTTCAAATCGTTAATTTAATTTATTATGACTTCAGAAAACTCGTTACGGTGGTCAGGATCATCTTCCAAATGTTCTTGAGTGTACATTAATTAATAAGATTCCATATTTTCTTGCTTTAGAATCCTGTGAATTGAAGATTTACTTACATCTTCCGGTAAATTTTGATTGCGTTCTGTTAAAGACATTCAAGGATTCTCAAGGTTGTCATCTGTAGTGGTCTACCAGTTTTCGGAATAGTCTTTACATTCAATGTTTGTTAGTATCTCTTTAATGTTCGGCAAAGTGTAGGTAGATTTCTTGATTTGCTAATCTAGATGTAAAGCATTAAATAATTCAAGAACTTCTTCATTTTATCGCCGTAACCACGATAGATCAATATTTTAATCCGTTTAGCTTCACTTAACAAGAAAACCGTTTTATCTTGATGATAATTCACGTAATTACAGAATAATTACAGATGGTTGACAACAATAGCAATAAAAGATGTTTAGCGGTTTCCAAAAGCCAAATTTATACCTCATGATTTTAACAAAATTATATTCGAGTTCTGTTAATATCGGTTAAGTAAGTAGGGAAGGGTGGGGCAGGTTCGGACAAGTTTTTTCAAACATTGATATTTTAAAGATAAGTTAACCTTTTGAACCTAATTCAGGTGCCATGGATACCTCAGTCTATTTCTAACATTTTGGCATTATTTCAAGCAAAAAACTGCAGTGGTTTTCATTCAGTTACATTTTTCCCAAAAAGATACATTTGACCGAATCTACCCCATAGTGGGGCACATTCGGACAAGTAGTGGGGTAAAATCGGACAAGTCTGATAAAATTCAGAACTTATTGATTTTTAAAAGAAATAAAATACTATATATCAGAAAAAGTGGTTTGAACGTTATAATCTTCAAAATTGACATGGAATTAAAGAGCGAACATATCCTTGGTATTTCTGGTGCTCCTCGGAACTAGGTATTTTCGAAACTACATCTTCTCTGGAAACATTCGAAATATGCAAGTCCGGAGAGCTGAAACCGTTTTAATACTTTCTCAAAAAATTGATTATTATTTTCCACTCTACCGATGTGTTCTTTTGTTTGTTGAAAATTTAACAAGCAAATAATCATTACTATGGATTTCGTCATCCAATAGCATGAGCTCATCGTCATTCTCTTGAAACAATGTTGTCTCATGAACAATATTCTGTGGTAATCCACATCAGAATCTGATAAGTCACGTTCTATTTTCTTCAATTTAATTTTTCGTGCCTTCCCTTTACCCTTCTCAGAATCTGAGGAGTCACATTTTATTTTCTTTTAACAGTATGATTTCATATATAACATGGGACACATTCCGACAGTCCGAAGCTACCCCACTCGATTTTTCCGAAAGTGCCCCATATTCCAAAAATCCACAAATGACAAAATAAAAATTCGCACATTGTTTATAGATGCCGTTTCATGGGGTTATGTATCGCTAAACATATTATTATCTTCGGTTAATAGGATAAAACTTGCCTCACTGGTGTTCTCAAGCCGAGAAAGGTTACGATAGCTCTGTTTGAATGTATAAGAACAACTCTGTTTTTGAATTTTCTCAAATAAGTAGTTCCTGAGTGATCGCAGTCGCTAAACTTTTCCCTACCATAGAACTATTAGTGTAGAAGCATATTGTACTGTAAATATGGCAAGTGTCATAGCACTTTAAGGTGTTAAATTTTAATTGTGCGGAGGTGCCCCATGTCCGAACCTGCCCCACCTTACCCCACACCTTACCCCCACCATCAGAACTAAAATTCGATTCAAGATTCGAACATAATCAGTAGGGTTTGATTTGTTTCAGTTGAAAAAATGTAACTTTTTGATGTATAATAAAGTAGTTTAAATAAATACTTAGGAAGATTTAGTGGAAACAACATGTAAATTTGACAACATTGTATATGATACTTTTAGATCAGACTTGCAAACAAATTTCTAATAAATCAATTTTCATAGTCATATCATATTTCTCCAAATATTGAAATTATGTGATATTTTTCAACGAACTGTTGAATTTCCATATTAACAAAAATTAGGAGAATTGAAGTTTGATATTATTGGGTCATAGTGATTTGAACAGGACAAATCGAATGCACTGAAAATAAACAAAGTTTTAAATAAAAAAAATGAGGGCTCCATAGGTAAAACTGTAAAACTGGCAACGTTTCAAATATCATTTTTAGATCCAGAATTGCTGATAACCACCGTATACCAAATTTGATAAATTTATGTCGAGCCGTTGCTGAATTATTCGGCCGTTCCGGTTCTTTTGGGAAACCCTGTACACTTTCTTTGTAGTTTTTGTATTATATACTTATGTGTGAGTTATATTTATACACCTCTCTGTAATTTTAAGTATCAATGTTTTTATGTTTTTATGTCTTAGATATCATCTCATTTTGTGTATGTGCCAATCGCATTATTTATTTATTTATGTATATTTGTATTTATAAAAATACGAATAGAAAAGTTATTGGGTATAGCCCTGGAATTGTTGTGCAACCGTAGACACGTGTTTCGAACTTAAGCTCTCATCAGTACGGTAAAATCAAGTGCGAAGATGTACAACACTTGAATGTAAAAATAGAAACAAAGGAAGTCAACAACACTTACTGATGAGAGCTTAAGCTCGAAACACGTGTCTACGGTTGCACAACAATTTGAGGGTTATACACAATAACTTTTCTATTTTTATTTGGATTTATTTATTTGGCTTAGAAACAAACAGACATCAATAGTCTAATTACATGTTTCCACTAAAGGAAATAATAATATGTTTCCACTAAAGAATGTAACTAAATACTAAGATAACGAGAAAAAATAAAATTAATAAAGGCTAGTAATCAATATTAATATATCAATAGAATCAAAATTAAATTAACAATAATTTCACAAATACTTGTGCTTATATAATATACACACACATATCGCGAACGGTAGTCTCTACATTTACATATATATTTATGTAAGAATAGTTTAAGTTTCATAAGGTTTAAGTTTCATAAAGGATTCAATGCAATTGCACATTTCTTCATTCTATCAAATGAGCAGTTCAAAATGTCAGGTAATTGACAGGTATATTTGTTATACATGGCGCATATCGTGTCCATTGCATTAGGAGATCGAGGAATATTGAAAAGAATAGGTTTCGGACGAAGCACTTGTAAAGGTACATGAAACTTTATTTGGGACAATAAATATTCGCATTTAATCTGTTCATTGAGTAGCTTATGTAGAAAACAAATACATTTGACCACCACTCTCTGTTCAATTTTCACAAAACCAAATTCACTCCGAATTCCATAGTATGATTCATGTTTTGGAGCAGTGCCGTACGTTTTATAGTAGAGGTAAGAGAGAAACTTATTTTGTATCGTTTCAATGGTCTTAATTTCTGTTGCTTTCGATGGTTTCCATATAAGTGAGGCATACTCTAGTCTGCTCCTAACTAAGGACGAAAAAATACATCTGATGGCAATGGTGTTTCTAAATTCGTAGGTAGATCTTTTTATAAAACTCAGCAATTTCTGTGCTTCTTTAGCAACGTCAGTTATATGATTTTTGAACCTAAGATCATTTTGAAATAAGACACCTAGGTCTTTAATTGACGTTTTCTTAATGAGATAAGAGGAATTTAATCGATAAGAGAAATGTGAGGGTGTTTTTGCTCTAGTATATGACACAGAAAAACATTTGTTGTCTACGTTGAAATGTAATTTGTTTTGGATTGACCAATTATGAATTTTATTTAAATCAGTTTGTAGCAGATGGTTGTCATTGTTGTTATCAATATTACGGAATATTTTAAAATCATCTGCATACATGAGACAGTCCGATGAGACTCCTTCAACCAAGTCATTTATAAATATTAGAAAGAGTAAGGGTCCCAAGTTAGAACCCTGAGGTACACCGGACTTTGCCAAGAAGGTTGATGACTTGCTCCCGCAGAATTCAACATAATGAGTTCGATTTTTGAGATAACTAATCAAGAGGAGTGTTAGATTGTCGCTAAATCCATTTACTATAAGTTTTTGAATTAGTACGTCATAATTTACTAGGCCTTGGCAAAGTCCGTATATACAACGTCCACCTGGCCACCCCCCTCTATGTTCTTATTTATTTTTGAAATAAATGTTAGTAGGTTTGTTTCTACAGACTTGTGCTTCATAAATCCATGTTGAGATGGTGTAATTACGTTTTTCATATGCCAATATATTTTATCATATAAAATGAATTCAAATATCTTGGCAATACAATTTATTATGGATATCGGTCTGTAATTACTTAAAAGTTTTTTGTCGCCTTTTTTGAAGATTGGGGTTAGTCTTGATTCCTTAAAATCATCAGGGAAAACACCGGACTGTAATACTTTTTGGTAAATTATTATTAGTGGGTATGTCAGATAATCTTAGCACGCTTTCATGAGATAGCACGGGATGCCGTCGGGTCCAGCTGAACGTTTTGGTTTAAGTTTTTGGAAGGCCCGTTCGATGTCGCGTACTGTGACCCGCGTGAATGTGAGAGTATTAGTATTGGCTTGTTTTGTGCTATTATTGCGAGCATAATCATTTAACGTTTGGAAATCATAAGTGGACTTCTGATTGTCGTATATAGAGCTAAAATATCTAGCCAATCCGCAAGCTATTTCGTCAGAGTCCTTAGTTCTAGTATCATCTATAATGTATTCAGAGACTGTCTCATTGCTTTTTCTCTTTAACGTAACATAATTCCAAAAAATGTTCATATCTTTTTGAATATTTTGTTCAATATTATTTATATAGGTTTGTTGTGATAATTTAATATCATATTTAAGCTCGGACCGTAACTGCTTGAAGATATTCATATTGAGTACACCCTCATTTCTTTTTTTATGGTATTTCTCTTTCAGTTTTATTTTCTTTATTATTTCAGTGGTAAACCATAACGGATACTTTTTTTTCCTGTAGTTTGTTTCTTTGTGTTTGGGAATACAGTCGTCCATGATGGAGTAGAGTTTTCTATAAAAAAGGTGTATCTGCTCATTCACGTCCTTCGATTGATGGAGTATATTCCAATCGGTGTTCCTCAAGGTATCACAAAGAAGTGGAAAATCTGCGCGCTTGAAATTGTACTTATTTACAAGACACTTAGTGGAGGCAGCCGTATGTTTGGATTTTTTCAATAATTTTGTTTCAAATAACAATACGGGATGTTTCCTATCGAGAGAAACAAGTGGGTGTGATTCGTTTGTTACGGTGGAATTGCTGATAAAGGTCATCACTAGGTCCAAGGTTTTACCATCTTCGTTCAAACAATTATTCAATGATTCTAGATTGTATGTATTCATCAGATTGTGAATGGATTCAATTATTATATTCCTAGTGTCACTATATTGAAAAGAAGTTCCATTTATGAGAGGTATGTTGAAGACCCCGAAAATAATGATATTGGTTTCTGGCGAAATATTATTGTCAACAATGTCAAATATTTCAATGTAGGTTTTTGTATTACATTGGGGGGCTATATATGTTGAGTTAAAAATTAAAACATTTCCATACATATTAACTCTAATGAACAGAGTTTCAATGGGGGTGTCAATTACAATTTCTGACGAGGTAAACTCATTAGAGACTGCTATAAGTACACCTCCCCCCCATTTTTTGCCTGTGGCTACCAAATCTCTGTCTTTCCGGTATACATTATATCTGTGATCGAAATATTCGGAGCTGTTGATGTCTTGCGAAAGCCAGGTCTCAGTCAAAATAACTAGGTCATAGCTTTCACTCAGTATGCTTTGATAGAATGAAGAACTTTTTGTGCGTAGACCTCTACAATTCTGATAATAAACTCTAAGGTCCATTTTTCTCAACTATAGTGACTCAAAAATGTGAAAGAGTATAATAATATATAATTATATTTTTATATATTGCCCCTCTATAAATTAATCCTGATTTGTATTCATACAGGGTGTTTCATAATAAATGCGCAGGACTTCCGGATGTGATAGCTCGTTCAAAAATATGAAAAAAAGTTTCTATTAACTTACCCTCTAAAATTCAACAATTTCGAGATACAGGGTGTTGAAATTTAAAAAAAATTATAGTTTTTTGCGAGTATTTCTGGAACAGTTTATCGCACAAAAACAGATTTTGAATGCATTTTCTACTCATAATAAGCTATGTTTTGAGCAGATTTTTTATTTTTTGAAATTCATAATTGGTGAAGATTTTGATGGGGTAGTGGGTGTTTTATTCTCCAACTTCCACGCCACTGGAAAAAGTACTTGAACCGACAATGTTTTCTACACATAAAAGGTACTCTTGGTCATAAGCTCTAAAGTTGACCGTTTTCATGAAAAATCAACTTTCGTGTTGAAAAACATGGAAAATTTTTTTAAATATTTTTTTTTCTAATTATACAAAATTTATTTAAACTTTAAAACAAGTAACAAATCCAAACGTTGACTTCTTAATTGCAAAATAAAAAAAAATAACAATCATACTCAGTTGAATTGTTGGAAACATCCGCCGCTAGCTTCAATGGACGCAGCAATTTTTCGAGGAAAAAAACAATATGTAAACATCATGAAAGTTGATTTTTCCTGAAAACGGTCAACTTTAGAGCTTATGACCATTAATACCTTTTTTGTGTAGGAAACATTGGCAGTTCATATAGGAGGCTGAAAACTGTAGTTTTTCCAGTGGCGTAGAAGTTGGAGAAAAAACACCCACTACCCTTTCAAAATTTTCACCAATTATGAATTTGAAAAAATAAACAATCCGCACAAAACATAGCTTATTATGAGTAGAAAATGCCTACGAAATCTGTTTTCTGTGCGTTAAACGGTTCCAGAGATATTCGCAAAAAACAATTATTTTTTTTAAATGTCAACACCCTGTATCTCGAAAATGGTGCATTTTAGAGGTTAAGTTAATAAAAACTTTTTTTCATATTTTTGGACGAGCTATCACATCTTGAAGTCCTGCGCATTTATTATGAAACACCCTGTATTTATATCTATATTTATATTGACCTATCCTATGTCATGCTTATGATCTCTAAAGATTAATAAACATATCTATCTATCACTACTGAAATACACACTGATGTTTATAACAAAAAGTGAGATTACGACAAACAGCGTATAATATAAGATACCAATGTTGAATATTTCAAGTTCAAATCCTGAACCAGAATCAGGTGGCGTTAGTTCCAGGAGGAGCGGGACATATTCATTAATTTATATAAAGGAAAGATACTGTGCAGGTATATGGGAATGGAAAACAATAGGATATATGGTGCCGGCCATATGCAATATTAAAAACACTCAACTTAATGGAAGAGCTTATAGTATGCATATTTATGATCAAGACACTTCTGTTTCGAAAGTCTTTTTCTATTTGTTGGGAGAGTGAGTAATAGTACTGTACACTCGCAAAAGCTTTCAGAGGCCAAGGCAAACTCATTCACAGTAATATTGGAAAGAGAAATATAATGAAACGTGTGAATTTTGAGAATTGAATGAAAAGTGGATTTTCAGTAATAATACAAATATAGAAGTATATTTGAAAACTAAAGTTTATGAATGAAAACTGTAATTAATTCTCTTTGAAAGTGACACCCAAAATGAAGTTGTTTACTTTTATTGTCCACTGAGATCCCTTGTAACGACCATGGGTTTTCTATTTTGAAATTGATGAATAATTTGACGCTTCTTCAGACGACATGGCTTGTCTAATGAGAATGTCCTGTTTCAAACATGCCTCCAATGAAAAAAATGACAAAAGTATTGTAAAATTATTGAAATTATTTGAAACATATTTATTTTACAGTTATAACCTAAGTTATGTTTACGCAAATAGGTGGAACATTATTTTTCTTCATTACTCGAGTGTCATAACTGTAGTTAGAAAGTATACAGTGCGACGCTAAATTATGGAACAAATTCATTATTTCTGAATATAATGATATTTCGGAAAAATCATCGGACAGGTCGATTTTCTTTTCCGATGGGCCAATTTTTGAACCCCACTCAAAATATATAGGGTTATCCGCAATTGAGTAAAAATGACTTTAGTGATATTTTTAAATTGGACACCCAGTATATTTTTCCATATTTAGTTAGGGATCGTCATTACAAATCCAGTGATACCAAGTTTGATGGGATTATGTCAAACGGCTGCGGAGATATGGCCAAAAAACTTCCTCGCATGTCTAATGAGTATGACTGCGAGACTACACACGATTCAGAAGGTTAAAAGTCTCTGTCGCACTCATTGGGTATATGGAGAAGTTTTTTGGCCATATTTCCGCAGCAGTTTGACATAATCCCATCAAACTTGGTATCGCTGGATTTGTAATGACGATCCCTAACCAAATATGGACAAATATACTGGGTGCCCCATTTAAAAATATCACCAAAGTCGCTTTTCCTCAAATGCGGATAATCCTATATATTTTGGGTAAGGTTCAAAAATTGGCCCATCGGAAAAGAAAATCGACCAGTCCGAGGATTTTTCCGATATATCTTTATATTCAGAAATAATTTGTTCCATAATTTAGCGTGGCACTGTATAAATGAAGTTCTGAAAATAATGATGTTCCACCGATTTTAGTTTGAATTAAATTTGAAAAACTTATTCAAAACGAATTTGTTTTACAGTAATAATCTAAAAATTGGAACTTTTTTTAAATTTATTTGTGAATGCTGTACTTGCCATTTCCACATACCATGTAACAAATAAAAGCCTAGGTGACTTTGAAAAAATTGTATACAATTATTTTGCTGACAGTTCAACTCACTAGTAGTGAAGATTAAAGAACTATAAGTGTAATTTGTGGCAGAGATTTTGTGTCATTTAAAAAAAAATGGTGAATCGAATCAATATGGTTAAAGTTGAAAAATATACATTATGAAAACATTGTGAAAAGCCCAGAGATCTCAAAGTATATCACCCAAATTTAAAATATTTGTTGTACCTCATTGATGAATATAGTTTGAGGTGCAGTTCACAAAATCCAGAGAAAAATCTGTTCAGTACAATACAGAAGAATGTACTCAATGTGTCATAGACGTCTAGTTGATGATAGTATTACTTTCTCACCTCTAAAGAAAGAAGGATAGAAAAAAAACAAAATAAAAGATGAATTTATTGTTTAATTTTCGCATACTAATAGAGGGACCAAGTTACACAGTAGCCACTACTGGGTGTTTCACAATGGGTGGAACATTAAAAGTATCTCAAGGACATAACCAAAGATCATTTCAAAAATGTATGTGCGTGGGTAGTCAAACATGCTTTATCCGTTTGAAATATTTTCCGGTCGTATCAGAAAGTAGTAGTTACTTTGGTTATTCAATTGGAACAACCCACATAACATATCATTTTTGGAATATCAATAGAATTCCTCATAACCTTCCTGGTAAGTATCTATACCTATGTGTGACATTTTTCGAAATAAAAGTTATTTCGTCCAATTTCTGACAAAATCTTACCATTGAAAATTAATAATTTGTTCCCATTCAAATATAGAAAATATTGCAATTTGTGTCAAAGACATAAATGATAAGGAAATCCATCAAAACCATATTTGAATAATTATTTTATGTGACAGTACTTTCTCACCTATGCAACTTGAATTCAGGATAACAATGACGGAATAACATTTCAGTTATCTTTCAGAATGAAGTTCGTAGCCTTCTATCTGAATCACTATCCAATAATATTCATTTTACTATAACTTTTATTATAACTAACAAACTGTACGAAATAAGTAAAAGGTAAGTATACACAATTGAATTGGAAAATGTAACAGCTTTCCAAATAAGTACTTGATAATTAATACTGTTTTACATTTGAAAACACTGAGT
This sequence comes from Chrysolina oricalcia, assembly GCA_944452925.2. Classification (NCBI taxonomy): domain Eukaryota; kingdom Metazoa; phylum Arthropoda; class Insecta; order Coleoptera; family Chrysomelidae; genus Chrysolina; species Chrysolina oricalcia. Next base: position 60,514,978 of record OX101815.2, read on the forward strand.
TTCAGTCATTTTCATGAGTCCCAGAAAGGAACTTACTTCTTAGTCCCCCTGTACGCTGAAGCTGAGATCCAGTTCATCGACAGAATACTTAATGGTCCTATGCAGCTATGACCCAAATTGCAATACTTTGTAAATTTGTATGGGTACAAAAATTGATTTTTTTCCAATGGTCAGGTTTTGCACGAAAATTTAACAAAATAATTTTTATCTCGAAAAGCACATATATGGTTCACGATAATACCAGGAAAAGTTATAAGGTATCTTGTAAGGATCCTAAAAATGATTTAACATACAGGGTGTTCCATTTGAAATAACAGAGTATCGAGTACTTTCTGAAAAGAGTAGAAACATTGTATTGATGAAAATATTCTACATGGATAGAGCATGTTTGATTATTCACATTTATAAATTATCGAAATGATCTGTCGTGTTCTCCAGATACTTCTTATGTTTCATCCACTGTGAAACACCCTGTATATGAACACACAATATCCTCAATATAGTTGTGCATTGAGGATGCAACTTCACCTCAATTTATTTTAAAATTGGTGGAAGCTTATCGTGAACCACCATGCCGCAAAGGGTTAACTCACTGGCGGCTCTGAGGAGGGGCCATGGGGAACATGCTCCCCACCAGAGTTCTGAATAAGTAGTTGATACTGATTGTTTGAATGTTTTAGACGATGTAGTAACTTGATTACTTATGTTTCGGACGTCCATCAACTTAATGGTTGAAAGATATATATCTCTTTCAAATTTTTCACAATGTTTCAATTGCTTGAATCCGCAATCGTCTTCTGGTGAATAATGACAAAATCAGATGCCACGCGGCCTTTTATAGGTCTATAATTAAAGTGTAATTACGCACGGTCTTGTGGCGCGCGTGGTTTCACGCTTTTTCTCCATCCAAAACGGTCCATGAGCGGTTTCCATACGTTTTTTAAATTCCACGCTTGGTTGACGGAAGGCACTATTGACTTCTATATAGGTGATGTCCATAAATTTCCGTTTGAACCAATGTTCCTCTCTATGAAGAACACTAGCTTCGTCCCAAAGAATTCGGTGGTGTTTTGTCCAGGCGTGGTCAGCAATTCCCGATTTTGATGTTTCACCTCGTTGAGTCCACTTTTTGTGTTCGGCTATTCTTACTGATAATGGCCTCTTGGTCTCTCCGATATAGGAATCTCTACATTCACATGGGACTTTGTAAATACAGTTTTTGCTGGATTCTGTTGTGTTCTCTGGCTTCGTCTTGGTGAGGAAGCTTCGTAAGGTACTGCCGGATTGAAAGCAACTCTCACACACATCAAAAAGGACCTACGCCGAAACGGATACTCCGAGAAACTCATAGGAGAAGTTCGGAAACAACTCAAAAAGACCAAGACAACCGAAGAAAGACCACAATACCCCGTTCTCATTCTTCCCTATATCAGGGGTATCTCCGAGAAGATCAGAAGGATTGGAAATAAATACAACATCAAGAGTTGCTTTCAATCCGGCAGTACCTTACGAAGCTTCCTCACCAAGACGAAACCAGAGAACACAACAGAATCCAGCAAAAACTGACATCTTAGCGGTGAGCTGTGAGCGGTAGCAGTGAGCGGTAAGAATAAAAAATAACGGATATAGTCGTTTTTTATCCGAATCCGCACAAATAAAAAATCATTATATTCCACTTGTTTTTGAAAGAAAGTATAATTTCTTCAAACAAGATAAGTAGGATAAATCTTTTTCATTGAGATAGAAATAGTGATAAGTCAAACTAAATTTATTGTAAAAAATATGGTAGCAGTGATATTATTAACTAATTTGATTTTTGCAAATTTTCGAAAACTGATAAACAGTATAAAATTATAATAAATTGGATGGACAAAACTATTTAGAACCCCTGTCAATTCTCAAATACCTACATGTTCGAAAATCATTCAATGTCAATTCCCAAATTTATCAAGTTTAAACTAAAAAAATAATTTTTATGGTTCCACTTGTCATGGTGAAATGAAAACATATTGAAACCTCCGATTTGATCAGGACAGTAATTGAGCTGTTTGAGCTGTTTAATTTTTCAGATGATAAAAAGGAAGATTAATTCTCACTTTTTGCCAGTACAAAAAAAGCAGAAAATTGAAAAACCAACTCAAAGTATACAGAGCCAGGCAGGACTGTCATCTCCATCTCGAAAAAACCGTTTTATATCTGAGCAAAATATAAAAAAATGAAAATATCAAAAAACCATCTTAAAGCATCTTCATCACGAGAAAACCGTTGTATATCAGAGGAAAATATAGGAAATGAGAATATTTTCGATATAGGTAATGCAGTCGGTCGAAATTATTGTTTCTTACTGTTTTACAGTCACTGGAACATTATTGCTCCTTGAAACAGTTATTGTACATATACCGTTTGTGGCAAAAGGATAACTCCAATGCCATTTTCCTACACACCCACACACACACACCCATATACCGTTTTATATTTCAAATGTCCTTCTGGAGTGCTTTCTAATCTGGTGCCGAGTTGGATCCTGAGAGCAATTGCAGTATTCATCTCGGCGTCCGATGACGGATAGCAAGACCCCGCGTGTATGCAACCGTGATAAACTGGACTATTCTGACGAGGAACATACATTCCGAAACCGGTCTGCAGTTGGTTACCAGTTTGAATCATGCGAAGACAAATAGTAGTCTTAGAGAGTTTTTGCAAAGTTGTTACTTCCAACTAAGGATCTTTGCACATATGTCGAACAGATATAATTCAATACCTGTCGAGGTCTAAGTCAGGGAAGTAGTTTCTTTCTATTGGACATATGCCATACCATCTATACAGAACAAAGTTATAGTATTTAAAGAATTCGTTTTGACTATTTTACAGTAACTGGGACATTATTGCCTCTTGAAACAAGTACACATATACAGGGTATTCCACATACGAAGGCCTTTCAGACGTTTCTGGAGAACGGAAGAATAGATCATTTCAAAAATTTGTGGGCATGATTAATCAAACATGCTCTATCCGCCTAAAATATTTTAACACCCCACACCCCACACCCAGTGTATTACTTCATATTTGGAATCCTTATAAGGTTCCTCACAACTTTTCCATATAATTTCTTATACCTATCTCTGACGGTTTTTGAGATAAAAATTATTTTGTCAAATTTTTGTGTGAAACGTTACAATTAAAAAATAACTATTTTTAACAATGCAAATTTACAAAATATTTCATTTGGGTCATAGCTGTATAACACCTTTAAGTATTCTGGTGATGAACGGGATCTCAGCTTCAGCATACAGGAAGGCTCAGAAGTAAGTTTCTTTCGGGGTGTACACCCTGTATACTATCTAATTTTCGAATCAAACTAATCAGATCTCCTACCGTTTATGAGATATTGATGATATTATGATTTTTGAGATCTGAAAATCTATCGAATAACAGATAAAAGCTTCATCTTTTTTGAAAAAGGTATTAATTGAATACATGAACTTTCCTTCATACTGGGTGTACGATAAACATGGTTATGTTGACAGTTTGCAGAATGAAAAATTAACTTGATTAAATTCATTGGACACAAGAGATAATATTACAAAATTCATTTAGCAATAATTACAACACTTTTTTTTGATACTGAAAAACAATAACTGAGTAGCTCAGGTGCTAGAAATGCTGACCATTTACTTGATTGATGGATTGACGTTATTACATGATCAGTCATGGCTCTGGAGTTCCGATGGAACGATTTCTCCGAAACATCTTACCCTGTTTTATTATAATTGTTGGTATCAGTTGGATGGTGCTCCTAGACATTCTACACGTGAAGTTAGCAGCGAACTCAATAATTTGTTCGAAAATCGGTGCATACGACGTTTGGGTCCTTGGATTTGGCCGCCGCGGTCACCAGATCTCACTCCTCTAGATTTTTATCTCAAGGGCTAAATATAAGAAAAGGTTTAAAGAACACCTGTGAATACAAAACAGGAACTGGAAAACAGGGTAAGATGTGTGCTTTCGGAGAAATCGACCCATCGGAAATCCGGAGAGCCACGACTGATCATGTGATAACGTCGATCCATCATTGTTTGCAAGTGAATGATGGTCAGCATTTCAAGCATCTAAGCTATTGAATTTTTATTTCTTAGTATCAAATGTGTTATAATTGCTAGAAATTTTTTGTAATAAGTAATATCTCTTGTGTTGAATAAATTTAATCGAATTCATTTTTCAAACATAATTTTATGTTTTTCATACATCCACTATGAAGGAAAATTCAAGTATTCAATTACACCGCTTTCAAAAAAGATGAAGCTCTTATTTGTTATTTGATAGATTTTCCACCAGATTTTATACTTGAAATTTTATACTTGCATAGACCTCACAAACTATAAAATCATTAATATATCATAAACGGTAGGAGAAAGGTATGGGACATAGTCGATGAAATTAATTCAAACAGGTTAGTAGTATTAAAAAATAAGATAGTATTCAGGGTGTTCTATTAGAAAAAACTGAGTTTCAATCATTTTCATGAGTCCCCGAAAGGAACTTACTTCTGAGCCTCCCTGTATGGTGAAACTGAGATCCAGTTTTCCGCCAGAATACTTAATGGTGTTATGCAGCTATGACCCAAATTGAATAATTTTTTTAATTTGTATTGTGAAAAGAAAAGTTATTTTTTAATGGTTAGGTTTTACACAAAAATTTGTCAAAATAATTTTTATTGCGAAAACCGTCACATATAGGTATAGGAAAATATCTGAAAAAGATGTGAGGAATCTTATAAGGATTCCAAAAATGATGTAATATACGGGGTGTTCTATTTGAAATAACAAAGTATCTACTACTACCTGATACAACTGGCAACACTGTATTGACGAAAATATTTCAGACGGGTGGAGCATGTTTAATTATTCATGCCCACGAATTTTTGAAATGATCCATAGTTCCGTTCTCCAGAAACGTCTAATAGGCCATTGAATGTGGAATACCCTGTATATGTGGATTTTATTATTTTGTTGAAATGTTCCATTAACTCATGCATCCCCAACATCCTAGATCCGCAAGTGGGTTAAGTATGGCCGTACATAAATCTGGACCCTGTATTGAATAAATGTTGGAGTTATAATATGAAGTTCAAAATGAATTAATATTCCTTACCTAAGATCGATCACTATCAGCTGCATCATAAATTAATATTTCACAATGAATCAGATTTTTACGATTCTTTCACGACTAGATTGTGACAAGAAATGTATAAACTGAACTGTTATATTCATGCACATTAGTACACTCGAATATTAAAGTTCAATCCAAATCGCAGCAAGCTATAAAAAGGGGACCGAAGTACTAAAGCCCGGAATTTATCGACGGAGGAAATAAATAAGAAAAAGATTTGTTGTTATTTGGTGGACTATTCTCCCATATTATCGTTTGGAATCCATATCGATTAGAGAAAGAGCCGTTATCAGTTTTTCTCCATTTCTTCCCTTCATCTGGATTAAATCTAGAAAGAGTATCGTAAAACGAAGCGGCTAAAGTTTATTCCTTTAGGAAATTGAATTTCTTTTCATGTTTTTAGGGCGAATAAAAGGAATATTGCAGAAGAAAATGAAAAATATTCGGTCTACTGAAATAAATAAACTATTGTTTCAATTTTGATTTCCAATTCCAGCATTTGTATGGGTACTTATGGAAATGAAGACGTAAATAACGAATTGTAATGAGCATGGAGCTTTTATCCAATATCCAGAAAATCCAGACTACCTTTTGCATTATTTATTCGGATTCAGAGCATCGATACCCATTTCAGTTTTGTTGCCTTTTTGTGTTTTTACAGTTCCAGGTCTTTTATTCGATTCCGGAATGAAATGGAAATGAAAGAGATTAGGTCTGAGCTACTGTTATTTTTGTTCTACCAGTTATACGCGGGGTAGATTTGTTGTTGAGAAAAGCTCTTTCAGTTTTAACACCATGATGAACATAGAATTCAAAGTGATTTGCAGATCGGTAACATATTCATACCTAGCAAAACAGTTGACGTCCGGAAAACGCAAATAAACAAATCTGTTCAGATTATTGAAATGAAGGCGATAATACTTTCTCAGCTTCTTCGGCTGTGAATATAAATTGGGATTGCAATATTTATTCTAGATGTTGGAAACAATATGAAGGCAATATTGCTCAATATTAATAATCCAATTTCAAACCAATATAAGTTAATACGATTCATTGAATATAGTTGAAATAATATTCAAGCATCACTGAAAGAAATAATATTGTAAGTGATAACAAAGCGACTTGGTTAACAATTTGCTTGTAAGGTTAGCAATAATTTTCAATGAAATATACCATACTGATTGTTGCATTGCTACAGGAACAATATGGAAATTGTTATCGAAAGATTGTTAGTGTGACATTACATTCTAGTTGAAAGGACAATATTTCATTGTTACAAGAACAATATACAAATTGTTATAGAAAGATTGTTATTTTGACTATTCCACTCTTCTCAAGATATTCACGTAATCTGACCAATCACAAATCAAAGACAACTTGTATTATCGCGAAAAGACCAGCTGTCTCTCAATTCTGATTGGTCTGATAGCGTTGGTGTTTTCAACGATGTACCCATAGATGACAAAGCAAAGTTTGACATTTTGACAGATCATAATTGTAGGCGAAAACGTCACAATGAGTCGCATCGTAACTATATAACAAATTATTGATAGTTATAATACATTTTTTGTGATTGTAGTTGATTGATTATGGTTAGTATGAATTGATTGTTCATGTTTATAATAATACTTTTAATGCTTCGTGAAATAGTCCAATAAAATTCCACTCGTGATTGAATTTATCTCATGTCTGTCTTTTATTTCTGAACTCAACTGAATTGTATCGAGAAAACACCACTCGTCCTGTCAGAAATTAATTGATAGACTTATCGCGAAAATTCAGTCACTATTACTACTGATAATACAATTCAAATGACTGAACAATGTTATTCAATAGTTTCGACAAAACAAAAATCCAACCGAATACTAAAATTCATTTCAGCAATAATTATCTTGTTATCACTATCCAAAACTGAGAAATTCAGTTATAAATACAGTGTAGATCGATTGGTCGTAAGTGGTTCGATAATGGAATGTAACTTTGTAACCAAAGAATGATGACTTCAGTTGCATCAATGACTTACCGGTTCCACACAAAATCTTCCTAAAACTGCTTTAGGGTCTTTTCGTATCTTCTGGTTGTGATCTGCTGCGGGATGTTATGTCACACGTCACATAATATGAAATCCACGTTAGTATCTATACACGGCGTGGTGTCAAAGAAAAAGGGAAAAATGGTGGCAAAGACCAAAAAACAAAAAGGTTTAGCTGGCTTTCTTATCGAGCATACATTTCGACTGACTTCTGTCTGTAGGTAGGGGTGAATTGCTGCGCAGTCGCGACAACCAAATCTGGTCTATTGACCGAGTATGTCGATCGGTGCAATTGGTACTAATAATAATAATAATTATACTTTAAATTAGCAAAACCACAATGAGCTTTCCCAAACAAATACGTTACCTTTCATTGTCAGCGACAACTCATTGACGAATGAACTAAAAACTTACGTTTTCACAAAATCACTTGAAAATTAGTGTTAAAAGTAAAATGATAGATGCGATGATGGAATTATTCATAAAAGTTCACATGTATTTGGCAGTTTGTGCAATTGGTATTAATAATTCCCTGTCAAGTTACTGACAAAGTAGTATTCAGTCAACTGTAAGTCCTTCATTACTGACCAATAATAATAGTATATTATTCAACAAGCGTATAATGATGGCTATTACCCACGAATATGAAATTGCAACACGAGCCGGAGGCGAGTGTTGTAATATCTGAGTTGGTAATTGCCATTATACGAGTATTGAATACTATACTTTATCCACAACCATATAAATAATTTGATTAAATTGGAAAGTTCTAATTTGAAAATTACGTTATTGTAAGAATACTTCTGTCATTAGACAGATATGATCTGGCGCTTCTATTATAAATTTACTGACTTCTTCGGGAGTAAAGGTTTTAGATTGTTTGGGTTGATGGTCCTCGGACTGACGTTTTAAAAATGCCTTCATGGATACCATGGTAAATAGTCAATGTCTTATTCAGTATAGAATAATATGCCCACAATAATGTCTTGAATTTTTAAGCAAGTTCAACAAAATACACCAGGATAACATTTTCAGAAAAAGACGATGTTTTTTGTGCCAGTTGCCAATCCATAAAACTTTTGTACACCGCATCATATCTATCTTTTGACTTGTTAGGTAGGAGATTTTCTGTAGCGCCAGCCGCTAATTTTAAAATTTCTGGTGGTGTACAAGACATATCTTCTAAATCAGATTCACTATTAGACATTTATCTAATGATACCAGAGATACGGATGTTCACAACAAATAACTCACAAACCGACTGACAGTATATCTACAAATACAGTTTCAAGTAAATTTACATATTGTCAAATTTGACGCAACGATTAAGTAATATTATTCCATCGAACTGTCATTATTATTCAATTCTATATGGTAATGCATGGCATTACTTGATAAAATCGCATATTTAACAGATTTATTAATTAATAGTTGTGGATAAAAATTATAAATAAGATGATTTGGCGTGTGCAGTTGGAGCATTTGCCGGCTGCTCTAAATTTAGTTTTTCTCCGTTTTTCCAGGAAACTCGTCGAAAACACCAATGAGGAACGTCCAATGATATGATGTTTCACACGTAATAAATATTAATTCCCCCTGAATAACTTGGAGGATACAGGGAAACCAAACCAACATCGTAGAACCTGCCGCAAGGCAGGTACGATCTGGTTCGGCCCTTCCGTGTCGAACCCCACACCACAGTATTTCACTCCTTACCACCACCCTGTGGCAAAGTGATAGTTTTGAGAATTGCGTAACGTCTTATATATTATATTTACATATTTATTCATTTATCTATTCATATATTCGTTATCCGTTGAAAGTCGTTTATACATTTTTATACTATTTAATCCAATGAATAATTTTTGCATTTTTGCATTTGCCGGCTGCGTTGTAATCCAAAGTTCGTGTGTTCGAATCCAGAGGATCTTACGATTTTTTTTTTGCTTACTAGCAGTAACTGATTATTTTCACCGTATTTTATTGTTGAAGTTACACTACTCATATATGGCTGTTTTGATCATCTTTTGTTTCGTTACTTTCGTTAACAATTTTGAGATGGTTAGTGTAATTATATATCTGGTTGTTTCTATACTGACAGACAGACAGAAGTATATGGTTACCTTAACTTTTTTTTTGTTACCCTAACCAAAAATTATTTTCAGTGAATGTGATATCAAACTTGGATGTACAATATATAGTTTTTCATCCCTAGAATCGAAATGAGTGGAATATTGGGATTGCATAATTCATTCTAGACGTTCGAAACGATATGTTGATTTATCGATATTCGTAAAAACTATGCAACAAATATTGACCCATCATTTTATGTAACAATCTACATTCAGAATAGGTTGAACTAAAATCCCTCCAACATTATCAATACAATATTGTTTTTTCAATACTCACCCATATTGTTTCAACATTATTTTTTCATTTAGAATATATCTATATTGGCCCAATATGAAACCAGGTTTCAGCCAATATGAGGTGCTACCTGGGGACTCTAATCAAATTGGCTAACTTTTTCGCTGAAACGGTGTGGTAAGGAATTCAGGTTTTCACTGCTGGACATCAAGTTGGACGAGGATACGCCAAATTGATATATAGAAGTATTCTTGAATTCATTAAGAGGCTACATGAACTTATTGACTTGTTGAATATTGGTAAAATGGTATAAAAAATAACGAGCTATCCTCAGTGCTGTCAAACTTGGGTTTACAATATTGTTTTTCATGCTTGGAATCGTAATGAGAAGATACTGAGATTGCAATATTTACTCTAGATGTTGGAAATAATATGTAGACAATATTGTTTTATCGAAATCAGTGAAACTTATTTAGTCACCATTGACTCTATATTTGGCGATCCACATTCAGAATAGGTTTAGCCAATATTCCTTTAATATTATTGAAATAATATTGATTTTCCAATAATTACCTATATTGGGTCAATATTATTTTTACTTTTACTATGAACCTATATTGGTCAAAAATTCAACCAATATGAGCGGCATCCTGGGAAATACGAGGATGTATTGATATCTAGTTAGCCTAGACCAGTTCCCTACATAAACAAATTATTGCGTTACCATAGCAACGAACAATAACTTATTAGAAGTGTCAGTGTAATATTTGACGTCAAAAAAGTAAACCAGAGTTACGCAACAAATTGAGTATCGAGCCATCATCAAGTACCTCTATTTAAAAGAGTTAAGAGGTAAGCAGATTTACGAAGATATGCCTAATACCCTAGGTGATCAATGTCCTTCGAATGCGACCGTGAAAAATTGGACTGCATCAAGCTTCAAAAGAGGTAAATTTTCCATTGAAGATGATGACAGATCGGGAAGGCCAGTTTCTGTGTCAGTCCCCGAAAATATCGATGCAGTTCATGACATGATTTTAACAGACCGTCGAATTGGGCTAAAACGGATATCTGAATCACTGAATATTTTATACGAACGCGTTCATCATATAGTTCACGCCAATTTGGACATGAGAAAAATTGCTGCAAAATGGATCCGCAAATGTTTGAATGTTGACCAAAAGCGTGCAAGGGTAGTAACATCGCGTTCGATCTGTGCTCGATTTGAAAACGATGTAGACTTCTTAAACCGAATTGTTACTATGGATGAGACTTGGGTACATTTCTACGAACCAGAAACAAAGCAACAATCGATGGAATGGTGATACTCCGGTTCTCCAAGACCTAAGAAGTTTCGTTTCCAAAAATCTGCTAAATGAGTTCTTGCTTCAGTTTTTTGGGATTGCCTTGGAGTAATCATGATTGATTTTTTGGATAAAGCTAGAACAATAACTGGAGATTACTATTCGACATTACTGACCACTCTACGGGAAAAAAGTAAACCGAAAATACGCGGAAAGCTATCCAAAGGTGCAAAAAAATCGTGATTTAGGGTTTGAATTACTAGAACACCCCCCTTATTCACCAGATTTGGCTCCGTCCGACTATCATCTCTTTCCTAAACTGAAAAAAGTTTAATAAGTCGTAAATTTTCTTCCAACGAGGAGGTAATAAAAGCTGTAGAGGTCTGGTTTGCAGAGCAAGAAGAAACATTTTTTTGGAAAGGTCTAGAGACGTTGCAGGTTCGCTGTAATAAAAGTATCCAATTGAGAGGAGAATAAGTTTAGTAATAAAATATTTTGACATTGAAATTTTGTTTGGTTCTATAGCAGGCTAAGAAATTTTCAATACATCCTTGTACTATCGTCATTTAACAACAAGCTAAGTACTTTAAACTTTGTTGCTGAATATAGACTCAAAGTATTGGTGGTTTTAATATCGTGGACTTCATTGGTTTTGGATTATATAACATGTAATTAATGGACTAGATAATTTGAGATAGCTTCAAATATGAATAAAATTCGAAAAGGCGTTCGCTTTGAAAATATATTTCATGAAACTATTATCCTCTGTACAATTGCCGATTAACCTAGCCGCCATGTTATCAACTCAACCACTCGATCAATGGAAGCACTCAAGTGCGACGCCACGTCACCTGGAGCCTCCGAGCAAATATCGAATACTTCATGGAACATACTATCAGTCTGACCGTTTTCCATTTTTTCGAGTCCTAATTGAATTCCCCGGGGCTTCTTATCATTATATCGATCAGGATCGCGGATGGCCAGGAGCAGTGATGGTGTACGATAGATCTATTACTACAGTCGACGGATGAAAAGAAATTAATTGGAGGTTGGTTTGCAGAAGGTTGGGCTGCGAATATTTGTGTGCAGACGGTTCAAGTCGGGGTTCATAGTAAACAGTGTTTGTGGATCATGCTGTAATTTTCCTATACAAATAATAACGACCGTAATCATAGTAGAGGAACTGAAAGTAGGTATACTTGGATGAATTAAAATAGGCTGGTGCCAAAATGAATTCTAAACGCTTGAAATAAGTAAAAAAGTAACTGGCAAAAACCAGGTGGAGAATATTGTTGAGGTTCCAACTTTGAGGAAAAACAAGAACTAAACAAGAAAACATACAAAATGAAATGGGGGTGCAGTTTAGGGGTTGGAATGGGTTTTTTTTGAGATTTTTGGCGAAAAGAGAACTCTCAGCGGAAAATGTTCGAGGGGAAAGTTGTAAATAATAAGAAAATTCTAATACTTTTGTATCGAACACTTTTGAACATAACCTCAAATTGAATTTCAAAATGGTGTAAAACCGATTTTTCAATATTTAATTTTTTTCTCGATTATAATTCATTTAATTTGGTTGAAAAGGACCCCGCACATTTCTTATGGGAAATGGCTTTGCGTGAATTTGGCTGAATTTTTGGTATGTTGTAGTACTTGATGAGCTGATCAAAAGTGTTCGTAGCCACAAACTTCAAAAATGGACAGTTTTCGAGATATGGAGCTTTCAAAATGGATTTTTTTTAAAATTTTTGTAGTAATTGCCCATCAATCGGAAAGCTTTCACTTGTTGTTGGGATGGATTTTTAATGTTCGGCGCCTAGAACCCGACTGAGGAATGGTATTTGTCAGTTACATTCGGCACCGCCATCAATAATTTTTCATACACTGCTTCACACTGGACATGAAATGAGGTTCTAATTCCAAGATCTTTTATCCAACTTTTCATGCTACAAGATAACGCCAGAATGATTCATATTTTCAAAAAACAACATGTGTTGGGTATTCTCTGGAATAACTGATTCTAGATATATCTGATGTCCAGTAATATCAAATATGCTTTCCAAAATTTTCATAACAAGTCTCAGAGTGCTTTAATGGGGGAAAACGAAAAAATCGGTGGCTCTAAATGGATGATAGCAACTCACATCCAAACGAATCCGTGAAAATGTTTGCATCTTTGATACCTTGTAGTACTTTACAGGTAGAATAAGGAGGTTAAGATGATGGAAGCAAACTATGAATGGAACTTCCGATATTTGCCCCCGAACTCTTGAAACTACTATAATTTTTTTTATAAATGTTGCATCAAAGTTTACATAAATAAATGAAGTCTATCTGTTCATATGATTTTTGGTAAAATGAATGAGTATTATTGAGTATATCATTCAAAAACATTATATTAGTAAAAGTAGCATTCATAATAATACTAATAATAGTAATGATATTTTATAGAAAAATAAATAAACTATCTTCGCAATCTCAAGAAATCATTTAATTATTATGAGTCAGATCATGGGTAAAGTGTTTTATGGTAACATGTAACTATAATTATATCAACGAACCTAACACAGTCATAAATCATTTCAAGAATATAAAGGAAAAATAAATCCGCTGCGCTCATAATATTTCAAATGAATTTTTGAGATTGCCAAGATAGATTATTATTGTTTTTTATTTAATATCATTATTATTATGATTTTTACTCCTACTATTACATTGTTTTTGATTGATCTACCCATTCATTTTGCAAACGATCATACTCAATTATAAGTGTAAACTCTAATGCAACATTTAAAAAAAAATAGTATTTTCAATAATTCGGTGGTGAAGTTCCATTCATAGTTTGCTTCCAACACCTGAACTTCCCTATTCTACCTGGAAAGTACTACAAAGTATCAAAGATGCAGACATTTTCACGGATTTGTTTGGCTGTGAGATGCTATCATCCATTACGAGGCACCCTGAGGAAAATGTCTTGGCACACCATTGTCAGATTATCGAGATTTGCGAGAAATAAATCACGTAATCTCATGTAAATGACATCGATAGTGATCACATTTGTTGTCTCTGTGAACACAGTATTATGATTTGTCCATTTTTTCCATCGAAGCTCGCTGAGCCTCGTTATGAACAGTTTGGAAAACATGCTCGATATTATTGGACATTAGATATATTCAGTATCAGTTATTATGGTCTCTCTTCAAAAATACCCAACATATGTCGTTTTTTGACAATTAAAATTATACTGGCGTTATATTGTAGCATAAAAAGATGTATGGAAGATCTTGGAAATAGTACCTGATTTCATAACCAGTGTGAAGCAGTGTATGAAAATTGTTTGATGGCGGAGCCTAACATAAGTGAGAAAGACCATTTCTTAGTCGGATTGGGGGCGCCGAACATTCAAATGCCATCCCAACAAGAAATAAGAGCTATCGGATTGATGACCAAATACTACAAAAATGGAAAAATCAATTTTCAAATCTCCATATCTCGAAAACTGTCCATTTTTGAGCTTTGTGGCTATAGACACTTTTGATCAGCTCATCAAGAATTACAAAATACAAAAAATTCAGCCAAATTCACGGAAAGCCATTTCCCATAAGAAATGTGCTGGGTCCTTTGTAGATATTTGTAATTTTTTGTGTTGAATAAGCATAATTTTTCCGCACTTCAGACGACAATTAGTTTTCGAGTAAGGTACATTTTTCGAGAAAAATACCCTTATCTTCCACGAACAGTTGTTCTCGTGTTTTTGTATTTCGAAGTTCTATAAGTGCATTTTATTTGTTGAAATGTCTATACTTTCAAATGGTTCATGTAACTTGGTGACTTATTTATTTACTGTATTATCTATACATTAAAGATATAGAAAAAATTTAATGTATAAAAATACATAACAAATGAAATAAATATAAACGTTACAAAAATACAATAAATATCAAATAAATTTCAGAATAAAAAAAACCTATGAGCAAGACTCATAGAAAATGAGATAGGCCTCTTTGCACACCAGAGAATTCAACATAATGGAAATAAGAGAAACATGAGAGTCGTTGTACACGTGCCACGAGTCTGTGTAAGGATGTCTACAGATCCTCGTGTAATGTCCGCTGTAGAGGTAGTCCCTGTATGAATAGACAAAGCATACAGGTTGTAGCAACAAGGGGCTACAAAGTCAGCGGCATAATTACTCATAGCTAAACCTTCTAAAGGAAAATCAATGGCATCGCTAAATTTTTCTATGAAACCATCTGCCGAAAAAAAAAACATTTCAACTGGATGACTAGAATTTTAGGGAATTTTTGGATCGATACAGATTACGTGCACTTCCGTCTTTCTTTGCATTTTGAGGAAGTAGGTTTCTCATCACCGTCCAGAGATTCCCCACTAGTGAATGTATCTATACAATCTGATAGTCTCAATTTGCTTTTTCTTGGCTTATTCAACGTTAAACCGCTTAAAATTGAGAAAAACCGACGACAAGTCTTTCTGAATCATGATTTCCTCAATATTTTCCTCGATATTTTCAATGATTATCAATAGTTGTAGAAAAAAAGTAACAGGCAAGGTTCAGGTGGAGAATGATGTTGAAGTTTCATCTTTAGGAAATAATATATTTAAACACGAAAACACTCAAAATGGTGAAATGGGGACGCAGTTTGGGGGTTGAAAACGTTTTTTGCGATTTGCGGCGAAACGTAACCTCCTAGCGAAATATATTCGTTGGAAAAATTGTAGATAATAGAAAAATCAAAAACTTCCTTATTCAACACTTTTTGACATAACCTCAAATTAACCGTCAACATGGCAAAAAACTGATTTTTCAGTATTTTTTTTCTCGCGTATAAATGATTTGAATCGGATGAAAATTTGTCGATTTACGTCTTTTTTCTGTCGAAAAAGCTTAATTTTTTCGCAGATCAGAAGACTTCTAGTTTACGAGTCATTTACATTTTTCGAATGAAATACCCGTATTATCTTCGAACAATAGTTTTCATATTTTTTGGATTCCGAAGGTCTAAAAATGACCATTTTATTAATTTTACTTTAGGTTTTTTTATCTACAACTCTTTCATTGAACATTTTCTGCTAAGAGGTTGCGTTTCGCCGAAAATTGCAGAAAACCGTTTTCAACCCCTAAACTGCATCCCCATTTTACCATTTTGAGTGTTTTTGTGTTCTAATATATTTTTTTCCTTAAATTTGGAACCTCAACATCATTTCACACCTGGTCCATGCCTGTTACTTTATTTTTCACAAAAATTAAAGGCTGATCTAATAATGCTGCAACCAAAATAATCTTGAAAGATTATGGAATGTGTTTCAAAATTATCGATGCGAAACTGAAATTATCAGAATTGTCTCTACCAGTGAAATTGTAATAAACTACATTTCAGCAAGAATTAAAGAAAAAAGGTGCTGTGTTATTGTTATTTCTGTCAACATGCTGAACTCCTACTACAACCCTCAGAAATCTTTGAGATACTTGTGGGAGCTAGGAAAAACGTAGCACACATATATTGGTAGAATATTGGTGAAATATTGTGAACATATTGGCAAAATAATTGCAACACGATATTAGCAAGAAAAAAATATGAATATTTGGTGATATTGGTCCAATATTAAGTACTTGAATAATATTTGCGATATATTCTCAAAGCATTATTGGTTTCAAAATATTCAGATATTACTAAAATATTATGAAAATATTGGCAAAATATTCAAACGTTAAATGGGCGAGAAAACTCATACCCGGTTTTTTCGTAATTTTTCCGTTGATGGAAAATTATCCTAATGCCTTACATATGAGCACGTTAGAAACCCTACTTCTAGGAGGAAGGGAGAATCAAACACCCGTAGATTTGAACTTACAGCATCTAAGGCCTAAATAACAAAACATCGTAGGGTCCGCTCCAGGGCGAATGTGTGCTGGTTTTTCTTTTTTACAACACAGTAATTTTTTTTTAAAGGT
The DNA here is from genome assembly GCA_944452925.2 of Chrysolina oricalcia. NCBI lineage: Eukaryota > Metazoa > Arthropoda > Insecta > Coleoptera > Chrysomelidae > Chrysolina > Chrysolina oricalcia. The sequence goes on from OX101815.2 coordinate 60,531,821, forward strand.
TTGTTTTTTATACTACAATAGCCGCACAAAATAGCCTTTTTGAGTCAATAAATCCGCTTTGGAGCCAAAAGTATTTGAGAAAGGCTTATAGTGATTGCTCAATATGATCAACTTCAAGAAGTTACCATCACATTTTATACGGGGGCTGTTTACAAATATTAGTTGAAATCGGTTTTGTACGTAATATATATGTTTGTTAATAATTTTTGAATGGATCTCCCAATTTGAATCATATTTTTAAATTATACTTCCAAGTAAGTTACCCTACACTCGGATAAGTTTCATTCATTTTTTATGTCTGGTTTTTGAACTATAAATTAAAATTGATATTCTATAGAAGATATCATCCAATCTTATTTCTTGATTCAAATTGGGAGAGTCATTCAATAATAATTAACAAACATATTATATATTACGTACAAAACCGATTTCAACTAATATTTGTAAACAGCCCCGTATAAAATGTGATCGTTACTTTTTAAGCTGATCATATTGAGCAATCACTATAAGCCTTTTTCAAAAACTTTTGGCTCCATAGCGGATTTATTAACTCAAAGAGGCTATTTTGTGAGGTGATTGTTAAAAACATGTAGTATAAAAAACAAACATTTGAAAAGAAATTACTGTGTTATAAAAGAGTCTAAACTTTTAGAGAAAATCTCATTGTCGTAAGAAAAGAATTCCAATTGGTATTTTCCTAATGAAAAATACTCAGTCTAACTAATGGGACCGTTGATAAAGATTGGCAAAATATCCTAAATTGTCGCTATTTTTGACCAACTCTGTATAATAGGTGGCTTCTTCTATCGTAACGACCGACTTACTGACATAACATTCGACTTTCTTGAAACCAGCAATGATACTATTTTGTTACTAATCATCTAAAAAGTAATACTTTTGGATGAGTGAATCTTGCTATGTTTTGGTAAAACAACAATTTTTATGACTTTCAAAAATTCGTATCTCCGAAACTGGACATAGAAACTAATTAATACTTACATGTGTAACTTCTAGTGACTTGTACTACAATTTCCCTAAAAATTATCAAAATCAGCTGAAAGCCATTTTCCCATGTAGGTATTTGGTGCGGGGTCCTTTAGCAAAATCTTCAACAAAATTGTGATGATTCTTCAAAACCTTATATCTGCCTATCCTGCGATAACTACCTTACTCTAGAACAAACCCTCTAGTGTTCCAAAGAATCGCACTTAAAATTACCATAGAGTATGTGTTATCAGAACGCACCCTGGCTGTCTAGCCACTGTTCAATTGACATTTAAAATCGGAACATACTGAACGTGGCTCACAAAGTCTATAGTTATGTAATTACTCATTTCTGTTTATGGTTGGAAAATTGAACATGCAAAACATGAAATATTTAATAATTAAACTAAATTATACTATGAATAATGACCCGACACAAAAGTAAGTCTTTATTTCTTTCTTTCAAATAATCGCGAAGATAAAATTTCAAGAAATGTTTTTTCAGACCAGTATTCTTGACCTCGGATGTAAGTGAAGTTCAAATACTTGGAAACATTGTGGAAGATATCAGTTGTTGTGGATGCCCTTTGTGCCCTACCAGCTTGGCTTCACCAAAGTTCCAGTCCTGGAATTTATCCCTGTTGACTCCTGATAGGTAAATTGCATGTCTTTTGATTGATTTTCATGTAGTCAAACCTTCTCAACGTGAATTATTCTAGTTTCAATCAATTTGCTTCAATAATCTCAACTTTTTCCAAAATATGCAGGGACATTTTTTCTTCTCCTCGTTGTTGTTTTCTTTTCCCTGGTAACCACGTACTTTTCTCTTCTCTATCAAAGTTATCTTCTCAGCACACGAAGTTTTGTCAGCACATTAAATTATTTCCACGCACGTATTTTAAAATTTATCCTAATTAAATAATAATCATTCAATACAATTTTTTAAAATTTATTTTACAAAGAAAAGACCTGCTAAACTTCATTTTCGTCTTCTTTCCAAATCAAACATTTCCTTTCTTATGAAATTTCCAAATTGATCAGTATACTGTGTTTTTTTTTATTTAGTGTTGAAACGAGGAATGGTATCGTATCGCAACAACCTAACTTGCTTCAGAAAAAGTGATTTTTGATATTCTGGCTGGATTTACTTGAAATCTATAGATGTAAAGTTGAAAATGTGATACTTCAGAGTTAAGGTAAAGTATTTAGCCTTTTCTATTGAAATAATAATAATATTCTCTTAAATTCTTTTATACAACTATTTTCATAACAATATAGTGAATATTCGTGAAATAATATTCAACCAATAGGATATCAAACTTGGATATATAACATTTTTTATCCCTAGAAACTATATGAGAGGAATAATGGGATAGCAATATTTATTCTAATGGAAAGAATATGAAATAAAATTGTTCTATCGATATATGTGAATACTAAGAAACCAATATTGAACTAAGTTAATAAAATTTGTTGAGTATTGGCGAAATAATATTCAACCATTGTGCAATGAGAGGAATATTGGCAGTGCAATAATTATTCTAGATGTTGGAAACAATATGAAGCACATTGGTTGAATATTACCTAAGCAATATTCAATGAATCTTATTAAACTATATCGGGTCAATATTGATAGAACGATGTTTACCAATATCGATTAGGCAATATTGTGATATTGATGAAGCAATATTGTCCTCAAATTGTTTTTAGAATCTAAAATGAATATTTCAGTCCCGATATTTCTATCAAATCGACTCTAGCGGTAAAAAACAATATTTTATTCCTGAATGGACTAGTTTACTGATGATGAAATAGTATATTACATTACTAGTGCGGAAAGTGACATTTTTTACACGAGTGGGAAATATTGTGGCACGAGGCGTAAGCCGAGTGCGGCAATAACACGAGTGTGAAAAATCACTTTCGCACGAGTAATGTACACTATTTTTCCTACGACCATAAAATAATTTTACCAAATAATGCATAAAAATATTATAAATGAAGACATGTGTTCAAGAAAATCGAATGAATAATCCGACTGAGAAGCATTCTGACTTCATTAATTTTTAATAATTGATTTAAATACAAAATATTTTCTTTATGATATAATACCGACGAGATCAAAATCATAATTAGACATCTTTTATTTTTGATAATAATTACTTATCAAGATACACTCTAATACAATATATTTTCTTGTCATAATATGTGTCCAATACTTCAGTTGTTAAGCAGCGGGACTTGACGTGATTTCTGACGAAGAGAACACGGGTTCGATCCTCGTCCGAGGAAACTTTTTTTTTAAGAAGATGATAAAAATTACACTTCTCAAATAGATTGCTTCAAAATTTTGTTGGTAGGATTTTAGATAGTATATATACTGATTTTTAGATAGTATCAGTTGGGAGAGTTTTGGCCTTCTGAATAAAAAAATAATCTTTTCAGATAGATTTCTTCGAATTTACATATTATATGAGTAAATCTAAATTGAAATTATATATTTGACAACTTGACTTCGGTAAATCTTAATAGAAATTATGCATTTGACAACTTATCCACAAGCGTGCGAAATACTTCGCACGCTTGTGGATATGAGCCACTTTCCGCGGGACTGTACGGTGCGATATACGTTACTTTCCTTTGTGGTCGTAGGAAAATACTATATTTGACGCGATGGAATTAAAATATAGATTAAAACTAGTTAATCAGTGTTTTTTTTAATCCATCATTAAATGACTGAGTTATAGATTATTTAAATTTATATATTTTAGCAAGGAACGTCTTGGTCTCCGACTCGTGTCTGAGATCGCCACATGTCTGAGATCGCCACACCACAAATAGTTACGTATTAGATCCTTAGCCGCGACAAGGCACACATATGTAGTACTTTTAGGTACAATGAAGTCATGCCCCATTAGTTTGCACCACTTCTTCCTTTTATTCATGTCATTTGGTACATGAAAAATCAATTTATTGGGATTTTTAATTGTCGTGCTTTTACACATATGCAAAATACAATATTTGTAGGATATTCTTTTAATTTCAGCCATCGTGTAATGAACAGTACACGACACGAATGGCGTAAGTGATTGTACACTGATAAAATTGTAAGCACTCTGCGAAACTGCGAATACCAGTCGCCTCGTTCAAGTGGCGTGACGTCACACACTAGATCGCTGCCTGCTATGAAATTATTCTTCCAAGCGCAACTTCAAAGTCCCATAACTTTTTCATTTCTAGAGATATTTCAAGGATTCTTTCACATTTTTGTTTCATTTTACTTAAATTTTTAGAATTAATCCATAATCAAGAAAATTAAAACCTGTCCATTTGATAGCACATTGGATGAATGTTATTCCATCAATGATAAAAAAAAAAACGTATCCGTCTACAGTGTGTCAGCACTGGTCGAGTATTTGTAGAAAATCATAATTTTTGTCATCAGGCAGCACCCCTATGCGCAACTTCCGAAAAACTTACCTTTCAACGTGTTACGTTTCATTGTTCCATTGTTTTGAAAATCTAGACTAAATATTGATATCCCAATATTCCTCTCATATCGAATCTAGAGTTAAAACCATATATTGTATATCCAAGCAATTTGAATATCTTTCACCGATATTTAAATGATTATATTGAAACAATATTAAAAAGAAAATCTATTACCGTTAATAAAATTTCAGTATTTGCTAAATATTTAACAAACAATATTGAAACGAATTGTGTTCAAACAGGGTAAAGCAACCAACGGTTAGCTCTTCATACACAATGTCAGCCAAAACCTAAGAATATATTATATTAGTCATTTCTCGCAACTTGTTTTCATGACAGTTTCCGCAGTGGTTATATCTATCAATAGACAGGCTCTGGTTAATTGAGGCGGTAGAATTGAAATTGTACAATTCACCAATTTTCTTCCAATATATACAAATCCATCCAATATAACTGAATGTTTTGAGACCAACATTGGTTCAAGAACATTTCAACAATATTATTTTCAGAATGTCCAAGTCAAATAACCAATATCGCGAAATGTCCACATTTCTTTCTCACTTATATTTTGTTAGAATATTTTGCAGATATTTTTATAGAATTGTATCAATATTTATAAGTCATTTACCAATATCGTTGAATATTTTGAAGTCAATAATACTTCAAGAATATTTCGCCAATATTAGTTTAAAAATATCCAAGTAAATATTGGACCGATAATGAGTAATCCCAGGTACCACATCATATCGGCTAAATATTGGTTCCATATTGGGCCAATATAGATTTATTGTAAATAAAAATCAATATTGATCCAATATGGGTGACTATTCAAAAAACAATATTATACTAATAATATTGGTGGAATATTGTTTGAACTACTATTGAATGTAGATTATCACATGAAATATTGGGTCAATATTGGTTGAATAATTTATACCAATATCGATGATACAATATTGGTTATATTGTCGTGAATTGGGGTTGATTCACGACTAACTAGGTAGATACTGATCATTCATAGATTTAAAACACCTTAGAAAAATATAAAAACATTTATTTTACTATGTACAAATATGAGATTAAGACGATTGAAATTAATGAAGGAAATAATCAATAAAGAATTAATGAATTAAAGAATTGATGAATCTCTCCTAGACTAGTTATTGATTCAATAAATAATTTTTAAAAGATCTTTACTTACAATACATATCGGCATTTACATTTAAGAAACATTTTCCTTCTTTATAACATCTGATCTTCCAAACTCCCCCCATAGCCCTCACTAGCTGTGGGCACGGCAGAACTCTAAACTAGACTCGACTACCAGATCGAACTATCAGTGGCCTTTTTGAAAAATCTTGTTTATGTTATGTTGAGGACATGTTGTGTTTCAAAATAAAATATCTTCGCTCACGTACTGAATTGTAAAAAGGTTACCCACGTATTGAAATATAAAATATTTTAATATACAGGATGTTCCATATATTTTTGACAATATATTGTTTTCCACATCTAGAATGAATGTTGCAATCCAAATATTCCAGTCATATCGATTATAGGGAAAAAAACTAAATTGTAATTCCAAGCTCGATAGCATATTGGTTGAATATCATTTCCACTTTATTTGACAAATTGTAATAACTCATATTCAGTCAATATTGGTTGAATGATATTTTCCAATATCGATAATAACAATATTGTCTTCACATCATTTTCAACATCTAGAATAAATATTGCAATCCCAATATTCCCCTCATATCGATTCTAGGAACAAAAACTATTTTGTATCTCCAAGTGTGATTAAACATTCGTTGAATATCATTTCGCCAATATTCAACAAATCTTATTAATTAATATTGGGTCAATATTGTTTCAATAATATTTATCGATATCGTTAAAACAATAATGTCTTCATATTGTTTCCTACATCTAGATTGAGATGAAATTTGAATATTGGCCGAATATTCAATGAAACATATTAAAATTATATCATGATCAAACCTGGATAAAAATCCGCTAGGTGGCTCTACATATAGAATGTCTTCTAAAACCTACGAAAGTATATTAAATACTTCCCATAACTTGTTTTCAAGACAGCTCATTCAGAGGTTATGGTGATCAAAATGCACTCTGGTGTCATCTTCATCAACTAAAAGACATTAATAATTTACCAAGGTATATTGACATCCACCAATATATCCAAATGATATTGTACCAATATCGATTATATTTTGAGGTCATTATTGCTTCAAGAATATTTTACCAAAATTATTTTTGAAATATTTAAACAATATTCGACCAATATCGCAAAATGTTCACATTTTACTTCTCGACAATATAACTTTTGCCAATATTGTCAGAATATTGTATCGGCGATATTGTACCATTATCGCCGAATATTTTGAGGCCAATATTAGTTCGAGAATATTTCGCCAAAATTATTCAAGTAATATTGGACCAATATCGCCGAATGTTCACATTTTTTTCCTCGCCAATATTGCATTTCACATATTTCGCCAATATCTCCACAATATTGTACCAATATTTTACCAATAGAGGTGTACTACTTGGGATGTTTTTTCTCCCCAATATTATGTTTGATTATTTTACCAAGATTTTCATAATACTGAAACAATAATATCCCAATATGACATTGCTACTTGGGATGCATTGAATCAGGAATCCTCTGCAGTTTCAAGATTCATTTATACAAAGTTCTGTAACTTTTCTGATAGACAGCTCATACCAAGTAATTCCTTGCAATCAAGGATTGTTGCACATGTTACCAAATATCGAATACAATTATTGAAAAGGTGTGTCGAAGACATGCCGTGCAGTTGAAACTTTATTCTTCTCACTTCACAAATTCAGATGTTCCAATAACGATAATCATAAAACCCATTACATTTTCTTGTGTCCCGTAATAATTTACATCATGGCATTCCTAACGAACAAAAGCCGAACGAACACCTACAACCTGCGCTATTATATTCACCCGAAAAATCATAACGACCAGTATAAATCTGCCTAGAGCCATGCATAACGTCTGCATGGCGTTGTCGATGAAGAAGAAAAAAGACAGCTGGTTATGAACCCCACACGCACCTATGACCATTACTCGAGGGTATTGTAGATGGTAGACACATTCACAAGGACGCCGACTCATTAAGTTTGCCGTGTTTGTGCAATGCGGCGTTGCCAACTTAGTCAGATGAATATCCCGTGTAGGTGTTTTTCCTGCTCAATTGGATCAGCAGTAATCTTCCGATAGAGACTACGCCAAAATAAGCTCACAAAATTGTTTTTTTTTTGTTCTGAGTTTGCTTCACGTCCCAGCCGGAATTAAATATTTCGATAAGTACGTAGTACGTAGATTTTTTTCAATATTCTCTAGTTCTCACGAAAAGGAAAATCCAGTAATATTGAAAGAACATCGTGAGAATCCAGGAAAGGTGGGTCGGAATTGGTATTCTTTTTGAATTTCTGCAGGCTGTATTCCAAGTAGCTCTCCTATATTGGTATAGTATTGCTACAACATTGTGAAACATGTTGGTAAAATATTTGAAACGCAATATTGGTCAGAAAAAAGAATATTCGGCGATATTAGTCCAATATTACTTGAATAATATTGGCAAAATATTCTCGATGTGATATTAACCTAAAAATATTCAGCGAAATTGGTACATTATTTTTGGTAAAATGTTATAAAAATATTGGCAAAATATTCAAACGTTTCATTGGCGAGATATAGTTAGGATGTTTTAAAAATAAAATTGGTGAAATATTTTTGAAGCAATAATGGCCTCAAAATATTTAGCGACATTGGTACAATATCGTATAGAATATTCAATGTGAATATGCCTTGGTGAATTATTGATAATTCAGAACTCCTACAAATCCTTACTCATGGTGACACCAGAGTCTGCGTCTTAGTCTCTATAACCAGTTAGTGAACTGTCTTGAAAACAAGTTGTGATGTTATCTTTTGCCAGAAATACTAAAGTTTTTGAAGTTTTGGAAAAATACTCGGAGAGTATCTCTGGAGGCGAGAGCTCTAATAAGCTCTGCCTACCAGCACTTTTGCGATACCATTGGCCGACTTAAATGTTCGGCAATGGTATAAATAAATGCTCAAATGGCTGTTTTAGGCAGGCCACCGCCCCATCAGCCTAACACCTGCCATGAGTAATGTCGCAGAAAGCGTGATCAGGACTCGACTTGAGACAATGTCTGAAGAATTGAACATCCTACCAGATGAGCAATTCGGCTTCAGACAGGAACACTCAACAGAACTCCAGGTCACCCGGATAGTGGACGCCACCATCCAGAGCTGGAACCGCACGAGAAGAGGACATCTTACAGGAGCAGTCTTCCTTGACGTCTCCAAGGCCTTCGATAGAGTTTGGCACGATGGGCTGATCGCAAAACTGGTTGATGCCGGATACTCCATACCAATGGTCAAGCTGATAGACTCCTTCCTAAGGGGTATACATTACCGATGCAAAGTCGGAAATGCTCTCTCCTCACGAAGGAGGCTAGAAGCAGGAGTACCACAGGGAGCAGTACTGTTGCCACACCTGTTTTCGATCTACACTGCAGACATGCCTATGTCGGACAACCCCATGACCAAACTTGCTCTCTATGCAGATGACACGGCAATTTTTGTTGAGTCATCTCATGAGAGAGGAGTAACATCGAAGCTGCAACTTCAGATAAACAAGCTGGAACCGAGGTTCAATCGTTGAAAGATCGGAATCAATGCAGACAAAAGCAAGGCCATACTGTTCACGAGGCGACGTAGGACACCCGAGGGCCATGTTACTATGAACGACGAGAGAATTCCATGGGTAGACGAAGCCGTTTACCTAGGAGTAACACTGGACAAGAAACTCACGTTTCAGAAGCACGTCTCCCACAGATTAGCTATAGCGAAAGCCGCAAGGCATAAGCTGTATCCACTCATCGGACGTAGGAGCAACATGGCACTCGAGTTGAAACTACGCCTCATCAAGACAATTCTTCTGCCTATCATACTGTACGCATCCACTGCTTGGGGGCAGTGCGCGAACAGTTATAGGCAGAGGATACAGGCCTTCTTTAACGTCTGCCTGAGGATGGCAACCGACGCACCACAATATATGCCCAACAGGTTCATATATCGAGACTTAGACATCCACCCGGACTATATCGACAGACTGATCAGACAACATGTGGGGACTACTCTAGACAGAGTAGAGACCCACACAAACCCACTGCTCACGGAGCTCCACGAGAACAGACGTGAGCAAGACGACAGAGACAGAGACAAATACAGACGTCCAGTAAACCAAGGAGACAACGACACCCCTGAAGAAGTACGGCGGAGGCGAGACCTTCGGCGACGCCAACGTCTACTTCAACAGGCACCAAATCACGATTAATCATACTTTTATGTTTCAGATACCACGAAGAACCGACCAAGTAGTAATTTCAATTTCAGTTAACTCAGCACACAGCACTCGGCCCTCAGCCGAGAGTTTTTTCAGGCCTTCAGCCAGTTTCGGGGGGGCACCATGCAAAGTAAAGTAAAGTCATTGTTTAAAAGTCAACTCATGTCAGATATAAGGGAGCTTCAAGCCGAGAATTGGCTGGGCACTCCATATCAAACGGTCAGATTTTATTCTGCTGATCGCCAGTCATCAGGATGAGGAACCGCTTTAACGAGCGGGGGTGGTGGATAGGGGGGGTGAGCTTTCGAGTACGTACGAGTGCTGGGGAGTTCATCCTTCCGGGCCTCAACCTTAGGGGGTGCATGGTGGTGGGTGTTTTAGGCAGTCATCCAGGAGCCGCCCGAGGGCCCGGACAATTCCCAGGAGAGAAGCCCTCACTTCTGGATGGCTCAGTAGTGTTTTAAGTGTAAATAGTATTTCTGGTAGTGAGTGATCTTCGGCCTGGCATGCGAATCAATGGGACCTCGTTGGTTGGCAACACCAACAATATCGAGAAAGAATTCGTATGTCAGACGCGTTCCTGCTGGTTTTCCAAATAAATGAAGAGCTCCGGAGTTGCTGAGATTTTGCGACGATGCTGTACTTCGGATAGGTGGTCTGAGCTAGCCGGAAGAGGCAATGCGTCCTAACTTCCAACTATCCAAGTGCACGCATTTGTTGACAGTGAGAAGTATTTAATATATTTTCTTAGGTCTTAGAATACGTTCTATATGTACAGCCACCTAGCGGTTTTTTATTCAAATTTCAATATAATATATTCCAATGTAGTTTATTGAATACACGGCCAATATACGACCTTATTCCAAAACGTGAGAAACAGTTCCGGAATTTTAGAACGCGTACGGCAGTCTAGTGCCAGTTTTTTGAGTTTCAGTTAAATTCCATGTTAATTAACTAATGGTTAGAATGTGATCCTTTAAACGTCATTTGAAGAATGTCGTTAACCACCTAAAATATTAGTTATCTGGAGCTTAACTCGAACATAAAAAAACTGGCCCTGAATAAGAACAGTGGAGGGTTGTATCGCAAAAGAAGCAGAAGGCTTGTTAGCTTTCTTATTTTTCATGTACTGTTACCAAATGAGTAGCATTTTTTGTTTTGATTGTGATGATAGGTTCCCCCTTCTGTTGAAAATTTTATTCAATTGCATCGAATTACAAAAAAATATTTCAATAATTATTATAATAATGACGGTCCCAGATGCATCAAAATTACAAGAGACAGAAAGTTCATATATAGAAAATGAAATTAATTTCGTTTTTAAGAATCCACAAGAAGCGCACCACCAAAAAGTTTATGGGGCAAAAATGGCAAAAAATATCTTCCTTGTTGTTTCTTGCAATCACTTGGCATACTGGATGATGTGAACCCTAAAACGTACCGTCGGCTCCAAAGTTGATTACAGTAGAGGTCGGGTAGCACCGGACACTTGAATTGGGCTTGAGTAAAAATACAATCAGAAAATTTTTGCATGTATTCATTACTTTAAAGTGAACACATGTACTTCTGTTATTATAATAATGAAAAATGATAATTATTTTTTGATTATTGAAATCACAAGATATAAAAATATTCAGCCTTTAATTTTTTTTAACTCTAAAATCTTCGGGTAGCCCCGGACACAACATTCAACGATAACGTTAACGTTTTTCAGCCTTGAATATATCACATTCGTGGAATTCGTTTGAAGCATCGAAATCAGCGCAAGCTTATTGAGCCCAATCTTCACATTCACGGCACTGGATCCAGTCTTCTTGAAATATTTCACGACACAAAATACATTCTGTGTCTTGACCACGATCTTCTCAGAGGAGATATTTTCTCTGTCATATTTTCTCTGTCATATTTTTTATCCTTCTGCCTTTCTTCTTCCAATGCTTTTCTTTCTCCTAAGCTCTTTTATCTTCCAGAGTCTTTTCGTAAGGTGAAGATGTTGAGATCTCTCTTCTTTGGGTTTTCCGAGTCCGTGTCACGAAGCGTTTCCTAGTTGCATCTGGAAGAGGTGACAGTTGCTTCAATAAATCTGCTGTGCTGATCAAAGTTGACGATTTGGGAGCAGGCACAGATGCATGTCTGGTGGAAGGCATATCAAAATTACTCTAACTGGTAGTACTTTCAGTGGATGATGGTTTAGAAGCAAGCTGAGCTGCACGACTGGTGAATGATATTTTATAGTTTGAAGGTGCTTTCAGTAGATGCTGGATTAGAGGCAGATTGAGTTTCACCACTCGTAGGTGGCATATCAGACTCAGTATGAATGAAGGTGCTTTTTTTGATCCTGGTTTGAGGACTGGTTTAGTGGTAGATTGTCATAATGGCATTCAAACTATGCTTAGAATGAAATAAATTATTTACCGTAGCGGAGTTGAATGAATTTCACAATCAAGTTGATTTACTCACATTTTGGTTTCTGTATCATTCAATGATGTTATGTAAGATCGCACTGAAAACGTTACGCGTAAACAAAACGCATTGTTCCGTCTAACTTGTTCAGCGCTTCTACCTCAACTTACTGGTATTGTTTGTACATTGTAATTACCTATATGCTTAGAAGCGATGTTACGTTATTGAAGACTACTTGATGTGTTCGTATTAGAAATGTCCGGGACTACCCGCTGTCCGGAGCTACCCGACCTTCCCCTATATCAAAAACTGAGAAAGCCATGAAGACAAAAAGTAAAAATCTTGAAGTTTCAACTCTCTGTATGTGAAAAATACGGACTTCAAATCTTGATCCAGTATTTCGAAATACCCTGTATATACCTACGAATTTTGGTTTGAAAAATTTTGGAACTTGTTGATTTTAAATTTTGACATAATGGAGTATTAGTCAAAATATTTTAAAATTCTGATGGACATACCTGCATCGAAAAGAACGGAAAACCTTTGAACGATTTCATCGCATATGGGATACTGCTGACCGCTCTTGGTAAGAAATATTGTTAACCTTTTCGGACGCAGCGTCCACTGGAGTCCACATGCTTTTTAATATCAACCATTTTACGTATCATGAATGTTTCACTTCCGATGACGTTTTGGCCACTAACGTGGACTCCAACTGTACTCGTTAAAACTACTGGCGTAATGTATGATTCCACAGTTGAATTTATATTTCGCCATGTTCAGTATATACAAGTAGTGAAACAGGCTCGTATATTTGCGATTGCAAACAAATATTCATATGACTGTTCGTAATAATAATAATAAAAATAAATAATAAATCCTTATTTCTCGTCGACAGTTACATGTATGAGAATTGACAGAACCTACCTAAATCTAGAGATATCAAAACAGATAAAAAAAAATTAAAATTCAGATAATGAATAAAAACATTCATCAAAAAGAAATTTGTTAAGGACCCAATCTAATATACTATAAGTACGCCTATGTGTCTACAAAACAATTATATTCTTTCACGACTGTATCACGTGGTGTGCTCGAGTCCGATGAAGAACAGAAAGAGATGGACACAATGGTGATGTGAGACGACACAGAGTTTTGAACTGAGAGCCAAGTCAGCCATACGCTTTATTTCATTACAAATATTTTTTAAATATTGTTAGCCTGATTAGGCATTTATGTTAATTTGTTTACATTAAAAGTACAGTCCACTTTTCACGGTTCAGTGATTTCGTCAACAAAATTTCTTCAGATCTTTTTTAAATAACCAATTGTTCGTGTGGGGCTTTATACTGTTGACAAAACGCAAGTAAAAACTTCATCGAGGACTACAGAAAAAAAAATCATTCGTTTTCTCATATTATTGAGAGTTGTGATTGACTGTATTTGAACGTCCAACGAGATGGACAAAAGACTTTCAGGCCTGAAGATTTGATTTATACAATATTTCGTTTCAGCTTCAGGTGACTACGAAAAGAATTTCGAAGAAATCCTACAAATACTGGAGGATGACGACAAGCTGAAACTCTGGGTTACAACGAACGATATATGGTAAATCTTTTGGACATGGACGATCTGTTTTGGAAGAAGTGAAACAAAATTGGACCACTGTTGAAACGAAACCCTTACATGAATCTGGGATTGTAGAAATAAATTTTGTCTTCTAGTCAAAAGGCGGAATTATTTTTTGAATTCAATTATAAATAGCTGTTTCCTAACTATATTGAAGATGTTCACTTACTTCCTGAATACCTTATTCATCGCTAGAGTAACTTTGTCCATTGTAATGGACATTCCATAGTTTGAGAAAGAAAAATGATATTATTTGTCTTTGCTCTGTACATTTTTGAAAATACCAATAACGCAACTATCAGAATTTATTTTTGTTATATTCTGCCTTGGCATCCAAAAGGGTAAAAATTGTCTTGCGAAAAAGCGCGGAAAAAAAATCCATACCTATTCGTTTGTACGAGTCTGGGGATTTCCATCCATCCCATTCAATTCGACAACACCGCAATCTTTGGGCAGCTAGAAACGGAGAAGGCAACTTCCAGAGAAGCTCCGCGTTAGACAAGGAAGAGGAACGGACGGACGGCCTCGGGGGCCATAGGTCACGGTGCTGGATGCTGGATCCACCCGCACACCTCACGTTCTCACGCCGATCAAGTCGGCCGACGGATCAGGTGCTTGGCTCGCAGCGAGAGCATTTGTTTCGCTTTTCAGAAAGACGGGGATGTTGTATATTACACGGGTTTTTAACCTTTTTACTGGATCCGTTACGGGCCATTTCGGACTGCATTGTTATGGTCGTTTGGAATTTTATGAATTATACGTATTAATTTGCTTGGAGGAAATTATAGGAGGTGGTCTGGAACATGCGGGATGCGAAGGAAACTTCAATGCTCCGGGGGGTGAAATAGATATTTGGATTATGTTCAGGAGGAAACATTTTCAGTAATAAAATTGATATACACATAGAAAATTGTTCACTTCTGAAAAATGTTTGAATTCTTCGTGATCTATCTCTCTTCTAAATAAATCAGATTGTTGATTTTCCTCTAATAACTGTAAATTCTACGGAACTTTCACTTTTATTATAAATGATGTAATTGACAGTCTACAAGATTTCTTGACATTACATTACTTGATAAGATATGAAACAAATATAAAGAGTGCAATAAACCATACTAGAAGCTGCTGACTCTGCATTCTCAACATTCACCCACCTTTTGCATTATCATATTGGAAAACAACTCCTCGTGACGGAAACCCATATCTTTGTGGAGCTCCAGCGACTCGTCCAGATCTCATTGATTGAATTGGCTCTTTTAGTCCAGGGAAGATAGAAAAAAATAACTAAATTTGGCCGTCACACAGATATCGTGATGCGGTTTACTGCATTGTGTTCAGGAAGGTCACAGCAAATGAGTCTATAGGGTGTGGTTTCTCGCTTTTTTGAAAAATGCTTTCTGGGCCAGAAAATGCATTTTCCAATTGCATCACTACTTGCACCATTACAGGAACGACAGGAAACTCGGAAAATCGCTCGGTAATTGTTACTCGGGGGTTGTCGGGGCTGCCGACTCGATTCTGGCATTAGAATCACCCGGGGGTGCACGAGGGTGGCTCTGTGGGGGTGCGCGGTGGGTGAATTGGGGGAGAAATGGCAGCGTACATGAAACTCGCTCCAAACTCGTTTCTCGGGGGCTTTCGGGGATGTCAAATTCAATTCTGGCATTGGAATTCCTCGGGGGCGGTTCCCTGTGGGTTGGGGGAGTGGTCAATTGGGGGAAAAACGGCAGCGTGCATGAAAATCGATCCAAACTCGCTACTCGAGGGGTTTTTGGGGATGCAAAATCCAAATCTGGCATTGAAATTACCCGGGGGTGCACGGGGGTGGCTCTGTGGGGGTGCGCGGGGATGGAATTGGGGAGAAATGGCAGCGTACATGAAAATCGATCCAAACTCGCTACTCGGGGGTTTTCGGGGATGTTGAATTCAATTCTGGCATTGAAATTACCCTAGGGCGCTCGCGGGCACCTCTGTGGGGTTGTATGGGGGGGAATATCAGTCTCCATGAAAACACTTCCCCGGGGGAAACAAACCCCCGAGTGGTGAGTTTGGATTTGCCATTTCTCCCCAATTACACCCCCGCGCACCCCCACAGAGCCACCTCCGTGCACCCCCGGGTAATTCCAATGCCAGAATTGAAGTTTTCATCCCCGAAAACCCCCCGAGTAGCGAGTTTGGATCAATTTTCATGCACGCTGCCGTTTCTCCCCCAATTGACCACCCCCACAGCCCCCAGGGAACCGCCCCCGAGGAATTCCAATACCAGAATTGAGTTCGACATCCCCGAAAACCCTCGAGAAACGAGTTTGGAGCGAGTTTCATGTACACTGCCATTTCTCCCCCAATTCACCCCCACAGAGCCACCCTCGTGCACCCCCAGGTGATTCTAATGCCAGAATCGAGCTCGCCAGCCCCGACAACCCCCGAGTAACGATTTCTGAGCGATTTTTCCGAGTTTCCAGTCGTTCCTGTAATGGTGCAAGTAGTGATGCAATTGGAAAATGCATTTTCCGGCCCAAAAAGCATTTTTCAAGAAAGCGAGAAACTACACCCTATAGACTCATTTGCTGTGACCTTCCTGAACACAATGCAGAAAACCGCATCTCGATATCTGTGTGACGGCCAAATTTAGTTATTCCGGCTGATTTTGATCTAAATGCCCTGGACTATTGTCTTCATGTTCATTGAAATCGACTATTTTATTCGATTCTTCTCTCTTCGTTTCTTCTTTCTTCATCGATTCTTCCGTGTCATCTAACTAGTCTTCCATCTCTGACCTCAAATGTGGCTTTTCGACTTCTTCTTCAGGATCGGTGCCTTTTAGATCATGATTTTCGTCGTCCATCGTAAGCTTACTCTCCAAAATGTTAGTTTTTTTGCTTTCGTCAGAAACTTCCATTGGATACAAATCTTTGAAACTGCCACATTAGTTCTCCGCTTGGGACTTTATTCATAGCAACTCTACTTATATTGTCTCTACCAGAATATATCGCGAATATACGTTAGTGGCCGTGAGTTTATAACTGCTTCACAGTCACACAACAATGTCATAAGCTTCTCGTAGTCTAAAGCCCTCTTTCCTAGTTTCTCCGCAAGAGCTTTTTGATCATCCTTACTATTCTCTCAGTTCTCTCAGTTGAAAAACACCGTGGCAACTATTTGCTGTTTTAATGAAATATCTCTTTGAATTTATGGGATTTAGACACATTAGGTATCAAGAAACGAGCTTCCATTAAACAGAGAGATATCATAGTGGCAGGAGCTGTTATGTTAAGATGAATCTGATGCCTTCAAATACCCTATTATATTGCCCTATAATTGATGAAGGTAACTGATGAACAGCATCGACTTGCATGCCATGATGGAAGTCAAACATTTTTAGGAATTATCCGAGAAAAGCACTGGATATTAAAATGTCGGAAAATGATGAAAGGTGTGATTGGAAAATGTATTGTGTGTAAAGATTCAAAGCTAAAGCTCCAGAGACACCTTTCGCATCGCTTCACAAAGATAGGGTTAACAATTTTACTGCAGTGTTTTAAGTCACTGGTATTGATCTGACAGGTCCTCTTCATTTAAGAAATGGTGAAAAATCCTGGATAGTGATATTTACTTGTGCATTATAAAGTGCGTGTCGGACCTACCCTTGCACTGATGAGAGGCAACAACCTCGAAACATGTCTGCAGGTGGTCATCCCCTGCCAAATTAAGGATAATCTTTTGTTTGTCTGCAGTAAGCACTTGCAACTGAGTCTTCTTTGAAGAACGTTGCACAAATACCTATCTGTCAGATGAAGTTCTATATCCGTCGTGGCATTAGCCAGGGAAGTAGTGGTTTTCTGTCAGATTTATGCCTCATATTTTCCACTTTGTGGAAATATTTGGAGAGAATGGTACTTCGACTTTGTCGATTTTATTCTTATCATTTCTTTGTACTTTCCGGCAAAACATTCGAACTTGTTCGAATTTTCACATTTACTCTTTGAGAACGAAAAAAATGGGGAAATGGGGTCGGGCTGCCACTTTGAAAGATTTATTTTCATGGTACGGACGGGGCCGATTAATACCTCAGTCGAAACGTCCTTTTCAATTTTCTATACAAGATCAAAATTTCAAAGAAAAAGATCTAACCTAAACAAAATGGCGAATGTTAGAGCTCTAGAAAATGGTTTCGAATTAGATGGCTATTTTTGAGTATATTCATCAAATCTTTTTTGGTATCATTGAATTATTTTTGCCCCTCAAAATGGCAGATGTGTGCCAGCTCTGAATAAAATTGGTGAGCCTATATGGAGAGTTGTTATAAATTTTTTTTTGTTAGTTTCGCCATACAACATTTCATTGTTATTATCATGATATGAAGCCAGTAATGCTCTACTTATTCCAACGTTTTTTTTTTCTTCAAAAGAATCATGACAGCAAAGCTCTAATTTACATTTCTTTCTCGGCATGATTTAATGAAATTTCGCCTTTCTACGAGATCAACGAAGGGCATGTTATTCCTTTGCGACCTCTATTTTTTCGAGTTAATCAGTTTGTTGGGATCAAAGGAAAAATATCTTGATGTAGAAAAGCAAATATGGTTGGAAAGCACAATGATGCTAATTGTTTATGAGTTCGCAGTTGGGTTGAATCACTCTGAAATTCTTTTGACTTGTAGAAGTAGGTTAACAAGTGCCCTTTGAAAAACGCGTACAGATTTCCATGTAACGCTAACTCTTGTTCCCACCTACAATGATTTCATTACATAAACAAGTGTTTTGCATTTTGCATTGTTTATTTTTAAGGTGTTTTATTTATCATCATTCAAAAACACAAATCATTTTGTAATAGTCAACTATGATCGCATTTGTGTCTCCCTAACTTCAGGTGAAATAACTGTGGTCCTTGAAATTTGAACGATTTTTCTAATGGAAAAAATATTGTGTATGGACACTGTTCACTTTCCAAGCGAAAATTCCATAAACATGTTACATTCAATCATCATTTTAAAATATTTGCGAATTTTTAATATAGAATGTTCTTTATTCTCTATTCATAGGTCATCTTCGGTAGCACGAATGCCAGCCGAGAATCAGGCACATAATAATAATAATAAATTTATTCACAAACATATTCAATATAAGATACAGAATATACAATAAAATATTAGTAAATAACAGCACATTTTGAAGATACAATACATAGAACATTATCAATAGATACTGATGAAGAGAGTAAATAAATAGGAAAGTCTACAGGAAGCAAGGCCTGTGCGTAGACTGGCTATAACTTATCATACCAGTATTAAAATCACATGTATTCTGCAAATGCAACAGATGGATTATATTCAGAATGATTCAGGGCTTTTTCATCTTCATATACACTTAACAGTTTTTTGTTCATTGGACTCCTTCATTGAGAATTTTGAAAAGTTGATCAATGAATGAATGAAAAGTGGTCAGTATAAAGGTGAAAATCGATCGCAATTACATTGATTATGGTTTCATATTTATATATTTCTTTGCGGAATTACTACTTTATGTATCTCTATTCGAGGTTTCGAGGAAATCCATTTACTCAATAATTTCTTGAACAAGCAAGTTGTTTGAGTTGACATTTTTTATTTCAGCGGGAACGGAATTATGTATGAGACATTTCTCTGCTATATGTCCAAGAAAAAATTAAGAAACACACATTCGTAGCATACTAAAAATTTGTTTCAAAGAAAGTAGTTTTTGAAACTGTGGCATAACTGGACAATCTGATACTTTCCTCAACACAGTACCACGTGAACAAATAGTTCCAGCATGATTTCAGGCCTGTGATGGGATGGCAACTAAAGTAAACAGAGGTATGCTTATTCCAAATCACAGATTAAAGTCGGTACCTATAAAACAATGAAAAAAATTGTGACTCAATGAACATTTTCATCAATCAATATTGGTCCAATGAAGTCAATAATTATGTCAATGTAGCACTGGTTATCGATACTAAGAATATTGATGTTCATAATGTCAATCAACACTTAATTTCACGTTAATTCCATCATCATGTATATTGAATAGAATCGTCATTTCAACGAATCCCATCCATCAAAACTTTCAATCAATTGATGATTACTTTGCTTCAGATATATTAATATTATTCTTTCCTGGAATAAGTGATGTATTCTTGTAATTGATATCGTCCAATGCGAAGAGGGCAATGTCATTACTTTAATGGAGTTTTTTTTTTGAAGAAATGTATGACATTCGTTGATTTAATCATTGGTGTACATTGAATCTGTTTCAGTTTATTATCGAAATGCTTCCATACATTGAATAAATGGATAGTGTTTATTACTTGAAAAAGTAGTATTCATTAAACCAATACATATTGATTATGGCCATGACGGACTCTTATTAGTATTGATGATGCAGTGAACGTCAAACTGTAGGAAAATAAAAGTTGAAAATAAACAAACAATAGCATCATCTTAAACATGGAATACATAAAGAGAATATTTTGAATTACACCAGATGAAGTAATATCGGACTCTATGATTGATTTCCAGAACTATGAGGTGCTCCCATCTTGAGAAAGGAAAATTTTATTTGGTAAAGATGTCTAAATTATTTTGGAATCATAGTGTGAGCTACGCCCAAAATGACTTATTGTTTCAGATCTTCTGATAAACTGGATCAAGATTTTAACATGATATATTTTCTGGGGTCCTGAAACTTTCAAGATGTATTACATTTGCATAATTTCCATTTTCTTCGAGGAAAATTGATGCAACAACAACAATTTCTTATATTCCATTTTTTCAGCTTATGTACGAGCCCATCATGCTCAATTATTAACTTCGGTCCATTGAACGTAGAGAAGCAGCTAAAACAATTCGTATTTGAATGAGTTCTCTGAAATGTCAAAACCGTATAGAAGAGTATGATGAACTATAACGCATCTTAGAGCGTTTTCAACCGGAAAAATATAGTTTTATTTGCCAGTATATTGGAGAACTCTAAAAAATCTCAACAGGCTAACTATTATGGTACAAAGTAACGTCAATTCCAGTATCATCTATCCACTAAAACACGAAATATTCAACAACATTTGAAAGTTCACGTCCACTTTCGTAAGAGTACAGCGTACTAGTCGATGCTGTGAACTGTTCTACGATCGGGTTCTCAAGTATTATGATTTTCAGACTGCCAAAGTGAGGTGAATCAGTCTGTCGGATTTTTCTGCATGTAGACATGCGCATATCATTCCATTGTCAATCTTTAAAGAGTTATTGCTTCTTGGAGCCTCTGCAGTTGTGAGGAATCAGAGAAATAGAAAATATGGCGTCTAACCTATGCTGAAATTGCGAATCAAATTTGGGCAATTTGAAAAGCTATTTCAGTATATGAAATCGAATGACGTAAAATAGTTCTTTGCATAATCTACGATGACTCCCAATATATTTTTTCTCTTATCTCTTGTCATATATGAACGAAAACTGTTTAATGAGTTCAAATAGCTGACCATTAGTATCAATTCTGCTTCGATTCGCAATTTATTATTTAAAAAAAAAAAACGAAAATATAGATCTACGCAAGAAATTACTCAAGTATAAAACATAAAATCCTTCCTCTTTGAAAGCAATCAGCTATGAGCAAAGATTTTTGTCTGTGACTGCTGTGAACATTTCCCAGGGCAAGACCACACATGCACTTTTTCTAATTTAGAAATTAAGTTATTAGTTGAAAGTTTGCCATCTTTCTTAGTTTTGATGTTGATTTCAATTGCTTAGTTTCTTGCACGATCACGTCCATTTCATCACTTGGTTCCATATATTCGTAGTTTTAGTTTTAAATTCATTTAAGTTTTGATTTATTTTTGCATGAATCCATCTCAAGAGTGTTGCGCAGCAGCTCCTTCAGTTGGAGGAAGTTTTTCCAATTTTTATGTAAATATATATTAACAGAAATAATGGAGAAACTCGAAAATCATTGATAATATTGATAAAACCATGACTCAGAGAGTCTTTTCTTCGGTGATTCTAAATTTTAAGCAGTTTGACGAACAATAAACCACCAAGTTACAAAGACCAGTTCAAAAGGCAACAATTATTAAAATGATCACACGAAATACAGAAAATGTCAAGACGATAATTGTGCATAGAACATATTTTTTTCTGAAAATGTACATAATTCAAAAACTAGTCGTCTTCTGAATTGCGAAGAAATCATGTTTATTCGATACCAAAAAAGACGTATTTATGCAAATTTCCATGTGAATTATATAATTTGTGAGCGAGAAAAAAATTAAATACTGACAAATCGGTTTTCCGTCATTTTGACTGTTAATTTGAGGTTGTGTCAAAAAGTGTTCAAAATATTTCCAAATTTTTTATTATCTACAACTCTTGTATCGAACATTTTCCGCTAGGAAGATGAGGGATGAAGGTGGGAAAAAAATAAATTTCATCACATGGTCAATGAGCCCTTTAAGCAATAGTACATTTGGAGTTACAGTTATAGAAACGCTATGAGAAAATATAAGCATAAATCCCCATACACAAATTATTTCAATTATATTCAGTGCTGAACAATATTTTTTTCATAGTGGATTATCATAAAACGAAAGAGCGCGTATCATTTCTTGAGAGTTTCCAGTATATTCTATTTGAGATCCAATGAAATTATTACAAAAACATTTTGGAGTGTGAGTTATTGATTTTCGGAAGTGGGGTCTGAAGTGTTAAGCCTAAGCCTGAACTTTGTTAATTGGTGGCCATCAGCTAATCGCGTAATCTCTCTGTAAATAGCGTCGAACCCTAGCTCTATTTAAATCTTGAAACAAACACACATTTGTTGTACAAACACACAACAAAATGCGTCATCACATAATCTTCACAAATCCTTGAAAGTCCATTAGGTCTACGTTTTTTTTGGATTTCAGATGTGAAAAATATTTCCAGTTGGGAGTAGCTGATGGCACGGCAGACTTCTCGAAGTTATGGAGTATATGTCGATGCTGAAAACTTAGTTTTTTTGGCGAAGACACCAATTGAGAGCGTGTTGCTGACATCAAAATAAGAAGAAAAGTTCCTGTAAAAATATATCCGCAAGTTATTCGTTTCTGAGATACAGTGAGTCAAAATTGAATTCTGAGTTTTATTTTTTGTGAATAATTTCAAAATAATTTTGATATTTGGGTAAAGTTTGGTATCTGGGAATTTTTATTGTTTAGTTTGTGTAAAAAACATATTCCTGGTAGAAGTCACTGAGAGCAACTGTTTTCGAGTTATTGAGATTTGAAATAATCGATGCAAGTGATTTTGAATGACAAGATTTTTAAATTAAAAAAAAAATTCAATTAGAAATTAGTTTCTTCTCAATTAACATAAATTTTGATTCTGTCATAGAAAAATCATCCCAGATACTAAACTTCAATCGAATATCACAAATTTTTTGGAATTTACTCTCAAAAAAACAAATATAAGAATTGAACTTTGACACTCTGTATCTTAGAAACGAATAACTTGCGGACATGTGTTTATAGGAACTTTTTTTCTTATTTTGACGTCAACAACATGCTCCTGAAGTTTCTACACGTACTTAAGAAACACCCTGTATTTACTAATTCCATAGATACTTATTTGCAAAAAAAGTGCTACAAAGAAAACGAGGTTTTGTCAGTAAAACTATAAAAGTAAAATTATAACACAAAATGTCACAAAATACAAAAAGTGTACGTAATAACACCTTAGTAATAACACACATTTTTCATGTCAAATTGACAAACCCGCAAGCTGACATTCTGTAACTTATTACAGATATTAGAGAGCTATTGCGAACTGAGATAAGTTTACTTAATTACGAGAAACTTTAATTAATGTATCATGTATTGTGTTTTGTAATTCCGTTTCGCAATGGTGTTATTGCAACAACCTTCTTTTTAGATGCTTTCAGTTGAACAATTGTTTAAATAGAAATAAGATAGTTAGTCAATGCCTGTGGAAAAGGTATTGGACCTAGGGTCGCTGAATCCTAGAAGGCTTTGGCCTTCTCACGGGTACGGCCAAAGGGTGGAGTCTAATAGTTCCAATCTCTTTAAATAGTTTTAATGTTCCAATTAACCCAAAAAAACGCCAATTAGAAAGTAAGGGTCATAAGAGAGAGAGAACCGAAAATTTTTGGGAGAAAAGTTGGGTTATGTCTCTTTTGAAAGTCAGAATGTCAGATAAGTAAATTACGTATATCATGTTCAATTTCAATGGTTACATATCAATTCTATTTTTTTTATGGATAGAAATTGTCAGGTGTAGAATTGACTCGATTTACAAAAAAGAGTTGACTTCCGGGCACGGCCCCGATATTCTGTGGCCCTGCCATTAGCCGTTATGGAACATGGAGAATGAAGAAACAGCCGACCATCTTTGCTGCAGACACAAGAGTTTCTTTCAGAAGGGCAGAACCTAGTGTTGTTTTTAGAATGATGTGTAAAAGTTGCCAATACTTGATTAAAGATATCCACATCAGAGTTAACAAACCCTTTATAAAAACACTGAAACCTCCATTAATTGGGTTCATTATTCAAAATTAGAGAGTATAGTTCTCCCAAATACTTCTTAGTCAATATATACCATTGTTTGATCAACACAAATTTTCAAAATTGTGTGTCCATTTGACGTACTGCTAATAACTCGAAAATCTAATAATATCTATTATCGAATTTGAATCTTACAGAATGGCCTAGAATTCAAGAACTTAACACATGTCAAATATAATTGCTGAAAGCCTCTGAGATGAATTCAAGCCATGGCAAAAAACTTAAGGTAAAAATCAATATCAGACTTACATTACAGAACTTCCAAAAAATATTGACATGATTGGAATACTGCATTTACAATCTTTCATTTTTTTACATTCTGATTTGTATGATTCAGAAAGTTCCTTTATATTGTTAAAATATTGTATTTTGCGTTAACCGGCTTTCGTCCTCTCAAGAACGGCATCCCTCAGAAGTCGAAACATGTGCGAGCCAAGGATTAACGAGGTCTTACTTTTTTCCATGCGATTCCTAACATATAACTAATGAATTCTTTTTTTTGTATTCCTACCATAAATTACGAAGTTTCTTGAGATAGTGTTGTATAAATAAACAAAAAACATCCATAAATGGTGAAAGGCTTTCGCGGGCATCGTCACTTCCATGGTGGTTCTTCGGGTTGTAAGGCCGACGTATGTTCAGAGAAGATCTCGTCGTTTCGCCAACACGAGTGGTTAGCATTTTCAAGAGATATTTTACAAATTTCTGCTTTCTTAAGTCGCTGTCAAATGCTTGACATTTGTAATACGTTGTCTCAATAAATACCTGTGATTTGACGTTCTTACATCTGATTGGTCCATAGCGTTAGCTGACATCATGGAATCGTTCGTACCGTTATTTTGTGGGTAGGGAGCTAATTGAGAATTTTTGAGAACTGGAAGCCAAACCTTGTTCAATTGTAGTCCTTCTTCGGTTCTGTTGAAGAAAAAATATAATGTTTTTTGATTTTTTTTAATAGCCCCTGGTACACCCTTGGGTTATTTTAGGAAGATTTGTATTCTACACTTTTTTTTATACGACCCTCCGTTTAGGCTGTGTGCGTGTCCGCGCATTTTCAAAAACAGAAAAATTTAAAAAAATTTAAAAATCAGAAAAAAAAATATTTAAAAAAATGCGATATTGTAGGGGCCGTTTTTGACTCTTTTCTTGAGGTGGGGGGTGGTATGGCAAAAAATTTGGATTTGAGGAGGTGAAATAATTTTTTTAGATTTTTTTAAATGGCCCTAGGGACCATGGGAGAACAATTAGAATAAGAAGATTGGTAAGATGCAATCCACCGTTTAGGCTGTGCGCGTGTCCGCGGATTTTCGAAAATTAAAAAAATTAAAAAATTGGAAAATAAAAATTGAAAAGAAAACAAATAATATTATACATTAGAGGACCGTTTTTGACTTTTTTCAGTAGTGGGAGTGGACAGGGCAAAAAAAATTGGATTCAAGTGGGGGTAATAATTTTTTAAAATTTTTTTGAATAGCCGGGTGCATACCTTTGGATCATTTTAGAAAGATTTGTAGAAATCACTTTTTTTGATGCGACCCTTCGTTTAGGCTGTGCGCGTTCCCGCGTATTTTCGAAAAAAATAAAAAAAAACAAAAAAAAGTTAGGTCAGACAGAAGTTAGCTCGGCTTGATATTCTACCAATATCGGAATGATTTGAGGCCATTATTGCTTCAAGAATATTTCACCCATACTATTTTTGAAATGTTCGATCAATATTTGACGCAAAATGTTCACATTTCACTTCTCGTCAATATAACGTTTGCCAATATTTTCAGACTATTGTACCATCGATATTGTACCAATACCGCTGAATATTTTGAGGCCAATATTGCTTTGAGAATATTTCGGCAATATCATACAAGTAATATTGGACCAGTATCGCAGAATGTTCACATTTTTTTCTCGCCAATATTGCAATTCAAATATTCTGCCAATATGTTCACAATATTGTACCAATATTCTACCAATATAGGTGTGCTAATTGGGTTTAGAAGGGCAAACGTATTTTTAGCAAGATTGCAGAGCAAATTGAGTCCATTTCTCTATGAAACGTCAGATTACTATCGATTATTGTTCCCAGAAATTTCACTTGGTCGCTGGTCTTTGGCAGGATATTAGTCTCAATCAATGAGTCTCTAGTTCTATTACATTGTTGGCGTGAATAATTCTGAATCATCCCTTTACATGTATATATTTCCGGTAGTTACAGATTGTGGTAAGTCATTGATGGATGTTTCGAATTATCAAGTTGCCGATACTTTTTTCATATTGTTTACCGTCATTTCGTACTCGTAGCCTCCACCTCGCTGTCAAATCCCTAAATACCCAGAATCTCTTTCCAAAACATTCCTTCCGCTATCTCCTCTCCCTGCTTGCTTCCATTAAAGGATTATAAAGTTCAGTTCGACTCTTGACAGATTTCAACGCATTGCAGTTCAGGAGACCAGGGACTGTCCGATTCCCCCTTTTGTCTGTCAAAATCAACATCCCGACTGATCAGTTAATGTTCTAATCATGTTGCAGTCTAATCCCTCTTTGGGCTGTTCTCTTCATAGTAGTGGTCAATGCGAAATGGAGATTAATGATTGACTCGTTTAGAGATGTGTGTAACGTGGAAACGGAATTTGAATTTTTTTTATTCAATAATCAGATCGCGGTGAGAGTATTCTTTTCTAGTCAGCGTGAATTGCATGATACAGGACCCCGCACATTTAGTACGTAAAATGGCTTTCGGCTAATTTTGCTCAAATTTTGATATATTGTAGATCTTAGCATCCTCATTACGTTGTCCAATTTACAGATCGATCCTATTACCAGTTATAGAGCTACAGGGTGTGAAATTTTGCTATTTTAGGTAATAAGGATCGTTTTGATTTTTGTGCTCTAATTCGAAATTGAACTGTCTTAGAAATGAATTTTATGTATCTAAGTTGTAGCTCTTGAGTCCCTCCATACGAATGGAAAATAATATCTAACAAAGGATGTTGCATTACAGCATGACAAGACAATGTTCATAGAAATAGATAAAAATCAATACCAAAATCGTTTTGATTTTCACTCAATCCGTTAAAATTAGAAAACAAACGGCTACAATTTGACAATTTTTTATAAAGTATGGGTCTTGATCAACTACATGAGGATTCATATGATTGCTTGTCCAACAGTATATATAAATTGATGGATATAGCCGTTACTACGTGGTAGGAAATCATCACGAAAAATGAGAAATAAAACTTTCTATGTTTTTTTACCACTTCTATTTGTAACCAACGTTACTGCAGTTTCGTCCTATATGGACATTATCAAACAATACAGTATTGTTGAGCTAACCCAGTAGCTCAGTAGGCGTGGATTCGACAATAAAAATTGATTTCGATAAGATTGAAATATGGGGTTAATTTTCCGGAGCGCCACGGATTTATCGCTAGTGAAAAATCCGAAACCACCCTGATGGACCGGGACAACCCAATGCACTAATATTACTAAAATATTGAACAATAGATACCTGTAAATTGTATAAAAATAATATATAAATATGTAGAGGTTTTGTCTTCCCTTACACTTGGATAACGTGGACCAGAATAAAAGAAATAGTCATGTCCCTTACTAATAAAATATATTGATCTATGTTACACACCCTGTATGTGCACAGTTCGGCACACAATAATAAAAAAAATGAATGCTATTACTGTAAATATGGTACCACCAAGATGGATTCAAAAGATTGAGAGTGGTATACTGTTTCAATAAATAAAATATTAAACCTCTAGTGAGGGCTATGCCTGTGACGTCACGATAGCTTACAATTATGATTACTGATGCCTTAGGGGCAATCTCTTATGCTAAATTTATCTGTTGGTAAGTAGGTTTCCTCAGTAAGACAGAGGGTACGGCTCAATCAATCAAGTACCAGTACATCTGGGACGAATACCCTCAACGAAGAATACCAACAATGGAGACGAACAGCGAAGGAATGCTGAACAACAGAACAACAGAACAACAGATATACAGCGGGACAACTACAGTTGAACGGGAACAATCACAGTAGTGGAATAGTGGAAAGACAATCGTGTAGCAACGGAACAGTGAAACAATCACATTAGTGGAACTCCAATAAACGGTAGCAGAGTGGTAGCAATAAACCGTAGTGGAGAACTACCAGCGGCGAAGCAGTAACAGTAGCAAAGTAGTAGCCACAGCGGAGCAGTAGCACAGTGGTAGCAAGCAGAGTAGTAGCAAGCAATAGCCGCAGCGGAGCACCCTAAAATATACAATACCAGTCTGACTTCTGATCACACTTGTATGGGGCCATAAGTAGAGCCCAAATGCAAATACTAACCTCTATTAAGTGGGAGGGTTCTAATAACAGCTTTGATGGTCTGTCTGCTGTCTGATAGCGAGTTTCTCGTTCCAGTGGTTTTACACAATGATGAAATGACTTCTAACCTCAAAAATCCGCAAAGCGAACGGAGATTTCTCAAAAATGTATAGCGTCAAAAATCGCAAACAATATGAGAAACTCTCCCGATATGAATTTTTCCAAGATCCATCAACGATGATCAAACTTTAATTGGAAATCTTCAAAATAGGTCAGTCACTCATCAAGATCAAATAAGGAAGAGGAAAATATGTCTCATACGTTAAAGTTAAAACTGTCAATATCTGACAAGGCGCTTTCTTGTTCGTTAGTGTTCGGTGGGATCAGTCCAGGAACTACTTCGAGCTACTTGGAGCTGTGAACAGAACACCTTAAGATTCAGTGTTGCCAACTGAACCAAGACGAAAACGCCAGCCTCTCAATCTCAGAACCAAACTCAAACATGGTCAAGTATTCGAATGTGAAGTAGGTACCTCAATGACACAAGACAGAGATAGAGTAGGAATGAGTTTTGTGTTCTTAACACAAAACAATAGACTAACCAAGAGTATATTTACAAAGCAACGCTGTCATACCGCAAAATAGAACAACTGATAACTGTCATTAGCTTAAGGCCGGTTCATGTCCGCTCGAACTGGTACGGCAAAGGTAAGTACTAATATTCGAAACAAGCTATACATGACAACGATCAAGTTGTAATTTTGAAACAGTGGCGTACAGAGTGGAAAGTGTATATCAATGACAGATAATTTCTGATGTTATTGTATTAAAACAGAAAGGGTTTTCTAGTGCAAAATAAACCCGTTACAATATTTTGTAAAATTTGTTGAATTATTAGAGTTTCGTTGTGGAAAGTACAGTCTTTCACGTGTCTGGCGTCGACTATCACTGACAAACCCAAAATATTGCCAATATTTCTGCAATGTCGTAGTTGTTTCCAATGATATATTACCGTTAGACTCCGTTTGTACATTTCGAGCTGCGGTCCACACAGAGTCACATTCTAAGCACAATTTTTACTGCCGCTTATTACGCGGCGATTATCTGCTTATATACATTGTATATAATCAGATAATGCAGCAGAAACTGCAATAATGGTCGCTACTCCCCAAACATTATTGGAGCTTTTTAGAGACACAAACAGTGACCCTGTTTTTTCGATAGTCGAAACATATGTCATCATAGAAAACATCCTGCTCTCCTTTAAGTAAACCTTATTGAGACCTTAATGATGAAATAATAGAACAAGATGGCCTTCTTTATAAAGGCAATATATTCATTGTGCCTTCGAGTCAAAGAAATTGTATCATTGAGGTGATACATGAAGCTCATCAAGGAATCAGTGCTTGCATTTTGAAGGCTAGACGGGCTTATCATTGGCCTGGACTTCATCAAGACATATTTAAAGCAGTTGAGAAATGTAAAACTTGTTTAGAATATGCCAGTTCGAATAGCAAACAACCCATTGACTTACATACTCTAAATTCGTCTCAATACTCAAGATGAAATCCAAAACAGTTACTGCAGTTACAAAAGTTCTGAAACATGTATTCGTCCATTTTGGCTTACCTTTGGAAATAATGAGTGACAATTCTCTATATTTAGAGTTTTATTTGGCTTAAATGTGTATCATTTCCTAACGAGTTTTTTAAAGAATTTTTAATAGTTTTCACTGCATTTTCAGCAGCACCATTTGAAGAGGGGTGAAAAGGAGGCGAAGTTGTGTGAACAATGCCGTTTCTACTCAAGAATTCTTCAAATTCTCGAGAACAAAATGAGGGTCCATTATCCGATACTATTTGTTGAGGTAAACCAAAACGAGCAAAACATGAACGCAAAACTTGATTTAGAATTAATTGAATTCATCGGTAAAACTTCAGGCCATTTACTGTGTGCATCAACCACTATCAAGAGTTGCTTATTTAGAAACGGGCCCATGAAATCTAGATGTAATCTATACCATGTGTGTTCCGGCCACTGCCAAGTATTTAGTTTAGCTTTATCTGGACTTTTTTTATTGATCATGCAATTTTTGCATGTCATACAAATTTTCTCAATATCCTTATCTAAAGCAGGCCACCAAAAATATGACCTAGCTAGACTTTTCATTTTTACTACTCCCATATGCGAGTTATGTAAATTTTCCAAAAATTTAATTTTGCAGGACCTCCGGAATGATTATTCTATTATTCCACAATAAACATTCAGGTTCAACACTCAATTCATTCCTAATACGGACAAATGAACGAAATTTGTGATCAGTCGAAATGACACTTATATTTTTGGGCCAAGCTGTATATACAAATTTCACAATTCTTGATAGTATATTGTCTTTCAATGTAAATTCTTCTACTCGTGCGAAGTTAATCGGAAAATGGTCATTGTTAGTAAAATAATCCATAAAATTCAATTCTATTTCTTCTGGATTTGTTCCTGAGGAACTCTCAGGCATACATGATAAAAAATTGGCTTGGTTAGCTTCTGACTTCACAAATTTAGTATCATATTGATAATTTGATAAAACAAGTGCCCATCTACGTAACCTATTTGCTGAAAATTGCGGTAAATTTTTGTTTGGGTGGAAAATGTAGGAGAGTGGTTTATTGTCAATAATTAAAGTGAATTTTCCACCAAATAAATAATTCTGAAATTAACAAAGTCCAAAAATGACTGCCAAGGCTTCTTTTTCCAACTGACAGTATTTTGATTCCGATGACGATAAAGTTCTGGAAGCAAAAGCAATGGGCTTCTCTAAACCGTTTGGCAAAATATGTGAAATAATCGCACCTACCCCGTACTCACTTGCATTTGTTGACAATAATAAGGGAAAATCAGGGTTGTAATGGGTTAAAAATTCTGTTGATACCAACAAATCTTTCACATTACCAAAAGCATTTTGACTCTCTTCTGTTCAATTCCACTTTCAATAAATGGAACAATGGATGTAATACCATAGAGAGATTTTTCACGAATTTACCATAATAATTTATATGACCCAAAAATGATTTCAATGATGTAACATTAGTTGGTATCGGTGCATTTTTTATAGCTGTTATTTTGTATTCAGAAGTGTGGAGTCCATCTTTATCAATGTCGAAGTAATTTTCGACTGAAAAAGTCTACACTTTTCTAGTGAAAGTTTGAGCCCTGCTTCTTGCAACCGCTTCAGTACAGCTTCCAATCTTTCTAAATTCAAAAAACAAATTTGTTGATATGCATTCGACAAATCTAATTTACTGAAATGAACTCCCCCTTGTAATTTGACAATAAGGTCATCAATTTTTGGTAGAGGGAACTGGTCTATTTCAATAACTGGGTTGACTGTACCTTTTAAATCTCCACAAAATCTAACTGACCCATTAGACTTCAAAATCGGAACTATTGGAGTTCCCCATTCACAATAATCAATTTCTTCAATGATTCCACATTTTAAAAGTCGTTCTGATTCGTTCTCCACCTTTTCCCTCATTGCAAATGGAAGTTGCCTAGCTCGGAGAAATTTCGGGTTCACTGCTATATTTGACTTCAGTTTTATTGAAATAGTGCCCTTATTGAAATTACCAAGACCTGTTGAAAAAATCTGTTGATATTTATGTTTCAAAAATTGTAAATCGTCTGGTAAATCTACAGTGGTCAAATTAAAAATACTCAAACTGAAACGATTAAAAAAATCTCTTCCCAACAACGGTGGACCACCATTCTCAATTATATTAATCTCCAATTCCGTTGTCATATTCTTGTAACTCACATCGCACTAAATCATTCCTATTGGTATAATTGTTTCACCATTATATAAAGTAAATATTTTACTAGATTTGAAAATATGCTTTTGGGAAAAATTTTCTTTCCAAAATATTTTCGAAATCACACTGTAACTGGCCCCAGTGTCTAAACCGAAAGTGAAAGGTCTCCTGTCAATTATGATATCTATCAAAACTGGATCTTGTTTTGACATCTAAAGTAAATAATGAATCTTCGTAAGCTACCAGAAAATTGTTACGGTTGAATTTATTACCTTTGACTTTTCTGTTTGGACACATGGGTGCTAAATGTCCCTTTTCATTGCAAATATGGCAATGACATTCTCGAAAAGAACATTTGTCTACCTCATGATTTCTACGCCCACAACAAATGCACTTAATACTAGAGAAATTCCCTGGAATGGATTGCACTACTGTCGGCCGGGATTCAGTGCTTTTTGGACTCACAGATTTGATTTCCCTATTTCTGGTATTTCGATCCGCCGCATAATTTATGGAAGGTTTTCTCTTCAATGTATGTAAATGCTCTATCTGTGATTTTGATAAAGCTATCTCTACTGCTGCTGCTAACCTTATGTCTTTTTTCTCTTCGAACAGCCTATCTTTCACTTTTCCGGAATCATATCCAATGATAAATCGATTTATTAACGCACTTTCTATCTCTTCTGCTCCCCTCCAAATTTGCAAGCTGAGACTAAATTTCGTAACCGGGCCCAATCTTTTGGTGTTTCATTATCGATTTTGCGAGCTTCAAAAAATATTTCTCTACATGCCCTAACTGATATTACTGACTTGAAATGGTCATCTAATAACGTGACAATTTCTAAATACTGTTTTTGTTCTTGTTGCAAAGGCAGACACATATTGAATAATAATTTGTGAGCATCCTCATTCAATAAACTCAGCAAAATAGCTTTTTTACGCTCATCTTCACTTATATTATTGGCAGTGAAATAATTTTGAAGTCTACGCTTATAAATATACCAATCTGAAGACTCAGGAACAAATTCTTGAATATGGCCAGTATATTGAATTGCTTTCTCTGCCATTTCACGTAGGTTTAAATATCCTCGTCGTGTAATTAATGTATTGGAATTCAAATTCCTGTAGTTTTATAATTTTTAATGATTATTCATTCATGACAAACTTGTTTTACAAAAGAACATATATTGCTACCCTAGAAACAACCCCACACTATTACGATAAAATATTCAACCATATACAGTATGAAACATACTTGAAATAACATTACCATACTCTACAATTCTCCTATTAATTGTACCGAATTTGAAGAATTCACTGAAAGATTGGGTACCAAACATTTCACATCTAGTCCTCACTATCTTATTTCTAACGGCCAAGTCGAAAGAACGGTTCAAACTCATTATCAAAGCAGTCCGATCAAACAACGACCCTTACTGATCTATAATGGAACACAACAATTCCCCCAAATTCAACATGAATTCTCCAGCTGGAATTTTAATAGGAATAGAAGTTCAATGTCAATAAACAAGAATCTTCTCATCCCGTCTTATAATACCGAGCACACCATCGAAGCCCTGTGAGCAAATCAGTGTAAGCTATTTAGCAAACAAAAAACTTACTGATTTATCACCTGGCCAAAACGTGATGGTCCAAGAGGGAAACAGGAACTGAAAGCCAGCCGTTTTGGTTAAGCCCGCTGATGAACCTGAATCATATATCATCAAAACGTCCAATGACAAAATACTTAGAAGAAACAGAACCCATCTTAGAGAAGTACCAGAGGAGGAGGTAGAAACCGAAACCCGAGAAGGAGACGAAGATCATCAAGATAATCCAAGGGCAGTATCAGAAGATTGAATAAAAATATCAACGACAACGTTAAGAATTCAGATGATGGGCAATCAGTTTATCCCAAGAGGAATAGAAGAATGCCGACAAAATCTTCTTACTTCAAAATGTAGTTCTTAAGTAGTTTTCGTTTATCTTATTTACATAGTTCTGAGATGTTTATGTTTGTCTTCTTGACATTCAGTATCATCGTCATGATGACAGTTTTTGTACAACTTGACAAAATCAATTATTAAAAGTTCAACTGAAAGTCATAAGATTATTAAAACTATATTTGCCGAAAAAATCAATACATATTACTTTCTGTCTGTCTGCTTTCTGCTTGTTGTGAATTGATGAGTCGTGTCTTGTTGGAATGTTTCTGCTTCCTCCTAGTGGCGTTGTTATTCCCGTTGTCAATAATGCAAATTTCCTTGACACTCGCGATTTCACTACTCTACACCGACCACTTTCTCCGATTTTTCTCAAATTTTTACATTTATGATCGACTTACAAACTATTCCCATCTCCTAAGAAGTTTTACTTTAATTTTGATATGATTGAAAATGTATTTCTTGTCATTTTACTCTTTGATTATTTTTATTCCATTAGTATAATTTTGCATGTTTTGCATGTTTTTTGTCTAGATTGTAAAAGTGTGGTTTTGTAAAAATCGTCTTTAGATTTGTTTTGTTGTCTGTCAGTCATTGTAATGATTTAATATGTGTTTGTTTTTTGGTGTTTCTATGTGTGGAAGTCTAGTTGGCCTGTTCGTTTCGATGGTGTTTGAAACAACCTGCAGCTAGCTGACAAGTTCTCTTATGGTGAAATTGAAGAGGTTCAGGTGGCTTTTGGTATGAGTTAGCTAAGTAAGCTCTACAGATATTGGCAAAGTACAACTACTAGCTTTTTATTATTCTGTGACTTGAACTCTTTATATAATAACAATATACAGTGTGTCCAAGATAAGAATGAACAGCATGGGGATATCGGAAACGGTAAGAGATACGGGGTCGATTAAATTAGAGAAAAGTAGCGCATTTATGTGCCCAACAATACGCCATTTAGAAAGTTTTCATATTCCGAGTAGTTACGGAGATATCCGAGAAAAACCGAAATTTGTGAATTTCGTTTTAATTTTCTCCTAGGTTCATTTGCAGTAACCGATCTTAGCAAATTTTCTTCATTTTGAAAATTATGATTAGAGTTCACTTGATTCTTGATATATCCCCAAAGGAAAAAGTCTAGTGGGGTTAGGTCGGGGGACCTTGCAGGCCAGGATGTATCACTATGAGTACCAATCCACTGTCCTGGGAAGCGACGGTTCAAATAACCACGAACAATCCTAGAGTTTTGTGCTGGAGTACCATCTTGTTGAAACCAGCAGCTGTGACCGCTAATCGCAAATTATCTAGAGCATCTTCCATATCATTTACTAACAAATTTATGTACCGCTCTGCTGTTAAATTGTTTTGGTAGATAAAAGGCCCAATTACATTCGTACCGAAAATTCCAACCCATATGTTAAAACCGAAACGATATTGATGTCTGGACACTTTGTGTACACGCGGATTTTGTTGTGACCAATAATGAACATTCCGCCTATTATAAATACCATTGTTGGTGATCATACTTTCATCAGACCAAATTATTTTGAAAGGGAAATTTTCATCGTCTTGGCATTTTTTAGTGTACCATTCACAAAAAGGTTCTTCGCCTTGCATCGTTACCTGGTCTGAGTCCATGAAAAATCCTAAATTTATATGGATGATATTTATTTTTTCTTAAAATGAAGTGAGCGGTGGATTTGGCTACTCCGGTATTATCTTCATTAGATAGTTTTTGTCAGGAAACAACAGGTTTTTTAAATGATACGTATTCTTTTAAATTAAAAACTAACCGTCTAAATATTGATTTACCAGGTTGTCGCCTCTCTGGATACTCTGGATACGTTCAGCATCAACACAATTTCTTTGGCACAAAATGTAACATGACAACATATTTTTCAGTATTCGAAAAGCTGCCGTTTTCCATTTTTAACACAAGTTAGGTAGGTAACGAGATGTAAAAGTAGGAACGGTAATATATCAAAAATTCTACCAAACTACAGTATTATTATGACGAAAGCGCCTACTATCTAAAATTTAAGAAAAACATGTTAAGTAATCACTAAATTTAATTTTGCGCGAGAAATGGTTCTGAAATCATACTGTGTGATACGTTGCTGTATTAACAATGAAAAATGGAGTCGTATACAGGGTATACTTTAGTTTCGGCCCATATAAAAATAAAAAGTTGATGATGTTTTCTAAAAGACGAAACGTCCCAGAAAAATTCTGCTTACGTTATCTGGTAGTCCTTAAAAAGTGGCCATGACAAAGTGCTATTTGTTTCACATTTTCTTTGAAAATGAAGCTAGGAGAAAATAAAAACGAAATTCTCAAATTTCGGTTTTTCTCGGATATCTCCGAAACTACTCGGAATATTAAAACTTTTTAAATGGTATATTGTTGGGCACATAAATGCGCTACTTTTCTCTAATTTAATCGACCCCTTATCTCTTACCGTTTCCGATATACCCATGCTGTTCATTCTTATCTTGGACACACTGTATATATACAAAGTACAGGTGAAAAACACCAGTTACAGTTAATAACTGAGAATTCAACGTCACAGCTTCTCATGAAGAATAATGCTTATATTTTAGTAAATTATTAGGAAGAGTAGCACATATCAATCAACAAACATTTTACTTTATTACAAAAAAAGTTGTCACTATGAGAATCTATTATATCATTCGGCAATTTGTTGCAGAGAGACAAAGCGTTGTACGCAGGGGTGTTTTTGTATTCAGAAGTTCCATGATTTGGCACCTGCAGCTGTCCTCCGAATATTGTAATATAAGTATGTGTGGATGCAATGTTTCGAATTATTCAAAGTTACTTCTTGCAAATTTAACACACTAAAAAATATGAATACATAGAACAGCTGGCAGTTTTTCTCTTATAAAAATCGATCTTGAAAATGAGTAACACAATACGCTTTTGGTCCACAAAAACTGCACTCAAATCTGTACCACACCCCCTAGCCTTTATGTTGAGTGATATATGGATAATATGAGATAGTATCAATCCTTAGAAAATTAGATTCACAAAGTTTTCAAAATAAAAAAAACACAATTCAACGTCGCGATTGTGGACCCTTGGCCAATTGTAATGGTACCATTTTTGTTTTGCGGAAATGCCCTGTTGCCAAGTTGACATCTCCGGATTACTGGAAATCTAACATAAAAAATAATTGAGCGTCTCGTTTACAGACATTCAACATATGCTAATGATTTTATTTTCGTTTTGCGGAAATGCGCCGATTCTTTGGATAACTCGATTGTTCGAAGTGAATACCATAGTATTCAATTAGATGAATTTAATAATAATAATAATAATAATAAAGCGTCTTTATTCACTACAAAAAATAAACAAATAATGACAGAGATTGTGAGAAAAGAAAATCATAGTGAATAGGCGGAGTGTCAGCCTGCGCTGTTTTTAAACTCAACCTTGACAACACATTTACAATAAACAAATCAAATGAGAAAGAAACAGTCAATAATCTTAATCTACTAATTTCGTAAACACAAAGTTTGTATACAAAATACAAAAACATCTTCAGAATCATAGTGGTGAGTCATAAAGAGTAAGCCCTAGTCAGCATAAAAAAAAAACTAACCAAGTAAAAATGCTTTCAACCTTTTTTTGAAGTTTTTGATTGTGAAAGACCTATATTCACTGGGAAGTGAGTTATAAAGTTTCGGGGCCTTATATGAGAAACTGCGTGTGAAAATTGAAGACTTGTGCTTGGGAATGACTAGAACTAACCTGTTACGTGTGGCGAATCTATTTATATTCGAAAAAGTTTTGAGTTTGTTCAATAGATAGTCAGGCTTCCTGGTGTTTAAAACTTTATGCGTATTGATCAACAAGTGTAATGTTCTAAGCTTCTCTAGTTTCAGCCAGCCTGATTCCTTCATTACAGCGGATATAATATATGATCAAATTTGCGCACCCCAAAGGAAAAGCGTAAGCAGCTATTTTGAATACGTTGCAGGCGCATAGAATCAGATTGCCTTAAGGCAGGTCCATAAATACTATCACAGTAAGAAATTTTGGAGAATATTAGTGATTCACACAATTTGAGTTTGAGTTTCGTGGTGAGTAAATCCCGATTCGGAAACAATTGTCTGAGAACGTTATAAGAGGATTGAATCAGATGGTTAACATGCCTGGTGAAGCGTAGCTCAGTGTCGAACCACAAACCTAGATTTTTTATATCAGAGACAAGAGGTAAGATGTCATTTTCAATGCGGATTTGTAGTAAGTTGTTAGCATTTATTCTGTCTTTCTTTGGCCCGAATAGCATCACAGCAGATTTCTTAGAATTAAGTTTTAATTTGTGGGCGGAAGAAATATCAAAAATAGTTTGTTGATCACTATTAATATGGAGTTCCGCAGAATCAATACTATGGAATGGAAAGGAGAAGTAAAGCTGGGTGTCATCTGCATAGTGATGTAAGTTGCATTTTTCTACGTGTTGGTGGAAGTCACATATATATATAAACTAAAAAATAAGGGACCGAGTATAGAGCCCTGTGGAACACCTTTGTATACAGGTAAGGCCGCCGAGGCGACTCCGTCCAGAACAACCTTTTGTGTACGGTTCGAGAGATAATTTTTCACTAAAAATACTGCCTCGGTAGAAAAGCCAAAAAATATGAGTTTGTCACACAAAATGTCGTGGTTAAGAGTGTCAAATGCTTTACTGTAGTCCAATAGTACCAGACATGTCGAGTTATCTTCGTCAAGAGCTTTGAAAAGGTCATCAGTAATGGACAGGAGGGCTGTGGTGGTGCTGTGTTGACTTCTAAAACCAGATTGCACTGAGGTGATAATTCCGCGTTCGTTCACAAAATGGTTCATCTGATCTTTCAATATCAGTTCCATAACTTTTGAGAAGCAAGGTAAGATTGTAATAGGTCTAAGGTCAGAGTAGCCAGAGGGTGAATTACACTTGGCTAAAGGTAGGATCATACCATTTTTCCAACAATTTGGGAATATCCCGGTAGTTATTATTTTATTAACGAGAAACGTGATGTGATTCAACAGAAATGATTCGATGAGATTGATCATTCGGAGAGAGATGCCATCGGAGCCAATAGCATTGCTCCTAATATGGTGAAGATGGGTTTGCACCGTTACGCTAGAGACAGTGGAGAAATAAAAATTGTTTTCAGATTCTTGAGGGTTAAGATAACGATCCAGCAATGAAGCCTGATAGGCTGATCGGTCAGGTTGTGAAACTGTATTGAAATGTTTATTAATGCGATTGACATCTTTGATATCGTTTGGAATTTCTAAACAATTTTTTTTCCTCAGGATATCTAGAGATCTTAAAGTGTTCCATGTAGCTTTCGAATCTTTTCTTGCAAGGACAAATTCTAGATAGGCTTTCTTCTCCCGACGTATGGCACTTGTTGTGTAGTTTCTGAGTTCTTTATAACCGTTCCAGTCTGCAACAGACAGCGTTTTCTTATATTTTGCCCATGCTCGATCTCTGAGAGAGATCATTTCTTTCATATTGTGGGTTAACCAAGGGGCCGGAGGTTTACTTACTCTTTTGGTTTGGAGAGGTGCATGCATCTCAAAGAGGTAAATTATGTTATCATTCAAGAATGAAACAATTTGATCAACATCATCGATGAGATAAATATAATCCCAATCGATGTTTCGAATATCAGAGCAAAAGAGGTTTTTGTCAAAATTGCCAAAATTACGAATAGAAATATACTTCGTTTTTTTATATTTTTGAAAAGTATCGATTTTGCAAGACACTGCCATATGATCTGATATTCCCCAAATGTCAGTGACATCGACTGATGATACCTTTTCTCTGTCAGAAACAAACAAAATATCTAAGATAGTTTAAGAAAGGGGAGTAATACGTGTGGGACTTTCGACTAATTGGCTGAAATTGAAAGAAGTGAAAAAGTCCACTAGTAGTTGGCATCGTCGGTCATTTGCGAGCAGATTTATATTAAGATCGCCAGATGCAAGAAAAAAATCACTTGAAGGAAGCAGGTTGGCTACACTATCTTCTAGTTCGTTAATGCATTGAATTATATCCCCCGAGGGGGGTCGGTACAGAACGCCAAAGGTGAAGGATTTACCGCGATGTGTGATTGAAATCCAG
The DNA here is from genome assembly GCA_944452925.2 of Chrysolina oricalcia. Classification (NCBI taxonomy): domain Eukaryota; kingdom Metazoa; phylum Arthropoda; class Insecta; order Coleoptera; family Chrysomelidae; genus Chrysolina; species Chrysolina oricalcia. The sequence goes on from OX101815.2 coordinate 60,572,515, forward strand.
AGCTGCTCCAGATGAGTGCTGATATGAGAGTGGGTCATTTTAAACTTAATATTGTTTTTTATAAAGAAAGCGACTCCGCTCCCCGTCCATCTCTATCGGCCCGTAGTAGCTGATATTAGTCGATTTTGACTGTATTAGAATTTCGCTATGAAATTTGAACCTTGCAGAAATGCGCCAATGTTGCCAAGTCGTGGGCGCTGGATATCATTAAAAAAAGATTTAAGGAAATTTTGATGAAGAATATTATTATAAATATTCATCGTTATTAATTTGTATGATCAATTTTTTGAAAAAACGTCTGTAAATCTGATGACACATGGTCCAAATAACCATTTTATATCACTTACTTTATCTCCACTTTCGGTTCGAATGATATTCGTTAAAAAAAATTATAAAACACTTTAATGATGCGAAACAAAAATGAAATGTTCTGGATTCTCAGTCACAAATAATCATACTACAACTCTCGGACTATGAATGATTAGGAGTTTGACATCAACTCTTTTCATGGAAATAAGAGTTCCATCGTGTCTCTTTCTTCTGGTAGTTTGCAAAATGCGAGCGCAGCGAACATCTGCTGTGATTTCACCTTTTCACACTAATCAGTGATGTGGAATTTACAAAATGTGAGCGCAGCGAGCATCTTCTGCGACTTCACTTTCTCATATCAATCAGTGATCGAATTACCAGCAACTTGGATAGCTAGGTTTGGTTAGGTTGTGTCCAAAACGTGAATGAAACTTATCTGAATGATTTCCATTAAAATAGGTTGACGGTCTATGATCGAGACGTTCAATAATTTTTGTCATATCAGATTTTCAGTAATCCGAAGAGGTCAACTTGGCCCACAAACGCGATATTCAACTTTTTTTTCACAACAGATTTCGAGTAAATCAAATTTTTACCAAAATCGCAATTTATATATTCAATAAATACTTGTCCTTATATAGATATTACGATGAATGAATATTGTGAATATTGTGAAGAATAGACTTTAGAACACATTCATTCGAACATCTCATCCCCACCTTTTTCAACCAAGACGCTTTTTCTGTGCCATCAGCTGGAAACCCAAAGATACATTCAAATTTTGATAGACATTTCCTGGACTTTTTGGCAACCTTTCCTTTTAAATCCAAAGACCTAATGAACTAGTAAATGTTTCGGGGAGAGTCTATTTCATTATCTCCTCATAAAAGGGTTTGAATAAACGTATAATTTCATTTTGTTCGGCGAAAACAGAATTATACCCACTGTAACGCCTATGGTACTTACGAATGTAATCTGATATTCGGGTTCGAACACATGGATTGTTTGCAAACCCCACAAAATTGCACCATTATGAGTCTCTGTCTATTATACTGCCACTATATAACACTATAAACGCTACTTCAACACTAATCTCATGAAAAGGCAATGACAGAATATGAGAGAACTGTCAGAAGTTTACTTTGTGGAAAACATAAATATTGATATTCAACTGTCAGAAGTTAACTTTGTGGAAAACATAAACATTGATATTCAACAGCATTGACAAACGATCTGACACAACAAACTCTACACAACCATTTGAAGACGCAAGTAATGATTTTTTTTCGATAGTTTGGATTCTAAAACTTGTAAGTAATAAGTAAGTTGCATGAAAATGTCACCATCACCATCCTTCATTCTTCGATTGTTATCGAATGGAATACGTATAATGAAACAATTTTGTCTATGATAAAGACTCATCACCTACGAAATGTGACAACGCCCAACTCAATAACACGACAACAGATTGTGACCATCCACGACTTCAGATCAGGATGTAAATAGCTAGGTCCAGTAAAATACTTTATAGGTCCATGAAGAAAATTGTCACCTGAAATCTGTCTATTGTCTCTCTCATAATAATTTCGGTTCACATAATCAATATGGAGGTATAGAAATGACTCACGTTCCTGCAACTATGTAATTGAATGTCTACTTGATAGCAACGTGTAGGGAGGAACCCTCCACGAAAGGGTTGAATAGGAGCCGTCATCATAAATGCCGAAGAAATGTTTGTTTTATCACTTTGACTAATTGGCTGTTTGACGAGCAAAGTCTGAAACTTAATATTCGACTCTGGTGTGTTTGAGTGCGAGGGCTTTGAGAGATTATCTACGTATGAAGTACAACTACCTCAAAATAACTGAAAATATTGATTCCAGAACAGTTCCATAATATTATTATAGGAATGTACAAGTAATATTGCACCAAGATCGCGAAAAGTTCATATCTTTTTTTCACGCCAATATTACTCTGAAATGTGTTGCCAATATTTCCATAATATTCTTTCAATATTATGCCAATTTTAGTGAGCCAGTGCGATATTGTATAGGATATTCACCATAAATTTCCCACCCCTCATCATCGTTGTTATTGCCAATAGAAAATAAATGTTAAAGTTATTAGGTTATGACTGAATTTTTATAAGATACAGTAGCGTGTAGATTTTAGGGCATACAATTTTTTTCAATGTGATATCCTGTATATTATTAAACCCCAGGTAGCACATCATATCGGCTGAATCTTGGTTCCATATTGGGCCAATATAGATATATTGTAACTGAAAAATCAGTATTGGTCCAATATGGGTGAATATTCAAAAAACAATATTGTATTAATAATATTGGTGGAATATTGGTTGAATAATTTCCACCAATATCGATAATACAATATTGGTTATATATTGTTTTCCACATCTAGAATAAATATTGCAATCCAAATATTCCAGTCATATCGATTATAGGGGAAAAAACAATATTGTATTTCCAAGTTTGTTAGAATATTGGTTGAATATCATTTCCACTTTATTTGACAAATTGTAATAACTCATATTGAGTCAATATTGGTCGAATGATATTTACCAATATCGATAAAACAATATTGTCTTCACATCGTTTTTAACATCTAGAATAAATATCGCAATCCCAATATTCCCCTAATATCGTTTCTAGGCATAAAAACTATATTGTATCTCCAAGTGTGATTACACATTGGTTGAATATCATTTCGCCAATATTCAACAAATCTTATTAATTAATATTGGGTCGATATTGGTTCAATAATATTTATCGATATCGTTAAAACAATATTGTTTTCATATTGTTTCCCACATCTAGATTGAGATGAAATTTGAATATTGGCCGAATATTCAATGAAACATATTGAAATTATATCATGATCAAACCTGGATAAAAATCCGCTAGGTGGCTCTACATATAGAACGTCTTCTAAATCCTACGAAAGTATATTAAATACTTCCCGTAACTTGTTTTCAAGACAGCTCACCCAGTGGTTATGGCGATCAAAAGGCAGACAGTGGTGTCACCTTCATCAACTAAAAGACCTTTAGTAATTTGCCAAGGTAATATATCCAAATGATATTGTATCAATATCGATAAATATTGTACCAATACCGATAAATATTGTACCAATATCGATAAATATTTTGAGGCCATTATTGCTTCAAGAATATTTCACCAAAACTATTTCTATAATATTCAAACAATATTCGACCAATATCGCAAAATGTTCACATTTTACTTCTCGAAAATATAACTTTTGAATATTGTGCCAATATTATCAGAATATTGTATTAGCGATATTGTAACAATATCGCAGAACATTTTGAAGCCAATATTACTTCAAGAATATTTCGCCAATATTATTCAAATAAAATTGGACCAATATCGCCGAATGTTCACATTTTTTTTTTTCGCCAATATTGCTTTTCAAATATTTCGCCAATATGTTCACAATATTATACCAATATAGATGTGCTACTAGGGATCTTCGGAATGACCTTTCTTCTTGATTTTGAATATTTCCATATGTTGCTTCTATTTTGTACCGTTTTCGAGGTATTGAACGTTGAATATTTTGGTCAAACTAGTTGTCACTGTAACTACCTATGCAAGTAAACCATTTTCAAGTAAGCTCAAAATATACAGGGTGTTTCTTAAGTATGTACAGAAAATTCTGAAGCGTGTTGCTGACATAAAAATAAGAATAAAAGTTCCTTTAAACATATGTCTGCAAGTTATTCGTTTCTGAGATAGTTGAATTCTGATTTTTATTTTTTGTGAATAATTTCAAAATAATTTTGAAGTTTGGGTAAGGTTTGGTATCTGGGAATAATTATTATTTAGTTTGTTTAAAAAATATATTCTTGGTAGAGGTAGGTCACTGAGAGCAACTATTTTCGAGTTATTGAGATTTTAAATAATCGATGCAATTGATTTTGAATGACAAGTTTTTTTAAATTAAAATAAATTCAATCAGTAATTAGTTTCTTCACAATTAACATAAAATTTGATTTTGTCATAGAAAAATCATCCCAGATACCAAACTTCACTCGAATATCATAAATATTTTATAATTTATTCACAAAAAACAAATATAAGAATTGAACTTTGACACTCTGTATCTAAGAAACGAATAACTTGCGGACATGTGTTTATAGAAACTTTTTTCTTACTTCGACGTCAGCAACATGCTCCTGAAGTTCCTACATGTACTAAAGAAACATCCTGTGTTACAATATTTGTTCAGTGACATTTCTTTAATGAAATGATCAAAATGGTTTTACTGCAGTGAGGAAAAGAAAGTTCATGTATTTATAAAAAAAAATGGAAAGTTACTGGGTATGACCCTCAAATCGTTGTGCTTAAACCTAAGCTCTCTTCAGTACGGTAAAATCAAGTGCAAAGATGTACCAATATTTATGCCACGATCTCAGTGTCCTTAATGAATCGTTAATCAATGAAGGGCATAAAAGAAGGATATTAGCCAGGCTATCTCTCAATTTACCACCCAAAATACGTAAAAAAATTTAATCATTTATACAGCGTTGACCAGTGAAGGTTATTATTACAGAAAAAGGGATGGGGCGCCACGTGATTTACTATTTAATGATCTCGCTGCCCATGAACTAATTCGGTGTTCGCGGAGAAAAAAATTAAAATAAAAAAACTAATTTTTCCTTGATTCTTTCTCTAATTGGAAACCCCAAAAATTGAAAAAACAGAAAAAATTACACAAATTTCGGTATAACTTGTAAACATTGTTAATCAGTAAATAACCTTTCAACAAGGAACGTAACCGAATTTATATTATAATATAATGAACATGGTAATTGGTAAAGTTCATAGGCCGACCTATAATTTCGGTTTACCAAAATGTAAATATAATCTCCCGCACTTAGGGCGTGAATCTCAGGTCTGTTATGTATACAGTATATTTTACACGATAAAATAATAACGATGGTTATCACTTCCCCAAGAAAAGGTAAGCGACAACAATAACGAATCAATATGAGAAAATGGACGTTACGGACACAATACAATTTATCAATAATCAAACATTAAACTAATAAATATGGTTAACACCCACCCAAAAGAGGTAAGAGACAACAATACCGAAGCGATATAGAAAAAGGGACGTTACAGACCCAACTTATCTGAAAAGTATTCGGCAGACTCTAAATGTTATAGGTACTCCTAGGAACAGCAACATCGGCAAGTTGTAGTTGTGAAACAAGCAGGGTGAAAACTCAGAGAGACCGTGGACCACGAACTTCAAATCTCTATTCCACAGCACAATTGAAATCGGTCCCGGGAACTGGCCTTCAGCAACGTAGTTGGAAATTGGGATTCGTTGCTGCAGTCGGGAATTAAACTGCGCATTCAAGACCATAATTCGTAGCTGCAACGAAAAACTCTGAAATTGAACAGAAGCTAAAGTTGCTTCAAAAAAAGTAAATCTTATATGATTACCTCACTTGGATGTAAAAATAGAAACAGAGGAAGTCAACAACAGGAAGCCAACCATACATTTGTGGCTTCGGTTAGAAGACCTTGTGCTTACAAGGCAACAACTAAAGTCGCTACTGAGGCAGCTATAGCTACCAGCGTGACAATCCTACCCAGGTTGATAAAGATTAGGATGGATCTAGCGAGGGGCTATAAATGAAAATATAAATAGAAAAGATATTGGTTATAAGCCTCAAATTGTTGTGCAACCGTAGACATGTGTTTCGAGCTTAAACTCTCTTCAGTACCGTGAAATCAAGTGCGAAGATGTACAACACTTGGATGTAAAAATAGAAACAAAGGATACAACTATAGCTACCAGCGTGACAATCCTACCCAGGAATTTATAAATTGAGATGGATTTAGCGAAGGGCTATATATGAAAATGTAAATGGAAAAGTTATTGGGATAACCCTCAAATTGCTGTGCAACCGTAAACACGTGTTTCAGAAATTAGCTCCCTTCAGTAGCTGCCTCCGTGGCGACGTTCGTTGTTACCTTGTAAGCACAAGGTCTTCTAACCGAAGCCACAAATGTGTGGTTTGCTTCCTGTTGTTGAATTCCTGTGTTTCTAATTTTACATCCAAGTGTTGTTCATCTTCGCACTTGATTTTATCGTACGGACGAGATCTTAAGCTCGAAACACTTCTCTACGGTTTCAATACAATTTGAGTGTTATACCCAATAACTTTTCAATTGATTTTTTCATTTATAGCGCCTCGCTAAATCCATTCAAATTTATAAAAATATAATTAACAAAGAAATTCAATTAACATGATAACTCATGAAAGATGTTCGAAGTGTTTATTGTTAATGCCTACTTCACAACTTCTTCTCATATTTATAATTTCTTCGAAAATTGCTTCAGTATTGACATTCAAATTCTCTATCCTAACTCGAATCGTGTCTTTAATTGTTATTGTAGTTGTTATTTCCGTCAACCGGCTGCACCCTTATGCGCAACCCTCAGAAGTCCTCTAGAGACTTGTGCGAGCTACAGAAGACACACCCCTCACCTTTCAACTTGTAATGCCATGCGCGGGACCGGTAAATATGCTCGGAATAGAAGCCACGACCCTATGATTGAAAGGCGTACACTTTACCCACAAACAAGAGTTATCTCAATCTGAGGAAATTCATGTTATTGGAAATACTTTCTAATTTGAAAAACTTGTGATCTCAAATTCCAAGTGTCAGAATGACACAAGAAATATGCTTTCAAATGTAAATTCCAAATATCTCTTAAAAAATATCAGAATCGCCAAATGAATATTATTAGATCTTTAAATAAAGAATAGATTTCTTGAATGACTTATAATTAATGAGAATATGTTCATTGGCAGCATTTGAGTGGTAATTTCGTAAATATATCTGTTGAAAGCAGATTTCACTGAAGAAATGTATTTTTCCGTTGGGCGTGGCTACAGTCTTTAAAAAAATCTCAATAGTCTAAAACCGTTTGTTTTGCACATATTTCACTTAAGATAGAGGTTTTAATCGTCAATTTTGAATATGTTATCAATAATTTACAAATGAAGAATTTGTTTTTACGAAACTTCTAGGTTTTTGAAGAAAACCCCTCAAAAGCAGGGCTTGTGGGAGCAGGGGAGATCCAGGACCTACAGTTCAAATGAAAGTGGATTCCGAACCACTTCAGCTCCGAGGCAGGCATCCGGGGATCGAACCCAGGACACATGGGTGGAAGGCTCTAACACCACGACCACTTTGCTATTCGTATATTCTATACGTATTCAAAAATGAACCTATTAATTATTTAACAAATTTTCGAAACTCAGTATGTTACACAATTCAGAGTTGAAAAAACATTATAGAATAAATTCTGAAAATGTCTCCATAACATTCTCATACAAGAACCATTAAATTTGAAAACCCTCAAATGCACTTTGAATATTCAAATATTCTGTTGATTATTCACACCCCGTACGGTATTACATTTAACGCTGCCTAAAAATAATGGACTCCGATCCAATATATTGTCTTTCACAAGTGGGATCCAGCTGTTTGATAGCCAAAAATTTACATAATACACTCAAAACATACTTTGTTATTCAGAGTTATGATCTTACTGTGAAAATGAATAATAATTACTCAATTAATGGAATGTAGGTACTGAAATTCCTTCTTCTTCCCCACAGTGATTTGGCCTTTCAATTCACTTGGATTGTTTCATTAGGAGAGATGCAGCTGTGTCTTTTCTGGTTACATTTTCCTTGCAATTAATGATGGTAACTTATGTTGGATGACGAAGAACAGGTATCACAATCGTCGTTTGACTGCCAAATATATCCAAGTGTCACAACAGTTATTTGTATCACAAGACAGGAAATTGTATATTTGCAAGTACGAGTAATATTTGATGGCGGTGGACTTCACCTACGAGCTTTTGCAAAACGCAGGTTTTTGGCGAGTGAAACACAAATTTTTTTAGACCGTCGCGAATATATAACTGTATAAATTGTTATACATTCCCAGTCAACACAGAATGGTCTCAGAGATGGTAGATGTTTCATATCACACTAGTGAATCGCAAAGTGACTTCAATTATTATCGCATAAACGTCTATTCGGCCCCATTGGTCATGTCGAGACATCAAAATGTGATGCAAAATGTGACTCGAAATTAGCCCAATATGACATTCCATTCATACTTAGGAATCGAATGCACATCGAGACCCTTTCGACGTAACAATGTGAAATTGGAAGGGCTGGTACTTATTCAAAAATGCGCTTCACCTTCTGATTATCCTGTATGTCAAGAATAAAACAAAGTTCACCATGTTTCAACATAAATAGAAATTATACCTCAATGTTATTATTCTTACTAACGAATTACGGTTCATATGGAATGGAATGCTAATGAGTTAATTACATGGTAGATATATACTTTTCACATATAAAAAAAATTATCAAACTCTGTGTAAATCACAAAAAAAACAGTATACAGCAAAGTAGAAAAATCTATAATTCAACTTCAATGCTCTGGACAGCATTTTTTTGCGGCAAAATCAGTATACCTCTCCTGAAAATACCAAATTCTGTAAATCACTGAATTAACCTTTCTACCTTTCTACTCACCGTTCTATTCCTTGAATAGATACAGTTCTTAGTAAAAATAATAATTGGGCAATGTTAATAAACACATTTGATTTGAGTATTGAAATAAAAAGAATCAATTAGAACACTATACTCTATCAGGAGTACCTATAGAATATTTAAAGGATGTCGTCAACGCCGTCAACCAAATACAGATTCTACTTGAGTCTCGACTCGACAAACAACTCTGGCCATTTTGTGTCGTGATGGTGATGTCATGCTCAATTCTGTTACCAACCTAATTCCTTCTATACCGACAAAATCGAAATGAAACCAAAATTCATGTCAATGTGCTTTGCAATTTTCTTCACATTTTGTGCTCAAAGCGACACTAACAAGAAGAAAATTGTGAACAATTCATAACATTTGGCATTACTAAGTGGTAACAGTGATGTTTAAATGTAACTCATTTTGTTACCATAATAATCATGAAAGCAACATCTCCTAGATGTTTGTGTTAACTGGGTTGTTGAAATGTTGTCAAAGATTTCAAATTTGATTGAAGTGAAGCTGTCACTTTCTGTCAACTTTTAGTAACATCACATAGTTTTCACTTTTCTGCCAAGGAAAACAAAAGAGTGCTTCGATAAAATTTTTACGAATATAAAATCAGTCATTATCCACGGAGGCCAGAAAATAATTTTTTCCAAATACATAACTAAAATGGCATTTAGCGAATATATACCACGCTGAATGATCGATCATTCACAATCTGTGTTTAAAGCAAATTTTTCAAAACTTTTCAATCGCAATTCTATTCTTCAAATATATCACCATCGTTACTGTTTAATTTCAGTGGTTCAAAACCAAAGAGATTAAACGTTATCTGACTAGGAGAGTTCAATTCCCATAAGGCAATGGTAACACTAATAGAAAGTAATGAAAGAACATTTGTGACGAAATGTGACGTAGTTGTCATGGCCGCTGTTCTCTATAGACATTGACGGACTAGCGCACTCCGCACTCTTTGTATATGAAAAACAGGTGAGAGTTCGACTATGTCCAAGTAGGTCACTATGACGCATTGATGCTACAGGATTCTGATTGGCTAGAGCTTATTGAACCCACCTGTTAGTTTACTCTCTTTGGTTTAATACCACTAGCGGCTAGGTTGAGTCAAAAATAAAATGCCCATCGGTCACTCTCGTTTATCTTCGACCACCACCGTTGATGGGTTTGACAGTTTGTGTCTTGTTTCCAAGTAAGGGAAATCACTGCCATCTGTTCTAATGTTAACAATAACGGATTTTTCAGCTGAATTCTTCTATCCCTTCCAACTTGGCGCCAATCGTAAATAAACAAGACCCAAATTGTCAAACCCAACGGTGGTGGTCGAAAATAAACGAGAGTATCCGATGAGCATTTATTTTTTACTCAACCTAGACGCTAGTATTTGAAACCCGCCTTATAGAATAGGTTTCGATCTGCCAATTGAAACTGTTATGACGAGCTGAGAAAAACCAAATAAAAGAAATTTAATAATAATAATAATAATATTAATAATAATAATAATAATAATAATAATAATAATAATAATAATAATAATAATAATAATAATAATAATAATAATAATAATAATAATAATAATAATAATAATAATAATAATAATAATAATAATAATAATAATAATAATAATAATAATAATAATAATAATAATAATAATAATAATAATAATAATAATAATAATAATAATAATAATAATAATAATAATAGTAATAATAATAATAACAATAATAATAATAATAATAATAATAATGGTGGTTCTTCGGGTAGTAAGGCCGACGTGATTTCAGAGAAGAACTCGACGTTTCGCCAACACGAGTGGTTGGCGAAACGTCGAGTTCTTCTCTGAAATCACGTCGGCCTTACTACCCGAAGAACCACCATGTAAGTGACGATGGCCGCGAAAGCCTTTCACAATTTAATAATAATAATAATTATTATAATAATAATAATTATAATAATAATAATATTCACAGTTAAGAACTCTCTCCGCGGCAAGTATCAGCATAAACTCCGACAGATCTGGTCATCAGAACTGTCGGGGAAGAACAAAGTTGCTGCAACCAATATGCTTGCCGTTCCGATCCTTCTCTACTCTTTCGGAGTAATGAAGTGGACTAAGGAAGAGCTGCGACAACTCGACGTTAAAACTCGCAAAATGATGCATCTCAATAGGTGCTTGCATCCTAAATCGTCCGTTCCACGGTTATACTTTTCCAGACAACGGGGAGGCCGTGGACTTTTGAGTTTGGAGTGTATGCATAATAGAATGGTTCTGGATGGGGCCTGTAAAGTCATCAGGAGTTCAGATCCCCTTCTCTGCATGGTCCGCGACCATGAAAAAGCAGGGATTGGAGCATTTCTTTTTAAGGCAGCAACCCGTGCGGCCGATGAACTCGGTCTCGTATTCGACACTGAACGGGCTAACCCAAACTCTGTCACCGAGTTGGGACCCGTTCAGCAAAAAACTCACATCAAAGCTGCGGAGACAGAGGTCCTGCTACAGCTACATATGGATAAGCCAATGCATGGTGTCTTCTTTCACAACATCGAAGACCTTGGCTTATCCAAAAGCTTGACCTTTGCCTTCCTCAGGTCGAGTGAGCTAAAGTCGGAGACCGAGGGATTCATAATGGCCTGCCAGGATGGTGTCTTCAACACCCTCGTCTACCGTAGTCGCGTGATGGGTATAGACGTCCCTGACACCCGATGCAGGGCATGTCGTGGGGCACCTGAGACCGTTATGCATTTGCTATCAGCATGCCCATCTTATGCGGTCTCAGCCTATATCCACAGGCATAACGCGGCGCTACGAGTGTTATACTACCATCTACGACACTCGTACGGTATAGACGAGACACCGGTGTTGCCTTATGTTCCGGGGGATATTGAGTCCGTGGAGGAGAATGAGAGGTGCCGGATCTATTGGAACTACTCATTCCCCACCCTCAGGCAAATACAAGCCAATAAGCCTGATGTTGTCCTCCTCGACCACCAAAGTAGAACGATATTCGTCATCGAGTTTTCCGCTCCAGGCGAAATGAATATCGTTCGAAAAGAGGAGGAAAAACGGACTAAATATCGAGATCTTCTCTTTGAACTCCGCAGGTTATATCCGGACCATTCTGTCAAAATGGTGGTTCTGATCATAGGAGTCCTTGGTGGAATGATGGAAACACTGCTCTCCAACTTGAAGATAATACCTGCTTGCCGTAATATGGCAGAAATCTTAGCAGCGCGAATGCAGAAGGCCGTCATCCTTGGTTCGCTCCGTCTACTCAGGGCACATGATTCTCGGACCCAATAGTCACTCACCCTACGGACGTAGGGAGTGGTTATTGGGGTTAACGACACCAGCGCGCCCTCCGGATGTATCGGAGCACCGGAGACAGGGCCTGACTGGTACATTCCCAACGGAAAAAAAAAATAATAATAATAATAATAATAATAATAATAATGTGTATTGAACATGCCTTACTAAAAAGATGTTTACAACATTTGTTCGAGGGTAATAATACCACAAGAGGTTTTCATTTCATCAGATAAACTTTTATTTTGAACAAAAACTTGGTTGCTTTGCTTTGACTAAAGTGGGACTTTTTTGTACGAGCGTAAAGTTTGTTGAATGCGAAGCCGAGTTCAAAAAAACACGCGCGTACAACAAATCGAGAAAAACTCAAATTCGTTTTTTTTAATCATCATTTATCATTGTTTAAAATTTATTATTATTCATTAAAATTTATACTTTAAATACTCAAAAAACGTAAGATTCCATGTTACATCGTTAAACGAAAAAATTGAAAATCGAAATATACTGCTATAAACAAAAAACAAATAAGTCAAAAACGTTAATATTTAATAAGACATCTACAATATTTCGAGAAAGTTGTAACTTCTTTGAAGTTTATTTGTAGATGCCTGTTTATTGCTGTTTAAGGATCATTTACATACCTGAGTGACCTACGGAAAATTTTAGCACATTGAAAGGTATTTCATTGAGAAGTGGGAAAGGAGCGGGTCTGGGCCTTACTACATATCTAACGAGAAAAACAAGGGCAAAATAATAAAAGCTTTAATGAAGAGATTACAGTCACAAGGATTTTTCTGTAAACAAGTAGAAGAAGATGCTGATGCTGACCTAATCAAGACCACGATAGAAATTGCCAGAGATACTAATGAAACTGTCATTGTTGTGGGTCAAGACATTGATCTTTTGGCCCTTTTTGAATCAATTAAATTCAAATAATCATGACATTCATTTTCTCAAACCAGGTTATGGAAATGTAAAACTGAAAACTGAAAAAAATGCAGCAATCACATTTAATTGATGAAATTGTACATAATGATTGAAAAAAAAATCGAATTCGAATTTTTTTCGATTATTGGCATTTTCTGAAAACATTTACTATTGTAAAGTAATTTTTTTTCAACATCAGAAAGTTGCGATTCCAACGAACAAAAAGCACACTGACTTTTTGGAAAAATCTGATATTTTGACGCGAGAATTTTCGATTGAAAATTATGGTGCTTTTTTGATATTAAGTCAAAATAAGGTGAAAAAATAAATATTTCACATCAAATGAATTACAGTATGTTTGGGACATGAAAGGGTGAGTATTCACAAAAAATTTCGTGGAATTTATTTTTTTTTCAAAAAGATAAAAATAAAAACCTAAAACTTGGTTATTTGAATTTTTCACATGCATTTTGAGGTTATGTGAGAAAATTGTGAAAACGAAAGTTAAAGACCATTTCATTACCTATAACTTTGCCATTTAACTTTTTTTCATAAGTCTAGTCTTGCCGGTAATCGAGATAAACCATTTTTTACCCTTAAAAACTCACCCCTTCCACTTCCCGAACTCAGATCGCCCGTAATTTATTTTTCCTTCAATTTTCATTATAATCCCCTCCTTTTCCAATGGGTTTCATCCTACTGTTATGTTTTTCGGTTTCACAAATTATCGACCGTGGTCTATTTGGGTCATCCGATATTATAAATGTTATTTAAAGTATGTTTGGAACACAAATGCTTTTCAGAACATATAAACTGTTAATTGGAATTTCCACGACTGTACTGACAAGCAACATCTGTGTTCCAAGGACTCATTATATTCAAACGCATTAACGATGTTCATCAAAATAATCCTGGACTAATGAATCGTTCTTTCTCTTCCCATTTAATTTCTTCCAAACAAAAGCTTTATACAAACTCTGAATAATCTCCCAATCTGACTTCCGAGAATGAATAATCCATGTCTAATAACAGGGACAAAACTGACTCAGTACGTCTCATGAGATTTTCCATACAATATTCATGATAAATCGTCTTCTTTTTCTGTTTTCATTTCAGATAATATAATAGCCACACTGTTGGTAACTAATATTCACTAAGTATTCTGAGAGAATATTATTCAAATTCCAATTTTTTTTTACACGGCACAGTGTCTTTGTGGAATGATCGAGCTTGCATCATATGAAATAAGACAAGGATTTGTGAGACGTTAACTCATGTAGGATAAGTCGAATTTCACAAGATGGGTTCACAAAAGAACGGACGGCAGGTTTTATGGTGGAAAAAGAAGTTGATGCATAAACAAAGGAATTAATTTTGTTTTCAACGAATGATGTCAAACTATGATGGGGTTTGTTCAATAATTTTTCGTAAAGTGACTCTTGCTCGGTTGAGATTTGATATGCACTTTATGGAAATACTTTTATTCTAGATAAATATGCAGTTTTTTGACGATTTGCAGCACGTCACATTTCATGGTAAAGAACATGGCAATGGATACATGTATTCCTGGGGCTTGACAGATTTTTTTATATTTGGATGTATCATTCTAGTTGCCAAAAGAAGCAATTTTCGTCATTAGACATTTTTTCTGGCCTCACACGGTGAGCTAAAAAATTGGTTTGAATTTATAATGCCAATTGTGGAAAATACTGTCAGTAAGTTAATTTTTCTTGATTTTTGGGTATAATATGCTGTGAAAAATATCAATCGACTTCGAATGGTGTGCATACCTACAGGATGAGGCAGAATATACGATTTTCCTAAAACCTGTTTATTAACTTCTCGCCTAAGTGAGGAGTTTTCATTGATTTTCTCGGAGTCAAAAGTTCTCCCGAGTTTGCTCGTGTTAGCATTTTTGTTTTTTACATGTTTGCACCTATATCCAGTGTGTTTCACTTCTAATGGAAACACCCTCGTATCTTCTGTAATATATTCAAAGTCTAATTCACTGTAAAATAATTTTTTTAACGAAATACAATGATTCAATAGCACAATACTCTAATTTATATCCAACGCTCACTTCTCCGAATGCTCATGAAATTTCTCGAAGCCTCGAATCGTCCAGATTCTTCTCGGTGCATAGCGTATCGACAGTCACCCGCGGCCGGCCACGCGAGAGTTCAGGTCCGGCATCGCCCGCAGCTTCACCACATTGCCCCCTTCTTAGAGATATTTCGTCCCGAAATGTAATCCTTGGAGTGTGTCGATATTTGCAGGATTCCCCATATCTGCATCGTGAAGTTCGATGGAAATAACACTCCACAGTCTTCATGTTAGGTCGTGGAATAGAATTACAGCAAACCAAAATCTGGACGCCGCTGGATCAGAATATCGTCTCCAACATACTTCTTATAACTTTCCAATTCAGCCCATCAATACCACAGGATGATTTTGGGATTGCCAAGTCCACCAGATTCTGGTCCATCATCGTATCTCTCAGTTGGGTGAGGCTCCTCCAGACATCTTCATAGGACGGTTTGTCTTGGGAATGCTTCTTGGTCACCAAGTAGTAGATGTTCCTCTGGCCCTTCTTCAGCTGTAGCAGACCTCCAATTTCTGGATTCTGTTTCCGTAGTGTTTGGAGTTAGCCAAATTTCTTGGAGAACACCACAGCGATGCCCCTGGACATCGAAGATCTTCTGCGACGCAGTGTGCTAGGGCGTAATCGACTGGCACTCTGAGAAGATCCCGTGGATCCTCTCGAGTTACCCCGTGTGACACTTTCTGTCTGTCCATTTGAGTATAAGGACATGAATTTCTGGAACGTCTTCGAATCTTCTGGTGGTCTGAGGGTGCGGAGTTGGTCATGGTTCCCAGAGTAAGGGGCCAACCTGTTGAAATGAACGACCCTGGGTTTACCTCTGGGTGGCTTGTGGATTCGGTAATGCAGCTCATTTATCCTCTTGACGATCTTGTACGGACCTTCCTATGAATTCCGTAGTTTCGGTGACAGGCTCCGGCGACGGATTGGGTTGTACAGCCAAACTAGATCACCAACCTGAAATCCTCCAGCATCGGCATTGATTTCATAAGCCGCTTTCATTCGGTCGCTGGCACTATGGATATTTATACGGACTCGTTCGTGGATGTCTTCCATTCGCTGACGGAGTTTGCTGATTTAGTCCTCTCCCGCGGTATCCTGTCCTGGTGGCATCCCAAACTTTTGGTCACAGGGAAGTCGCAGCTCTCGGCCCATTATGATACTAGCAGGGGTTTGGCCGGTCGACTCGTGTACTGCGGAACAGTAGGCCATTAGAAACAAATGGAGATACTGATCCCAGTCTCTTTGATGACTACCTTGGACATTTGGCGATTGATAGTCCTGTTCATCCGCTCAACCATTCCATCGGACTGTGGATGTAGAGCTGTGGTTCTCGTCTTGCGGATGTTCAGCAGTTGGCAGATTTTTTGCAATAGGTTAGATTCGAAATTTCTGCCTTGGTATGAGTGCAGCTCCAAGGGGACACCGAGTCGACATATCCACTCTTTCACCAAGACGTCCGCGACAGAGATGTCTTCCTGGTTGGGCAGGGCATAGGCTTCGGCCCTCTTGCTGAAATAGTCCATTGCCACAAGGATGTATTTATTTCCGTGATCTGATACGGAGAACGGGCCGGCGATGTCAATGGCGATTCTCTCGAATGGACTACCTACGTTATACTGATGCATCGGGGCCTTGGGTCGTGTCCGAGGTCCATTGCTGGCAGCACAAACAGCACACTTTCTGCACCAGTCATTGACATCAACTTGTCAATTGACCCAGTAGAACCGTTGCCTTACTTTCTGCAGGGTCTTCGTCACACCCAGATGACCTCCAGCAACTCCATCATGGATCTCTCGGAGTACTTCATGTCTTCTGTTCTTGGGTACCACTATCTGACGTCTGTCCTCACCACCATCTTCGGTCTCCAATACACGTTTCTGGACCCCATTTTCCAAGGTAAGGGAGTTCCATTGGGCCCAGTAGGATTTGACTGCTGAGGAATATCTTGCGATTTCCTGCGATGTGGGTCTTTGATTACTCTTTTTCCAACCGATGACTTAACCAAGATCTGGATCTCTTTCTTGGTCTTTCTGGACCTCGTTGTCATTCCAGTTGTTGTCAACTACCGTGGTTCTACAAATCGCTGCTTCTTTCTCTTCTGCTCGTCGGCAGTGTGAGCAGTCGTCTGGGCATTGCCTTCTTGGCCACAAGAACGCAGATGCCCTGTCAAAATGTTTATCAGTCACTGTCTATTTTTCGCGAAAACAATTGTCCGAAATACACAAACTGTCTACTTACACGAACACTCTGTATTCAAACATCGCACTTCTGTCACCAAATGTAATATATTCAAAGTCTGATTCACTCTAAAATAATTTATTTAACGAAATACAATAATTCAATAATACAATACTCTAATTTATATAGTTGCGTAGTTCTTTTTATATCCAACGCGCACTTCTCCGAATGCTCATGAAATTTTTTGAAGCCTCGAATCGTCCAGATTCTTCTCGGTGCATAGCGTATCGACAGTCACCCGCGGCCGGCCACGCGAAAGTTCAGGTCCGGCATCGCCCGCAGCGTCGCCACACTTCTGTAATTTTTGACGTAAAACCATGAAGAAACACAAACACTCACGAAGACATACAGTTTGGAGAGCTGTGGAGAGCTCAAGTTTAAATTTTGTGTTAGTTTTACTTGGTTTAGTTTTTGGTTGGATGTGCAACTTCAGTCGCGCTCCGAGTATAAAGTTAGTTGCCTGGCAGACTATAACGTTCAAAGTTAGTATATTTTCAGTTATCTGATATCTATTTGTAAACATGGCTGGTCATTCATTTTAGTTTTCTAGAAATAATTCATATTTATTCCATTTAGTTCGAGATTTTATCAATATCTATATTAAATGTTGTTCATCGAAATAATTTTTTTTTTATTTCGAAAAATTCGCAACACATTGAAAGACCGCGTGTTTTTTGGCAAGAATCGATTGTATATTTGACAGTAAAATGAAATGCGTTTCGAAATTGTTATATTTCGGGTATCTTGAGCATAAAAATTTAACATTTTGATATTAACGCTAGGAGTAACCAGAAGGTTTTCTTTAAGTGTCCATTTTGGCCATCAGTGATTATTCGGTTTATAAATTGACGATACTATGAAAAGTTAACTGTCATCGCTACGCGGGAGAGCGCTGGTGTGTAGTTGTTTTCAAGCAAACCCAGCAACGTTTTGAAAACGACCATCAGCTACCTACAGTTGCAGCTGAAACGTTTTAAAAACCAAAAATGATTGACCAAATTGGTGCAAAACAGGGTTGTGAGATCGTTGTGTTGAGGTCGGCAACGCAACTTATGCTTGGTTGCCAACTTTTTTAAACACGTCGCCATAACGATGAATTTCTATACTTGGGTATTTATGGAGAATATTCTAACACAACTTTATACAAAGAAGACATACAAAGAAGACATTTTGATGCCAAATAGATTTTTTTTAACATACACGTTGATAACAACCTTATGATTTGGTTTTATAATGACCCTCAGGAGGTTACTAAAATCCTTCGAATAAGACAAGAAGGTTTTATGTTTGCATTTAGAAATAACCCTGAGAACCTTCATAGGAGTGGGTCCTCGTAGATTTGTGGCAGAAGTGCAGACATTAGATAAGCATCGGCAATAGGGCACATCTCCATGTAACACGTCGAAAATATCGACAGTTTGTTTCACAAAAATGTGTACAGTAAAGTGATCGAATTTTCGTAAAGTTTCAATGTATTAATTTTGTTTCTGTATATATTTTCTCTTCCAATATGACTTAGGTAGGTGAGTTTCTGTTCGTTAGAATATGGGAGACTTTGAATCCCGAGACAACACAATTTTCGAAAAAAAGTCGAAGAATTACTCTTGCTCAAATTAATTTGTTTCCTACAGGAGTTTTAAGATGATGCTTACTTTATTGTATGGTCTGTTTACGTTAAGATGAGAATGACGTCACAAGATGACAGGGAAACAGCGTTGCCAACATGTGCACTATTCCGAACTTTTTTTTTGTAATGATCATTTGTTTTTGTCTTTACTATCATAAAAAAAGATATAATATTGAATGAATGTCTCAAATATCAATAAAAGCTATTACCTTACTATTTATACTTACCTAGTTGAAACACAATCAGAGTGACACTCCAGTTTTTTTTAATAGTTATGAAAAATAAAATATTTTTGTCAAAGTCTCTCAATATATCTTTATTCGAAATGAAATATAACGTTGGAATCTTGTCAGGATCACGCAATGGTACCATCTTTGAATACTCAAGTTTCATCTAATAAAACATACTGGCGTAAATCATCTTTCTAAAGTTTCATGTTATCATGTGAAAAGTGTATACGTTTCATCGCAAGTTTCATCAAATCACGACGTGGATCAGTTTTTTTGTATCTATGTAAAACCAATGTTCCTCAGAATTCTCCATAAAGATGTATTACAACATTTGAGAAGATCACATTCTTCCAGTTCATATTTCAAAGCTTTCAAATTGATATGTTTTCCTGAAATTATTGTGGTCGGCAAATATTGTATATTGAATAAATCAATACAAAATACTGGTTTTGTACTCATCATAGATCACATTTCGAATGGCAGTTTGATCGAAATTATTGATATTTACTACTGGTTTCTCCCGTTTGCGCTGTTTCGGTAGCCTGCTGAATACTTCACCTTTATAAGATTTAGTTGCAATACGGTTTACACTAGTAATACTTAACTTGAAGGCATCTGCAACCCTCTGACATCAACAACTGACAAATATTCAATCTTACAGGTAGGTAATTAATATAACTTACTTCTCTAACAGCACTTAATGGAAGAAGGTCCTCCATTCTCACGTTCTCTTCCAAAGTAGTCTATTAAATATATGCAGGTCTTTACAAAAGAATTGATTAGTTCTGAAAAGAACTCTTTGTATTATCGAACAGAAAACGGTAAGGAATCAAACGAAATAATACACAAACTAAACAACAAAGTTACAGCTGTCAGACAATAACAGTTTTTTTCGCTTCGGCAACGTCTGAAATTTTTCTGTCAGTTGAGCAACTCACTAAATGAAAATTTACCAGTTTCATCGCTACTGAAAATATTTAATTGGGAATTTCAACGGTGTTATGTTGAATAAACTGAATTATCAAATATGACGTCATTTTCTTCCGTAAACATACTATAGTGTGATATTACTGTGATAAAATTTTTGTGTTTATTTGTCAACTTGGTTTATGTACGATAATACTAATTGTTAAATTTCGATATTTATTTACTTTATGTTATAGAACGCTTTGTCAATAAGCATATTTTTCATTGGACTGATTGATTAATTGATCTAGGAAACCGAAATATCTATCAAAATAATATCTTCGTAAGAAATAATTTCTTCGCATCAAGTATAAGTTAAAAAAAATGCATCCTGGAGATTGCAGCCGGCGTCTGCTACCCAACACACAAGCCTATAAAATATTTTCATATCGCGATAACATACATAACATTTGCAATACCAGTGAATTAATGGCTTGTCTGTGGTCAACAGTGTGGCATGCTTGTCCACTATAACTCGACTATATTTATAGGGGCGATAATCGAATCCCACACGCTGTCAATGCAATCATATATTGCTGCCTTCCACCAGGAGGTCGGACTTGGACCACTGGCTCCGTTGGGTATTTCTTGCGGTGTCTGTAGTTGTCGCAAAAAATGGGGTTTCATACACACGAAATGATTTTTTTTTTCTGAGCAGAACAACAAAAATGTTTACAGATGGTCAAAATAACAAGTTATGATTGTTGAACAGAGCTTGCCCACGTGGAATTGAAGTTTATGAAAGATCTATGGTTTGGTTATCTGAATCCCTCCTATAAGTGGACTAAAAGTACATGTTTTGAAGAGAAAACACATGATTTGCTCTCATACCATTCGTGGCAGTTATTCAACTTAAATTTACGGAATTTATTAATTTTCCGTAAGCGACAACTCGTGACATATCCACGCAGACTTTCTATCTGCTACCTCAGGTTAAAGTGTCACAACATTCAGAAACTTTTTAATGATCCTTTGCACACACTGTATGAGGTATTACCGGTTTCTCTCGAGAAACTCAATATAGCATTTTTCAAATGACATTACAGAAAATGTCAATTCAGTGAAGAGAGCCAGTGAGCAGAATACTTTCTTTCTTAGGAAATAATTTGTAATTTGAATGATTGTATTTGGGTTCTCCAATTTCATTTCAGCTATACATTTCATTTACCAGTACATCCCAAGTAACACACCTGTATTAATAGAATGTTGGTACAATTGCTTTTGCCGGGGAAGTAGTTGTTTTCTGTTAGACATTACAAAAAAGTAACTTCAATTTTATCGTAGGGTTTTTCCATTTCCAGATGAGTTATGTATTGATTCAATTTTCAATTGAGAATGTTTCTCTTTAAAACATGAATCCATTCCAAGAGAGGTTATCTTGTACGATGGAAAACAGCGACTGAATTCCAACTTTCAGTCGCAGATGATTCCACAACTGACTTTATGAACATCCTGTTCATATTTTCAATGAAATTAACATTGTGAATATATTGTCAAAATATCTGAAACGCAATATTGGCGAGAAAAAAAAAAGTGAACATTGACGATATTGGTCTAATATTACTTGAATAATATTGAAGAAACATTGGCCACAAAATATTTAGTGATGTTGGTACAATATTGCTGGCACAATATTATGGAAATTTTGGCAAAATATTGAAAAGTTATATTGGCAAGAAATAAAATGTGAATATGGTGCGATATTGGTCCATTATTCTTTGGATATTTCAAAATTAATTTTGGTGAAATATTTTTTAAGTAATAAGGGCCTCAAAACATTCAGCGATATTGGTACAATATCATTTGGATAATATATTGGTTGAATATTCAAAGTGAATCATCAAATATCAAATAACTAGGAACTTCTACAATTACAGTTCTCCTTCAGTCAATCAAGATGACAACAGAGTCTGATATAATCACTGAGTTAACTGTCTTGAAAACAGGTTGTGAGAAGTATTTAATATATATAGATAGATAGATTCTTTATTGTCTGATTTTCTATTATACAATAGATGAGACATTGTCGAAATAAATAAATATATAAATGGGAGTGGTTACTTACATAAAATATACAGACGTATAAATACATAATACACAGTTAATAATAAAAATAGCATTTAAATATTGCTAGAAGAGTGCATCTCCTAATTGTTACCAACGTAACTTTCAAACTCTTTCAAATTGTAAAAACATTCGTCATGAAGGATCTTCTTTAATCGTCTCTTGAATATACTATAGGATTCACTATCCTTAATGATAGCCGGAAGTTTATTATAATATCGAATGCCACAAATAATGGGAGCTTTTTGACTAAACGAATGATTTCTTCTTTCTAAAACAAAACTGTTTTTGTGTCTTGTATCGTAATTGTGGATGTCACTGTTTCTCATTAGTTTATCTTTATTGATGTAGATGTAACTGAGCAATTTTAGTAAATATATTGAAGAGACTGTTAAGATTTTATGGCGTTTGAAAGTTTCGCGACATGAAAATCTGTAGGGTAGATTGAAAATTAACCTCAGAATTCGTTTCTGTAAAACAAAAACTCTTTGCACATCACATCCCTGACCCCAGATTATTACACTGTAGGTGATAGCAGAGTAAGCATAAGCATAGTATACGTTCAAGAGGGTGTTTCTGTTTAGCATGAATTTGAGTACGGTCGATAAATAATAACAATAATTAATTTTTTTACAGACACCATCAATTTGTTTCTCCCATGTAAAATTACTGTCAAACGTTGTTCCCAAAAATTTCACCGATTTAGAGGTTTCAATAATGGACTCATTGAATACAATTAGATATTTCAAGGGTGTTTTATACAAGCTGCGATATTCTATACATACAGTTTTCTTCAAATTTATAATAAGCCCATTTCTAGAACACCAGTTTTCAAATTCAATAAAAGTATTGTCACGCCCCAGGCCATGGGGCTCTAGAATTAGGGTTTTGGTAACCAATTACCAACTTCCCTATATTGGGGTTTCACTCAAAATTATTATAAGCTCACTTCATTTAGGTAAGGTGGTGAATAATTAAAACAGTTGGATAAATTCAACACATCTAATTAAATCCTTTCAATAGAAACACTAGAAATTGTACTTACAAAAATAATTCAGTCATTTCAGAATCGGTGGCGTGTCACACCTTGAGGAGACCAGCTAGCAACTGTCCCTTCGAAAAAAACTCTCTCTCCAATCAAAGGTGATAAATCCTTCATCAGCGTATTCCCATTCCCATCATAAAAGGTCAATAATCACAATTATGCCGAAATAGCAGTCTCAGCAGTTCTTGTCAATACTACTCAACACGATGTGAATTGGATACTTCCTGATATGCCTCGGATTCGAGAGAAATAAATAATTTTATTTAAAGTGAATTTGAATGTGTTTTTCCCAAATGAAAGTAAATATGAGTTTTATTGATTTTCCCCAATAATGTGACAGTATTGTCAATTCTTTTTAGAAGATTCTGTTCTGAATGATCAGTTATAACCATGCATGTATCATCTGCATACATAAAGACTTCAGCTTGTGTTATATAATGAGGTAAGTCATTAATGTATAATAAAAAATTAGGGGCCCAAGAACACTGCCCTGTGGGGTACCAATATCAATATCATATTCTTTGGAGATAACGTTGTCGATTTTCACGACAATTTTTCTGTTTTCTATTGCAGAAATAATATTCAACCAATCTGCTATCAAATCGTATTTTATTCTATGAACTGTCGTTACTCCATCCATGACTTTGACATAAAACACCTTTTTATTCTCATGCAAATATATCTGGCATTGTCTCCTGGGTCTTCTTTTTGAGGTGCCTCTAATTTCCCTGTATCATGCTGCACGTTGAGCAGGAGTTCACCACTTTGTTTTTTTTTGAGTTCTGTGATTTCAACTCCAATGGCTTCTGGATCAACTGTCTGTTTTAATGAATTGAGAAGATTTGCGTGACTGACGTTAGGTACTTTATCTAGCAGTACATCTGGCTTTGCCGTTCTTTCCCTCATTTGTGCTTCAGTACCCGTTACTTCTTGTTGTAATTTCAGGATTATACTGATAATAACTTTATTCGAATAACATACATAAACTTTTCAGACATTGACAATACAATCAATAATAAAACATTAGCAAAACAACTTCAACTTTATGAAAATAAATATATAGGATGTTGAATTGCATCTTCCAACACTCCGCCTCAATTCAACATTCATGGGTTGATTCGTGAACGTATAAAGATGAACGAATTCTGAAGAAATTGTCTGGAGTCAGAGGCTTGGTCAAAATGTCAGCCTTCTGATTCTTCGATTCAACGTATACAACTTCGATGTCTTTCTTGGCACATAAGTCTCTTACGAAATTGTATTTCACGTCTACGTGCTTCAAACGATGATGATCGATTCTATTCAAGAGATGAATACAAGACTGGTTGTCTTCATATATGATGATGGGTGTGTTAATTTGGGCTCGCAGATCTTGCAGGATATTTTTCAACCATATAAGTTCTGCTGCAGCACTTGCCAATGCAACATACTCTGCTTCTGTTGATGACAATGCAACGGTATTTTGTTTCTTTGCGGTCCAGCATACAGTTGCACCATAAACTTGAAATAGGAAACCAGATGTGGACTTCCTATCTGAACTTCCAGCCCAATCAGCATCCGCATATCCTACTAACACAGGATCGATAACATCTCTTCGGTAAAATAATTCATATTTGATAGTCCCCTGTAAATATCTCAGTATTCGCTTCACTCCAATCCAGTGAGTTTCTCTTGCATCACTTTGATATCTGCTGAAGAAATTGACAGCAAAACTAATATCAGGTCGTGTGTTCAACATTAAAAACATTAAACAACCTATAAGCTCTCTGTAGGGTTTTGTCTCTGTTATAATATTCTGAGTTGATTCTGTTTCTCTCAGAATATCTTGACTTGTTGTTATTATTGGTGTTTTCGTCGGCTTACATTCCAGCATATTGAATCGATTTATTAGTTTTTTTATGTATATCTCTTGACTGAGGTGAATTCCTTGCTCATTTCGCTCAATTTTTATTCCAAGAAAATATTTCAGCTCCCCCAAATCTGTCATACTGAATTCATTCATCAAATGTCTTTTGATATGTTCTATGTATTCAACATTATTTCCACTCAGTATGATATCATCTACATACAGTAACAAGAAGATCTTTGATTCGTTGGACACTCGGACGTATAAACATTGGTCGTGTTCTGATCTTTTCATTCCAATACTTTGAACAAAATCATTGAATCTTGCATTCCAGGCTCTAGGTGCTTGCTTTAGCCCATACCGAGATTTGTTCAATTTACATACAAGATTTTCATTTTCAATGAAACCGGCAGGTTGACTCATGTAGATCTCTTCCGTTATGTATCCATGAAGAAATGCATTTTTCACGTCCATCTGATAGGCAAATAAGTTTTCCTTATTGATAACTGACAGAAGTACCCTGAGCGTTGTCAAACGTGCAACTGGAGCATATGTTTCCTCGTAATCGAATCCTTTTTTCTGTGAACATCCTTTCACGACAAGTCTCGCCTTGAATCTTTGGATTTCACCATCTGCATCCTTTTTCACTTTGAAAATCCATTTATTTCCTATTACTTTTCTTCCCGGTGGTAAAGTTGTTAAATTCCATGTACAATTCAACATGAGAGAATTCATTTCTTCGTTAACAGCCTCATACCATTTTTGTTTGTCAGGTTTTGACACAATATCATCAAAATTTTCTGGAACGTCTTCAATGAAAGATTCCGCGTTCATTGCTGTGATACAAAAATCGTCATAATACTTTGACATTTTTGGTATCCTTGAAATACGGCGCAAATTTGATATACTAGATGTTTTTGCAATATTTTCGTCTTCTGGATAGTTATCTGATATTGTAGAATTATTTCTTTCGCCATGGACTGCTTCAATTTCATCTTTTGCTCCGCCTTGATCCAAATCTTCTGATTCCACCTCAAAAATTTGTGTTTCTTGTGACGCTTCGTTGAAATTTTCCGGTCCGTATGAAAATCTATTCTCATCGAATGAAACTTTTCTATCTTCCGGACACCATAATTTATAGCCATTTGTGCAATAACCAATCATGAGACATTTCTTGGAGCGTGTATCAAATTTGCTGGCAGTAAGTTGCTTCGGAATGTGCAAATAAGCAACACATCCAAAAATTTTCAATTTCTGGAGATCAGGTTTGCTTCCATACCATGACTCTGCGGGTACTATATTTGCTAAAGCTTTCGTGGGACTGCGATTAATCAAATAAACAGCACTTTGAACAGCTTCCTTCCAAAAAGTTTTTCTGAGTTTTGAATTTAACAGCATGCACCTGGCTTTTTCGATAATAGTTCGGTTCATGCGTTCGGCTACTCCATTTTGCTCTGGTGTATATCTGATTGTGAACTCGTACTGTATTCCACGATTATCTAAATAATCTTTCATTTCACTAGAAATATACTCTCTTCCATCATCGCAACGAAAACGACTCAGTTTCAGGTTGAAATGTGCAGCTGCCATCGACTCGTACAATTTGAAATAATGCAGCACTTCCGATTTCATTTTCAAAGGATAAACAACTGTGAAGTGCGTGTAATCATCTATGAATATGAGGATATACTTTATTCCATCATGGGAAACTGGATTTATTGGCCCGAACAAATAGCTGTGCACTAATTCCAAAGGTCTTTTGGCTCGAACTCTTGTTTGCGTATGGGGTCTCTTCGCCTGCTTTCCTTCGATACAATACTGGCACACCTTCTCTTTTGGAATACTGTTCCGGTCAAAATCTATACCATTAGCAATTTTTGTCAACTTTTGTAGTCCATCATAGCTTATGTGACCAAGGCGTTTATGCCACAACTCTGCGTCTACACATGTGGTTACGACATTAGCTTCTTCTGATTTAAGGTTGAAATCGAGTTCATATAATTTGTATTTCCGGTATGCAACAGCTACAATTACATTTCTCTTCATGATGAATCCTTTACCTTCTTTGAAATGTACATGGAAACCATTTAGTTCAAGTTTTCTGACAGATAAAAGATTACATTCTAGTCCAGGAACCAACAGAACATCTCGAATAACTATATTTCTGCGTTTGTTGTCCACAACTACTTCAACATTAATGTCACCATTTTTTTCAGCAATCATTATTTCACCATTTTTTGCTATTTTTATTTTTACAGGTTCTGACATGACTTTTAAATTTGTCAGTACCTTTTCGTCTCTAATCATATGTTCAGAAGCTCCTGAGTCCAGATACCAACTAAGTGTGTTAATTTTAGTTCCATGGGTGGCAGGAAAACAAAATTCTTCACCATCACATATTCGAGTTTCCTCCTGTTCTTCTGCATCAGCTGTCTTGGCATACGAAGTGTATCTAGGGTTCGTTTTCATATTTCTTTTACATTCATTTCTTTTGTGACCAATCAATCCACACTGGTAGCATTTATATCGAAAATTGGGACGAACGTTAGCATTTTCAAATCTTTGATTCTTTTGATATCTCTTGAATCTACTTGTAGAAGCTGCGAAAACGGTTGATGATTCTTTTCCATCACTTGATTTTCCTTTTCCACTACTTTGTTTGGACTCCTCGTCGAATAATCTGTTTTTCACGAAATTTACAGTTAAATTTTCTGCAGATAATATTTCCAGGGCTGTAACTACCACTTCATATTCTGCTGGTAGCGTCAATAATAAATGACAAACTACGTCCGATTCCTCTAGCGTGGTTCCACTAGATCGAAGTTCTCGTATCATTTTATCAAATTTGAGAAAATGACTTGACAAAGTTTCCACAGAAGCATTGTACTTCATGGTGAGCAATGACTTTCGGAGTAGCAGCTGACTAGCTATTCCTTTTCTTTCGAGGCTGTTGACCAATACGTTCCACATATCAAATGCCGTGTCTTGATCCTTTACATATTCCAGGTGACTGTCCGCTATTTTCTGAATGAGTTTTGATTTACATTTACTATCGCGTTTTTGCAAGTCTTTCAAGGCAGAACGATTTTCTCCACTTTCACCGGTAACCATTTCTCGGAATGACTGTCGTATGAATTTCAGCAAATCCATCTCTTCCAACAAAATTTCCATCCGAAATTTCCAGTTACTGAAGTTGGAGCCGTCGAACAAGGGAATTTTGTATTTTCCATCATCTTCTGCCATGACTAAAGCTGAACTTTGTAATCGACTCAAACTTATTAAAAATCAATGCCTGGGCCCATAACCTGTTGTAATTTCAGGATTATACTGATAATAACTTTATTCGAATAACGTACATAAACTTTTTTAGACATTGACAATACAATCAATAATAAAACATTAGCAAAACAACTTCAACTTTTTTATGAAAATAAATATATATAGGATGTTGAATTGCATCTTCCAACACTTCTGAATGTATTTCCCTGGTTTTCAGAGTCAGCTATTTTGTTCTTCGCCAGTGTTATTTCATCAGTCCAGTTGATACATCCTTTTCATGCATTGCCTGATTCGTCTTTCCATGTATCGTCATCAGAGATTGAACAACTTTGAGCTTCCGCAGGATGGTCTCGTCTTCAGTCCCTCCTTTAGCAATTCAGTTGAAGAATATTGACTAGAGTATCATTCTCAACTTGTGCTTGAGATCACATTCATCAACGGGAAAGTCCAATGGGTGCTCTATCCTTGCCACATTTCCTTTAGTCTTTTTTCTGATTTTCAGTGCCCACTAAGGTTCAAGGTCTATTTATTACAATTTCAATTTTTTTCTGCAATTTGTACATACTCACATCACTGGTGGGGAAATTCAGAACATGTTCAGTTGGAGTTTCCCAGATCTCTCCATAGTACACATCGATTTTCGTAAGGATCCCGTTTCGCCAGTTATCTTCCGTCATTCTCTTGCTATCGTCTAAGCCATAGTCTAAGGTTGAACTTTCTCTTCTGGTGGGTTTTCTCTGTTCGTATTCGCGACTCCCACATTGAACCTGACAGTGAGCAACTCTTTCTAAATCTCATCCGTATCTTCATCTCTCCAGTTCGAATATTTTCTAGCTGGTGGACTGATTTCCAAGCGGCCTAATATGTGAGCAGTCTCACGATGTTGCTTGTTGCTTTCTGTGTCATCAACTCTTTCACGCTTGCCTTTCTGTTCCAAATGTGACATTGACTGGGCCCTTGTTCTCTGCGTGGACCTCAGCAGTATTTGTCTACTAAGGATGTTGTGGTCTTAAATCAAATCAACATCATCTCTGGATCAACCGGGATTCGAACCCGGGTCTCATTGTGTCCGGCAAACTGCGTTAGACCACTACGCTATCGAACCTAATTCAAAAACCGGCGATTCACACTTTAAATTCAGCTCTTTTCAGCTCATTTCAGCTGATTTTTATTTTCCCGTCTGATATGCCATAAACTTATTTTCAAATTCAAAGATAACTATATTTCCAGTTAACAAAGTATTCCAATACATTAATTTTTTTCTGCTTGAACAAATCCACAGAAGAGTTGAATATTTCACTTTTAAAAATTGTCCTGCCAAGATCATTCGCCGTTGACAAATTTTCAACATTCAAATCTCTATCGCCCAATCATTTCCCCAACTGCAAACCACGTTCACTCCGTTCACACCGCCATACATCACTTCTCAGTCGACTTAATGTTTCCCCATAAATCACAACACTGTCTCTAATGGTTCCTGTCTTTTCCACAGGCTCATGTTAATGTAATGGTACAGAACTCCGATTTATTCTATAGTTCTGAAGGAATTCGGGATCTATCCGTCCAAATTTCATGTGCGCTTGATATGACAAAAACTCTCGTGATGAAAACAAACACACAAGATTTCATATATACGAGGACATATTGAAAAATTCTTATCCTACTATAGAACCAAACAAAATTTCAATGTCAAAATATTTTATTACTCAACATATTCTCCTCTTAATTGGATACATTCATTACAGCGAACCTGCAACGTCTCTAGACCTTTCAAAAAAAATGTTTCTTCTTGTTCTGCAAACCAGACCTCCACAGCTTTTATTACCTCCGCGTTGAAAGATAATTTACTACCTTTCAAACTTTTTTTCCCTCGAGGAAAGAGATGATAGTCGGACGGAGCCAAATCTGGTGAATAAGGTGGGTGTTCTAGTAATTCAAACACAAAATCAGAAATTTTTTGCATGGCAACATGAGATTTGTGTGCAGGGGCATTGTCCTGTAAAAACAAAACACCTTT
This sequence comes from Chrysolina oricalcia, assembly GCA_944452925.2. Taxonomy (NCBI): domain Eukaryota; kingdom Metazoa; phylum Arthropoda; class Insecta; order Coleoptera; family Chrysomelidae; genus Chrysolina; species Chrysolina oricalcia. Next base: position 60,603,121 of record OX101815.2, read on the forward strand.
GGATAGCTTTCCGCGTCTTTTATCTTTGATTTTTTCCCGTAGAGTGGTCAGTAGTGTCGAATAGTAATCTCCAGTTATTGTTCTACCATTATCCAAAAAATTAATCATGATTACTCCATGGAAATCCCAAAAAAATGAAGCAAGAACTTTTCCAGCAGATTTTTGGACACGAAACTTCTTAGGTCTTGGAGAACCAGAGTGTCACCATTCCATCGATTGTTGCTTTGTTTCTGGATCGTAGAAATGTACCCAAGTCTCATCCATAGTAACAATTCGGTTTGAGAAGTCTACATCGTTTTCAAATCGAGCACAGATCGAACGCGATGCTCTACCCTTGCACGCTTTTGGTCAACATTCAAACATTTGGGGATCCATTTTGCAGCAATTTTTGTCATGTCCAAATTGACGGAACTATATGATGAACGCGTTCATATGAAATATTCAGCGCTTCAGAAATCCGTTTTAGACCAATTCGACGGTCTGCTAAATTCATGTCATGAACTGCATCGATATTTTCGGAGACTGACACAGAAACTGGCCTTCCCGATCGGTCATCATCTTCAATGGAAAATTTACCTCTTTTGGACATTGATCACCAAGGGTATTAAGCACATCTTCGTAAATCTGCTTACCACTTAACCCTTTTAAATACAGGTACTTGATGATGGCTCGATACTCCAATTTTTCTATTTTCACAATTTCGGTGGACACATTTTTTCTTTTAATTAATTAGATACCACTACATCCTCGTACAGTGAGTTTCACGTTAAAGACGGGTGCTTTCATTTTTTGTGGAACAGAAAAAGCAACAGGCAAGGATCAGGTGAAAAATTTTGTTGAGGTTCCAACCTTGAGGTAAAAAAAAACATATAAATACGAAAACACTCAAAGTGGTGAAATGGGGATGCGCTAGGGAGTTGCTTCGTTGAAATTAAAGAATAAACGGTAATTATAAAATATCATCAATATACTATAACCGATTTGGTTGAAATTTGATAAAGAACCAGGCAGTCGGCTTATGGAGAAATGGGCAACTCAATCTTAGTACTAGTTTCAGAGATACAGGGTGTTGAAGTTGGGGAATAGCCATTTTTAAAAAGCATATATTTCTTATTTTCTTCTATGTATCAAGAATTTTTTTCTGTGATAGTGTTCCAATGCCACTGATTATCAGTCCCTCATGAGAAAAAGTTTTATTTGCTACAGGTGTACTCAAAAATTGAAAAATTGGGCGTTGACTTGAAATATAATTCTACTTTCAGGAATTTAAATTTTTGGCTGGATTTGCTTCTAGTTGTTTTCTAATAATAAGGTATTCAAAGAGTTTTTACTAGGCGAGTCAGAAAGTTGATCGCCCCTGTATCCTATATTTAATAAAATTGTATAAACTTTTTACTGCATTTTAGTAGGTGACATTAACTCATATTGAAATATATATAATTTCAATATGGTATACAGAGATATTCAAAAGATATGTATCCACCATGCACCCCCTAAGGTTGAGGCCCGGAAGAATGAACGCCCCAGCACTCGTACGTACTCGAAAGCTCACCCCCCCTATCCACCACCCTCGCTCGTTAAAGCGGTTCCTCATCCTGATGCTTGGCGATCAGCAGAATAAAATCTGATCGTTTGATATGGAGTGCTCGGCCAATTCTCGGCCTGAAACTCTCTTATATCTGACATGAGTTTAATTTGATTTTACAATGACTTTACTTAATGTGCATGGTGCCCCCCTGAAACTGGCTGAAGGCCTGAAAAACACTTGGCTGAGGGCCAAGTGTTGTGTATTGAATTTACTGAGTTTACCACTTGGTCGGTTCTTCTTGGAATCTGCAACATAAAAGCATGATTATCGAAATTTTAAGCCTGTTGAAGTAGACGTTGGCGTCGCCGAAGGTTTCGCTTCCGTCTTACTTCTTCAGGGGTGTCGTTGTCTCCCTGGTTCACTGGTCGTCTGTATTTGTCTCTGTCTCTATCGTCTTGCTCACGTCTGTTCTCGAGGAGCTCCGTGAGCAACGGGTTCGTGTGGGTCTCTACTCTGTCTAGAGTAGTCCCCACGTGATTCCTGATCAGTCTGTCAATGTAGTCCGGATGGATGTCTAAGTCTCGATATACAAACCTGTTTGGCATATATCGTGGTGCGTCTGTTGCCATTCTCAGGCAGACATTGAAGTAGGCCTGCATCCTCTGCCTGTAACTGTTCGCGCATTGCCCCCAAGCAGTAGACGCGTACATCATGATTGGCAGAAGGATTGTTCTGATGAGGCGTAGTTTCAACTCGAGTGCCATGTTGCTCCTACGCCCGATGAGTGGATACAGCTTATGCCTCGCGGCTTTCGCTATAGCCAATCTGTGGGAGACGCAGGGACGCGCCGTCCATATGGGCAAGGTCGTGCGGCGCACGACGGCGCCAAGGTCTTAAAGGCGCCTACGGTCGTTGAATTTTCAACACAATTAAAGCCGGCAACGGACATTTATGTAATATATATTTTATCTCACATATTACAAAAATATCGCTCATCATTAAAAAGAACAATTCGCCGCACACGATGCTATAATATTATTACCATAGCAAAGGGATTTTCTCGTGTCTGGAGAAACAAAGCTATAATATATATTACAGTATGGCTCATCGTCCGTTACATTATCCGCCAATACAGACCGCCGATCTGCGACCAGTACCAGTGGTGAAATTTTTCTACTCTTGCCATTCTGATGTTTTCAATTTTTTGTGGAATGTTGAGGATTTCGGCAAATATTCTGAACAAGATCAATTTAATTTTTGTAAAAAACTGGAAGAAACCTTAACTGACAAAGATCGAAACGAGAAAGATATAGACGGAACAGAACTTTTACACGAATTACAATTTCTGCAAAATGGCGACAAAAAGGCGACGTCTGTAGTAGAATTACTTAATTACATTGCAATAAATAACCTAACTCACTCATTTCCAAACATTATGATTGCATTGCGCATATTTTTAACCATTCCAGTTTCTGTAGCTACAGCCGAGAGGTCATTCTCTAAACTAAAGTTGATTAAAAATTATTTACGATCTAGAATGAGACAAGAGCGGTTGGAAAATCTTGCTATTATTTCTATAGAATCTGACTTTTTAAAGAAACTTGAAATGGAAGATCTTGTAAATGAATTTGCAAAAAGTAAAGCTAGAAAAGTCCAATTTTTGTAAATCCTCTCCATCATGTATCATGATCATATATTAGATATCTGTCTTAAAACAATCGTTATTTTATTTCTAAATTTTTTCAATAGTTTGTAACTTTAATACTGTTTTTTTTGTTACTGCGTTATTTCATTTTCCATATTCTAATATTTTTTGTGTACTTTTCGTTTGTCACAAATAAATATAGACATGAGTACTAAAAAGTATAGAGTTTTCTTAAAAAATTTCGACAGTAAACTATGAGGGAAGGGTGGCAATTTTGCTCAATATTATAATATTGGTGAAAGGCGCCTATCATTATTCCGCACGACGGCGCCGAAAATACTTGGCGCGTCCCTGGGGAGACGTGCTTCTGAAACGTGAGTTTCTTGTCCAGGGTTACTCCTAGGTATACGGCTTCGTCTACCCATGGAATTCTCTCATCGTTCATAGTAACATGGCCCTCGGGTGTCCTACGTCGCCTCGTGAACAGTATGGCCTTGCTTTTGTCTGCATTGATTCCGATCTTCCAACGATTGAACCACGGTTCCAGCTTGTTTATCTGATGTTGCAGCTTCGATGTTACTCCTCTCTCATGGGATGACTCAGCAAAGATTGCCGTGTCATCTGCATAGAGAGCAAGTTTGGTCATGGGGTTGTCCGACATAGGCATGTCTGCAGTGTAGATCGAAAACAGGTGTGGCGACAGTACTGCTCCCTGTGGTACTCCTGCTTCTAGCCTCCTTTGTGAAGAGAGAGCATTTCCGACTTTGCATCGGTAATGTCGACCTCTTAGGAAGGAGTTTATCAGCTTGACCATTGGTGTGGAGTATCCAGCATCAACCAGTTTTGCGATCAGCCCATCGTGCCAAACTCTATCGAAGGCCTTAGAGACGTCAAGGAAGACTGCTCCTGAAAGATGTCCTTTTCTCGTGCGGTTCCAGCTCTGGATGGTGGCGTCCACTATCCGGGTGACCTGGAGTTCTGTTGAGTGTTCCTGTCTGAAGCCGAATTGCTCATCTGGTAGGATGTTCAATTCTTCAGACATTGTCTCAAGTCGAGTCCTGATCACCCTTTCTGCGACCTTCCTCATGGCAGGTGTTAGGCTGATGGGGCGGTGGTTTTGCGGGAACGTGTGGTTCTTGTTGGGCTTCGGAATCATGATGACCGTTGCTTCTTTCCAGCTGGAAGGAAAGTGTCTAAGTCTGAGTACAGCGTTTATGATGTTAGTCAGGGCTGCTAGTCCTTTCCTAGGTAAGGCATTTAGTGCCCTGACTGGAATGTTGTCTGGGCCCGGTGCTTTCCTGGTCTTTGCGTGTCTAAGTATGTCCTTGATTTCCTCTGGAGATGTCGGCTCTAGAAGAATGACTGAGTCGTCAGTTCTTCTAAGCCGTCTGATCGTCTGGTCTACGTGCGTTTCCGTGTCCTCGACTTCATCGGTGTAATCGACCTCGTTTTCACGGCACTGACGTTCGAAGGAGTCCGCAAAAGCTTCTGCCTTGTCCATCTCCGTGAAAACGATGCCCATCTCACCATGAAGGGGAGGGCACGGTTTCCTCCGACCGTGTCTGAGGACTTTCTGCATTCTCCATAAGGAGTTGTCTTCGGCGTCGAGTTCGTCCAAACGTTCAGACCACTGTCGCTCTCTGAGTAGCTTCAGCCCTTCTCTCAGCCGTCGAGACGCAAAGTTGAGCTGCCGCTTGTCATCGGGCGCCAGTGTTCTCTGATAACGATTTTTCAGACGTCGTCTCAGCCTGACCATCTCCTTGACCTCAGGTGGGATCCCTCCTTGGAAATCAAAGTTTGTGACCTGTATGTCTTTAGAGCACCGTTCCATTGTTGTCAGTACTGCTTGTCTCAGTTCGGTCACCGCCTCCTCTAGCTGGCGTGTCGTGTCTATCCTGGGGATGTTTATTTCGTTATGGACTACCCTTTGAAATCGTGACCAGTCCACTATCCGCTTTGTCGTGTCAAAAGATATGTATGGAAGAATATCCGAGAATCGAGTTTTTATTTAAATCTCCCTGTAACTCAATATTTCCCATGTGAATTTCTGTGATACTCTTATATTACTTTCACTTTGAGTTTGTTGGTCGGATGTAGAAGTTTTGTCAACTGGCTATGATTAGCTTTTTATCCCGACAATATGATAGCATGCCTATCATAATTTCCTTCAAATACGGGTGTCTCGTAAAGATCACGTCAAACTAAAGGAGAATGCAGATCAAAGGGTGTCCTACTTGCTATGAAAAAATCCCTCGTATAAAAGTCTCACTATTTTCGAGACATTTGATTTTATAAAACTCGTTCAACTACCAAATTTTTTGACGTGTTTAGCGGGCTGCTGACGCGTACTGTTCCAATATTCTGCACAGTGACTAAGTCCGCATACTTTGTTAGTTGTCTTACTATCCACAGACTAATTCTTAGATTTTATAAAACAGTTGCGACATACGTGTTTTTTTACAAGATCTTAACCACCCACGCGCCGGTTGTACCAAAAATTGGCTGACTTACGGCAGGCTATTGATATTCAATCTATTAATGACCTAATATTAAAATATCAGCCTTTATAAAACTGTTGCATGTTTGGTCCCTCAGAATGGTATAAATTAATTTGATACTCAACTTTTCCATAGCCCCCAACGAAAACAAATAAGATATTCGTTTGGCGAGGGTTTGGCAATAATTATTTAATAGTTATTTATGCAACAAGTGCAAAAAGTTAATGTTTATTGCACTCGACGTGAAATTCTCCGACGAGGCCGTTAGGCTACGTTCATGCAAAAAGCAAAAAATGATTTATTGAGGTGCGGCACTAGGTGTAGGAAAATGAAAAGCGCAACTTGAATACTTTATTATTAATATCGATTTGCATTGAAACAGGAACTAATACGTAACGAACAATTTTACTCAAACTTTATTTTTACCCTCAATGTTGAAAGTGAATAAACAATTGGTGCAATTTTCAATATGAATATTTCGTAGTGAAGTACCTATTGCCAATCTCACAGAATATCTGCTAAATATGTAGTAGGTTTAAACGTTTATGTTTGTTATGATGACAGCACGTTGAAGTAGAATGACAGATGAGTGCAATAAAAACTTTATTGCACTAGTGCAATAAAGAACTTCTTTTTCCACTGAATATAGTTCAATAAAGTTTTGCTTTTTGCATGAATGTAGAAAAACACATTTAGATCCATGTTTCGTTCATGTCTGTAAAAAAAGTTGTCTGTAAAAAAGCTATATTCACAAAAAATAAACTATTTTTGATCAATCACTGATTTAAATTGATATTACTGCTGACTGATAACAAGCCACATCAAACCATCGAATTTCCTTATTCCACCCCCATTTCCAATAAAATCACGTCAGCAGAACAATGGAATTAATTGGATGCACAACTATGCACGCTAATCAACTACGACCCCTGGGAACTCGGACAACATTGCTGAACTTTTCGCTACAAAACATGATGATACGGTGATAAACATTATCCCTACTGTGGATAATTTCCAGAGCCTGATATACAACATGTCCATATATTAATTCATGTCGTACGTTACACAGTAATCCCTTTATGTTGAAAGAACAGATAATCCGCCCTCAGGGTATGCAGCATCGTAGGGAGTAAATATCATAGAACATTTCTTAATCAATTGGATGTAGAAGTAGACAAGAAATGAAACAGAGGAGATGGTATTATCAAATAGAACCAGAACTGAAACTTTTTTTGAGAAAAGAAAAAAAATCCAAAACATGTTTCCAGTTGATAATTATTAGATATTATGTGCTAATACACGACAGTGGAAAAAAGAAGAGTTGGGAGATTTCTTCTATACTACTTTCAAAATGTCCTAACAATATCAGACTAATATAATGATAGCAATTATTACTACATATAGAGTTAATTTTGAATTTTGCCATGGTACAACAACAAAAAATAAAATAACAATTTAGGATTGGAATATTACAACACAGAGCAAAACAAAAAACAAAAAAATGGAGACTCCAACGCTTTTTTACGAAAATCGTTGTAGTATTCTATTTGAAAAAAATAGGATTAGGAAATGGCTATTTATCGAGTTAGGATCGCTCATGTTGTCTGGCATCATGTGTTCGCTTTGTTACTAGCTCTATTGTAGGTATACATTCAATTATTTCAGATTTTGCCATAATGTTTCACTATTGCCATTCGCAGTACAGGATTTCCAAATCTAAATTCGTAGAAATATTTTTTTTATAAAATATCAATTTTTTTACAATAATTGAATTTACTCAATCTGCAAAACCATTGGCTAACAATCTTGCGTTGAATATGACAATTTCAGTTCTTTTACCATGAATTATAATATTATTGTTCTTATATCAACAGGAAAGATATGTCGATATATATTGATTGTGTGAAATGCGATTAATAAATCTAAACTAAGTAGAATAAAAAAATAGAAGATAATTCAATAATTACAAACAATAATAATTTAATGAATATGAAATGAGTAAATAAACACCCGTGAAGTTTGTTGCAAGAAGAGAAAGAACATAGGTTAGGTTTGAACGTGAGTGGGTCCGTATCAGGACCTCCACTGCGGCCAATGGCTTATTGTGGCTCACCCTATGGTTATATTTCTCCCAGTATATCCAATCTCTTGACGAAATTGAGGAATGCATTGGAAGAACAATTTACCAGGTTTTCTGCCTTACTGTCGTAACGCCAAATATTGAGAATCTCGTTCTGGCCGCTGCAGGGCATGTACACAGAATGTGTTTAGCCTTTTCATGAACCTTCATGCATAGCCGGCACTCTGCATCTTGTGCAAGTCCGATTTTATGCATGTGATGTTTGAGTTTGCAGTGGCCAGTAAGCAAACCTACTATAACTCTGAGATTCGCTCTACTGAGTTCTAGCAGTGTGTCAGAGTCCTGTTTATTCCTTGTACAAGCAATAAATGTTTTGGAATGGGCTAGGCCCGGTAGACTACGCCAGTACTCGAGTTTTTTATTGTCTGCCCAAGCTGTTTTGACATTCTTGGCAGTGCTATATGCTGGAACGATTACCGGTTGTGGTCCAGTGAACGTTGTTTCGTTCTCCCTTTTGCTAGGGCGTCCGCTATTTCGTTTCCTTCTAAGCCTGTGTGATCTGGTATCCAGACTAGGGTAACGTTGTTGCGTTGCGCCAGTCGGTTTAAGTAAGTAAGTTATCGTTGCTAGTGTACCCATACTGAACGAGCGTTTCACTACTGGGTTCATCCCATATATTCCGGCTCCGACGCCTTCCAGAGTTTTGGAACCAACGGTGAACCAACGTTCATTTGCCCTACAGAGGTTGATTTCATTCCGGACCCAGTCTTCTCTTTCGGGAAAGACCACAGTGTAGGACGTGTGAAGGTTGATAGTTTCAGGCATGATGTCTGAGGGCATTCCTAGAATGTTGTGAGCTATTATGCCCTCCAGCATGCTGCTGCCTCTCATGACACATGCCTGCGGTAGACTAATGGCCGCTTGGTAGAGTCTGTATGTTGCCCATCTTGCCTCTCTCTTCCGAACTATGTGGAGAGGAAGTAATCCAAGGAGGACTTCCATTGCTGCCGTTGGCGTGGAGCGAATGCTTCCAGTAATCGCCAGGCACGATTTTCTCTGTAGTCCGTTAAATTTAGCAATGGACATTTTTTTTATGACCCTTGCTCCACCAGACTATAGAGCTATACGTTATCATTGGACGTATGACGGTTACGTACAACCAATATACGTGTTTTGGTGACATGCCCCATGTTTTGCCACATATTCTGCGGCATGAACATAATGATAGGCTAGCCTTCCGGATAGTCTTTTTCAAGTGCGAGGTCCAGTATAGTTTTTTATCCAGGGTTATTCCCAGATATTTTGCTTCACTCGCAAAACGAGTTACACCATTGATGGAAGGAGGTATTAAATGTTCCAGATACCTTTTCCTGGTGAATAGTACTGTGACCATTTTGTGGGGGTTAATGGACAATTCCTCCCTATCACACCATTTATATATGGTATCCAATATATCCTGAAGGACGTAGGAGATCGTCTCTTCGGATTTATCGTTTATTACTAGGACCAGATCGTCAGCATATGCTTGCAGATCAACCCACCAAAGCGAGAGAATGGCTAATAGATCATATACCAGCAGTGACTATAACAGTGGGGAGAGAACTCCTCCCTGGGGACAGCCACTGGATGGCTTGATGCTGACACTTTCCCCCTGTAGAGAGGTCGTTATAGTTCTGTTGTGAAGCATAGTTCTTATCCAGTCACATAGTATCGGTTTAATCCCTCTAGAGACAGTTGCCTCATATAGGGAGTGGGTAAGTGCATTGTTAAATGCTCCTTCTATGTCCAAGAACATACCGCGATAACGAAAATTGAAAAAACTTCTGAATAACTATGCATCCAAAATTGGAAATGAAATGAAAGTATTATAGATATTCATCAATAACAATACGTACAGAAATAGAAACAATTTCCCTAACTTGTTATTAATTCGGTATCGCAAGAAGAACACAATCAATACAATACGATATTTTGTTTTGAAGTTCGTCCATATTCCTAATGAATATATTCGAGCCTTCCCGCTTACTGCGAAATTGTTTCTATTCAAACTGGACGCACGTTCTCCCGCTTTCTGGCAATTTCGAAGTAACAGCAATCGCGATTTGGAAGGAGCTGTGTCAGAAACAGCTGAGGGCCTTTAAGCATGCGCTTTTTGAAAAATATTGTACCAATATTTTTCAAATACGAGGATGTATTGATACCTAGTTAGCCTAGACCAGTTCCCTGCATGAACAAAATATTGCGTTACCATAGCAACAAACAATAACTTATTAGAAGTGTCAGTGTAAAGTTTGACGTCAAAAAAGTAAACCAGAGATACGCAATAAATTAAAAGAAAAAATATGTCCACCGAAATTGTGAAAATCGAAAAATTGGAGTATCGAGCCATCAAGTACCTGTATTTAAAAGGGTTAAGAGGTAAGCAGGTTTACCCTTGGGGATCAATGTACATCGTATGCGACCGTGAAAAATTGGACTGCAAGCTTCAAAAGAGGTAAATTTTCCATTGAAGATGATGACCGATCGGGAAAGCCAGTTTCTGTGTCAGTCCCCGAAAATATCGATGCAGTTCATGACATGATTTTAACAGACCGTCGAATTGGGCTAAAACGGATATCTGAAGCACTGAATATTTTGTACGAACGCGTTCATCATATAGTTCACGTCAATTTGGACACGAGAAAAATTGCTGCAGAATGGATCCCCAAATGTTTGAATGTTGACCAAAAGCGTGCAAGGGTTATAGCATCGCGTTCGATCTGTGCTCGATTTGAAAACGATGTAGACTTCTTAAACCGAATTGTTACTATGGATGAGACTTGGGTACATTTCTACGATCCAGAAACAAAGCAACAATCGATGGAAGGGCGACACTCCGGTTCTCCAAGACCTAAGAAGTTTCGTGTCCAAAAATCTGCTGGAAAAGTTCTTGCTTCAGTTTCTTAGGATTGCCATGGAGTAATTGATTGATTGAAGTGATTGATTTTTTGGACAAGGGTTGAACAATAACTGGAGATTACTTTACGACTTTACTGACCACTCTACGGGAAAAAAATAAAGAGAAAAGACGCGGAAAGTTATCCAAAGGTGTTTTGTTTTTTCAGGATAATGCCCCTGCACACAAATCTCATGTTGCCATGCAAAAAAATCGTGATTTAGGGTTTGAATTACTAAAACACCTCCCTTATACACCAGATTTGGCTCCGTCCGACTATCATCTATTTCCTCAACTGAAAAAGAGTTTAAAAGGTCGTAAATTTTCTTCCAACAAGGAGGTAATAAAAGCAGTGGAGGTGTGGTTTGCAGAGCAAGAAGAAACATTTTTTTAAGGGTCTAGAGACGTTGCAGGTTCGCTGTAATAAATGTATCCAATTAAGATGAGAATATGTTGAGTAATAAAATATTTTGACATTGAAATTTTGTTTGGTTCAATAGTTGGATAAGAATTTTTCAATATATCCTCGTATAAGTGTTCTGCTGGAGCACAATCCTTATTGGTTGCCAGTCTTTCGAAATCGCAATTGAAGGCAGGCCTTCTGAGAAAGAAAGTACCTAAGCGACCCAATCTCTCATTCAATCCCAAAACATAATTGGAAGAAATATTGATTGTTATTTCTTTTTAATAACTTCCATCACCTGATTTGTAATACCTACTAGAGCTTACTAATCTCCGTGGCTGTGAGGACAACAATGCGATTCTACAGCGTATTCAACATATTCAGTTAAATTGACGGAAACGTTGAAACCACAATACCTACTCTAGTTTCCGATACGCAATTGTTATGTAGCAGCTTCGTCAGCTTTTGACGAAACTCAATCATGACACTATTTCAGAGAACTGATTGTTCTGTTACGGCCCCGGATTCATTGGTTATTTGTTATAGGCCTTGTTGAATCGAAACGATATTACATCAGTGGGATAATGAAAATATATTGTTTGTGAGTTATCTGTTATAATAATGAGTTCTTGCTATATTATTGTGAAATAGTATACTCATGAGAGCTAGAAATTTGCAAATGAAATAATTTGACTTCACCTCATTATCACTACTATATTATCTCATCCTTTTATAGAAAATGAACATAATCTGAGTAAAAACTATGAGTCAGAACAAACAAGGGCAAAAGTATAACAATGTAGTACGAAAATCCAAAATTCAAAAATATTTAATCATTAAATTGACATAGTAAGAAGCACAAACATTCAACAAATTAAAATACATAACCCACGGGGTAGAAGTAAAGGAGGGAGTTAGGACAACTCTGGAGTTGGGGTTCTATCCTGCTCTTCTGGAGCTTTCAGTGGGCAGGCAAACCTAACCTTTCCTGTCCAAAGAGAGGCACCACTTTGTCGTGTGTGGGGGGGGGGGATTGTTATGTGGTCCCAGCTTAGATGTTCCTGCCTCCTCCAAGTCAGATGAATGGATATATTCATGGGTTTGATATGCTCCTGCGCAAAAAGTTACGGCAGTGTTAACCGCGTTCCATTGGTACTGCAGGTCCCAGGTCCCAGGTACTGCACGGAGTCCGACTCGTCTATCAGTCTATCCAGAACTGTGACGTTATTAACCCTCACACCGAAGGACCTCTTGTAGGTACGACTCGAGTAGTTTAACAATGTGGGCTGGCATGCCTGCTCGCAACATCTTCATCATGAATCCCTCGGTCTAGACGACATCAAAACCTTCTTTGATTTCCCAAAGGATTATCACTGTGTTGTGTCCTTGTTGCAAGCCCCCCCTCACCCCCATACCATTAATGCCAGGTGCCTTGTTCCTAGAGATTTGTGTAACTCCTCGAAGTTTATAACAATGGGGTCGAACTATTCTGAGAAAATGAACATAGGACACCATTGTCGATGTTCCTTTCAATAAAACAAATGGTTTAAGTTGACAAAATATTCATCAGATTTTTGCTGCAGGTAGGGAGTTGAAAATGAAACATACTGAATTTATACATAAAACATGGATTTGTAACAGTATCTGAAAAATTAGTATATTTTTTAGTTTCGGTATTTGGTGTTTTGCAGTTTTCTATTTTTTGAACTGTGGAAACAATTTTTCAGAACATCTCATTTCGGTAACGGTTTTATTGAACTGTAACTGAGCAAATTCATCTGATGAAATATTCTATATTTAGATTTTCAATGAGATTTTACGATAGTCAACAATATCACTTTTTCAACTCCGGAAGAAATGATTGTTAATGACTTTGCAACCCATGTCAGTAGTGTGTATTCACCCAGTGATACTGATGCTCCCGAAGATATTACTTATTCTCCAGACATTTTAAGCAACTCCACTCTTCATCTTACTTCAAACGAAAATTCTTTCTAAACGAGAATTGACTGCTGAAAATCTATACGCATCTGTCCAGTTCATTAATAAGGAAAGAACAGTGAGATAATAAAATATAGACCGATTGTATTGATATCAGTTTTTTCAAAGCTAATTGAAATTATATTGTCTAAATTTTCGTATAATCATACGAGGATGTATTGATAACTAGTTAGCCTAGACCAGTTCCCTGCATAAACAAAATATTGCGTTATCATGGCAAATAACAATAACTTATTAGAAGTGTCAGTGTAAAGTTTGACGTCAAAAAAGTAAACCAGAGTTACGTAATAAATTGAAAGAAAAAATATGTCCACCGAAATTGTGAAAATCGAAAAATTTTAGTATCGAGTACCTGTATTTAAAAGGGTTAAGAGGTAAGCAGATTTACAAAGATATGCTTAATACCCTTGGTGATCAATGTCCTTCGTATGCGACCGTGAAAAATTGGACTGCAAGCTTCAAAAGAGGTAAATTTTCCATTGAAGATGATGACTGATGGGGAAGGCCAGTTTCTATGTCAGTCCCCGAAAATATCAATGCAGTTCATGACATGATTTTAACAGACCGTCGAATTGGGCTAAAACGGATATCTGAAGCACTGAATATTTCATACGAATGCGTTCATCATATAGTTCACGTCAATTTGGACATGAGAAAAATTGCTGCAAAATGGATCCCCAAAGGTTTGAATGTTGACCAAAGACGTGCAAGGGTAGTAGCATCGCGTTCGATCTGTGCTCGATTTGAAAACGATGTAGACTTCTTGAACCGAATTGTTACTATGGATGAGACTTGGGTACATTTCTACGATCCAGAAACAAAGCAACAATCGATGGAATGGCGACACTCCGGTTCTACAAGATCTAAGAAGTTTCGAGTTCAAAAATCTGCTGGAAAAGTTCTTGCTCCAGTTTTTTGGGATTGCCATGGAGTAATCATGATTGATTTTTTGGATAAGGGTAGAACAATAACTCGAGATTACTATTCGACATTTCTGACCACTCTAAGGAAAAAAATTAAAGAGAAGAGACGCGGAAAACTATCTAAAGTTGTTTTGTTTTTGCGGGACAACGCCCCTGCACACAAATCTCATGTTGCCATGCAAAAAATTCGTGATTTATGGTTTGAGTTACAAGAACACCCCCCTTATTCACCAGATTTTGCTCCGTCTGACTATCATCTTTTTCCTCAACTGAAAAAAAGTTTAAAAGGTCGTAAATTTTCTTCCAACGAGGAGGTAATACAAGCTGTGGAGGTCTGGTTTGCAGAGCAAGAAGAAATTTTTTTTTTGAAATATCTAGAGACGTTGCAGGTTCGCTGTAATGAATGTATCCAATTAAGAGGAGAATATGTTGAGTAATAAAATATTTTGACATTGAAATTTTGTTTGGTTCTATAGTAGGTTGAGAATATTTCAATATATCCTCGTATAAGTTGTTCGTTTTCCGAATTTCAACATGGCTCCATGGAATCTCCAAGCACATTTTCCAATCTATGTATGTTAACTGAGTTCGTATCAAATTCTATTGATGCTAGAAATCAAGTAGATGTGAGATATAATGAATTTAGCAAAGCTTCTGACAGAGTATCTGTTTTTATATTTCATTAAAAGAATATTATAAGTAAGTAGATATGGAAAAGATAAAGCGCCTTTTTTATAAATAAAAGCTTACAGTGTTCCCGAAGCAATCATCTTTCAATTTCATCTTTATGACTTTTTTATTGCAATAGGAATATTTCCGTATCATAAGATGGATTTTCCTATAAAAGTGGTCCATAGTTTTTGTGTGAGTGGAAGAGAAAAAATGCTACACTCTTGAAAACATCAAGATCCAACAATGTTTTCAGAAAAGACTGAATTAAAAAAAATGTTTGGATAATTTTTTGCAAACGTGTTCTAGCTGCGTAGACCTATTCTCAAGTTTGTACGTACATTCGTCTGTGGGAGCACTTAGGCCTGTTCTGGACAGAGGTATTTATTGGGTCATCCAATTCGTTGAACAAAATGTATAGTTCTTGTTTCCTCTCAGGGTTTATTTATAGGGGACTATAGTTCTTACCCCAATACAATATTTCTTTCTTTATTTCTGGGGGAAGTTTTATCACCCTCCGTTGATGTATGGTCTGTCTTCCTGGTGACAATATTTTACCTACTATAGCCACTGGGTAGGGTATCAATATACTGGTAGCGGAGACTGTCGAAGAAGCAACATTGCTGCTAAGAAAAGATCAACCTGGTTGTACCGCCCTAGTTTCCTTTACTTGTAGCAGAGTCTGTACCACCCTAGTTGACCTGACTTGGCATTCCAAGTACCAGATCCTACCCTGTACTGATGAACTTTTTATTGCATAGTCTTTAACCTTATGCTAATGTGTGAACGCTACAAGGTAAGGTGCACCATACTTTTGCGGATTCTTTCCTCCCACCCTACAGCGGTAGATGTATTTTGTGTGTGATATCCTCATAATTTTGAGTGCTAAACTCCATGAATCCCCATGCAATTACACTTTGTTATTACAAAACTCCTGTATTTATTTTATTCGTTCGCCGTTTATCAAAGTAGAATAGATTATTTGGTAACGCTGTATGAATTCTATGGAGTCAGTTCGTCACCAGATTCTGACATTTTAATTCGTCGACACATGTTTCGATCACCATGTAGTCATTTTTGATAGGAAGTTTTTTATCTAGACCAAGCTATAGAGGTTTTTTCCCACACAAATTAAAAGACGCAAACGGTCTATACTACTTTTTATAGGATAGTTCGTTAATGAAAACCCCGGTTTTCGCGCCAGCAAAATCGCTTTGTGGAATTTTTTAAACATGAAATAGTGAACAAAATTGAAACTTTTTTGTTTTTTTTGAAATATTGTAACGAAATGTAAAACATTTGGTTACTTATTATTTTGTTTATTTCATGTTGGTATCACATAATATTGAGATGTTCCAATTTATTCAATTGTTCAGTTGTTGGTAACACTGAACGAAATGTAAAACATTTGGTTACTTATTATTTTGTTTATTTCATGTTGGTATCACATAATATTGAGATGTTCCAATTTATTCAATTGTTCAGTTGTTGGTAACACTGAACATAGACAGAGGGAGATCGACTTCCTTCTTTAAAAGGACTTCTTCCTTCTTCGTCCCTTTCTGAATTGAGCACTCGAAGAGTCGGTTGCTTTTTGAATTTCCCTTCGGGAAATATAAATTTTTCACAACGAGGAGATGAAAGGAAGTATATATGTTTGCATTATGAATATAATCAATTTCTGATCGATTCACCTATCGAATCGATACACATATCGGCATTCTTTTGGCATATTTTTCTAAACATACAAAATGTATTTTTGATCTTCATATTCTTCACGCTTCACGAAAACAAGATGGCCTCATGTGCGTCACTAATAATTATCTGTACCCATAAGGTTTGAAAATAAATATAATCTCCATATTTTAATCTTATTTGAATAACATTTCGTACCCTCTTTCGACGAGTCGGTCCTGAAATGTCATAGACGAATTGTTTCTAACCTTCGAAATTGATGACTCACATGTGTCAATAATTTCTGTAAGTTCTATCTTTCAAACGTTAAAATATGAATCAAAAATGTTTCTGTTCGTGCTAAATGGTTTTCAGTGATACCAAGTGCCTCCACAAGTTTTTTCTGAGTGTCAGAAAATATCAATCTGCTTAGAAGGCAAGCCTAGGTGCGAACAGCAAACTAGAAGCTAAAGGTACTCCTCCTGAACTTGGATAGTGATCTGCAGGAAAGACTGGTCTTGTAGCAAGGAGGACAGGATTCAAAGCTTTAAATTTATCTTTTTATTATATCTATTGGAGCTGAACTCGCTCATGATTCTTTGAACTCTTGGTTCGATCTCTTCCACATCACTGCCCAGGTTTGGATGGAAGGGCCTGGCCAATAGCCAAAAGAAACCCTATATGTTTTGAAACCTCTCTCTATGACAAATTTTCACTTCCAGTCGTTGTGACACAAATCAAGTCGTCTGCTTGCTTTGTGACACCTTATAAAGTCAAGGACTATCTCGATACTCTCTCTCTATCTATACCGTTGTATCTATTTTTTATGAGAGAGATCAATATTTTCTCATGATTTTTCTTACATATCAGTTCTCCTGAACACTTGTAGATTGTCATTAAATTTAAAAAAGAAAATTGTAGAAAGCAATATTTTCATGAAATTAATTTTTCTTGTGCTCGTTTGAGACTGGACTCTTCTCTACCATTGCTTGAGAATATTCTAGATTTAAGCTTCATCACAAATTTATATTCTTTACCTCAGTTGCATCTTAGAAACATTGTTTGAATCAGCAAAACTCCATATTTCTTTCCTAATACTCATGTCTAAATTGTAAATTTAAATTCTTCATCTAAATTGTATCCTTGAAACATTTAACTAGTAAAATTTTATATCATATCTTTAAGAAAATCTGAGACTAGTCTGTCCTCGATTTCGCCCATATCACGAGTCATGTGACTCAAATCTGTCACAAGATACTGGTTTGTTTACTTTTTCACAGCGTATATCTCAGCGTCCAAGTACCTGAGTCACAGGAAAGAACCCAGACCGACTACATATCCTATCCAGCTAGTAGAGTAGCCATTGTCTTGAGACACCGTCGAAGTAGCGCTCTGGAGTAAGTCTTTCCACTCATCGCAACGACTGATCATAAAATGTAAACGAACTACCTAATCTTTTGTAAGCGAATCGACTCCAATAAAACTATCTTGTACTTTACATTTCCAAAATTGTACGTTATGTACGCAAACATGTTTCTCCTGTAATAAAAAAAAAATATGTAACTTTGTGAATATAGTGTTTTCTGAAATTCTGGCTTTTTACTGTTGAGAAGCACAAAGATTATCTTTTGACAAATCCGTGTTTTTGGTATTTTCATTTAATAAAAAAAGAACCTGGTGCCCATGCTTACCTAGTATCTTTATCTTCTTCTCCATAAATATTTGTCAAAGGATCTATCTTTAATACTGCAAATAACGATACCCACGACCTTCCGTACCAATCTGAGCAGCTCACAGGCATTGCTGTATTAAATGAGCAAGTAAATAAAAATAAAGTTCTTATTTTTAGTTACAATATCTCAAAGATTATTCAAGGAATCGTTTTACAGTCAAATGAACTTTTGTAGAGTTTTATAAAACCTACAAAATGGTTTTTCATACACCCAGATCGGTGTATTTTTCACTGAGAAAATCCGGAAAAACCTCGAAAGAGATACCATTTTTCAAAAATTCAAATTTTTTATAAATCTGACGATGGATAAACAATATTGCAGAAACTGATAGATTAAAACTTGCGGTTCAACTGTGCGCAGGATGGTTTCTGTCCGATATGTAGTTTTTACACAATCGCGTTATAAACAATTTGAGGGCAAATCTATCTAAATGCGCCGATTTAAGGGAAATCATCTTATTCAAATTCTGTAAACGGCATATGGAAGTAGAGATCAATATCTACAATTTGTATATTTTGGATTTTCACCTCAAAGGTGGGAAATGTGTTGAAAATGTCGCTGAAATTTACTCTAAATGCATCAAAGTGCATCCGAAGTCGCCCGAACTCAACTCTTATTAACTTCAGTTCGACTTCGGGTGACTTCGGACGCACTTTGAAGAGTTTTGATCAACTTTCTGTGACATTTTCAACACATTTCTCATCTCTCAGGTGAAAATCCAAAATATACAAATTGTAGATATTGATCTCTACTCCCAGATGCCGTTTACAGAATTTGAATACGACGATTTCCCTTAAATCGGCGTATCTTGCAAGATGTGCCCTTAAATTGTTTATAAAGCGATTGTGCAAAAACTAGACATCGGACAGAATACATCTTGCGCACAGTTGAACCACGTGTTATCATCTATCAGTTTCTGCAATATCGTTTGTCCTGCTTCAGATTTATAAAAATTATGAATTTTTGGATTATGGTCTCTTTTTCGAGGTTTTTCCGGATTTTCTCAGTGAAAAAGGCACCGATCCGGTCGTTTAAAAAACTATTTTGTAGGTTTTGTAATTCTCTACAAAAGTGCTATTGACTGTAAAACGATTCCTCCAATACTTTTCGAGAAGTTCGCAAAAAAACAAAAAAGTTGTAATTTTTTTCACTATTTCTTGTTTAAAAAATTCCACAAAGCGATTTTGCTGGCTCGAAAACCGGGGTTTTCATCAACGAACTATCCTATAAAAAGTGGTATAGGCCGTTTGCGTCTTTTATTTTGTGTGAAAAGAGCCTCCTTATTTTTATCTACAGCTTGGCCTAATCGTGTTCATCATCAAACCAAATATTCCAAGAGTCAGAAGTAAGTCTATGAAGTAATATTACTTATATGTTTTGTCTCAAAAAATGCGTTTGAGCGTAATCATTGTATATTCAGACAAAATTTCACCTAAATACGGCCCAAAATAACGTCTTCCGAGAAAATGTAAAATGTAGGTAAGAGAATTCAAATGTAAATAAATCTTGGGAGAGTAATAACGGCGAATCAGGAATTGTAGAACGAGGGCCGTTTTGAATTTAAATAGATTGCAATTATGGGGTCGGCATTGGTGCAGGTACAAATTAAATGTTCGGTGGCAGGCTAAGATTAAAATATTGAGATAAGATGTGCTCTGAATGTCTTCAGAGAATAGACGATGTCCTTGAGTTCAACAAATTTTCAAGAATTCGAATTACCTGCGTGAATGCAAAATATATTTTATATTTCTACCAGCATTCAGAAGATTTATGAAGAGAATATTTCATTTCGAGTTCAGAAAATAGGCTTTTTCCGTGCATACGTGACATGTTCCCGTGGGAGTCGTAGCCGAACACGGGAAGTCGAGCAAGCACGGAAAAAGCATTTATGGACGAGTAATGAACGATATTATTCATTACATTTACCTGAAAACCACAGACATTTATTTTTAATGAACAAAAATATGTATTATTAATTGAAATATTTATGGTACAAAAATATCCTGAAATTGCCATAAAACAAGCGTTAGATACCCTGTTGGTAAGGAAATATTCTATTTAATTCATTTAATTTTGACATGTAAATAGGCAGCTATAATGAAATTTTTCTGTGCTGGTGCACGGAAAAAACCCTTTTTCAGGATGCTAAATAAGCATGTAAATATAGTGTTTTCAGATAGGTATAAAGAAAACAATATTTCCTTACAGTTGTTAGTGTTCCACATGAATGATTGATAGATAGGTATAATGAAAAAAATGTTTCTGGTCATAAAACACAACAAACTTGAGTATTATTCGATTTTTGAAGGAACTGCATAATTTTAATGTCTGTTATGCCAGCAGAGCAAAGTAGCAGAATTAATTTTCCGTTATTGGATGATTCCCAAGTAGCACACCTATATTGGTGAAATATTGGTACAATATTGTGAACATATTGGCGAAATATTTGAAATGCAATATTGGCGAGAAAAAAAATGTGAACCTTCGGCGATAATGGTCCAATATTACTTGAATAATATTGGCGAAATATTCTTGAACTAATATTGGCCTCAAAATGTTCGGCGATATTGGAACAATATCGCTGATACAATATTCTGAAGTAAATTGTGAACATTTTGCGATATTGGTCGAATATTGTTTAAATATTTTAGAAATAGTTTTGGTGAAATATTTTTGAAGCAATAATTGCCTCAAAATATTTATCGATATTGGTACAATATCATTTGGATATATTGGTGGATGTCAATATACCTTGGTAAATTACTGAAGATCTTTCAGTTGATAAAGGTGACACCAGAGTCTGCCTTTTGATCGCCATAACCACTGAGTGAGCTGTCTTGAAAACAAGTTATGGGAAGTATTTAATATACTTTCGTAGGTTTTAGAAGACGTTCTATATGTAGAGCCACCTAGCGGATTTTTATCCAGGTTTGATCATGATATAATTTCAATATGTTTCATCGAATATTCGGCCAATATTCAAATTTCATCTCAATCTAGATGTGGGAAACAATATGAAGACAATATTGTTTTAACGATATCGATAAATATTATTGAACCAATATTGTTCCAATATTAACTAATAAGATTTGTTGAATATTGGCGAAATGATATTCAACCAATGTGTAATCACACTTGGAGGTACAATATAGTTTTAATTGCTAGAATCGATATTAGGGGAATATTGGGATTGCGATATTTATTCTAGATGTTAAAAACGATGTGATGACAATATTGTTTTATCGATATTGGTAAATAGCATCCAACCAATATTGACTCAATATGAGTTATTACAATTTGTCAATTAAAGTGGAAATGATATTCAACCAATATTCTAACAAACTTGGAAATACAATATAGTTTTTCCCCTATAATCGATATGAATGGAATATTTGGATTGCAATATTTATTCTAGATGTGGAAAACAATATATAACCAATATTGTATTATCGATATTGGTAGAAATTATTCAACCAATATTGACCCAATATTTCGTGTGATAATCTACATTCAAAACTAGTTCAACCAATATTCCACCAATATTATTAATATAATATTGTTTTTTGAATATTCAACCATATTGGACCAATATTGATTTTTTATTTACAATATATCTATATTGGCCCAATATGGAACCAAGACTCAGCCGATATGACCTGGGAAGGAGCTAATTAGAAGCTATTTGAGTGCTTTATGACTAAATTTTGTTGTATTTTGTTGAATAAATATGACAAGTTTTGCTAACTTGATAAGAAGTTAGTAGAGCAATACGGCATGCAGATCCATATTTTTTAAATCGGATAATCATCAGGTAATTAGGAGCTATTGAGGTGCGCTATTCTGGAATTTCGCTCATTTCTTTTTCATGTTCTGCTAGCTGAACAATGAGTTCAAATAAATTAAAAAGTTCCATTATTACCTACTAGAATAATATTCGCGGAAAATTCTCGTTGATACAATGTTATGAAAATGATGGCAAAATATTCAAATGTTTTGTGAGAAATATGAACAATTTACGTTATTGGTCCAATATTGTTTGAACAATTCAAAAATAGTATTGGTGAAATATTCTGGAAGCAATAATGGCCTCAGACTGTTCAGTGATAATGGTTCAATGCCAATACAGTTCTCCTTCTGTTGATTGAGGTGACACCAGAGTCTGCCTTTTGGTCGTCGAAACCACCATTTTATTTCGATTTCATCAAGATCAAATGTGGAAATGATTATTAATAATAAAGAATAGACTGCTTGGTAGCATTTAATAGTATGTCAATAAAATTAACTATTCATGTAATTAGGCCTAATAAAGTTATCGAAATGAAATGTCGATTTCCGACATGGCACCGATTATTACGAATTTTTGTGATAAATCTCGCGATTTTCCAACATCCAGATTTCAACGAAGTTTCAGAGACCGACAGATATACAGAGTGTAATCAAATGAGTGCAACATTTTTTAGGAGGTGAATCCTTGTCGAAAATTAAAAACTTTTCTATTGTTGTATTGTTAGGTATGGATGGTGACTGATGCGCTGCGACCTAGTTAGATCTAATGTGCCCCATCTTCTTCTGCTATCTCAAGGTGTTCTCGTTTACAGCAGCCCCTCAAGCCTCAATTCCTTCAGGAATTTTAGGATTTTGAGGGGGTCCATTTGTGGTATTTCTTCCACAGTCAGCTGGTGTGATCCCAGTATATTTAATCTTTTGTGGTGTATAGCATAACACTCCATCAATATGTGGTGCGGTGTTTCTGGATGTTCCCCATAGAATCTGCAGGTGTTGTCCTCCTCTAAGCCTAGCTTCCTTAGGTGTTCTTTGAGTCTGCAATGCCCCGTTAGAAATCCTGTGATAGACTAATTTTGCTGAGATTAATCAGTGTTTTCGATCTTGCTCGGTTGAAATTGCCGGGGAGATCTTTGGCCTGCCTTAGCCCTGGAAGTCTTTGCCAGTATGTTGCTCTCATTACTTCTTCACTTTTATTGAGTTCTTCTTGGAAGTAAGATTTTCCAAGTCCGCAGAATGGTTCTGGCCCGATCAGTGGCGTTGATGCCCCTTTTCGTGCCAGGGTGTCTGCTTGTTCATTGCCCTCTACTCTGACGTGCCCAGGCACCCAGAGGAGGATCACCTTGTTGTTCCTGCCTAGATCATTAAGTTTTTCTAGGCATTCCCAGACCATCTTCGAGTTGATGTTATATGAGCTCAACGCTTTGATAGCTGCTTGACTGTTGGAGAGGATTGCGATTTCCTTGTTCCGGTAGTTCCTGTCGAGGTTGAAATGAATGCATCTTACTATGGCGTGAATTTCCGCTGTGGAAGTGTCCCATGGGTTCGGAGTACTTGGTACGAGAGTTCCGTTCGAAAAAATTTCTCGAAACTAAATTTCCAGGTAATTTCGTCAGTTGGGAGATCGGCAAGGTGTGCACTTCCGGTGGGGGTTGAGCCCCTTACACTGTGTGCTGTCCCTTTGAGTCCGACTTTGGCCAACCTCAGGTTTGCTCCCCAAGCAGTTCTCCTCACCATGAGATGGAGAGGAGTGAGGTCCAGAATGACCTCTATTGCTGCTGTTGGAGTTGACCTCATTGCTCCTGTTATGCAAAGACATGCTAGTCTTTGTACTTTCTCCAGGATTTTCTTTGTTGTGGCGAGTTCGGTTCTACCATGCCACACTACTGCTCCGTAGGTGATCATAGGTCTCACTATCAAGGTGTACATCCATCGTAGTATTGATGGGTTACAGCCCCATGTTTTTCCTGCAATGTTCCTGCACACCATCAGTGATGATTTTGCCTTGTTAGCGATTTTTTCTACGTGTCTTTTCCAGAGTTCCAGAGTCTAGGGTTAGTCCTAGATACTTCACCTCTTGCTGCCATCCTAAATCTGATCCGTCGAGGCGAACAGTCCTTAGGTGCTGAATCTTTGTACTTCTAGTGGATGTTACCATTGTGGTTTTTGATGAGTTGATTCTCAATCCCACAGAGAGGCACCATCTTCTGGTAGTCTCTAGCTCCCTTTCTATGAGATCGCAGAGGGTTCCTTCGAATTTGCCTTTTCTAACTCCTGTGTTGTGTCCGTAGAAGCAATAGTTTCCCAATGAAAAAATGGAAAACAGCATTGTGAATAAACGGATCTTCTGTAAATAGAATTGAAGAAATCTTGTAGGTGGCTGTCACATTTTGTTTAAACAACTGGTGACTTCTGTCGTAGTTTTTTGAAATTATTGCGCTTGTTTCATTCAGTGGTATTTATTTCTTTGTCATGCCGTACACACGTTATACTCCACGAGAATATGCGCATATGCACTACTTTTATGGTGAATGCGGGGGTAGTGCTACTGCTGCTGCAGCGCTTTATGCAGAATGATATCCGATCGCACAATGCCGCTCAGAGAATCGCTGATTTGGGGGACGAGTGGATGGAAAAAAACATTTTTGTAATATTATTCAGTTCGATGTTGAATAATCGTTATTGTGGTGTATAGTGCATGTTGACCCAAAAAAACGTTGAGTTTATTTACTTCTTTACATCTCATTGAATTCTAAGCAGTTGATTCGTTATTACTCATAATTATTTAATCATTTCATCTTGATAGTATAAAAATTGACAAAGTTTAATGGAGTTGATTTTAGCTCAGAGTTCTTCATGAACTCATGGTCCTCCTGTATCTTGATAAGAAACCATTCGCAGAATTCCACTCGTGCAGGTAAGTCGTGAGGTTTCAGATTTTGAACCTGGTGATATTTAAAGGGACGCCACTTATATTTGATGGAAATCCGGTTTATTGACGAACACGAAATTCTAAGTGACTTTTCTGCTTCTTTCAACGAATTTTCTGGATAGGCTGTGAAGTAAGCCAAAACTACAATTTCGATGTCCTCATTGTTTACGAGTAGTTTTTTTTTGTTGATGACAGACAAAAAAGCTCCGAAATCACGGCAGTTTCTTAAAATTCTTCTAAGAATATTTTTATTGGGTCTG
Organism: Chrysolina oricalcia; assembly: GCA_944452925.2. Lineage (NCBI taxonomy): Eukaryota > Metazoa > Arthropoda > Insecta > Coleoptera > Chrysomelidae > Chrysolina > Chrysolina oricalcia. The sequence continues at coordinate 60,628,185 of OX101815.2, forward strand.
TGTAGATTTGGAAATCTTTCTGCAAAAACACCTTATTGCATTCGCCATAAATGATTATTATATTCAGGAAATCTTCATTAGAATACCTCAAACGAGACATTTTGCACACAAATAGAAAACTACGAAATACACGTTAATTATATCGCTTAAAATTTTGACATATATTGACATGTTTGTTGTTGATTTCATTTGTTTTCAAAGCTTGCTTGGTTTGGTATTGCTTCGACTGATTTACAATTCAAATATTTCCCAAAATCGGATATTTCTTGCCAGGAGTGTATTTTAGGTATAGGACATTCTTCATGAACTTGATATCTTTTTTTTCGTAGTATCCAAAAATAATAGAGTAGTGTATGGTTTCCATTTGAAAAAATCGAGTTTCATCAGTTTTCTCGATGTTATGTTTTTGGTGGAAATTTCGACCACCCTGTAAATTATTTTCGAAAATTAGATGGACCTGTTCATGACTTGATGTTTAAGGTGTGGTTCTGTGGAATTTTACATTTTCAACTATTACTGTCTATGAGTTATGGTTTTTTCGGAGTGGTGCTGTAACTGTTAAATTTTTCAGAAAAAAATCAATAAGTATCTCGAAAACTAACAAATTTGGGTATAGGCATTGTTATACAAAGTGGGCCTAAAATGGGCTGGGAAATTCAAAATTTTAATAAAATACAGATGGTGTTCCATTTGAAATAATGAAGTTGCTCTCTACTTCCGGTATAACGGAAAGAGACCGGAAGTTGAAAATATTTTAGTTGAGAAGGCCATTTTGTAAAACTCACTACCACAAAATTTCAAGTTTTTATTTTGAATCGTTCTTCATATATTCCTAACGAACGCCCGTCGTGATAGACCCTGTAAAGGGCACTATAGTCATATTATCACTTGAGCTTGTAGACCCCAGATTTTTTTAATGTGTCTCATGTTGATTTTGAATTGATTATGACCGAGTTATGTTGGACATACAAACTGATAGTCATTATATATGCGATAATGTTTTTGTTTAAGAATTTTGTACAATATGGTTGTTTTGTATCTCTCATTGACAGCTATTTGTTTGATTCTGTTCAATTATTTTTGAAAATTTAACTTGTTTTGGGAGATATTCATGAGTCTCTGTATACTGGAGCGATATCACAAGTAGCACACCTATATTGGTAAAATATTGGTACAATATTGAGAAAATATTGGCAAAATATTTGAAATGACGAGAAAAAAAATGTGAACATTCGGCGATATTGGTCCAATATTACTTGAATAATATTGCCGAAATATTCTTGAACTAATATTGGCTTCAAAATGTTCGGCGATATTGGTACAATATCGCCGAGACAATATTCTGACAATATTGGCCAAATATTCAAACGTTATATTGTCGAGAAGTAGAATGTGAACATTTTGCAATATTGGTCGAATATTAATTAGACATTTCAAAAATAGTATTGGTTAAATATTCTTGAAGCAATGATGGCTTCAAAATATTTATCGATATTGGTACAATACCATTTGGATATATTGGTGGATGAAAATATACCTTGGTAAATTATTAAATGTCTTTTAGTTGATGAAGGTGACACCAGAGTCTGCCTTTTGATCGCCATAACCACAGAGTGAGCTGTCATGAAAACAAGTTATGGGAAGTATTTGATATACTTTCGTAGGTTTTAGAAGATGTTCTATATGTAGAGCCACCTAGCGGATTTTTATCCAGGTTTGATCATGACATAATTTCAATATGTTTCATTGAATATTCGGCTAATATTCAAATTTCATCTCAATCTAGATGTAAGAAACAATATGAATACAATATTGTTTTAACGATATCGATAAATATTATTGAACAAATGTTGACCCAATATTAATTAATAAGATATGTTGAATATTGGCGAAATGATATTCAACCAATGTGTAATCACACTTGGAGGTACAATATAGTTTTTATTCCTAGAATCGATATAAGGGTAATATTGAGATTGCGATATTTATTCTAGATGTTAAAAACGATATGAAGACAATATTGTTTTATCTTTATTGGTAAATATCAATCAACCAATATTGACTCAATATGAGTTATAACAATTTGTTAAATAAAGTGGAAACGATATTCAACCAATATTCTAACAAACTTGGAAATACAATATAGTTTTTTTCCTCAATAACCGATATGACTGGAATATTTGGATTGCAATATTTATTATAGATGTGGAAAACAATATATAACCAATATTGTATTATCGATCTTGATAGAAATTATTCAACCAATATTGACCCAATATTTCATGTGATAATCTACATTCAAAACTGGTTCAACCAATATTCCATCAATATTATTAATATAATATTGTTTTTTGAATATTCACCGATATTGGACCAATATTGATTTTTCATTTACAATATATCTATATTGGCCCAATATGGATCCAAGATTCAGCCGATATGATGTGCTACCTGGGATGCTGCAAATTTATGAGATAATGGGTGCATGTATTGATTGTGAATTTTTGTATCTGCATGTGAGGTTCTGGTGATATATTGAAAAATTATGTGTTGTTTGAGCGACAGATATTTGAATCTAAGAAGTGCAGAGATTTGTGGTCGTCTTCCATTTCCATTGTAAATTCTATTATTAGGATCAAAGGTGTTCAAATAATCAAAAAAACTGTTTAACTGACGTATCGTTCCAACCCAGCAAACAACTAAAGAAGTCGTCTACATATCGATACCAGTATTCAAACAAATGTATGAATTTAATCGCATATATTTGTTTTTCTGAACGATTCATACAGATTTCATCAATTGAAGGGGATAGTGGTGAACCCATCTATAGGGTGTAAGTAATTGTACAAACTTCAGAGAGTAAATCTTTGACTGATTTTAACATAAAAAGTTCTTATGAACATGTTTCCGCAACTGTTTTGTTTCGGAGATACAGGGTATTGAATTTGAAATTTTATTTTCAATTATTTTGAATAACTTTTGCATAATTTTTTTTTGTACATAATGTGTTGAATGGTTTTTTTGAGGTAAGAAGTCATAAGTTGGTATTAATTTTTATGTAGCACTCAGACGGAGCTGCGAACGTTATTATTATTCATTTTAATTCGCCCTAACTCTTTCGACTGCAAAATTTTGGGATTTTTTATAGTCAATTCTTATTCGAATAACTTCTCTCAGCAAGAAAAAGTATACATTTACGCTAGGGCAACCGTTTTTGAGAAATTTGCGAATTTCTGCTTCGATTCTGGTTATGGGGTGAGTTAGACGCCAGATGAAGTTGCTCGGAACCTTCAAAAACTGAGTATGCGATAGATCTCGCTAAAATAAATTAATTTTTTTCCACAAAGATGTATCGTGAAATAATTCATTCTCAAGAACAAAATGTTGAAAAACCGATACTTAAGATTCAACACTCTGTATTTTGAGAACGAATAATTTTTCGATAAATCTTGATGGAAAAAGTAATTTTTTCAGATACACGGTTTTTGTATAGTTTTTAGCAACTTTATCTGGCGCCTGAGGGACCCCATAACCTGCATCGACGAAGAAATTTGCCAATTTCTCAAAAACGCTTGTCCCTAGCATTGTTGAACAGCTATACCATTTTTGTTCAGAAGAATTGTGGGAATGAGATTCAGATATTCCAAAAGTTTACTTTGGAAAAAGTTGAAACCCATTCACGGCCAAGCAATAAAGGAAAACAATTTTTTCAATTTTTTTTATTGAATGTGGTTCAAAGTACATTAACTAAGGCATATTTATCATATTTTAACAGAAAACCAACAGCAACAAAAAAAAAACATAAGGGTGCGTATACGCACCTTTGGCCAATACCGTTATACATTAAAACAAATTTTCAGGCAGACTTAATTATTTTTTCATGGAAGAACTCAAAACATTCGGGATGGAGATGAATTTTACATTTTTTGCCTAAATATATAGTACGACTTTTGCATAATCTACATTTTTTCGTACACTTGTATCCCTTTTGATCATATGACCAATATTGTCAAATCTTACGTCGTCCGGCAAACTATTTTCAGAGGGACGTCCACAGCTTGAGTAAGCAGCCACATGTGTGTTGACAGGTCCAGCACATCTCTCAACTTTCATAAGCGATAGTGCTAGAAGTGATCTAAATTCTAACTGCGAAATCTTACTGTCATTGGCTATATTGTAAATCTTCCAGCTATTTACGACTGTGCTATCAATTAGATTTATAAATAGAGGCCACCACCATTTCTTACCTCGTATTTTGATACGGTAATTTGCAATGCCATTATCATGTAAATCCACCCCACCCATAAATTTATTGTATTCGTCTACAAGATTAGGTTGAGGTACAAGAATATCTTTGTGCTCTTTTCGACTATATCGTTTTGTTTGTAAAAGAGGTAGTACGGTGCAGGTATTCGTAATAACCGTAACAGCAGAATTATCATTCCATCTCACAAGTAAAACTTTCAACGCCGTATCAAATACAGAATCGAATGTTCCCCGTACTGTCTTTTTGAATGTTTTATTATTTTGTAAAGGACACTTCGCAGTGCGGTTGTCTCTAATAGTACTGGTGGCAAAGAAGCCTAGGTCCTTCAGTGTCGTAAAGAGAGCATAAGACGAAAAAAAGTTGTCAAAAAATACTCGATGCTCTTGGGGTTTGTCAATTACGGAAAGTAAGTCTAAAACTACCTTCGTTCCCAGACTATCAACTGAATTCAAGTTGGTTTTCTGTTTTCCACCATATGGAATACATTTATATAAATAACCTGTGTATGAACAGAGGCACCATAATTTGAAGCCAAATCTTACAGGCTTTCCCCGAATAAACATTTTGCATGAGTGACGTCCAAAATATGGCACCATTTCCTCATCTATTGAAAGGTTATGTTCAAATATACCAAATTGCAAAAATTTTATATTCATCATATCAAAGATAGGGGTAAGCTTGGCAAATTTATCATCTTTGTCTAATTGAGTATTATCAGACAAATGAATATTTCGTTTGATTGATCGAAATTTATTTCTAGGCATTATTTCTCTCACAATAGCCACCCCTTTATCTTCATCCTTTGACCAATACATGTCACATTGTGGCAAAGTGTGATAGCCAGATAAAATGCAAATGCCGATAAAACGTTTCAGTTCTGCTCCATTTATGTCAAAATCGTGTCGATTGTTTTGCGCTGCATAATTTTTTGAAAAATGTACAATTTGACTGGTCACTTCGTCATCGAAAAACAATGAAAATATTTCAATAGGCGACTTACCTCCATGGCAGGCTTTGATGTTTTCTAATAAGCGAGTGTTATTGCTTACAGGATATGATGAGAAATTGGAAGTGCTGATTTTTTTTCATTTTGGCACAAATTTTGATTTTTTCTCATTGGATTTGTTGTATGTTCTCATTTTGTCGCGAATTTCACTCAGTGGAATATCATCTTCTTCAGAATCACTTGCCGAAGGAATGTAAACTTCATAAGTTCCAGCAATTTCTGCATCAATATTACCTTCTTCCATGAGATTGTCGTCTAGGTCCTCATCATCAGTAATTTCATCAACATTTGGTGGAATATACGTCACTTCTACTTCATTTGCGTTTTCTACATCAGAATCTTCTTCAAGAATTGCAATCAATTCCTTCGTAGTCAATGGTCGTCTTCGGTTATACATCTCCTGTCGATTCTGGCCAGGCAACTTTCTAGAAGTACATGGTTGGCTCATATTGGCTGTGTTGTAAAATATAGATTTTTAGGTTATATAATTTTGAAGCATAATAGTAGTTCACAGCTTACCTTTAGTTGCCTTTGAATAGGAACGGCAAACAATAATTTCTAACCGTAATTGATAATTTAGATATGAATCTACCACAGTTACGGAATATTGAACACCAAACTAGTACACGTGCTCACTACTGCAGTGGAAATATAACTGATTCACGTCACGATTGCCGGCGCTGATGCTGCTGCTACTGTTATGCGTCAAAGGTGCGTATGCGCACCCGCGGTTTTAGAATCCTAATTAGAATTTTATAAGCTGAGTTTTATTCAAGTGCGTAATTTAGGACAATACATAGTGGTATACTAAACGTATATTATTATGAAATGAGTCTTTATTGCGCCAAGAAGTCAATAAAGAATTATTGTTTTCATAATGTTGTAAAAAAGTTGAAAAACTATGTTAGTTTCGCTAATTCTGAAACATATTTTTATATATCTAAAATACAATAAACATGCTCACAAGGTCAAAAAAACATATTAGAACATCTACAAATACTTGTTAGAGTAAAAACAATTATAGCAGCTTATAAAAAAAATAAATTGAAAAGGGTGCGTACACGCACCTTTGGCTGTTAATGGGAAGGAAAATTGAAATAAATAATGATAGCTTAAGCTGCGCACTCTTAGTGCTAAATGAAAATTGATACCAAATTATGATTTTTTGCCTCAAATATAACCTGTTTACCAAATTCTGTGCGGAAATTTCATTTTTTGCAAAAGTTATTCAAAATAATTGAAAATAAAATTTCGACTTCAACACCCTGTATCTCCGAAACGGAACTTTTTTGGACACATGTTTGTAAGAATTCTTTCAATGATTTCCCTTCCAAAGTTTGTAAAAGTACTTAATGAAACCCTGTATAATAAAAACCTAATTAAAATGTTGCATTCCATACCCTTTATGGAATAGAGACTAGCAATCTACAAATTGCTACACAATCCACCCGAATCCCTCTAAGGGGTTTGAGCTACGAGGCATTATCTTAGATGGGAGATATGAAGTTTCCTTGTGAAGGGCGTGCATAGACTCCCGAGAGAGCCTCAAATACGACTGATAATTGTCTCAATTTGAACCAGTTGTCAGCAGTACAAATTGGAAAAGATATCAGGATTTAGATATTTGTGATTTACTACTGGGAGGTTCTACTTCGGTGAGAGGGAGGAATTACATCAACGAGAGCTATATCGGTGTTCATTCTGGTGTAATGGAATTACGATAAGTTATCCTGAAGGTAATGAGTATTAAAGATTTTCTCATCAAGGTGACCTGAGGATCAATTAGTTATGCCTCATACTCGTGATAAAACTACAGGGTTGGAGTATCAGATTGGTTGAATGAAAAAGAGAAATGTTAGTTAACTACGAAGCTCCGGAAGGGAAACCTAAAATAGTAAAATGTCTGTTTCTGAAATTCCGAGTTAAATGTTCTAGAACATTTATTTATCCAGTCAGCTGGATATTCCAACTTTGAGAAGGTTCGTCTCATGGCTGTTTGTTCAAAAGAATCAGGTGCTTGGCTGAATGCTGTCCCAGTAGCTTCCCTAGGCGACCTAGACGACCAATCATTCAGGATTGCTATTAGTCTCCGTTTGGGCACATCAGTTTGTGTAAGCCATCAATGTAAATGTGGATCTGTTATTGAGGAAAACGGAATACATGGTTGAGTCGCGGTTCAGTTCTGGTCGCTTCTCAAGACATCACGCTCTTAATGATCTGATCAAGAGGGCTATGTCAACTGCGGAAGTTCCGTCAATTTCAGAGCCTGTCGGAATAAGCAGAGATGATGGAAAGCGTCCAGACGGAATGAGCCTTATTCCTTGGAAGTGTGGAAAGCCTTTAGTTTAGGATTCCACTTCTATAGATACGGTTGCAACTTCCCACCTCTTGTCAACCCCCAGTATTGAAGGCGCAGCAGCTGTTTCAGCAGAGAAAAATAACATTCGTAAATATTCCGGTTTGGGCAATTTCAATTGTTTTTATCCAGTGGCAATAAAAACATATGGAGTATTTGGACCACATGCGCTAGAATTATTGAAAGAATTGGGAAAAGAATGATGGAATCTATTGAAGAACCAAGATCATACTTCTTCTTGATTCAGTGAATTAGTTTAGCTATTCAGAGAGGCAATGCCGCTTTAGTTATGGGCACTCTTCCTAATTCCAGAAAATTAGATGAAATTTTCTTGTACCCACAAAAACAAGGTCTTCACGGATTTGATAACAATACTTTCAGGACAGAAATCAAAAATACATTTTACCTCCAATCTTCTGCGGATACCTAAACCAATGAACAAATTTGACATTGTTCCTGCACTGCCAGCTCGCAGTACTTCAGGAACTACTCCAAAATCTATCGGTCTACATAGGTTGAAAAATATTGGTAACACATGCTTTATGAATGGTGTTATCCAGTGTTTATCGAATACAAGATTGTAATTGGAGTATTTGCACGAGATGCTTACACAAGGGATCTAGGAAGGAAGCTTTGCCGAGGTGATCAAGGAACTTTGGACAGAAGATTTATAAGATAGAGTTGTTGATACAGTCGCATTGAAAAGTCAAATCCAAAGATTCGCTCCTCGTTTTATCGGTTATGCCCAGGAAGATGCTCAAGATTTCTTACGATTTCTTTTAGAGGGTCTACATGAAGACTTCAATAGAGCAACGGAGAAGTCGAAACCCATAATGAGAGAGGTAGACGAGAAATTAAGTAATAATGAGAAGGTCCAAGAGTCATGGTTAAGAGACTCAAGGACAGACAATTCCAAAATTGTGGATTATTACGTTGGCAAGTTGAAGTCTTAATTAGAAAGTACTAATTGTGGTCATTGTTCAGTATCCTTCGATCCTTTCTGGGATCTTTTTCTCTCAATCCCACGAATAACAGGTCAACCAAGACCATCACAATGTTTGGATTAATTCAGAAGGGAAAAAACTCTAGCTGATGACGATAAGCCGATATGCGCGAAATGCAAAGAGGGAAGGAAGTGTTCAAAATCCCTATCAATTCATGAATTTCTGAAAATTTTAGTAATCCATTTGAAACGTTATTTTTTTTCAACAAAAAGATTTCGAAGAAAATTGAATATCACCATTGATTTTTCTTTAGATGAAATCGTAGCCCCCTGTCGCTATAGTCTACATGCATTGTCTAATCATGGTGGGTCTACCTACAGCGGACACTACACAGCCTACTGTAGACATCCGTATGCGAGTACGTGGCACGGATATAATGACTCACATGTGACTCCAATTCCATCCAGATCCATCGTGAGCGGAGATGACTATGTTCTCTTTTATATACAGGAAGGCACTAAATCGCACCTTTCAGATCACATTAAGTTTTAGTTTTTGTTTCATTTCTTTATTATTATGTTTTGTTGTTTATATGTTTTACTGTAGTTTTATATATTTGAATGTTATTTTATATTGAATTGAATATAAGTTTAGAATGACTCTCTTGTCCCATTGCTCTGGCTAAAGCCGTGGCGTGTACTCTCTTAATTGAATAATAACTCCCAATATCCACTCCCCTTGATTCTTTATATACAGTGTGGCTTTTTTTAGCCCCCCCCATGTTATCTTTTGAACGGTTCGACGTAGAAACATGAATAAAAAACCGTTTGGAGGGTTTCACCGATACTACTTTTTGAAATAAAAATTATGGTGATTGCTCGACAGGGGGCGCGGGGGGGCACATCAACTCAAAAATTTCAAATGACATGGGAATCAAGTGTCACATCGTTGAAAAGAGAATTCAATTCTCTTCACAATCATCCAATTTTTTTTTTAATTTAGTTGAAATTTTTTACACAATTCAAATTCGGAATTTCAAAAATAAATGCGGATCTGAAAACTACTCATACCTCGATAAATTTGAACGGTTTGTTGTGGAATAATGAAACCAAAAATATTCTGAATGGTATTACCGATACTACTTTTTGAGAGAATAAACATTGAAATTAATCGACAGATGGCGCTAGGGACAGATCAACTTGATAATTTCGAAAGGCATATAAACAAAAATTCAAAAATATTCAGATGGTTGTGAAGAGAATTGAATTCTCTTTTAACGATGTGACACTTGACTCCCCATGCAATTTAACATTTTTGAGTTGATGTGCCCCCCCGCGCCCCCTTTCAAGCAATCACCATATTTTTTGTCTCAAAAAGTAGTATTGGTGAAACCCTCCAAACTGTTTTTTATTCATGTTTCTACGTCGAACCGTTCAAAAGTTAACAGGGGGGTGGGGACTAAAAAATGCCGCACTGTATAATTTATAGCACCAGTTTGTCGTAAGCCTGTGAATTCTTCAAGCTCGTGGAATAATCAGTTTTGTTCAATATTGTCTAAAATACTCTCATTTAATGAACAGAATCGCAGAATAACGATTTTGTGGAGATTGATTCAGCTATAAAACCCTCTTATTTCTTCTCAATTCTAACAATGATCTTACTTACCGAATAATCATTCTTGTCTTCTTCCACAGGGTCGGTTCAAAGAATAAACGAGCGCGAGTACATCCCTACGCACTGGTTCACTAATATTGTCAATTACTCTGATAATATTGGTTGCTTTGACTTGACTCAAATTCTACTGAATTATAAAAAACTTAATTGGCGATTGTTTTCAAATTTATTGGCTACGAAAAGTCATGTGCGAAAATAAGATAAATTTATAAAATTACTAGACACGCAGATGAAAAGTAGGCTGAATCAACAAAATACTATTCAACTCGAATACATAGGAGTGTCCCTAAGTAGCAATTCAACGTTGCGGTGACTTGTTTAAAAAAGTTGTGCAACCAAACAGTTGCGTTGCCAACCTCAACACAAAATTGTGACACCCCAGTTTCGCATCAATTTGGTCAATCATTCTTGGGTTTTTGAAACGTTTCAGCTCCAACTGTAGGTAGCTGTTGGTCGTTTTCTAAACATTGCTGAATTTACTTGAAAACAACTACACACCAGCGCCCTCTCGCGCGGTTAGATAGTTTTCTTTCTATGGTGTTTGAAAAATAGTTAATTCATCAACCAAATAATTAATGAAGGCTAGAATGGACACTTAGAGAAAACCTTCTGGTAAATCCTACCGTTATTATCTAAATTTTATATTTTCATGCTCAAGATATCCAAAAAATAACGATTTCGAAACAGAAATTGGCAACGCATTTCATTTTACTGTCAAAAATCACGGGATCTTTTAATCTGTTATAAATTTTTAGAAACTCAGGAAGAAAAAAAGAAAACTTTGATAACAATAAACAATATTTAACCTAGACATTGACTCAAGCTGGAACGGGAACGGGAAACGGGATACACATGAATTATTATTAAAATACTAAAATAAGGCATAACAAAATTTGAATGAACGGCTATCTTTCCAAATAAAATTACAATTCCAACATGACGTAGGACTATAAAAATCGTCAACGCGACTTTGGATATTAGATAACTAAAAGTATACTTCAGAATTAGTCTGTCTACCTGGAACACGACTTAAGTTGCTCATCCGACCCAAAACTGTTCCGAGTTCAACTAACGAACATTTCAAACTTGAGTTTTAAACTTAGACTCTCCAAATTGTATGTCTTCATGAGGGCTTGTTTGTGCCTGTGAAGTTTCTTCACTACGTAGGCTTGTTTTGCCTGTAATAGGAGGCAGTGTATTACAAAGCTCTCTTCGTTTCCGTATCAAAAGTTGGGTTAGGATCATTCCAGTTCCTCTTCTATCTATTAAGCAATTTAGCCAACAGTATGTCCTTGTCACTAGAATGAAAAAATTTATGAATTGGGTAAATAAATTAATGTTGTCTAAATATCGCTGGCACGTCCCCTTCAAGTAGATTTCTGAAAAAAGGTTAGTTTCTAAGATGACTCTACGATAACGTATTTAATTCAACTGAAAAATTGCTGAAAACGTTTAATATAACTGAAGTTGTTACTTAAACGTTCTTAAAACGTTTTTCCATTTTCCCAAAATATTCAGTAGTTGTAGACGGTTGGGTAAACGTTCTGACAACGTAGTAGCTCAACAGATGTCATGCTCAACGTTAGGACAACGTTGTTTGGGAAGCGTCGTTTCATACTATTCTGCTATCCTTTCCTATCTGAGTTTTTCAGCTTAAAAAGGTCCGTGATATACGGAAGCAGATCACGATCTTATCTCACAAGCCTCTTCCTCGTTGTAGCATTTCTTGCATTCACTATGTTGTCTACGAATGTCTGAGCTTCTATCTACTTCGAACTCCAGATCTGCCAGACTTGGTGTAAGGTGAGTATTCCTGTTCAGAACTGCCCCGTACCCTTTGCAGTTGGTATTGGCGTAATCGAATATTACTTTTTCCCTTTTGGATATGTTTTGTTAACCGAATTCCAGAAGTGCTTAAATCATTTATGAAAATTTTAATCACTATAATGGTATTAAGTACATGTGATAATGCCAGTTATGTATTGAATCATTATTTTCTCTCCAAACTCTATACTATCAGACAGCTCGTAAATAATACACTATCTCGGCACGTATCATGGCAATGTGCATGTCCTGCACATGGAGAAGACGCGCAACTTCCTAGAAAGAATATTCATTAGCATGGTGTTGTTAAGCCATTAGCGAAATCGCCTTTCACAAATCGCAATCAGTTTTGATGAATGGCTGCGAGTGGAAAAATTAAGTTCTTTAGTCACGGAATGGTCAGTTTCAGAATGCGACTGTATCTAATTAAAGCTAATCAATCCCTATAGTCCAAGCGCTGTGCCAAAATGTTACTAAAACCTGACAATAAAATAAATAGAAACGATTTTTGATACACGGGCAGTTTTTGAAGAGTACTTTAAGAAAATAATATATTGTACAATGAGCATGAAATGGCATACATCTCCCACGAGTAGGTAAATTAAATTAAATTAAATTACACATACCTACGACGAGTGAGAAATGGGTCATTTCATGCTTATTGTACACTATACTTTTTCTATGACCATCTGAAGCATTAACAAATCATGTGTAATTTTTAATAATCCTTTTTATCATAAACTCTTCTGCCGTCATTTTTGCATGGTTTAGATAATGTTTTCTTTCTTCAGCCGTTGAAAGAAACATCTATTTTTTCTTTTTGTACACGTGCCTACCTACGTCGTGAGAATTAACATAAAAATCAAACACTAATCGATTTCATAAAATAAAAAAAAAAATGTAGCTGCATACCTTTGTCAGTAGATAGGCATTATCAGGAGCTTCTGATATAAATTTATTAATTTGATCTGTAGAAAATGTTTTGGATTTCCTTGGTTGATACCCGTCGGACTTTTTCTTGAGAAATGCTTTCAGCTTTCCATAATCGGATATGTTCAAATCTTGATTGATACTTATCATCATTTATAACATCAAATATTGAATCCAAAGGGTGGATGATTTGAATTTATTCGATATATCGGCAAAATATACCAAAAGGAAAAGAAAATAATGCATTTAATAGTGTTATGAAAGTGATATAGTTACATTTAAGTTTTTTAAATTATTGCAAAAAAATTGAATTATTCAACTTTCCAGCCTTTCTCTAGGATAACGAGCAAAGATAATAATCTTTTTAGATTTTTCTGAGAATAGAGAGTCGACGTAGAGAAATTTTAGGATGGTCATGGCACTCTAGATTGAAAATTGATATTTGATTTAAAAATATTATTTATGTCAAAATCAATTGGAAAATTATGAATTCGGATGTAGAATGATTTAAAGAATCCTAAAAACAGACGATATTTAAATTTCGAAAGTTAAGGTCATTTCTAATGAAACCGAAAGTTGTAGAAATTTGTCGATACATCAGTCATATGACATTCAGCTCGAATATTAACTCTGCCAAGTTTCGTTTTACAGGGTGAAATAATAAAAAATGGCAGCCCGAAAGTGATCTCGTTGTCACCAGGTAGAGTGAATCTTGGTAAAACAATTAAAATATAATAGAATTATCGAAAATATAGTTGAAAAAGCTAAATAAAATAAATAGAAATATAGAAATAGAAGTATCACAATTGGAGAAAATACAGTAACAATAATAATAATTAGTTATGGATGGTATTAAAATATTCTAATATTCAAGCAGTTAATGGATAACCATACGTTCTTAAGAGAGAAGATAATATTTGGTCATTTTTTATACAGTATATGTTTGAAACTTTTTTTATTTCAGTCGGGAGAAAATTATAAAACCTATTAGTTAAAAAGGTATGACTTCTTTGCCCCATTCTCGTTCTAGATGATACCATTTCAAGAGCATTCTTTGTTTTTAGATGAGTTTGGTAGACATGACTGATGAGAGGTAGATTAAATCTGCGTTTGAATTGTCTTATCACAATTTTATAGAAATAATGCTGCCGTAAATCAAGGACTTTCGTTTCTGTAAATATAAGGTCGGATGAGTATCTTAATGGTTTGCATGATATAATTTTAAAAAGTCTTTTTTGTATAATTTCGAGATTCTGCAAGTGTGCATCCGTTGCTGTTAACAGTTGTATTGTTGAAAGTCGTTATTTATTTATATTTTCGCCATAATGGTGTAATGATCAGTTATGTTAGTTTTCATCACGTATGAATTGATATTAGTGTTCTCTCCATTTGCTAAAAAATAAATGATCTAAGCAGGTTCCGCTTTTTGGTCTTGTAACGTTATTGATGTACGACATGTTCAAATATTCAGAAACCATTTGATCTATTTTTGAAATATTTATATTTATATCACCTGTGAAAATATGGTAACCGCAATTCTTAGATGATGTTTTCAAGAGGTAGTACCTTAATTCTACGAGAAAATCAATCTCATTATTTTCTGGCGATCTGTACAGTGCTGAAATTAAAATATTTTGTCCAATTTTGGATTTGATTTGTATTTCAATTGACTTGCATCCTCAATTTTTTATCATCGAATAGTTGAAGTCGTAGCCATTTTTAATATAAACAACTACGCCATCGTTTTTGTTAACATCACCTTCATTGTAAATCATGTTATAATCATCCAAACCGAATATTTCCAGGCAGGCAAGTTTGAAAGTCTTTATTAAGATAATACAGTCAAACTGCTGGTGAACTTGAGCGAGGTAGATTTTGAATTCATCCAAATTTTTTGAAAGACTACAGATATTTTGATGTATTATATTGAAATCGGGAATATTTTTCAGTTGCTCTGAATGTAAGTTAAATTCTCTGAAAGAATAAAACTCTTCGGCTATTTTCATTTTATATTGGAAATAATTTTTTAGCAGTCCATTAATATGTGAAGTGAACTTAAGATCTGAATCAAACGTAATACCTAGATTTTTCTTAGATTCTACAATAGGTAATGAGGTGCCGTCGATTTCAATAGATATCTTGTGAAAGATTTGTTCTCAAGTTTTGTTACCAAATAAAATGAAATGGGATTTACTTTTGTTTAGTTTTAAGTTATGTTTGTCAGCTAGTTCACTGATTATTCTGAGATCACAGTTGATGTTTTTTTGAACAGATTCAAAATTTTCCATGTTGAGGTTTGAATAAATCTGGGTATCATCTGCGTATGCTTGAACTTTGCAATACTTAATTGAGGTTAGTATATCACTTGTGTATATAATGAAGAGTAGCGACCCTACAATGGACAGATACTTTTTGACTGCGATTCGACAGGTAAGAGTTGATGAATAATATGATACCAGTGTCACAATTTTCACTCGGGTTTGAATGCCGTCGTTTTTTGGAATTTCTTTCTAACGTTTCGCTAGCGCGAGTGGCTAGCTTCTTCAGAGGCTTATACATCATGAATAATCTCAGATGACTGGAGATTCCGTCTGCGAAGATTGTCTGTATTCTGGTTTAGGTAGTCCTGTTCGGTAATTACCGTATCTGGATTTGGTACATTCTCACTAACCCTAATTGACCCCTGCAGGCTTAATGTCGTTGATATCCTTTGTTCTTTCAGAATCATTTATTCGGAGGTGGCTACACATCCCAACACCTTAAGTTGCTTTAAGAAAAAGTTCCAATTATTTTTAACAGACCATACTTTTTACAGTACAGAGGAATTCCTCAATTTTTAATTATTGCATTAGATCAAAATCAAATCATGTCATATGTACAATAGTATATTTTATTTTCATATCTATTTTATTTTATAATTAAGTTTCTATTTCTCATGTATGTGTTCGTTGTATGTTGTTTTTCTATGTTTCACTTTTGTAATTGACTTTCATATGTAATGTATAAGCCTCAGAGATGAATAAATTTATTTCTTCTTTCTTCTTCTTCTTATCTGCTTCGTTCAAATTTGACCCATTGAATCTTTAATCATCTTCTCGAGCTAATTCGATGGAAAAACATGCAAAATTAGTAAAATCGCATTGTTTATTTATCAAAGATCATTATTACACCTTCAACTATCAAATACAACCACGTCTGCCGACACCCGCTAGCTATATATAATAACTGTTGAAGAATTTCCTTTGAAAAAACCGTTCAGTTTATGAATTTTCCACCAAAAACAAGGGAGACACAGATATTTTAGTCGAGCGTCGGGGTAAATCTTATGATATCCGGAGTTCTCTAAAAAAAATTTTCCACTTCACATAATCAATCTTTCTGTGCAGTTTACGGAGGATGCAAAAATCATAGATATTTTAGTTTATACGGTTTATACTGAAGCAGCTACTATTATCCTCTTTGGACAACGATTTAAGGGTAGTGAGACAGTTCTCACTTATACGTGCCAAAAAAACACTTGGTTTTATTCCTGCCTCATTTTTCAACTTCCTCATAATCCCGCCATTTTCTTCAGTAAATGTTGAAAATAATCACATGAAAAACAAATTATGCAATTTCAAGCTCAAGGTTCGCCCTTTACATTCGTGTTGTTGAACATACAAAAACAACCATAAATCATGTCTGAATTTGAAAAAATCAAAGGCTATCCAAAAACTCGTGTTTTTTAAATGAACGATTTTGTTGCACAAATTTCCGTAGTTTCATTATGTGCACTAAAATAGAACATTTGTGATAGTTTGCATTGATTTGCTATTTTCCCCATTTTTGATTTTAAATTCTAAAATAGTAGGCTTGGTAGTCTTCTTTCGATACTGCACTTTTTCATGTATGATTTTTCTATTATTTTCTCTCATTTTGCGGCTACGTGAATACTGCAGATAGTTACCCTTATACCGGGTGTCCGCGGAAGGTATCTCGCCCCTATCATTTTGTTTTTGAAGATAATGAAATGAAGTTTGAAGGATCTAAGTCAAATTTAATTTTTGAATTTCAGTTACTATTCTTTCTCAAATGGCAACATGGTCGTAGTAGGAAAAATATTATTATGACGATTAATTTTATACCGCACACACTATAAAATAGACAGATTTTTCTTAAAATGAAGCATCTTTTGAAATAAAACTTGAATGCAGGGTGTTCCAAATAAAGTCGGCACCACTGCCAACTCTGTTATTATTGATGCTACGAATTTGGTTAAAGTGGAAAACTAGTAGCATTTTCAATGGCCTTCTCGATGTCACAATAAAAAAAATTGACAGTCGCGTTTTCAGAATATTTCATAAAATGATATTTTTTCAAGGGAACACCCTATATTTTTTCATGCATTGCGATTCGTAATAACATTCTCAACAACAAATCTAATCCGACATTTTTTCGTTAAGGTGAAAATAAGACAGATTTATTGATAGGAAACAAACGGATTTGATAAAGCGCTATAAAATATCGAGTGAATGTTCAAAAACACCGCCTTCTTGTTGAACAGATATTTGGGACCTTCTATGGACACTACGTGTGGCATTCAACACAGTTCGGCCATCACTTCTATTAATTATAGTTTCAATATAATTTTTCAGTTCATCTATATTATTATGTTCCATTTTTACACCCCATTTTTTAGAAATATCCAAAAATAAATATCTAGAGGTGTCATATCTGGTGAAAAAGGGGGCCACTTAACAGGACCATTTGTAGCAATCCATCTGTTTCCAAAACAGCCTCACAGCATTCTTTTCACGCCACTGACATTATGTGCTGGTGCTACATCCTGCTGAAAATAGATCATCTGTCGAGCCTCTAGATGAAGATCTTCGAAAAACTCTTCCAACACTCTTGTTAATAAATTAATGTAACTGGGTCCGTTCAAAGAACCATAGTAGAAAAATTGACCGATAATTCTGCCTCTGAATAAACCACACCAAACATTAATACTAAATCGTCTTTGCGGATTGTGGGGATGGACTAGAAATGGATTATGTCTACTCCAAAAATGAGAATTGTTTCTATTATACATCCCACGATTTGAAAAATTAGCCTCATCGCTCCATATAATATTTCTATAGAAGTTTGGATCTTGTCTGCATCTATTCATAAATCACCGACGAAACCCCAATCGTCTCTCAGTATCACCAGGTTCTAGTGTTTGCACTGGTCTCAACTTATAAGGAGAAATCTTATGTTTCTTCAGAATTCGTTGAATACCAGACAGTGGAACAGCTATTTGTCTAGATAAATCTCTGATGGAATTATTTGTATATACCTCAAAGCAAGATATAACGTCAATTTCTGTATATTCAGATATTACAAAACGTTTTTTAGTTCTCCTCCTCTCAAAAACTTTTTCATTGTTCCTGAATCGACGATGAAGCACAGCAAAAAACACCGATTAGGTAATTCACAATCAGGGAAAGAATTGCTGTAGTGTTGGAGTGCTCTTGCACAATTTTTCTGGCAAACCAAGTAGGATTTTAACATATCACCTTTTTTCGATGGGAAAACGGCATTTCCAAAAATATTAGAAAAGTAGTTGACAGTTACAATAATTTATGACATTGTCCTCATATACTTGAGTATATTTGAAAAATAGTATTGAAACAAAGTTTCAATGCAACTTGATTGCTCATAATAATTATGTTTTATCGAATCAAACACATTTTTTTCAACCACATTCATATGACCCTCCACTATTTTCTCTTCTGTACAAAAACAGCTTCAAAGTTATCATTACAGCAGATATATTTTGATTCACAAAATAAATGCGGCTAGCGGAATGGCTTTAAGGTGGAAATTATCGTTTTGTACATTAATACCAAATAGCTCAGTGGTGTCAATTGAGTGGTGCGACATGATGATCACGGGTTTCTCGAGTTCACATCATCGCGCAATTTCTTCTTTTCACTATCTTGTTTTGCTATTAATATAAATATTGTCATTCGTATAAGTACCAAAATTGGTTGGTTGGGCAATCATGAGGTTTTATTCTACAAAACAAAGTAATTTTTTGTACTAGTGGAAGAAATAAATATTTCCACATAAGTCGCTCATTTTCCACTTTACGAAAAAAAGTCAAATGAGCTTTGTTCTTGAGAATATTATTACAATCGAAATGCATGAAAGAATATAGGGTGTTCCATTGAAAATATATCATTTTACGCGACTGTCAATTTTTTTTTTGTTTTCGGCATCGAGAAGGCCAGTAAAATTGCTACTAGTTTGCCCATTTCCCCGAATTCGTAGAATCAATAATAACGGAGTTGGCAATGGTGCCGACTTAATTTGGAACACCCTGTATAGTAACCTGTGTCCACCGGAACAGATGGAACAGATGGAACCCTCCGATTTACTTTCCATAGTGCTAGGTTGCTTGAAAACAGTTATCTCATCTAGATCAGAAAAACCAAATTTTTTTGTCATTCATCTGATTTTCATTGAAGAAAATTGTTGGTTGCCATGTGTCATTACATATTCGTCAACTGAGTTCGAAGAGATCTGGTCTATTTCATTTGCGTTAGATAGGAAGAAATGATCGAGACCTGTTTTTTTATAAATATTAAAAATTTTCAATTCTCTCCAAATACACCAAGCAATAGAGCATAAAATGAGTAAGTTTTTAACAAAAATACTAGTAGGAAACCGACTATGTCATCACATGAAAGATAGTTCTTAGTCATATTCTGTTATGTTTTCGACTCGCAACTGTCATTTATTAATTTGTTATAAACATTTAGAAAACAAGAAATGTGTTTTTTTATTGTTTTGCTTATAAAATAAAAACTGTTGGAGCAATCTGGTTGTTCCAATGAGAAGAATTGTAGATAACTGAAATACGAATAAAATGGAATGTTTCACAACCCTGTCGGATAATTGGACATAGGTAGTTGAGCAGAAAACATCCAACCCACAAATTATCAAAATTCGGGTTGGATTGTGTAGGGAGACTGCTAAATTCCTGTTCTCTATATAAGCAGAAGTCGTCCACAACAACGTCGTTTCTACCTAGATATTCACACAACTTCTAACCCACAAACATGGTTAAACAGGATTTATTTTCGAATAAAAATTTCAAGTGGTTTGAATTACGTCTACACAAACTATATTGATGTCAATTTGCACGTTGAGTTTACTGTTGAAAAGCACCAAGTTGAACTCTCCAAGATGACGTGAAAATAATATGTATTTTGTTTGTTTGAAAAAGTTTAAGTGGCCTGGATGTTTTTCAAATTTGAATTGCATAGCTTATTTTGTGGAAAAATATTTCTTCTGAAATCGCTTAAACCATTTGGATGAGTTTGGAATTTTCATTTTGGCTTATATATTACAATTGGTGGTTTACGAAATATGTCGATTGTGTGTAAATTTGTTATAATACGTTCATTATCATTATGCTGGATTGTTTAAAACATTATAATAAAAGCAGTGCTATGCCTGGAAGGGAAAAATACAAATTATGTTAGTAATTAAAACCATCATCACACGAAGAGAGCTCTATCCAAAACGAGAGTGATGTGAGACCATTGTTGAACAGCACTTCTGGTTGTCCGAAAGGAGGGCGAAAAATAAAATTTTCGTTCACTCGAGCTGAATAAAAAATAATTTTGAAAATTACAGGCGTACATTGAAACCTGCTGAAGAATCCCTTAATGGTTATAATTGTAACTGCCCATTAATATGTCGCGAGGTTCCTTCTGTGGACGAAGGCAAACAGGAATTTGTTCGCTTTTGGAACCTTAGTTCTTATAACGCCAAAACACTGTTTCTTGCAAGCTTTGTAGTAGAAATACCGAAAAAACGGAAGAAACGCCGGAAAACATTTGTATTCTTGACAAAAAATAAGAACAACAAGGGGGTTTAAATAATAAAATTCTTCAAAACAGAATTCAGAAAGTTATCTCAATACTGTCGTGAACAAACCTCTGCCTTTTTCTCCGCCCAATCTTTCATAATCTTAAATTTATGACATACAGAAACGAAGGTTATTTTGAAATTTAATGACAGAAGAACAAATGCAAAATACAGAAAGAACTGGATGAGCATAATAAAACACCTATTACGATCCAGCACAGAAGGCCAGGAATGAGCTACAAAAAGATCTGGCTATAGTTGAATAGAAAATAACCTGCGATGTTCAACATTCGATATTCAAAAAACTTCCGTTGTCCCAGATTGCAACTAATATAATCTTTCATGAGAAACAAGTATGTCACAATCAAGAAAAGTTTTTCCTATCAATGGCTTGTTTCTTACCTTCTAAGATATGTAGGGAATATACCAAATACTGCTGAACATTTGATTTTGTGGCCTGATTCCAGTGGATGTCAGAACCGCAATAACCTAACCCTGATGATGACCAGTCTTCTTCAAGCTAGTGCTCACTTGAAAACTCTGCAATTTAAATTCCTTGTTCCCGGGCATAGTTTCTTTCCACACGACAAAGATTTTGGTAACATCCAGTGCCAACTTATAAACGCCATGACTATATCAATTTTGTAAAATTGTGACGTGAGAAAAATCCATGCATAATAACTGAAATGAAAAATTTGCGGTTTTCAGGAAAATGAAAACTTTAGAAAGCAACTAACATTCAATAGAAAAATTGATACCGAAAAGGAAAAAATCGACTGGTTGAAGACAAGGCAAATGGTAATGAAGAAAAAAACACATATTATGTTTTAATGATGACCGATTTTAATGTGGAAAGCATATTATGTTTGGACATACAGCGACGAGGAAGGGTAAACCAGACATTTTCCGAGTTGTTGGTTCAGTTGTGACCAAATGGTACATCCTTGGCGAAACCAAAGGGGAAATTTATAAAAAGCTCTCCCAATATTCTAAATGTTGTTAATGTCAATGATATAGAATTTGAAAAATAATCGTGATTTTGTTCCTTATCAAAGAAACTACGAGAAAGGCCATTTTTTATTCATCTGAAATGTATCAAAATTTCTTCTAGGATCTTCATTTGCACAAAAAAAGTCCATCCAACAAATTTGCAAATAACATCGTGAAAACTTATAGTTTCAAAGGAATACCTCAACAACTTCAAAATCATGTACTGAAATCATTGTTTTACTATGTAAACCTATTTGGTATAAACAGGGCACATTTCATAATTTCAAATTGAAATTCTGAACAATTGCAATTTTTGAGTTGGACATTTTCTGCTTAGCTACGTCCAATTAGTAACAGAGAAAAAAACGGAAAATTTTGCGATTTTTTGAAAAATTCATAATTCCGCCATTTTTCAAGAAGTAGGATTGGCCTTCCTCATGAAAGCATTGAATCATGTGAACTTTATGTGTGCACAAACAGGAACTATCGTGTCGTTAGTTTTGACACAATTGCAATTTAAATTTTTTTTTGCGGCGTGCCTCGATGCTCTAGTGATAGCCCGATTTCAATTTCTCAAACAGAGTATGAAAGTAGAAGTATAGTACTACAAAACGTTCATTCTCATTTTGCGCTGCAATGGTGCGAAATGGGTGAAAAATGCATGCAAACATGATTGAAAACGGCCGAGCCCGCGTTAGCTGCCGATTAGAAGGAAAATCCGGGAAATGAGGCGTATTAATTCTTCTGATGAACGGTTACGTCCTCATCTCCCGCCCACTCCTACCACTCGACCACTTTCACCAGCTCGGCCGTTTTCAGTCATGTTTGCAAGCATTTTTCAAACATTTCGCAGCATTTTAGCGTAAAATGAGAATATACGTTTTGTGCTACTGTACTTCCACTTTCAAAATCTGTTTTTCAAATTGAAATCGGACCATCACTAGAGCATCCAGGCACGCTGCAAGATAGAGCAAAATAAAATCAAATTGCAATTGTGCCAAAACTAATGATACATCAGAGCCTGTTTTGTGAAGAAGGGCCAACCCAATTTCTTAAAAAATGTCGGAGTAACGAATTTTAAAAAAAATCATTAAATTTCCCGTTTTTTCGGTTTTTCTCCGTTACCAATGATCCGACAGGGTCGTAAAATATAACATTTTGTTTGTATTTCAATTATCTACAATTCTTTTCATTGAAGCAACCAAATTGCTTCAGTAGTTTTCATTTTATAAGCAAAACAATTTGAAAAGACACGTTTTTTATTATTTAAATGTTTATAACAAATTAATAAATGATAGTTGCGAGTCGAAAACAATAGAATATAACTACGGACTGTTTTCCATGTGATGGTACAGTCGGTTTTCTACTAGTATTTTTGTTAGGAAAAAATGCTCTATTGATTGGCCTAAAATACTAAACCCTTGTTGCAAGCGAAAATTTAAGTCCGCCTTTTTCTGACGTTTAAATAATGTGTTCAATTAAATATAGGTAGCCGTGTATAATGAATATACGACTATTTCACTATCCTGAATGTAGATATTCCCTAGTACTCACTATATGTGGAGTATACATTTCATTTTCAAGAAATTAATTGTCATTCTTGTAGGAATTTAGGAATAAACCAAGAGTCAGTAGATATCAGATGAAAGCTTTACTTTTCTTTATAATAGTTGTTTCATCAACGGTGATCATAATTTTTATATCGGTTTTTACAAAATAGATAATGCTTAGCACTATAATAAAGTTTGTTTATTTCTATCGTGATATATTTTGAGTGGTTAATAAATATTGATTGAATAACTAATACAGAATTTCCGTATCGATCCTTTAGCAATATCAAATCTGAATAAAGTTGAAAATGGTTCAGTGAAGTCTCCCGCATATCTGGTTAGTTTGCATCCACTGCCAAAAAAGGATCCCAGACAGCGTTGACCCCATTTAACCGCATTGCTGCCAACATACCAACAACAATCTATAAAACGGCAATGTAAAACATCGGAACAACAGCCAGACTGTCGATACCACGCGGTGAATTAATATGCATGCGATACTAACATAAAATCGAAGCATGACATGTAACATGGACACAAATATTTTGTCGATGGCATCTTTCATGTCACAAATATGGAGATATTAAACCAATGAGCAACGTTTTTTGTGATGTTTTCGCAGATGAAGCTCCATATATCTATTACCTAAATGAGAATATTTACACGGATAATCAGATGCCAAGCCAATAGGCGAGGACACAAAACAACATATTATGGCTCCTAATGAGCTTTAAAATACACAACGCTTATAGAAATGAACCATGAAAATATTTTTGGAGTCAAATTTTAATTGCAGTCGTTTCTATTCTTTTCTGAAAATCAGCAAAATTTGAAGCTACTAATATTGACGCTCTTTGTGACGTACTTTCCCGAACACAATCAGCCAAAGGGCGTATTCTAATCGGGTTGATTATGACGTGAAACGGTAATGCTATTGGTTGCTCGGAATTCTCGGGAGAGTACGTCACAACAATTTGCAGTGGCACGATAAAGAAGCCATTCGAATTTTGTCGACTTTAAATATTTTATAGGATTCGAAAAATTAACAACAAAAAAAAGAAAATTGTCAACAGCTTGCACAAGCAGCAAAATCCAATAAAACTAATTTTTAAATTTCGTGTTCTCACCTGTATTGTTATTGTCTCAGTAGCAAAGCATAGTAATGTCAAGTGATCCTGGAAAATGCCACAAAGAGAAAAAAGTATTGAATCAAACAAAATATAATTAATTTTTTGTGTATGGCGAAATAAACCTATTATTTCGAATAAAACGGAAGTTTATTTGAATACCCAAAGTCGAGTGTTATTTTTTTCACCCGATTCTTTTGGTTCGTTCGATGCAAGATTTTCAGTGCTTCAAAGTGATCATGAAATGCAAGTTGCTGTTTTTAACAATTATCTCAGCAGATTTAATCTAATAACATCCTCACAACATGGTTTTAGAAGTAATGTATTTACAGAAACTGCAGCAATTGAGCTGACACAATACATAAATGATGGTATAAACACCAAGGAATTCATAATTGTCGTATTTTTGACCTTACTTGTCACATCAGAGGTCACATCAATAAATGGTTAATTTCTTACCTAACTGATAGAAAATTGCTGTTGAAAGTTGATGATATTTTTTCTTCTGAAAGGGACATTTCTCTCGGAACCCCTCAGGGCAGTGTGTTAGGCCCGTTAATTTTTCTATTATACAGGCCGTTTCTTTTATCATGTGGTAACATTGCTATATTCTAAACCGTAACAGATACGAAGACGATTGAATGGGAGAAAAGGTAACTATTGAGGAGAATAGTACAATGGTCAAAGAAAATTTACAGGGAGTCTCGCCCTTCCCGAGTTATACAGGGAAAACCAAAAATGCTGTTATTTGATTTTTACGAATAGAACTGTTATTTCTGAAAATATAAAAAAATTTATAAGGAAAGTTTTAATGTATTCAAAATGTACTATGAAAATGTAACAATGAATCTTTGATTAAACGTTTCGTGTCAACACGGCCACCATCAACATTTTTTTTTTCAAATACGGACCTGTCTATTTTAGTACAAATATTGATGAAGCGATAAAATCACAATTCAGTGGTATATCACACTTGATATTTTCATAACGTTTCATTTAAAATAACTAGCATCCTCAGTGACAACAATTTTTAATTACGGTCCTGTCGTTAGTTCTTTTGTAAATTATTTTGATTTCTTCAAAACCTATTCAACTATTGGCATACTTCAGACTTCACCCAATGATTTCGATAAGAAGATACCCCAACACAACGAACATTCGTATTTTTCCATCTTGGGCATTTTTGTATTACAGAAATCCTTGTTTCAATGCTGATTTCTTCTGAATCAATTATCATACTGAATATTTCTATAATTCTCAATCCTGGAAGTAACGAAAATATTAGTTTTTGGTCAAAATACGACTATTGTGTGATGTGGTACTGTCAACATCCGCCGACGCTCGGGTTCCGGAAATAACAAGGAATATCCATTCCTTCATCCGACTAGCTCAGCCTTTGTCCTCGAAGCGGCGGCGTTGAAGCAAAATTTGTTTGTTCCCCTATTGCAGCCTCGGATTGTCCTTGGATTCGGACTATAGTGACTGGTAGCAGCTACACTATGCACTAGAGTCCTGAAAAGAACTCAGGCATAGTTCGGAGTGGAGTTTCTTTACGAAATCCGAATTCTTTTATAAAACTGTTGGTGTTCCCAACGAATTTCCAAACCAATGCAAGCAGGGCAGGCCGGAGATTCCATTACTCGCCGAAAATGAACTGTCCACCGTGAGACTAGCTCGGAGCTCGATTTGATTGCTTACAAAAGCATCAACTATAACTTTTAAAGTCGGGTGAGTCACCCGGGTAGGGTGCACTCACCAGGTATACTACGTACCTCTCGGAAGCTCCCGAGTGACTGACTATTCCAGCCAAAATGGGCTTCTTAAATAGGAAAAGCTGACATTTGCTCCGGCCAATGCCGAAGCAAAGCCGCGGTGGGCGGAGCCTACTGGAGTCTTCCCTCCAGATATGGTCTCGCCAAATAATTTTTAAATCTTCATTTATTCATTTGTCGGCAAAAGATAACAGTACAATTAAAATAAATAGCATCTCACTTCATTTACCATTTTTAAACAAGTAGGCTTTGCTTGGTTTCTATGGCAGGACAAATAAATGAGTTGTTGATACGTGTTAAGAACTGTCAGTCGTTTATACACTCAGTCATATCAAAGATGTAGTCAAATGAAAGGACTGATATGCTATTTGCTTATGCAAAATCAAATAGAAATCCTCTTTTGGCAAAAAATATGTATGGTGAGCTATACCCAAATCGTCGTATTCCAAACATTCAAATGTTTAGACGATTAGAAAGAAATTTGAGAGACTGTGGTGCATTTGATAGAAATAAAACTAGAAAATGTGTTGTTACTGAAAGTATGCGGAACCAAATAAATGTTTTAGGTAAGCAAATATTACTTCATAAAGATTAACAAAGTGACGAAAATATTTTTTTTCAATTTAGGATTGGTCAGTTATAAAAATATTTCTAATCAATATTGTTTTTTACGAGAAATTGCCCTCGAACTAGGGATTTCTGTAAAATCTACCAGAAATATTTTGAAAAAGAACAAATACAAATGCTACAGGATACGCAAAGTTCATCACCTCAATGAAAGGGATTACGGAAGGAGAGTACGATTTGCGACGTAGAAATAGGGAAGTTGGAAATATTTGTAATAAAATAATATGGACGGACGAATCAAAATTCACCAACAATGGTTGGTTTAACAGAAACATCCGTTATAGGTAGAATAATACAAATGAACATTTACATAGAGAAACCAATTTCCAGGAAAGGTTCGGAATAAATGTTTGGTTGGGAATTTTGGGAACAAACATACTAGGTCCTTTCTTTTACGACGAGCATTTGAATGGTGGAATGTATTTACATTTTTTATCCAATGAGTTTGATGGCTACTAAGATGAATTGCCACTGAACATCCGCCGTGAAATACAATATTTTCAACAAGACGGTGCCCCTCCCCATAATGCAGCAATAGTAAGGGAACATTTAGATGCAATATTCCCAAGAAAATGGATTGGAAACAATGGACCAATTGCCTGGCCAGCTCGATCCCCAGACCTGACTCCTTTAGATTTTTTTGTCTGGGGATACGTAAAGGATAAAGTTTTTTCGACAACTAGTACAGATATCGACCATCTCAAACAAAAAATAAGAGATGCATGTAATAGCATTACACCCATCATGCTAGAAAATTGCCACAGAAATTGTATGGACAGACAACTTATGTGCATTCAACAAAGAGGTCGGCAATTCGAGCATTTAATGTAGGTTATCATGAAGAATTCATTTTCTGTATTGGTTTTATTTTCACTCAAAAATTCAATATGAAATAAATTGTTTTCTGTTTGTTTGATTTCTTCTACTCTTAAGTAAGTTTATTTCCGAGGTAAATTGCCATCGTTCGTCTCTGAAACTACAGATATCTTTTATTATAGTGTAAACATAATTTTAATAGATACATTTATTCAAAGCGTCACTGATAATTTTTATATCGGAGAGTTAGGTTTTGTGGAATCCATAAACGACCTAACGACAGGACCGTAATTAAAAATTGTTGTAACTGATGATGTTAGTTATTTTAAATAAAACGTTATAAAAATATCAAGTGTGATGTACCACTGAATTGTGAATTTATCGCTTTATCAATATTTGTACTAAAACAGACAGGTCCGTATTTGAAAAGAAATGTTGATGGTGGCCGTGTTGACACGAAACGTTTAATCAAAGATTCATTGTTACATTTTTATAGTACATTTAGAATACATTAAAACTTTCCTTTTCCATTTTTTTATATTTTCAGAAATAACAATTCTATTCGTAAGAAACAAATAACAGCATTTTTAGTTTTCCCTGTATAACTCGGGAAGGGCGAGACTCCCTGTAAATTTTCTTTGACCATTGTACTGTTCTCCACAATAGTTACTTTTTCTCCCATTTAATCGTCTTCGTATCTGTTACGGTTTAGAATATAGCAATGTTACCACATGATAAAAGAATCGGCCTGTATGTGAATGAATTACCAGAATTCGTATCACATGGATGGGTGTTTATGTATGCTGACGATTCATCTATTATAACTAGAGGAAGCACACTCGATGAGGTCACTTCCAGAGTGAACTCTGTGTTACAAGAATTCCATTCATGGTGCTTCAATAACAGACTCATTATTAATTATAAGAAAACTGTTTGTATGTTTTTCAAATCAAAATCAAATAGAGTTGATAACAATGATTTTAATATCCATATTAACAACCATAAACTCAATTTCAGTAAAGAAGCTAAGTTCCTAGGAGTCACAATAGACGAATGTCTGAGTTGGACTCAACATATAAATATACTGTGTTCCCGCTTAGGCACATCTTGCTCTGCAGTGAGTACATTAAAAAATACTCTGGATCAGAATTACCTAGTGAATGTGTATTACGCTCTATTTTACTCAAAAGTTTCGTATAATATAATCGTATGGGGACAAGGTATCGATGTGTATAGGGTATTTACTTTACAAAAACGAACCCTAAGAACAATTTTTGGGATGAAGCCAAAAGACACCTGCCGAAATATCATGAGAACACACGAAATACTGCCAGTAATGGGAATCTATCTATACAAACTTCCCTCATACATCCACCGAAACAGAAGTAAAATAAAAACTAACTCTGAAAACCACGATTATTTCACACGTGCTAATTCAAATCTGTACACTGCTAAAATGTAACTTAATTTCTTGAAAAAAATCTCCAATTTATGCAGAAGGTCATTTATACAACAAACTTCCATTGGACATCAAATCCATAACGACCGCAATCGCTTTCAAAAGACATCTCAAGAAGTTCCTTTGTGATAATTTTTTTTACACAATTGATGAGTACCTGAACTTGAATCCAGTGAATGTATAAAATGTGATTGTAACTTACTGGCGGTAATTTGAAAAAAAAATGTTTTGTCTTATGCACATCTTTAAATTTAAAATAATTTATTTTATTCATGTTTTTATATGAAGCCATCGCCGGCGACATGTACAATTTCTATTTAATAATTGTATTTTCTGTAGTGTTATATACAACAAACATGTGACGTATTCTATCCAATTTTTACATTGGCATAAAGAATAAATATATATTCTATTCTATTCTATTGTATGATTATTTTTTTTATCAAACAAGTCAAGCATACCTTCTTCAAAATGGGATGGGAGAAAACCAGTTCAAATACAACAAAGCAATGGAAATTAATTAATAACCTTGTAAAGGACAAAACAAATGTTAGCAATGATATTGACTCTTTAGAAATAGAAAATCGTCTGACTAGAAAACATAGAATCTGCGGATAACCTCAACAAATACTTCAATACCGTTGGTATGAATAGTGTAGAAGAGGTAAAAAAGTCTACATAGAAGGATTTGAAGATACGAGAAAAGAAGAAGAAACGAAGATAACAATAGTCTTGTATGAAGTGAAACGCAGTGCTACGGCAGGCCATGATATGATCATGGTCCTAGATCTACTGGATTTCCTAGCACAGTTTACACCAATATTAGTAAAATTAGTTAATAGGCCCTTGAGCTCTGGGGGACGTTCCAGAGGAATTGAAAATGACTAAAATCTTCTTCATCCATACTGCAAACCATTTTATCTTCTAGGTGATACCATGCTAACAAATTCAATAATTGTTATAAACAACGTCTTGTCTTTGCTTTGGAGACTTGCAACGCATTTATTGATCTTGAATGTATCATACTGTAAAGTAATTTTGAGCTTGAAATTCAATCTGTCATCATGACATTTGCAAACATTGTCCGTCTTTTTCGAATAGGTAAAAATCCTTATCTAACTGATAGCTTTACCAAGTATATTTTTATTTGTTGAGTTTGCAACTATGAACGAAAATAAAATTAAGCGGAAAAAGAAAACAACGCAAATTAAAAAATATTTGAGACTCCGAAATTCAATGAATTGATTTTGAGAAACATTCTATTGATAAAAAAAAAACTATCTGAACCACAAACCACAGAGGTGAGAATATTTAATTCATTTTTGTGCATGAATAATATATTTAGGACGGGGATTAGCGCAGTGGTTAGGCGCTCGCCTAGTAACCGAGAGGTTGCAGGTTCGATTCCCAGACGGTGCGATCTTTTTTCACTTTTAGATGTGAAAGTCTGAATGATTGAGGCTCGTGTCGGCTGGAAATAATCCTCCACGATTCACTGTTGCGTTAAAAATTAACAGTGCTGCTCCTAAGGTGGCGTATGGAGTTAGTAACAAGGCCTATCCAGAACACATGGCTACTGACCATAGCAGTCGATGCCAAAACACCAAGGAAAAAAAATAATGATATATTTATTCAATGTAAGTGTTGTGGTTCAGATTCCTGGAGCAATAATTGATTCCCAGTAAACCAAAGTTTTGCCCAATTATTATTGAAGATATTATCCATTTAACAGGGACAACGTTTCCAAAAAAATGAGAAGTAATTACTAAAGGCTGACGGATACCATTTCCAAGTTTATGTACATAATTGGACGATTTGACAGTGTCAAATTCCGAACTCAACTATCCAGTTTAAACGAAATATTCCAAAGAGGGTTTCATACAAAATGACTGTTGACATCTGAAATCTGAAATCAATGGAAAAATTGAAGCTAATATATCATTCAAATTAAAATATGTATACGGACTATACGAAGTTACATTCCATAGCTTGGTTTTATATTCAAAACCTTGTTCTTAGTTATTCATACTGTTGATTGTATGTTGAATTAAAAAAAAAATAAATGTAAAATTATTGTTCTACAATAGAAACAATATTGAATTAAAAAGCAAAAAACGTTACAGTTTTTAACGAACTTTCTTTGTGTGTTCCGAAGAAAGCATAGTTTTGAAACGTATTGGGATTTCAAATTAAGATTGTAGCGCTACCGGCGGCGGACGATGAAGTACTTTCTACGACATTGATTTATAACCTTACTTTTTCTTCCATATAGATTTCATTGTTTACTTTGTTTATTTCGTGTATTGAGTATTTGAAGCGTGGTTTAGGCCCTTTAAACATTGTTAAAACTGTGATTTCGATGATTTTTATCTTTTATTAATGTTCATTTAAATAAATGATTGTTGGTGTAAGGATTAGTGTTAAGGTGTTAATAGTTACCTTGTTAGAAAAAAAGCTAGTGATAAAATACTTCAATCGTCTTCTTATAAACAAAGATAAATGGCCCAATTAAAATTAAGTTTATTGGAATTTGTGAGGTATGTTGAAGGGACCGAAAGTTCACGGTGTGTAGAAGGTGAAGTCCTCAATGCAGACCATATAATATTATATGGAAAAAATAAATGGAACTCTTCAGTGACAAAAGTGAGTGCCCTCTGTCTCCAGACAAGCGCTCCAATCCGAGCCTCATCAAGTGAGCGGAGGACTCAGAATTATAGACGGTTATATTAAAATTATGCAAATGTAAATAAGTCAATAAAAACAAGATACCTACTTACCTCTGTTAATATAATCTTCTTGCTTAAAATAGAGCGAACACACTTTCATAAATTTGCTTATTGGTTTGCCAATCCGAACCTTTAATATCCAGGGTTTTCTTCTTGAGATTAATTCTCGTCCCATCTCCGTTTCAAAATAAACCTTTGGGTCATTTTCCTAGGGATATCTTTGAAAAGTTAATTTCTTTTGGCCTAGGAATTGCAATGTGGCACAGAACAATAACCATTGTAAGAAGCGATTATAAGACCGGAATGGTCGATTTACTTGTAAAAAGGCAATTTCTCATCACTAAATTAAAATGAAATAAAAACGGTTCAAAGGCTCTATATTCATAAAAAATCAATGGTAAACAAACGATACGAAAGTGTGGTTAGGAAACAATGTCGCAGAAACTAGTTTACATTAAAGCCACCAGAGTGCGTGTCGCTTAGCATGAAATGCCAATTGCCTAGTAATCATCAAGAAATACTTCACTCATTCAAGAAAAATACTTCACATTTGCTCCTAGATGTTCTCAGCACATTACATCATTTTCCTTTTCTTCAAATACAAACCGTGAAAAAACAAACATTGTCAAAATAAAACCTTCTGGAATATCATGAAGCTTTTATTTGTCCAGATATATGAATATAAAACGCATTCAATACGAATTCAATCGATTCGTAGTTGATATTTCGAATATTCGTTATATTGGCACTCAAATTTCATATGAACAGGAAATTGAAATTGAATATTATTTGGCAACTATCGAATAGCTGGTCATTTGATACAGCTTTTGGAAATGTTATATGATATTTGTGCTATTGTGAATTATGGAGTAAAAAGAGTTTTATCAAGTTTGAAATATTTGACCTGCACAAAAATCCTAATCTGTAATTGAAAATTGAAATGATAATTTGAGAACAAAAAAATTTGTTGAGGCTCGTAGAGAAACCCGTAAAAACGTGCAATACCACCTCCTCCATCACATCTGAAGAGTTATACCTAACTTGCTAGAGATTGATGAACCCATCTTTGGAGCAGTAAAAAACATGAATGAGAGTTAACAATGATTGCAAAATACTGATAACGACAGTCAGCTAGGTTTAGACGTTTACCTAAGTTCATTCGTAGCTTGATCATGGACAGATGTTAGCTCATACCTGAAGAACAGAGGAACCCGCACTAATCTTATGGAAAACCGGTTTTAGTGAAAATGGCTGAAATTTCAATATGATGTAGCCCTTGCCATCCTGAACAAAAATTATCATTGCGCCAACTCTCTGAATGCCGGCGTTTGGATTATACATGGGGTCAAAGTTTTATATTTTGACGATTTTTCAAAATATCCGGAACTCCATTTTCATCGTATCGATCTGAATTTTTATAATGGAACAGTCCACAATATTTGCATCAAAAAGTTCACCTGACAAACGTTTCTAGATTCAACACTGGCGGGTATACAGAGGGTTAAACTTTGTTATTGGTAATTTTTATCGAACTTTTTTCAAGAAAATATTCGTCTTCCTGCAGATCCATATGCAATTGATGTTACTCACAGAACATGAGAGGGCGATCATATTTTGCATTGAGCTTCAAGCATTTGGGAGATTCGGAGCGATCAAATATATATTATCAATTTCGGAAAAATGTACCCCTTTGTATAGTCCGCTGCCACCAACACATTTAGTTGATTTTTTCAAACTATGTAGCTTATATATATACAAATGAGTCAACGTCAGTGCTCATTATTCTGAATCAAAATAAAGTTGCGGCGATGGTCCAAAAAATATGAATAATTTTGAAATGATTTCTAAAATCATTCGTGAATATTTTTTTATTCTCTGACATAATGTAGGTGAGTCATTTCTGATCAAAAAGTTCCAAAGTGCCTAATCGCGAATGACACAGATTGAATTATACAGAGGTTTGAATGAACAATAATTCCTTTGTAACGGAAAATAATATTGTTTCCTAGACAAACTTCGAAATATTTTATTGACAAGTTATCTGGAATGAGATATCATGAATATACAAAGGTTGCTACTCGTTCAAAAAAAAAAATAATAAGCGATATTGGACGATAATTCAAAATGTTTTTGCTGTCACTATTTTTTAGTATTTGGACTAAGACGGCAATCTTGATGAGAAGATCTGGATATTCTCCACAAGAAATTCACAAATTCAGTACGAGGATGTACTGATATCTAGTTAGCCTAGACCAGTTCCCTGCATAAACAAAATATTGCGTTACCATAGCAACAAACAATAACTTATTAGAAGTGTCAGTGTAAAGTTTGACGTCAAAAAAGTAAACCAGAGTTACGTAATAAATTAAAAGAAAACTAAAATCCACCGAAATTGTGAAAACCGAAAACTTGGAGTATCGAGCCATCATCAAATATCTGTATTTAAAAGGGTTAAGAGGTAAGCAGATTCACGAAGATATGCTTAATTCCCTTGGTGATCAATGTCCTTCGTATGCGAGCGTCAAAAATTGGACTGCAAGCTTCAAAAGAGGTAAATTTTCCATTGAAGATGATGACCGATCGAGAAGGCCAGTTTCTGTGTCAGTCCCCGAAAATATCGATGCAGTTCATGACATGGTTTTAACAGACAGTCGAATTGAGCTAAAACGGATATCTGAAGCACTGAATATTTCATACGAACGTGTTCATCATATAGTTCACGTCAATTTGGACATGAGAAAAATGGCTGCAAAATGGATCTCCAAATGTTTGAATGTTGAACAAAAGCGTGCAAGAGTAGTAGCATCGCGTACTATCTGTGCTGATTTGAAAACGATGAAGACTTCTCAAACCGAATTGTTACTATGGATGAGACTTCGGTACATTTCTACGATTCAGAAACGAAGCAACAATCGATGGAATGGCGACACTCCGGTTCTCCAAGACCTAAGAAGTTTCGTGTCCAAAAATCTGCTGGAAAAGTTCTTGCTTCAGTTTTTTGGGATTGCCATGGAGGAATCAGGATTGATTTTTTGGATAAGGGTAGAACAATTAATAACTGGAGATTACTATTCGACATTACTGACCACTCTACGGGAGAAAATTAAAGAGAAAAGACGCGGAAAGCTATCCAAAGGTGTTTTGTTTTTGCAGGACAACGCCCCTGCACACAAATCTCATGTTGCCATGAAGATTTTTCAAAATATCCGGAACTTCATTTTCATCGTATCGATCTGAATTTTTATAATGGAACAGTCCACAATATTTGCATCAAAAAGTTCAACTGACAAACGTTTCTAGATTCAAAACTGGCGGGTATACAGAGGGTTAAACTTTGTTATTGGTAATTTTTATCGAACTTTTTTCAAGAAAATATTCGTCTTCCTGCAGATCCATATGCAATTGATGTTACTCGCAGAACATGAGAGGGCAATCATATTTTGCATTTGAGCTTCAAGCATTTGGAAGATTCGGAGCGATCAAAAATATATTAAATCAATTTCGGAAAAATGTACCCCTTTGTATAGTCCGTTGCCACCAACACATTTAGCTGATTTTTTTAAACTTTGTAGCTTATATATATATACAAATGAGTCAACGTCAGTGCTCATTATTCTGAATCCAAATAAAGTTGCGGCGATGGTCCAAAAAATATGGAGAGGGGATGTTTCGGAATAATTTTGAAATGATTTCTAAAATCAATCGTGAATATTTTTTTATTCTCTGACATAATGTAGATGAGTCATTTCTGATCAAAAAGTTCAAAAGTGCCTAATCGCGAATGACACGGTTTGAATTATACAGGGGTTTGAAGTATAGTATTTCATCGATTTCTCGAATTTTTTTGTTAAAATTGTTAAAATTGTTATTTCCGATAACCGATTGCACCCCTACGCGCAACCCTCGGAAGTCTTCGAGAGACTTGTGTGAGCTAAGGAAGACGCAGCCCTTACCTTTTAACGTGTGATGCCATGCACGAGACCGGTGAATCGGTGGATCGAACCCACGACCCCACGCTTGCGAGGCGTACGCTTTTGCCAGCCGACCACCATGGCCCAGAATGATCAATAATTCCTTTGTAACGGAAAATAATTTTTTTTCCTAGACAAACTTCGAAATATTTTATTGACAAGTTATCTGGAATGAGATATCATGAATATACAAAGGTTGCAACTCGATCAAAAAAAAATTAATAAGCGATATTGGACGATAATTCAAAATGTTTTTGCTGTCACCATTTTTTAGTATTTGGACTAGGACGGCAATCTTGATGAGAATATCTGGATATTCTCCACAAGAAATTCACAAATTCAGTACGAGGATGTACTGATATCTAGTTAGCCTAGACCAGTTCCCTGCATAAACAAAATATTGCGTTACCATAGCAACGAACAATAACTTATTAGAAGTGTCAGTGTAAAGTTTGACGTCAAAAAAGTAAACCAGAGTTACGCAATAAATTAAAAGGAAAAATATGTCCACCTAAATTGTGAAAATCGAAAAATTGGAGTATCGAGCCATCACCAAGTACCTGTATTTAAAAGGGTTGAGAGGTAAGCAGATTCACGAAGATATGCTTAATACCCTTGGTGTTCAATGTCCTTCGTATGCGACCGTGAAAAATTGGATTGCAAGCTTCAAAAGAGGTAAATTTTCCATTGAAGATGATGACCGATCGAGAAGGCCAGTTTCTGTGTCAGTCCCCGAAAATATCGATGCAGTTCATGACATGATTTTAACAGACAGTCGAATTGAGCTAAAACGGATATCTGAAGCACTGAATATTTCATACGAACGTGTTCATCATATAGTTCACGTCAATTTGGACATGAGAAAAATTGCTGCAAAATGGATCCCCAAATGTTTGAATGTTGAACAAAAGCGTGCAAGGGTAGTAGTAGGTATCGCGTACTATCTGTGCTGATTTGAAAACGATGTAGACTTCTCAAACCGAATTCTTACTATGGATGAGACTTGGGTACATTTCTACGATTCAGAAACGAAGCAACAATCGATGGAATGGCGACACTCCGGTTCTCCAAGACCTAAGAAGTTTCGTGTCCAAAAATCTGCTGGAAAAGTTCTTGCTTCAGTTTTTTGGGATTGCCATGGAGGAATCATGATTGATTTTTTGGATAAGGGTAGGACAATTAATAACTGGAGATTACTATTCGACATTACTGACCACTCTACGGGAGAAAATTAAAGAGAAAAGACGCGGAAAGCTATCCAAAGGTGTTTTGTTTTTGCAGGACAACGCCCCTGCACACAAATCTCATGTTGCCATGCAAAAAATTCGTGATTTAGGGTTTGAAGTACCAGAACACCCCCTTATTCACCAGATTTAGCTCCGTCCGACTATCATCTCTTTTCTCAACTGAAAAAAAGTTTGAAAGGTGGTAAATTTTATCACTTCTGATTATGTATCTACACATTATTTTATAAAAATTTGATGAAACCTCATGACGAACTGTGTTTATTTATTGGGTAGTGAAACTACCAATATTTTTAAATCGTCTGGTTTTAAGAACATTGATGGAATATTGATGGAATTGTGGTAATCAATTTGTTAAATGTTGATGGTTTTTATGCTTCGTGTTATATTTCATTCCTCATGAGACATGAATATAAACGCAGAAAAAATATTAATTTTCTTGACGCGTTTTTTTGGGGTTTATCTTTCGACGGTCTAAAAATAAATAAAAATTAAATAGAGGAAATCAAGAAGGGCAATTGTAACAATTTCGACGTGATAATATCTGATAAACATCACTCCTCCTACACTCGCATGTGACTCAGAGGAACAAACCAAGAGCATCACCACGACTTGTCATTCAATCAACAGAGGAACATCGAATCGTGTAGTGTTTTGTCTATAGTATGCATCAGAGCAGGTCGTGACAGTTGACGCGGACTTTTCTACCCACTCTGAGCTCTCCTGCCGCCTTCATCGCAGCAGGACGATATTCAGAGCCAACTGATATAATTAATAAAAACAGAATAAAAGGCAGCTTCTTTGGACTCCACTTGTTTTCGTTTTAAATAATTAATTCGTATAGTGCGGGCTTTGAGGTACGAGGGAGAGTGGAAATTTACTAGTATGCAAGTATGGCATGAAGCAAACATCTAACAAATATAATATAACAAACTTTCAGAGAACTGTGAGCTTCTTGTTCATGGGGTTGGGTCTCAAAGCAGCTTTCATAACTGAACTTATTTTCATCGTGATTATGATTGTGTTAGTTCGGCTCTGATTTGATTGAATAAAAACATATTATTATTACTATTATTATTATCATATCAGAAATTATATTAGTACAATACTCCATAGGGTGGATACTATTACAAGAGTAATATGTATAATAAATCTTCATCTTATAAAGAACAATTAACCACTGGCAAACTAACTGGGAAAGAATAATAAGAATATTCTTGTAATGGTTCCAGGATAAAATGTAGTGGAAGGTAATGGCGTAGTCGCAAATAAGGGACCGAAACCACATTTTTGGGACTACTGAATATATGCTATTGGGAAACTATAACCAGAAGAGACCCAATGCATCAACGGAAGTAAAACTGAGCTCAGAATACTAACGAAAATCCTAACGATGCACAGCTGACTGAGATGGTGCCTTGAGAAGCTCATATCAGTAGAGGAAAGAGAGTA
Organism: Chrysolina oricalcia; assembly: GCA_944452925.2. NCBI lineage: Eukaryota > Metazoa > Arthropoda > Insecta > Coleoptera > Chrysomelidae > Chrysolina > Chrysolina oricalcia. The sequence continues at coordinate 60,666,819 of OX101815.2, forward strand.
TAGATTCTGCGAGGATGAGAGAGAGACCTTTTTCTTCATTCTCTCAGAACGCATTACTATGTAAAACCCGAGGTAGCGATACTTGGGAGATCATCAAATAGAAGAGAGAGATAGATTCACCTTACATGAAGCCATCCAATATTCAAAACTTTGTGAAAGCTATGGTACTGGATGAACCACTTTAGCTGTTGAGATATCCTGAATAGCTGGATGGCGGAAGGTATTTTAGGTCGTTTTGTACAGTCCCCAATAATAATCACCTGCATACCGTATTCGGTATTCTTGTCATTCTCTTGTACCAGGTTATCCCTTCTGGGAATATATTTTCTCCGTATTTGACATAAACTTCACGTTATAAAGGTTGTGAGTTATTACACTTACTGAGTTCCTAACACTTACTGAGTTCCTAACTCAGATTTAAAAATTTTACATATTTGTGATAAAGGGAAAAAGCTCAATCTACTTGAGACCCTGGAAATAAATAAGGCAATTAAAAATTCAGAAGTTCAATGCATAAACGAACAAACCAATTTCGACAGCTTAAAACTTTTCAATTCCTCACTATTTTGATCGATCAAATTGTGAATAATTTTCTTTTCTTGATCAATTTTTTCACACTTTTACAAGTCACACTCGATCAACAACCAATGTTCTACATTCTACATTACTAATAAATCTTTTATTTTTTCTATCATTATAGTCTAATATTACTGACAGTCGATGTTGTATGATGATTGCTCTTTACAGGTCCACGGAACAGTTACTCTGCCACTTTGAGTCGTGACGTCTCACTCGACAGATGACAGATTTTGTCCTCAATTTTCACTTTCACTTTTCATAACATAACCCTATTGTTTTGCATAAAGAGCACGTGCATGGTCACGGTTTAACAAAAGTTTTTGATAAAATGATGATTTATTTAGCGAGATCCAATCATACCCCCTAACAGTTAGGGACCCGCTCGTTATGCGGTTACTGTCATTTTGACAATTGTTTTAATTTAAATATTCTACATTTATATAGAAGCACTTTTTCCACCACATATGGTATGCTCGAAATTTAATACTGTTATTCTCAATATTGTAATATTTCTATCATTAGTTTGTAACCTTTTTTCGCTGAAGATGAAGGATTAATCCTTCGAAACATGTCCTGCTGCTGATGTAAGTCTTCCGACTACATCTCGTAATGTGCTGATGTGTGTCCTCTGACTACACTCACACTATCAATAAAGATTTTATTTGGTGGAGTTCGACTGTTAGTTTTTTACCTACCCAGTAACTTACTGAGATATCATTCATGGTGAACAATATTTTTTGTTCAACCCACACATCATTATTCTACCTAAAAACTGTGTTAAAAATATCGTTACTGATAGTACCTAGCTGGATTCCCTGGTCTTTATTTTCAGTAACCCAATAGGAAGAAAACTAATATAATAATAACGGTGATATGTCGGGGCGTGGCGCAGTGGTTGAGTGTCCGACTCTGAGTCGAAAGGTCCGGAGTTCGAGCCCCAGTTGCGGCTGGGATTTTTTTAATTAATTGGCCATATTAAATTATTAAAATCTCGTGGTTCAACTGGAGCGAGTCCTGCACGATTCAGTGTTGCGTTCGAATTAACAGTGCTGCTCCTAAGGTGGCGTATGGAGTTAGTAACAAAGCTTATCCACAACACACGGCTAATGACCATAGCAGTCGATGCCAAAACACCAAAGAAAAAAAATAATAACAATAGTAATAATATTCAGTCATTTCCAATTGAAGATATAAATTGTGAATAAATATCAGGTACTTCAAAATGGCCGGTAAATTTTTTTCTTGATACCAGTTGTGTCATGTTTAGGTTCTCTGTAGCCAATAGCTAGACTGTGATTCTGTCATTTTGAAATATAAAACAATAAATAGAGATAAAAATATAATATAAATATATAGAATATAATAAAATATTCAACATGATAATATAGAATAAAATAGAATATAATATAAATAGAGATAGTAATCATTGAAAACTTGGATAAAAATAATAATAATAATGATAATGAAACTTTTATTTCCATATGACAATACAATTGAATCGGAAAAGTGAATAAATACAGGGTGTTTTATAATAAATGAGCAGGACTTCAGGAAATGATAGCTCGTCCAAAACTATGAAAAAGTTTCCAATAATTTACCCTCTAAAATGCACCGTTTTCGAGATACAGAGTGTTGAAATTTTAAAAAAATAATCGTTTTTTGCGAATACCTCTGGAACCGTTTATCGCACAGAAAAAAGATTTTTTATTTTTAAATTCATAATTGCCCAGGTAGCACATCATATCGGCTGAATCATGGTTCCATATTGGGCCAATATAGATATTTTGTACATGAAAATTCAATATTGGTCCAATATGGGTGAATATTCAAAAAACAATATTATATTAATAACATTGGTGGAATATTGGTTGAACTAGTTTTGAATGTAGATTATCACACGAAATATTGGGTCAATATTGGTTGAATAATTTCTACCAATATCGATAATACAATATTGGTTATATATTGTTTTCCACATCTAGAATAAATATTGCAATCCAAATATTCCAGTCATATCGATTATAGGGGAAAAAACTATATTGTATTTCCAAGTTTGTTAGAATATTGGTTGAATATCATTTCCACTTCATTTGACAAATTGTAATAACTCATATTGAGTCAATATTGGTTCAATGATATTTACCAATATCGATAAAACAATATTGTCTTCACATCGTTTTTAACATCTACAATAAATATCGCAATCCCAATATTCCCCTGATATCGATTCTAGGAATAAAAACTATAGGAGAAAAAACTATATTGTATTTCCAAGTTTGTTAGAATATTGGTTGAATATCATTTCCACTTTGTTTGACAAATTGTAATAACTCATATTGAATCAATATTAGTTGAATGATATTTACTAATATCGATAAAACAGTATTGTCTTCACATCGTTTTAACCATCTAGAATAAATATTGCAATTCTAATATTCCCCTCATATCGATTCTAGGAATAAAAACTATATTGTATCTCCAAGTGTGATTACACATTGGTTGAATATCATTTCGCCAATATTCAACAAATCTTATGAATTAATATTGGGTCAATATTGGTTCAATAATATTTATCGATATCGTTAAAACAATATTGTCTTCATATTGTTTCCTACATCTAGATTGAGATGAAATTTGAATATTGGCCGAATATTCAATGAAACATATTGAAATTATATCATGATCAAACTTAGATAAAAATCTGCTAGATGGCTCTACATATACAACGTCTTCTAAAACCTACGAAAGTATATTAAATACTTCCTTTACCTTGTTTTCAAGACAGCTCACTCGGTGGTTATGGCGATCAAAAGACAGACCTTCATCAACTAAAGGACATTTAATAATTTACCAAGGTATATTGACATCCACCAATATATCCAAATGATATTGTACCAATATCGATAAATATTGTACCAATATCAATAAATATTTTGAGTCCATTATTGCTTCAAGAATATTCCACCAAAACTATTTCTAAAATATTCAAACAATATTCGACCAATATCGCAAAATGTTCACATACTACTTCTCGACAATATAACTTTTAAATATTGTGCCAATATTGTCAGAAAATTGTATCAGCGATATTGTACCAATATCGCCGAACATTTTGAGGCCAATATTAGTTCAAGAATATTTTGCCAATATTATTCAAGTAATATTGGACCAATATCGCCGAATATTCACATTTTTTTTCTCGCCAATATTGCATTTCCAATATTTCGCCAATATGTTCACAATATTGTACCAATATTTTACCAATATAGGTGTGCTACTTGGGTGGTGAAGATTTTGAAGGGGTAGTGGGTGTTTTTTTCTCCAACTTCTACGCCACTGGAAATAAAAGTACATTTTTGGGCCTCCTATGTGAACCGCCAATGTTTTTTACATAGAAAAGGTATTTTTGGTCATAAGCTCTAAAGTGAACCGTTTTCAAGAAAAATCAACTTTCATGTTGTTTAAATAATGTTTTTTCCTCGAAAAATTGCTGCGTGCATTGAAGCTAACGGCGGACATTTCCAACAATTCAACTGAGTATGATTGTTATTGTTTTTTTTATTTATTTTGCAATTAAGAAGTCAACATTTGTTTTTGTTACTGGTTTTAACGTTTAAATAAATTTTGTATAATTAGGAAAAAAATTATTTAAAAAAATTTACCATGTTTTTCAACATGAAAGTTGAATTTTCTTGAAAACGGTCAACTTTAGTGCTTATGACCAAGAGTGCCTTTTTTGTGTAGAAAATATTGGCGGTTCAAAATCATACTTTTTCCAGTGGCGTAGAAGTTGGAGAAAAAACACCCACTACCCCTTCAAAATTTTCACCGATTATGAATTTGAAATAATAAAAAATCCGCACAGAACATAGCTCATTATGAGTAGAAAATGCCTACGAAATTTATTTTCTGTGCGATGAACGGTTCCAGAGATATTCGCAAAAAACAATTTTTTTTTTAATTTCAACACCCTGTATCTCTAAAATGGCGCATTTTAGAGGATAAGTTAATAGAAACTTTTTTTCATATTTTTGGACGAGCTATTACATCCTAAAGTCCTGCGCATTTATTATGAAACACCCTGTATAAGTACATAATACTTATGTGTAGAACAGAAAGTAAGTAACATGACAACATAAATGTATATCAGACACAACATAGATTTCGATCACTTTTTTTATCACTTATTCGTTAATTAGTAGGTAGTGAAATATTCTTTTGTTGAATAAAAACATTTCGATATTAGAAACTCCCTGAGCATAATAGTTATTTATGTATCAAGGGCGTAAAGTAGGCGTTTATGGCCTGCGGCGTGGATGATGGCGTGGATGATGGCGTTAAACGCATTTTACGCACGTGATACATACAAAATTTTATGCACTAGCGGTTTTATAGCGCGAATCACAAATACTGACTTGAATTGCAATGGTCTACACGTTTACAATACAACACAATAATTAAGGGTAACATAATATGAGAAATGTGAAACTATAGTAGCTGAGGGCTATATTGGAGAATCTATTTCAAATAAATAGATCATCACCGAAAAAATTGCCAACGAGGTTAAGTGGAAGAAAGCACTTGTTCGTCTCTTCACTGATCCGAACCAGAGCTAACTCTGCCTTTTGACAAATAATGTCACATGTTCACCATTATGTGTCAATAAAAGCGATTATTATTATTATTACTATTGAACTGAAATGATTCTAATTAGTGTTAGGAATTGCATGAAATGATGTGTGAGTATAGACAATTTGAGAATTTTGTCTACTTTACGGCGGTAAAGTGCCACTTTACGCTTGCTGAACCGGGCGGTAAAGTGTACTTTACCGCCCGCTAGTGCATAAATGATATAAAGTAGTATATAGTTGATTATTGAAATTATTGAAAGTTAAAATAGTGATAGTTGATACATACATTAATAACTAATAGCCTCATGAATTTTTTTTTTCTTTAGTATATGACTAAAATATTTTTAACACACTCAACATGGATTATACGTATAAAGTCAACTAAAAACAACAAAAACACACTAGTAAGTGATACATACATTTATAAAAAGGTGTCCGCATACACTTATCCATGATAGGTCTACGAAAGTATTCTGATATTTGATGTTAGATGCCAATATTTTGACTTGTTTTTGAAATTTTCAATGTCAATTTCCATTATTAAATGTATTGATAAATTATTGTATAAATTTTGTCCTACATATATGAAACATCGCTGTCCAATAGACCTTTGAGTCTTAGGCAGAACCACATCTCCATTTTCTTGTATAAACTTGTCTTTCTTGTATCATCATTAATTATAATTCCTCTGAAGTTTGTATACCTCTAGCCAAATCGTAGATATGCTGGACATAACACTTTAGTGATCCTGTCAGTCTTTGTAAACTAGTCAGCCTCCCTTTGGTTGTCACTTGTACACGAGGGCCTCACTATCGCTGTGTGTAGCCAAAGTAATTGGTTGGGACTGAGTCCCCAAGTTTTGCCTGCCTGTCCATCATCAGTGAAGTTCTTGCCCTTGTAAGCACTTTTTCCAGTAGTTTGTTCCAGATAAGCTTCGAGTCTAGGCTCAACCCCAGGTAATCTCTCTCTCCTGATACCTGTAGAATTTCACCAAAGATTCGAAGAGCTCTGCTGATCTCTGGGTTTCCCTTCCTGGTGAAAGAGAGTAAACAAACAATGGTAGTTTTTTGAGGGTCCACCTTATGGTTCTTCCTCATACACCACGTGGGGACTGATTGTATCAGATCCACACAGACCCTCACTTACCATTTTGACGATATCGTCAACATAGCCCTCTGCATCCATTCCTCTTTGGTATGTTTGATCCGGGCCATGCTGATTTAGGATTTTATGTGACTAGAAAATTGCAGGTACACATGAAGTCCTCTAGTCCAATGATCGGACCATTCGCAATACCCATTCATCGTGAGGTCCATTGCCAAAAGTGCATCTCAAAACATGGCTTTCTGTTTCATGCCGTCAACTGATTATGAATCATACGACATAGATTCCTGTTTTTCCGAAAGAAGAAACTGAGACGTCTTATTTTTAATCACGAAACCAGAAAGTCGCCCAAGGTGTAAAAATGTTGAATTTCACGTCTACATCAACGGTGGAGACCTCAGATTTGATATCTTGAAAACAAAGGTATTATTTTCCTGACGTCGTTGCTATTTGGAATTCAAATATTCAAACACAAGGTCTGAAAAATACAGTACTTCTCACAGGGCACTGAACACAGAGAGATTTAGAGCAATTGATAATTGTCTTGCCTATTTTCAAACTTTTCAACAAATAATATTTTAATCTGACGCAATGTACGTTCTCGATCTTCAAAAATACCATTTGACAATTTGCACTTTCTCAGCAAACCATGATCAACAAATGTTATTACATCTTCAAATGAACTACCTATAAGTGTATTTGCTAAACAATTTCCCTCACACTATGTAAATTAACCAAATGCCATCATTTTTTGAATTCAAACCAATGAGAAAAGGACTTTTCGAAAACACTGTCTCCAGCCCGTGGTATTTTCAAATCGGTGTTTTGCTTCTTCCTTATTTATACGTTTCCATAGTTACAACAATTTCTGTGAATAGAGAAACGGTTCAACTCTTCAACTGACATTAATGACACATGATGAACCGTTCCTGCAATACGCATTTAGTCCATAATGTATTCGTGAAATTGTCTGGTCGAATATCCCTTCAAAATGCAGAATTTTCAAAATACTTTCACCTTGACAGTCGCTCAAACTAAGCAACACAGTTTTCGTGACAGCAAGGTGAAAGTATTATTTGAAAATTCATCATTTTGTTGGGATATTACTACTGACAATTTCACTCGCCGTGTGAAACCCTTCTTTCCTGCAACATTAGGACCAATAAGGGACGTATGCCTCGATAATACGCAGTTCCTAGCTTTCGAGCCGGTAATACCACTTTGTCATAGCAACCACGTATCCAATCAACAACGGAGAAAATATCATCTTGCTACTAATAAGAATACCAGTCTGACAGACTTCATGTCTATCAGCCATTATAACTATTGAAGAATTCACGACAATGGAACTTTTTTTACTTTGTTGTCGTGAAATTATCTCAATAAATACTACTCGTGCTCACAAAACTATCGATAATTCTGTCAGATATCTTAAACTCGATCAAGTTGCTACGAGGTAACACCAAGCAATATGATATCGTTGATTTTTGACAGAATTACTATCGATAGTATTGCGAGCACTCGTGGTATCACCACCGATAATTATTGGGATGTCACGATGGCAGTTAGCGAAACCGAAAACGGCGAAAACTGAAGGGGTTGGACGATAGTTAATTGGTCATATCCTCTCCTATGTTCGCAGTGCAGCGAGATGATCTGTATAATTTCGACCAAGTCGAAGTGCCTCTTTTCCCCAATCATACCAGAAAGTTGGATATAAGGAGAATGTATTTCAGAATGGAACTTCTTCCATTTTCTTTCCAGAACTGAAAGGTCAGTGAAGTATTCCCGATTTATATTTGTGAAATAATCGTCAAGAAACACAATATTGGAATCAAACACATGAAACCCTTTCGACTAAGGGCGGATTGTACAAAACAAGTTCACCAACAGTTCAACTAAACTGAGTTCAGTTGTTAAGCAACTAGAAATTTTATTAGCTAATCTCCATCAACTCAAGCGATCTCAGCTAAATTGGAGATGAACCTGCCTTGTACAATTCGCCATTAGAAATTATTACAACCTGCGGGCCAGTTTCTGATCCACCAGATTCGTAAAGATCAAAAGCCAAAATACATGGAAATTTGTATATTCAACTCACAAGAAAGGAGATGGTAGCACATTGATTTTGATGAACCAAAATTGAAAACATACATACATACTCACCCCCAGACATTGTTCCATCTTTATTATTGAGTACTCTATCTAGACTAAGTACAGCTTGGCAAATCTATCTGTACCTCTGAGATGCGCGAAGGATAAACAGAGAGGGTGAATATCCGCTACCAACTTTAATCGCGAAGGACAAGAAAGGACAGATGCTGTTCTATCGCGCACCCAATGTTCAGAAGCGCAGATAGATTTTCCAAGCTGTACCTAGTCCCTCAAACACTAATACAAGCGACAATAATTCCAACTATTGCTTTTATAACATAGAATGATGCTCTAGTGGAAGCTCACTCATTCTCATACCCTCGTATCTGTTTAGCTGAGCTCATTTTAATAAAAATATGACAGGTATTTACTGTCCAGCAGAGGTTTATGATATATGACGTAAACATTTCCGTGTAGGATATTATTTAATGACCCATCAATTCTCATACAACTGACAATAAAGATGGCTTTTTTATTCGATTGAAGACCGGAATTCTCCTATGGAATTAGTGAATTCGGTTCTGGAATTGATGAATTGATTAGTTGGCTTCCTCTGACAGATGACGTCATATTTGGCGATTTATTATTATTGCAAGTATTTTATTCAAAGTGATGATGATCAGATCAAAAAGTGGAATATTCTTTATTAGGATGATATTTCAGTTTATTTTATTCATTGTGTAATGAGAATATATCCAGTAACAGATTAACAGAATTACTTTTACATTATTTGATACTGAGATTTAGTCTTATTTCTAACAATTTTTGATTATCCTATGGGAAAACTACTCCAAAGTAAATTGAATTATGTGATATTTTATGTTTAGAACTAGAGAAAGTTTTTTTTAAAATGTACAGGGGAGCGCTTATGCCAATATTGGAACGTGGAGTAGCCAAAATGATTCATTTACATCTTTCCTATTGAATTGAGGGACATAGAAATGAATCAAACTCAGTAATTGGGTGCAATTGATTTGATTATTGACCAATTTTTACAAAAATAATAGACTGCCAATTGACCATCTACTTTCAAATTTTTTCAGTTTGAATTCATAAAGCAGTGTCATATGGAAAATCAAAATGATAGATACCATATTCTTTGAAGTATAGGTATCGGAGAAATTTTTTTTGTACCTTTTCGATACTATTTTTATGCTCTAAATACAAAGGAGACCAGATGATCTTCGCGTATTCCGGAATGCTTCTAATAACATAAACATTGTAGAGATAAATAAGAGTGCTCTCGTTTTTGAAATGACATGAGTTCCTTATAACGAAGCCCAGTAGACCGGGATCCCACGCCTATTTTCAAAATTGATTAATAACAGGCTAAATCTTCCTGAGTAGCTTCATTTTGCCGAGACGCCCAACTTTTTCCTCTACGAAAATTCTCGATAGTGGTAGCTAATGAAATGAGCAGGCGTCAATCATGTCGATTTGGTGAGTGAAAAAATTTCATCAATAACAGTTAGTTTTTCAGTTGAACCTCAAGATAATTCGATAAAGTACTCGAAAAAACATTTGTACTACAAAATGGATGGTAGGACTGAAGAGTCCCCCACGCCCAACATGTACCAATGACGTGATCATAAAAATTCAATAATAACCAGCGGTTTTTTTCACGATTGCTTGGTTAATATTTGTATAATTGAATGGCCGTATTGTCCTACAAATTCCCAGTCCTACGCTCCGAAATTGTCAATTCCACGAAAATTCTTGATATCAGTAGCTAATGAACTACGTAAGCGAAAGTCATGTTGATTTGGTGAGCGCAAAAATTGTATGGTTAACTATTAGTTTTACCCAAATCTGAAGCTCTTGACTCATGGTGAAAGAAACCAATTGAATTAACTTCATTTCAAGGCAGTAAAATCAATCTATTTGACTGTAAGCCACGGGCTTAACAAGCCTACAGATATTTCGATCATACCTTCTGAAATAAAAAATCAAAATATTTTGTAATTAGGCACATTTATCCTCATTTTTGATATGATATTATGAATCGATTTGATTTTTTGGCTTTTATTCGAAATCGATTTTTTTTAGAAATAAACACATTAAATCTAATTTGTTGCTCGTAAGTCCCTTCATTCGAATGAGAAATTATATTTCACAAGACACTGTTCAAAGAAATAGATGAATATCAATAACATTATCATTTTTATTTTACAAATTCTATTCATACACAGGAGAACTGATTATATTATTGACTACCTTGTAGAAAAACAGTTTGGTTTTTTCTGTATTATGAAACATATTTCTCACGAATGTCACTAATGACCAGTCGCTCACTTGTTCAATATTGGATATGAATGGTATATTGATATTTTTTTATACATTCAAATTCTTCCGAAAATCTCAAAATTGATGATGTGTCGCCCTCTAGCGCCGAATCTGGTAATACGATCGAGTAGGGCCAATGGAGACTTTCACTCGAAATAGCTTCAGCTACAACATACCAAAAATTCAGCCATTTTCACACTAAGACTTTTTTTCATTAAAAGTATGCGGAGTCCTTTGATGATAGTTGCATACATCGTTGTTTAAAATTAATTTTTCCGTTAACCAGATGTCGTTCCATTACGAAGGACAGCCCTTAAAAGACGAAACTTGTGAGTACCAAGGATTAACGAATTCTCACTTTGTACGTGCTTTTCCACTTTCTCGGGCCATCAGAGAAATATAAGCAGTCGCTAGGCTTCGAACCCACGACCGACTACCAGAGTGGATAAAAGATCGGTATTTTAACTACTTGGCCACTTGACCCCCGTAAAATATAATATCTCTTTCGAACTGGACTTTTTGAGGCCTCTAGATATACCATACATCCTATTTTACCGTAGAGCAGAATTTCACAATTCGTCTGACCTCTTTGAAAGTTTTCAATTATAAATTTCTGCTCTTCATACGACGATGTGGTGTTGCAAGTTTTTCCGGGTTACCCTGCATCTGTTGAAGCGCATGCGACTTCATTTAAGCCGCCCCGGAGGGCAGATTGATTATTTCAACGTTTTTACTTTGTTATTGTTATGTTTATAAAAATTATGAAAGCTAAACAAAATTTCCCACTGATTTCATAAACTTTTTATGTAAATTATGATATTTTTGAATAGAACAAACAATTATACATTGAAAGTAACATTACTTCACGAATAAGAGTACATTAAATGAGCTAAACCACAATTTCAAAATAATTCGTTATTTTGAATAATTTTTGTAGGACTAGCGATACCTACCCGTTTTTTTGTAGGACACTGTATTATTTAGGTGAAAGATACACTTACCTTTCATGTGTTATCACTGTCCTACATTTATTAATAATTTTTTTTACCATGGAATTGACATGTTCGGAGCGTAGGACTGGGAACACCTACCATTAAATTTGTAGGACAATATAAGCATTCAATTATACAAATATTAACCAAGCAACGGTAAAAAAATCCGCTGGTTATTAATGAATTTTTATGACCACGTCATTGGTACATGTTGGGAGTGGGGGACTCTTCAGTCCTACCACCCATTTTGTAGGACAAACGTTTTTTCGAGTACTTTATCGAATTATCTTGAGGTCCAACTGAAAAACTGTTATTAATGAATTTTTTTCACTCACCAAATCGACATGATTGACGCCTGCGCATTTCATTGGCTACCACTATCGAGAATTTTCGTATAGGAAAAAGTTGGGCGTCTCGGCAAAATGAAGCTACTCAGAAAGATTCAGCGTGTTATTAATCAATTTTGAAAATAGGCGTGGGATCCCGGTCTAAAATGTTTACGCTTTGTTAACAATGGTCCCGAAATGAGTGTTGCTACTGAGATTAGTTTCGAATGATACTCCAAGATCTTTACATGGTCTCTTGATTGAAGTAGTTCATTATTGATATTGTCGTGAATTGGGGTTAATTCACGACTAACTAGGTAGATACTGATCATTCATTTAGAAAAATAAAAAAACATTTATTTTACTATGTACAAATATGACATTAAGACGATTGAAATTAATGAAGGAAATAATCAATAAAGAATTAATGAATTAGATAATTGAAGAATCTCTCCTAGTTATTGATTGGATAAATTATTTTAAAAAGATCTTTACTTACAATACATATCGGCATTTACATTTAGGGAACATTTTCCTTCTATCTAATATCTGATCTTCCAAACTCCCCCCATTGCCCACACTAGTTGTGGGCACGGCAGAACTCTAAACTCGACTACCAGATCGAACTATCAGTGGCCTTTTTGAAAACTCTTGTTTATGTTATCTTGAGGACAAGTTGTGTTTCAAAATAAAATATCTTCGCTGACGTACTGAATTGTAAAAAGGTTACCCACGTATTGAAATATAAAATATTTTTGACAATATGGTAGTAAAATTTCGAAATGATACTTTTTTTGGTATACCTATATTTACTACGAAACATTTGAACACATTGAATGACAGTTTGTTTTCTACTGACCATTTATGCATGTGGTTCAAGTCTTCTTGAAGGAGAAAACAGTAAAAAGAGTTTTATATTTTTCGGAAGATTTTGAAATCATCAGCGAACAATAAGCTTCTATATATAGTGATGGATAATTTTGGGAAGATCGTTTATCATACACGAAAAGAATAACGGTCCTAAGTTGGAGTCCTGCGGCACTCCGGATGAAGTGGAAAATATTCTTGAACATCCTTCTTTGTACGCGACATACTTTTTCTACCCCTTGAGTAACAGGCTCAAAGCGTCAACATGTTGAATGATATCACTTCTAATTATCTACTCTGAAATAGAGGGTAGAGTATTGAAAGCATATATGATACGGCGAATATTGCAAAAATTATGAACAAATTGTATAATATGGGATTCAGATGTGTCTCTTATAAAAAATTATACACAAATTCAGAAAGTAATTGAAGTAATGAGTATGATATGAATATTGGTGTGCCTCAGGGGTCTGTACTCGGACCCATACTATATCTTTTCTACGTTCACTCACTGGAAACAGCAGGTTTAGGTGTAAGATACATCACCTTTGCTGACTGCTCGGTACTGGTTTATTCAAATAACAGTCTTAAAGCATTAGAGCAAACAGCGAATAATGACTTAAACAAATATCATCCAAATGCGACAATATAACAGAATATAAACAATAATGTGCTTTAAGACATTGAAGTTTACAAATACTTTGGACTGTTGATTGATAATAAACTCCAGTGGACAGATCATATCAACAAGGTGAAATAAGCTGAAATGGGGGTTGCATTGAGTCGCTATGTTGAAAAAAGTGAATAATAAAATTATATTGCATCACATTTAATATATTTGGTATCATTGTGGGGCGATGCATCACAATTATCCATCAATGAACTAGAAAGAGCGCAAAATAAAGCAATGAAGACTTCATATAACTTAGATCGATTAACTTCCACAAACGTAATTTAACAAATAACAGGATTCGTAAAAATAGAGCAAATCGTCAAAATTGAACAAGCTAAGCTTGTCCATGGAATCTTGAACAAAAATGTTCTAGGTAATACGAACATTGAAATAGTAGGATAAACAGAAATACATAATAAATAAAAAATAAATAAAGATACACCCATTTATGAGTTCAACAATATAATAATCTGCCAGTGGAAAATCAATGACTGTATCAAAAAAGAGTTAAATTGTAGCTGAACAAGTTAGATACCTGATTAACACGTATGCTGATTTAGTGATATCTTCTTCTTTGGTGAAATATGTATTCATCCCTCCTCGTATCATGTTTTTATAGAAAAGTTACCACTTTTGTTATTTATTTACCTTTATTATTCATTGTTATATGACTGTATGATTATATCTTTGTTATATGACTAACACTAAGAATGTACCATCAGAACTCATTGTGATAATTGGCCAATTATTTGTTGAACAATGAATAAATGAAGTTGCACTTGAAGAAAAAATGTGATATTGGGTGGTATGATTAAAAGGAGTATTTGCTTTTACTTCAAGTTAATACTCCATGTTGTAGTTTTCACTTCAAAAAATCAAAGCATTTACTCCACATAATTCTTGAAGTAACACTTAAGTAAGTACTAGTAGCAATTACTCTATACTTTGCTTTATTTACTTCGATATATAGAAGTTAATACTGCAGTATTTACTAATGTTGTCAAGTATTTCCTCCATTTGAGAGTGTTTGGTGTAGTTTTTAAGAAGCTACTCATAGGCTAACTTCATATCTTCAATTGGAAAGGAGTTATGGCTTTTTTTTATGAATATATGGTAGGAAACGAAAGGAAATGTGTGAACATAGAACGTACGGGGAGGAACAATATAGAAAATTATTTCGGTAGGTCAATTATTTTAGCTAGATTGCTACTATTAAGCTCTGTACTTTCAGCTTCAATAAAAACAATGTTGAATGGATAGCTAGAGAGTTCTTAGGAAATCATATTGAGACGAGGTGAGCAGCTTTATCAAATTTAACGAAAATGGAGGTATTTTTGAGAGCTCTAAGTGATCCGGGGTTTCAACAAGGAGTGGGTCTAGAAGTCGGGGTACATCGAACAACCGTGTCAAAAGTAATCAAGATTCACAAAAAATTGTGTCGAAGAAAAATGTTTGGATATCTTTTCGTCAAACTGCCCGCCAAATTGAATTGGCCAAAGATGGGTGGACGATATCTGGAGCAATAGGAGCGATAGATTGCACCCACATTAGAATAATAAAACCAAAAATTCACGGGGAAGAATATCTCAACCGTAAAGGATATTGTAGTATTAATGTGCAGGCTACATGCAGTTCTGAAGGAATTTTCACATCTGTGAGCTGGAGTTTGCCGTTTGTCAAAAAGTATTTTACAATCTTCTACCAAAATAACGAATGCCATCTGAAGATCTACTTCCACATTTTAGCAACCTCGGCACTTGGTTCAACACATTACTCTTACTCATGATTATTAAGTACCACAGAACGAACAACAACAATCGAACCAATTTGAGGTTAATCACGTCCTAGTATTTACTAGTAGTGTATACTTCTAACCTAAGTAAACACTTCCCATCGAAGCATTTACTTTATGTAAAACATTATACTCCACAATATACTAGGAAGTAAAAGCTCTTACTTGAAGTAAAAGCAAATACTCTTTTTAATCATACCACCCATTATCTTGATTATTTCACTTATGCTAAAATAGCGTGTTATGATGTTGAAATTTTTGTGTTTATAAGTGAAAACATCATGTTTTCGATTTTGTAGTTCGGCTCTTGATTGGCTACTGGATATGTATATGATGTGTTTTCGATTTTGTAGTTCGATTCCTGATTGGTTATTATCAAAACACAAACTTACCACTAGCAAGCTGCTATAATGACACAACACCAAACTTTGACCAAAACTAAATAAGCAATCAGTATTAATTCATATCAACTTCACAATTTTCGACAAATTTTGCATACTCGTTGATTAAACAAATCACTAAATCAAAATGTTATCAAAACATAACCTCGAGCGAGAAGCAGTAGACTAGACATGCAATGACGAAACTACGAATGACGCGCTCTGTCATTGGTAACTGAAATAGAAGGATGTTTGAAATATCAAGTAAATGATTTGTTGGTTGCATAATTTCAGAACTAAATGTGGGATTAATGTTCCAAGTTAAATTGAATAATAAACGAATAAAAATGGTTTCGATTTTATTCATGAAATAATCTTAACAAATACAACTCGTGTTATCGGCGATTATCGTTAATTCCTTCTCGGTTTCGAATCAAATTATGTTGCTTTAGGCAACCACACTCGCGCAAGCGCTCGTGTGGTTGCCAAGCAACATAATTTGATTCTCAAATTCAAAGGAATTGCTATTTCGATAATCACCGATACACTTGTGGTATTACCTACGAGCATTAAAAAGTTCCCAAAAAAGCTTGATAAACATTATCTTCAAACAACACGCAGGCTTCCACTCCATGTTATTATCACCTCTACCTATAGAACAAAGAATGGTGCCACCATAGAATTCAACAGAAATATAAAATATTATATACTCTTTCCATGTGAAAATTTCAAAAATCCGGGGGAAAAGTCGAAAAGTAATTGAAATCCAGTTTTTATGCTGTTTTCGTCATTTTCAAGGCGCTTATATCGATAACAAGCAATGGTGCCACTATAGAATTCGACAGTTATATGGGAAATTATATACTTTTTCCAACAACGAACATGAAAATTAAAGAAATCCAGGGGAATGTCGAAAAGTAATTAAATTCCAGTATTTATGCCGTTTTCGTTATTTTCAAGGCGTTTATCTCGTTAACAAAGAATGGTGCCACCATAGACGTAGACAGAAATATGAAAAATTATATACTCTTCCCATCCACTAGAGTGAAAATTTGAAAAATCCGGATGAAAAGTCGAACATTAATTAAAATCGAGTTTTTATGCTGTTTTCGTCATTTTCAAGGCGTTTATCTCGAGAACAAGAAATGGTGCCACTGTAGAATTCGACAATAATATGGGGAACTATATACTTTTTCCATCAACGATCATGAAAATTTAAATGATCCTGGATGAAATTCGAAAAATAATCAAAATTCCGTTTAGATACTGTTTTTGTCATTTATAAGGCGTTTATCTGGAGAACAAAGGATGGTACCACCATAGAATTCGACAAAAATATGATAAATTATAAACTCTTTCCATTTACGATAGTGAAAATTAAAAAAATCTGGGGGCAAGTCGAAAAGTAATTAAAATCCAGGTTTTATGCTGTTTTCATCACTTACGAGGCGTTTATCTCGAGAACAAGAAATGGTGCCACCATAGAAATCGACAGTAATATGGGGAATTATATGGAATGAGCGATTTACTGTGAGTGATACTTCTGAACTTATCCCTTATCTCATTCATAGATAAGAATCTCCAATGGAAACTGGACATTTAAAAAATAATCAATTATCTGAATGAAAATGCAAATTTAAACTTTCAGATTTTTTCTCTCAAGTTTTATAAGGTCTTCCTGACTATCTATCAGATGTAGTTCAATGTCCAGCGTGACTTTAGCCGGGGAAGTAGTTGCTTTCTGTTAGATATTACAAAAAATTAACTTCAATGTTATCGTAGGGTTTTTTCCTTCTCCAGAAGAGTCATGTATTGATTCAATTTTCAATTGAGAATGTTTCTCTTTAAAACGGGAATTATATACTTTTACCATCAACGAACATGAAAATTTTATATTAAAATATCAAAATGCTCTTCATTGTGGTTATACATACATAGAATAAACATGCGTATAGTTGCACAATGACCTCTCTATTTGCATCATCGGTAATCAACATGACTATTTATTCCAGTAATCGATAAATCGGTTTTTATCTTTATATACCAACTACATCCACTCAAATTCTGACTTGTTGAAATGAAATGGTATTTCACAGTAGGTATTTGTTTCACTTCATTCATTTAATGGATTCATTTCAGTTCTGTATTTAATTGTCAGTTTTTCATTACATCATCAAATAGGTCTATCATAACCTGAATTTGAATTGGCGATTAGTTTTCACCCACTGTATATCATATTTTGACTTATTGAAATGAAATAATATTCCACAGGACTTGTTTCACTTCATTCATTTAATGGATGTATTCCAGTTCTGTATTTAGTTATCACTTTTTCATTACAATATTGAAATGGTCCATCATGACCAGATATTAAACTAGCGGTTATTTTTCACCGACGTTATATACTTATTCATATCATCACCTGTTCATTCAGCGGCCAAAGTTTCCTATCGAAACTGTGCTTTTCTGAAAAGCACACGAATGTGTTGAACTATTTTGTTTTTACCGAAATGAATAATAGACCGTCAGATAACGACAGATTTTGCTGACTCATTTTCTCTCTTCTGGGATTTTAACCACTGGAAATTATGTCAGTGTTGAGCCCAAAAAATGAAATTTCAGCGATCGGACGTGTGCTAGGCATATGGAAAATTCATTTTCATTTTGCAGAAAATATTTGTTTTTTTTTTTCATTTTCTCGTTTATGGCATTTTAACACATGAATTTTAGGAATACAACAATAAATATATAATAAAAATAAAAATAGGTATAACAATCTAATACTGAAAAACCAAAGCCATAAGGTTTGCACGTGCTTAAAGGGTTGAAATAGGGGCACGATCTTGTAAAAAAATAGTTGGTTGCTGAAGCATTTTCTCGCTTATGGCAATCAACAGAATGAAATTTAATATCGTTAGGAACCCGAAAAAAATTTCCCATAAGCCGGTCAGCTGTTGAAGTATATTTTCCGGACGGAAAATTTTGTGAAAATTTTTTTCGTTTTCCGGCAAACTTTCTCGTTTATGGCATTTGAACCATATGATTCTGTTGATGGATAAACATCATAATAAAATTCCCATAAGCTTTGCATGTACCTCAAGAAAAGCCATAAGTTTTAAAGTTGTAGGAAAATTTGTGGAATTTTTTTCATTTTCTCGTTGATGGGAATTGGCATGTGAGAAGAAAATAGTATTTCAAGACCAGAAAAAAGTCGGAAACAAGTTATCGATGTTTTATACAGTGTGGTCCATTTAAAATGGAAGCACCCTTATAAATCATACTTTTTTCAACCGATTGGAATGCTTTTTGTCATTAGGTAGATAATCAAAAAGTCCACTGGGACACCAAATTTCATGGATAAATCTTCATTTTCAGTGCCAACTATTCTTTTTTTTTTTCGAGGTAAAAAACTGAAAAATTTATTAGCAATTTTTTGAGAAGAAATCAGACTACACCACTGGAATTGTGACATTTTCGAATGGTTAATTTTGAAACTTTGTTGAAATTCGTCCATCGATAAAAAAGTTATGGAAGAATTAAATTTAAAAAATATGCCGTTTAATCAACCCACCATTTCAATTTCTACTCTTATCCAAAATTCAGAATACACCACTGGATTCAGGGAGTTTCAAAATCTATTGATAAATAATAATGAAAAATCATTAAATAAAATGATATTTTCATTAAATTCCATCAACATATTTTTCAAATTTTGTTATCCTGTAATTTTCTCATTTATGAATAGATGTTGATGAAATTCTGACCAGTGATATTTCGAGACATCTTGGTGTATTCCAAATTTTGATAAGAGTTCTGAAATTGAATTGGTATATATTGAACCGGCATATTTTTAAAATTTCAATTTTTTATTTTTTATAACTTTCTCATTGATGGACGAGTTTCAACAAACTTTTAACAAGAACTATTTAAAATGTCGCGAATCCAGTGAATTGGTGAGATTTCTCCTAAAAAAATTATTTTAGATTTTTAACATAAAAAAATGAGAACAGTGGCCCAGAAAATGAAGAATTACTCACTAAATTTGGTGTCCTGATGGACTTTCTGAATGTCTACCTATTTAAAAAAAAATCATTCCAATCGGTTGAAAAATTAAAGTTTGATATGAGTGCTTCCATTTTAAATGGGTCACACTGCATAAATAAATACAATTATTTGAAAATTTTGCTGCGAGAAATTAATAAAGATAAAATTGCTCATTTCTTCCTCCATGAGATTTGGCATATGCATTACTTCATTCTTAGGCCATAAAAAAAGTCGGAAGTATTGGAACCAAATAATTTATTTTTTTCAAATAATTTTTTATAGAGTGAAAGAAAATTGTTATGGGCATTATTGTGACAAACTGATAGGGGTTGTGAAGATAATTCAAGCAATTATGCCTCATGCCCTATAAGTTAAATATCTTAATTGCGTAATTCCCCCACGCATACTGGCTTGCTGGGTCATAATCGGATGATCGGAACATCAGATTTTTGAAATAATGTGATTATGCCCATTACCTGTTTATTGTGACCATGCGACACGATGTGGCGAATCAAAGTTCACAAAAAAGTGAACACAGCAAGCCAGTGTGCGCAGGAATATAATAAACACTAGTTCGTTTCCCCACCACCTTAGAGGCAGAGCTTTCGGCGCGTTTTTTTTTCATAGTGGCCTGCTCTTCAGGACTAGGTCACCTTTTAGAAGTGAAAGTTCCAGAATAATAAATTTCTTCTATGTCTAAATGAAAAATCGAACTCATTTCCAGATTAGAAGCAGTTCTGGACCATAGGTTGAAATCGATTTGCAGTGTCTTCGGTACAATTCAAATGGTGAACAGAAGGAAATGTAATATTTTGTTGGTTCCTGCGTATCCTAGGAATCATATCACACTGAATATGTGTGCACAAGTCTCTCAGGTCCTAGCACTGGACTTACAAGTACCGTAGTAACCTAAGATGGGCTGATCTTCTAGATTATCATTCTCGGTTTCTCTAAAAACTACCCATAACATAGGTTCCTTGGAATTTCTGAAAATATTTGAAACCCCAAAAAATTCTGTTCTTTAATGGATTGTTGAATCTCAAGGGTTTTCAACTGACCCCCTGCTCCATTTAAAAAATTGGGTGAATGACTGTCACCTTGAGGGGGGTTCAGCAGGGGTGATTATTTTATGTCACAGAGTGTCTTTTTGAAAACATAACTCGACGTTTTTCTTAAAATATAATGACGTAGAAAATTAATGTATCCGTTACTTCAGGACCTCACTGTATAAACATCGTAATCATGTTTCTGACTTATGGCTTTTTTTTCTAGTCTTGAAATCAGTTTCTCTTCCTACAGGCCAATTCCCATAAACGAGAAAATGAACAGAATTTCCTCTGTTTTTCTGCAAGTTTTCCAGTTTCATATAGTATGATAAACACGAACTAGACTTATGGCTTTTTATATGACAAACTTTCACATTAATAATTTTCTATTGCACATTTATTCGTTCACGAGAAAGTTTTCCGGAAAACGAATAAAATTTTCACAAAATTTTTCGTCTGGAAAATATACTTCAACAGCCGACCGGTTTATGGAATTTTTTTTTCGGGTTCCTAACGGTATTAAATTTCATTTTGTTGATTGCCATAAGCGAGAAAATGCATCAGCACCCAACTATTTTTTTACTAGTTCGCGCCCCTATTTCAACCCTTCAAGCACATGCAAATCTTATGACTTTGGTTCTTCACTATTAAATTGTTATACCTATTCATGTGTTAAAATGCCATAAACAAGAAAATAAAAAAAAAACAATTTTTTTTTCTGGAAAAGGAAAATGAATTTTCTATATGCCTAGCACACGTCCGATCGCTAAATTTTCAATTTTTGGGCTCAACACTGACATAATTTCCAGTGGTTAAAATCCCAGAAGAGATAAAGTGAGTCAGCAAAATCTGTCGTTATCTGACGGTCTATAATACTGTACTTACCTAGCCATTATTTTCATATATACTTTATTGTTTATGTTCTTGTTTCTTATTGTCAATGTTTGTTAATAATTCCACAGCATGTTGATCAGATCTCTGTGTGGTACACAGAACTGAAATATGAAGGTCAAAAACTGAAAACAAAAATCGTGATTTCAAATATTTCAATTATGATGATTTTGTCGAGGATTTGACACGTATGCCTTGGTATGATCTTCACCTAATGGATGATGTCGATGAAATTATTGAAACATTCATATTTGAAGTTCATGCATCAAAGAAAACAGTAAGAATAAGCAAAAAGAAATCACCGTGGCTAACTGACTCCATAAAAATAATGATTCGTAGAAGGAACCCGAATGACTAGATTTACTATAAAAATTTTAGAAACATGTTGACAATTGCAAATGGACATGGAAAAAAAATGATATCTAAACATTATACGATTCAAAAAATATATGGAATACTCTACAATTATTTGATATAGTGAATAAAAAAAAAGAAATCATATTCCTGTTCACTTGAAACGACCTAATGATATAAATTAACATTTTATCAAATTAGTAAAAGATGTACTTAGTTTCTGAACCTTCATCATATACAATAGAATTTTATAAAAATAACGCATTCAATTTGGATATTACTGTGGAGAAGCTGCGGGTGATGTCGGACCTGAACGCTCACGCGGACAGCGAGTGAGCTTATATGACTTTCAAGACGCTATGCACCGAGAAGAATCTGGTCGAATCGAAGAACGTTCCTAAGGCTTGCTAGAAATATCAAGAGCTTTCGGCAAAATGAACTGTGTATATAAAAAGAACCACGCAGCAGAGTTGGACAGTCAGTGAAGCAGAAGTCGAACATAAATAGTCCAGTGATTGTTATATAAATTAAAATATTGTGTTGAGGTTATTGAAGCGTTGTATTTCGTAAAATAAATAATTTTCAAAATAAATTAGACTTTCAATATACTACATTACATTTCATTCAGCACTGGGAAAGAAGTTGAATTTCTGATCAATAACGATGTCAAATGTTATAGGAAGCGATGATATTTCTATAAAAATGATCAGGTTATGTGTTCCTTACTTAACACCGATCATCACCCACATTATAAATAAATGCTTATTGAATGGAATATACCCAGAGTTGTGGAAAAAATCACTGATATTACCAATAAATAAAAATAATAAACCTCAAAGTTTTGTTGATATTAGAACTATAAATATTTCACCATCCTTGTCATAAATTTAGAAAAATCAATTCATAATCAAATTTATGACTACGTCAACGAAAATAAAAAATGTACATATACATCAACATGGATTCATACCTGGCCATAGCAGAACTACTGCACTTCTAAAGATTACTGATGAAATAATAGGTAATTTAGAAATAAAACTGAACGATGAATTATTATGTATAAAATTATAATATTCCGATTTTGACCATCCATCATGCTCATTTAACATGGAAGAACTCAATGTGGTGTTATTGAAAACAAAAGTCGACAGAACTTGGTGTCGCCCACGGGGCTCCTCACGGTTCGGTTCTTGCTTCCCTTCCTTTCACCATATACACCTGAACATTTCTATAGATTCAAACATATGCTGATGACACTTTCTCATATGTGATGAATTAGAAAACTCAATAGATCAGGAAAGTAGTCTCAATAAGTACATTAGAAATTTAGTGGAAATATCTAACAATCACTGTCTCAATATAAATCCAACTCAGTCCTCAGCTATCATTTTTGGTAGCACCAAAGATCGCCAGAGGGCCATAGACAATGTATATTTACAGATTGATGGGTAGCAAATTTCATTTAGTATGACTCAATTAAATGTTTGAGACTACTGATTGATCACAAATTGGAATCCAGATTTCTTATTGGATATTATCATTCATTGTTTCACGAGGGTACCTCATGAAGTTATTTACCCTATTATAAGTGTTATTATCAATAACAAGGGTTTCATTGTGTTTGTTATTAATAGTGTCATTCAGGGAGAAATTTCACTATAAATATTTCACCACTATTGTTTATAATTATCATTGGTTTTGATTGGTATTTGTTGCACACCATCAGTGTGCAGATTTACTCATTTGATTTACGAGTTTTTCCATATAAGTTAAATGGTTTACTTGAGATATATTTAATTATATATTATAATTGATTATTGTGGCCCACTATCAAAGTGGAGGATATTTGTACAATTAATTTGGTGGTTTACAAACCTAATAATTTTTGATAATCTATATCTATAGATATTTTTTGTTCTCTACATTGGACTTTGAGTCCCAATTAACTAGTACTTTCCAGGTGGACACCTTCTCACTTGTCAGCCCTTTGTGATCACAACGGGAGCTTGGAAGGCATCGAACCAACACCGTACCAGATTCTCCATTATTTGAAAGATTTTTCTGTATCCATGATATGGATTATTAGAGGATTGTAAACTGAGCGTTTGGCATTTCATTCCAACCATAACCCCAATACTGAAACAAGGTAGTCGTCATACTACATACCACCAGTGCTTGTATTATTTAATATTATTATAAATTCCATTTAGAAATCTCCTTAGAGATCTGGAGCAGTCTGTGTTTTTGCCTGGCTTCATCAACTCACGGCGCGGCGCGGTATAAATTTTAGAAAGAACCCATGGCACCCGAATTGAGTTAGTCGGTGCTATGTTTTCATTTGCTTTCTGACGGTTTTCAATTATTAATAATATACTTCTTTTTTTTCATAAGGAAGCGTAGCATCTGAGATATTTGCAAAACACCAACCCCCCCTTTTTTTCACTATATTGTTTATAACTTTTGCCATTTTTGCCAGCGCACCTTCAAATTTTTCAAAAAGTTTCTAGAGTCATTCCGAATCGAATGAGCCCTTGATCATAATTTTCGGTGCTCTTAACGAGAAATTCACCAAAATAGTTCTAAGACTATGTAGGAACAGCACTGTAGAAAATCAATCGAAGTTTTTATTGCAAACATTATTTTCCCGTCGGATATATTTCGTTCTTCTATATAGCTCACTCGCTTTCGCCCGTTTTACTAGATTCCAGCATGCGTTCCCCAATCGTAGAAAATATTGTTTGTGAGTTCTCCTCGCCAATTTAGTATAGAAAATCTGTTAACGAATGTTATAAATCATAGAGTGCCGTGGGTGTGTGCTCGGCTAGCTCGGATGAATGAATTTACATAGGCAAGGCGGTACATCGTATGCAAATTATCAGACTGAGTTTGGTAGCCTCTGAGTTATTGCTTTGCTCTTTTTTGATAAATGAACTAGACCGAGTGGCCTCTGACCTAACGGATGACATTATGTACGAGCCGAAACCTATTGTAAATAATTCTAGTTTATTCAATTTATGTGTTATGTAGATTTGTTTCTCTTCTTCTTCTATACAGTGGGTGCAAGGTAAGATTGTCTGAATCGGTAATAGATACAGCTCTTGTTGAAAGGGAAAAAAAGTTGCGTAATGAAAAGGCCACCAATTTGAAAGTGCAAATTGATTTGTGTAATTGATGACTTGTATATTTTGTGGAAATTCATGATCACTTTAATGAAACGAAAGAAACACAATTTTGTCTTATTTCCACTAGTTTTAAAACTAGTGGAAATAAGACAAAATTGTGTTTCTTTCGTTTCATTAAAGTGAAAGTGCAAATTACCAAAAATATTTTTTATTTTCAAATTATTAAGGAATAACTGAATATTTCAATTTCATATTTTAATTTAATTTTTTGTGTAATCGTCAGAGCTGAAACAAGATAAAGAGTTTTCTTCAAAGAAACTTTTTACAAGTTCTCCTGTAATGGTATCAGTTTTACTGTTCGACTTTTCCTTATCGAACAACCATCATCAATTTCATATAAATGCTGCCCACTTCTGTTGATTACAGATTTTGAAATAAATTTTCATCGAAAATTGATGAGAAACCAATTAACAATATCTATGATTTATTTCAAAGAACATAAAATGACCTATGAAATAGAATTGCCTGTCTTTTCACCACTTATTTTCTTCTAGTTGTATTTATATGAAAACATGTAACTGCTCTCTCTCTCTCTCTCTCAGTTGTATTCCAAGAAATTCCAAGATGCTGTTATGTTTTTGTTTTGAAATGAAAATTGTGTGATGAGTTCAAATGTAGTCACCTTTTCTTCCTGGCACTTTTTGTTGTTTTTCGTGTGGATACATTTTTAAATTTTGTATGTCACTTATTTAAAAAAATCAGAGAAGAAATTATCTTCTTTAAAATTCATATTCCGCAGGTCCTAATTTTGATTCCGGTTGAAAAACATATTGTAACTGTGAAATGAGATTGGAAATTTCAATTTTTGATGAGAAGTTCTAAGCTGGCCATGATTTCGAGAGTGCAGAAAAAAAACAGAATCAGCCTAACACTTTTGTATTATTTTAGGAATTTTTTAAAAATTTTTTGATAAATTCATTTGATGTGTCTTTTGGGTGGAAATGTTAATCCTCATTTCAATATAATATATTGGAATAGTGTAGTGATACAATATCATGAAAATATTGTCAAAATGTTCAAACGTTATATTGACCAGAGTAAAAACATGAACATGTTGTTGCCTTATCAGCAGATGTAGTAAACTTTCTTGATGATAGTGCTTACATCCTCTTTTGAAAAACATCGCAAAAGTCCATTTTGTTATCAGTAGTAGTTTTGTAACTCAGATGGTTACCTTATTTTCGAGGAATCAACTCATATAAGGAAAATTTTCTATGGAGTTGAGAGTGTGACGTGAGCCAAAGCAGCACACATATATTGGTAGAATATAGAAACAATATTGAAACTATTGTGGACATGTTGGTAAAATAGTTAAAACGCAATATTACTATAGAGAAAAAAATGTGAATTTTTGTCGATATTGGACAAATATTACCTGAATAATGTTGGCGAAATATTCCCGAAGAAATATTGTCCCCAAAATATTCAGCGGTGTTGGTACAATATCACGTGTATGGAAATATTGGCAAAATCTTCAAACCTTATATTGGGGAAAAATTAAATGTGAACATTTTGCTATATTGGTCCAATATTGTGAGAATATTATGAAAATAGTTTTTGTGAAATATTGCTGAAGCAGTAATGGCTTCAAAATATTCAGTGGTATTGTGACAATATAATTTGGATATATTGGTAGAATATTTGAAGTAAATATGAACATGCCTTGGTGAATTAGTAAATGGCTAATACTCGGAGCATATACAATTACAGTTCTCCTTCAGTTAATCAAGGTGACAACAAAATCTGCCTTCTGGTCGCCATAACCACTGCGTAAGTAATCAGTCTTGAAAACAAGTTGTGCGAGGTATTTAATATATTTCCTTAGGTTTCAGAATACGTTCTATATGTAGCCACCTTGCGAATTTTTATCCAGGTTTGATCATAATATATTTTAATACGGTTTATTGAATATTCGGCCACTATTCAAAATTCGATAAGGGTAATAGGAATTCTTGAAATGATACAGCATAGGGCTGATTGTCTTATCGAAATTGGTAGAAATTATTTAACCAATATTGACCCAAAATTCAACTACGGTGACTCTATCTATGGGCCTTTCCTAGATTCAGTCAACCAACGTAGAATTCAACGGGTGCAAAATTCTTGCTTGTCGGTACATATTGGGAATTCGAAAATTTGATCATTTGTCAAACGCATTCGCCAACCTTCATTGGGTACCTATGTCAATACGTAGAAATTATAACTTTTGCAATATAATTTTCACAATATTGAACTCTAAATCGCCACCGCCACTATTCAATAAATTGACAAAAAGGTTAGAACTCCACTCATTAAACCTGAGATCTAATCATGATTTACATATCCCTAGTCATTCTTCAGCCTTATTCAAAAAGTCCTTTTCGTATCAAGCTGTCCATTGCCACAATGTCATAATAAAGGATTTTATGTAAGCTCAAAGAAAAATTGAATATGTGATAGGTAGTGAAATTCGTAATCTTGTGTATCTTTTCATATAGATGTATACTCTTATTTCTTTTTTTTTTCTCATCATACATTCTTTCATTTCATATTCTTAGAAATTACTTTTGGTACTCATTAGGTTAAGTGTAAGAGTAGCTTTAGCTAAACTTCGCCTAATATGTAATACTATTTGAAATAAAGTCGATTTTATTATTATTATTATTATTATTATTATTATATACATTCAAAATAGGTTAAACAATATTTCACCAGTATTAAATATTGTTTCTTCAATATTCACCCTAATTGGATCAATATTATGTTTTCACACACGATGTATATATACTGGCCCAATATGAAACCAAGATTCAGCCATCAGGTGCTACCTTGTATTTATTCTGAATTCACAAACGCTCTATTCAGTTGACAATCCTGTATTATCTCATCTATTGAGTTCACTTTTGTATCTTGTCTGTGAGTAACCTTTTTATTTTATCCATTTATGCTTTATTTTGTATCATTTCAAAAAGTTACAATTTCAGTTATCATCGGTTTGTTTCTCTGATTTTTGTTTCACTCCCTCTCTCTGTTCATCCGTGTCGCACGTGTTATACTCCCATTACGTATTTTTTCTTTTGCGCAAAATATATTGGTACGTGTCTGGATTATCAAAATGTTGATATACTTGTTGGCTTTCTTCAACTATACGAACACTACAGATGGTTCATAAAGAAAAATATAAGTTCTAGATCATTCAATAAATTTAAGACTACAATAGGGAAGGACAAGAAACAATAGTATCGCTCCAATTATGCTTTAAAATACACAACGCATATATAAATGACCCCAGAGAAATTTTTTGGAGCCAAATTTCAATTACAATCGTTCCCATTCGTTTTTGGATATCAGCAAATTTCAAAGCTTCTAGTATTGGCGCCATGACGTACTCTCCCAAGCCCAATCAGCCAAAGACCGTATTCAAATAGGGTTGATTGTGACGAAAAATCGGCAATGCTATTGGTTCCTCGGAATTATTGGGAGAGTACGTCACAACAATTTGCGATGGCGCTACAAAGAAGCCACTTGAATTTTGTCGACTTTGTATCCATTAATGATATTTTTCACAAACGAAATATTTCTCGAACAATACAGGATTTTTCCCCCTTATATGAACGAAATATTTTTTTTCGGTATTGTGATAGAAATACATGAGATTTTGGAGATTGTGGAGTCTCATAGACTGTTTCTTATGAAGGAATAGTCAAAACTTTAAGGTTGATTGACAAGGAAACTGTCAACAAATAGTATAATTTGTCAGAATGTTTCTGTTGAAATTCAAGTATTCTTGCGGTAAAATTCATATGTAAAAGAACACTTATTTCCACAGAAAAGAAAACTTCCCTAACAATTTAAAACAAACACAATACTACTCGATCAACTGTCGTCGTTCAATTGTCTTCTACGCCCAGGAGAGTAACAAATGAGGTTTATTCTTTTGGTGACTTTATTCGAGACGTGGCAAGCCTTCTTCGATCTAAATAACAATGAGAGCATCATTAGGGGTCGCTGCGCAACCAAATGACTTTTTTATACAGGTCCATTCCATTTTTATTGAACGTTCCATCTGATGTGGACGTTAAAAAATTACTATCCATGTCGAAATTACCATTGAGACGTTTCTAAGCTTCTATAGTAGTGCACATGCTTATGTATCAATAAAAATATGAGAAAGATGTTTTTTTCCTTTTTCTACACTTGTTTTGAGGTTAGCTCATTTTCTGCAGCCTCCAAAATGAATGGTGGCCAGAGACTATACAGAACATTTAATGAGATCAACCAGATACAGAAGGTAGATGGTAGTAGAGCGCTGATTATGATGAGGCTGAATCTATCTAGCTCTTGTATTTTAGAGGTGACACCGAACCATTTACTTATCTTACTTATCAAAACTTTTTTATAGAAAAATTGTTTTTGTGTTGTTAACGGGTTAACAAGAATACATTTTAATGCGTGTGATGGACACTCCACACCTGAGTTACATTCAACCCAATTTATATTTTATTGTGTTCATTTACAATGTGTTTTCATATCTATACAATGCAGCATTTTTTTAGCCCCCCCTGTTAACTTTTGAACGGTTTGGCGTACAAATTTGAAAAAATAAATGTTTGGAGGGGTTCACCGATACCACTTTTTGATACAGAAAATATGGTGATTGCTCGACAGGGGGCGCGGGGGGCACATCAACTCAAAAATTTTTAATAGCATGGGGGGTCAAGTGCCACATCGTTGAAAAGAAAATCATATTCTCTTTACTACCATCTAATTTTTTTTTGCAATTAATATTCTAAATATCAAATATAAATGCAGATCTGAAAACTACTCATAATTCGATAAATTTGAACGGTTTGTTGTGGAATGATGAAACCAAAAACATTTTAAAGGGTATTACCGATACTACTTTATGAGAGAAGAAACATTGCAATTACTCCACAGATGGCGCTGGGGGCACATCAACTCGAAAATTTCGAAAGGCATAAAAATTTGGAAAAAAAAATTCTCAATAAAAATCAAAAATATCTAGATGATTGTAAAGAGAATTGAATTTTCTTTTCAACGATGTGACACTTGACCCTCCATGATATTCAAAATTTTTGAGTTGATGTACCCCCTGTCGGGCAATCACCATATGTTTTGTTTCAAAAAGTAGTATCGGTGAAACCCTCCAAACGGTTATTTTCATGTTTGTACGTCGAACCTTTCAAAAGTTAACAGGGGAGGGGGGACTAAAAAAGCCGCACTGTATGTACCCATATATGGTTTGTGTTTTGTTCTTGACGTTCTACTGGTACTCTTGTATATTTAAAATAAATACTTCTACTTCCTGACCTAAAAAATAAATTCAATTAAAAATGATTTATTTCATTTAAGAACCAATTTTCTGGTATAATGTTCACTAAACCATCAGATACAGGGGAATAATTCTCTACGGTCTCAAATAGGAATATTCTTGAAAAATAAATATCTGAAATAATTCAATGTATCAGTTTATGTTTATTTTTTAACCGATAAGGTTTTATCTTACAACCATCTTCAATTTAATGATTCATCCATTGGGTAGTTTTAAATTTGACTGGGACCTCAAAATTTATTTTTAATGGTATAATACTATTTCTTGGATGGATTTGAAATGAAATTGAAAAGAATATTACGATCTAAACTAGTAAGATTTGAAGGAATGGACAGAATCTCAAAACACAACTGGAACATTATAAAACGTTTTCATAGATTTAGTTTTCGACCAAGTCTAACAGCAGGTTAATTGAATGTATTGAACTGGTACTACTCAGTAAATTCTTTGATGGAATCAAATAGCCTTAGTTTGAAGACCTTATTTGGCTTATTATCTGGATTTTCTTGATTTTTTCTCTAGAACTTTTCATAACGCATTTTCGTTGCATTATACGAAGCATTGGACTAATTGAAAAAGGTTTTCTCAAATATTGGATTGATGTACATACAGGAATAGACGGGGCAGGAGAAAAATATTAATTAGAGAATAAAATTTAAAGAATATTGTAAAATCTGAAAATTATTTCGTATCCCAGGTAGCACATCATATCGGCTGAATCTTGGTTCCATATTGGGCCAATATAGATATATTGTAAATGAAAAATTAATATTGGTCCAATATGGGTGAATATTCAAAAAACAATATTATAATAATAATATTGGTGGAATATTGGTTGAACTAGTTTTGAATGTAGATCATCACATGAAATATTGGGTCAATATTGGTTGAATAATTTCTACCAATATCGATAATACAATATTGGTTATATATTGTCTTCCACATCTAGAATAAATATTGCAATCCAAATATTCCAGTCATATCGATTATAGGGAAAAAAAAACTATATTGTATTTCCAAGTTTGATAGCATATTGGTTGAATATCATTTCCACTTTATTTGGCAAATTGTAATAACTCATATTGAGTCAATATTGGGTCAATGATATTTACCAATATCGATAAAACAATATTGTCTTCACATCGTTTTCAACATCTAGAATAAATATTGCAATCCCAATATTCCCCTCATATCGATTCAAGGAATAAAAAATATATTGTATCTCCAAGTGTAATTACACATTGGTTGAATATCATTTCGCCAATATTCTACAAATCTTATTAATTAATATTGGGTCAATATTGGTTCAATAATAGTTATCGATATCGTTAAAACAATATTGTCTTCATATTGTTTCCTACATCTAGATTGAGATGAAATTTGAATATTGGCCGAACATTCAATGAAACATATTTAAATTATTTCATGATCAAACCTGGATAAAAATCCGATAGGTGGCTCTACATATAGAACGTCTTCTAAAACCTACGAAAGTTTATTAAATACTTCTCTTAACTTGTTTTCAAGTCAGCTCACTCAGTGGTTAAGGCGATCAAAAGGCAGACTCTGGTGTCACCTTCATCAACTAAAAGACATTTAATAATTTACCAAGGTATATTGACGTCCTCCAATATAACCAAATGATATTGTACCAATATCGATAAATATTTTAAGGCCATTATTGCTTCAAGAATATTTAAACAATATTCGACCAATATCGCAAAATGTTCACATTTTACTTCTCGACAATATAACTTTTGAATATTGTGCCAATATTCTCAGAATATTGTATCAGCGATATTGTACCAATATCGCCAAATATTTTGAGGCCAATATTGGTTGGGGAATATTTCGCCAATATTATTCAAGTAATATTGGACCAATATCGCCGAATGTTCACATTTTTTTTCTCGCCAATATTGCATTTCAAATATTTCGCCAATATGTTCACAATATTGTACCAATATTTTACCAATATAAGTGTGCTACTTGGGATGTTATAGATAGATAGATCTTTACTAAAATAAGATATCCTAAAATATACAAATGACCTAGAAAGTATGAACTAAAAAAAAGTTATGTGGTCCATATTGAAATGATTTAAGAATATATGCCAAACAGTAGATGAATACAATATACAGTTATTCAATAAGATAAGTATAATAATAATATCACACGACAAGAATTGTAGCTACAGATAACAGACACAATAAATATCACATTCGTACATTCGCAGCAAGTTTCATGAGTTTCTTTTTAAAAATATTCAGAGATGGGTTATTTTTTATTTAAATTGGTAATTTGTTGAACTGATCAATACCCTAGGAAAATGTTGCTTTTGTGACTTGTTCTGTTTATGTATAAATTATTATTTTTTTCAGTATGGAGATGAATGTCATGATGGAAAACACTGTACTGTTTGAAATACGATGCTCCTATGGTTCAAAATTTTGTATATGAATATCATTGTGAGACAGAACAGTCTTCGGGAAATATATTGCCAATACAAAACATTAGGCATAATTGTAATAGGAGTATCCCTACCGTACTCCAAAATAATTGTCATGCCTCGATTCGGAAGTTTTTCAATAGATATACGAACTGTGATTCTCAACTCGGTTGAAAGATTATTGGCAATTCTAGTAGAAAAGAATAATTTCTTTGAAATTGTTTTACGAATAAGCTCGAAGTTTTCATTAAACGATATAGTGTTAGTCATCTGGAATGCCATATATTTGGTTGTATTCACTATTTCAATTCTTCTATCATCGATGTTAAGGTTAAGATAAAACCTATACAGAAAATCAAACATAATATTCAATCCTTTTGAAGTGGTCAATTAGCTCAAGTTCCTTCCAAACTCCTAGAGGTCACATCAATTAGAGCCGAATAGTTTTTTATCAGTTCTATCGAGAAGAAGAATGGCCGTAGGCGTTTTCAATTTCGTTGTACACCTCGTCTCCAGAAATTCTACAAATTACACTTCTTCCTCGTAACTCCTTGAAATAAGAATGGCGAACACCAAGGGAGCATAATTTGGTAATTCGGCCGATAAAGCAGGTGTTATATATTGCGCATAATGCAACCATAAATTTTAACTACCAGCAGAAATGAGAGTGCTTTATCATGGAAATACCTAAGAATTGAAATCATACATTACTTTTTTATCATCTCGACCGACAAATGGCTTCGCTCTATCTTATATTTTGACTGTATTATTTCTCCATCCACGCCTTCAAAGGATAACGGCAGTCGAACTTCTTTTGTCATGGAAATTTAATACCGGAGATGTATTTTCATGTGTTTGTTGCTGTATGGGGCCTTTGTTATGAGAGGGCTACAAGTAAACAATATTTCCATAAGCAATTCTCATTATATTAATTCAGTTCAAGCTTTTTTTTCATCGAATCCTGAAACTGTATTTTTTCTAAATTCTTTGTTGTGATTTTGTTCTGTATCAAAATTGTAATGAATATCATGTATGGTACAATAAGGAGATCAATTGGAAAAAAAACAGAAATATGTATAAAGAATCAGATAATGATGCTGATAAATATCACGAGGTGATGCAGAAGTTGAATTCACTCTCATGGAATGAATAAAAAAATTATCAAAACTGTTGAAGACAAACTAAGCACTGATTTGAATGTTTTTGTAAAAGAACCCGGTAAATATTCAACTTTACAATTATTAGTCATATAACGGTTTTCATCAGATATCTCATAGATCATATTGAATGAACTTAACCGATATATATTTCAAAAATCGATCATACTCATGACTATAATGTTTCATCAAAATACCCCTATTTCACGTCAAACGTTCGCTTCAACACATTTTATATTGAATTTTTGATATAATTAAACGATAAAAATTGCATGATCAGAGTCCGTTGTGAAGTCAACTTTTTCGACCAAGCTATGAGTCACTAGTGGGTTGTGAAATATCCGATTTGAGAAGACCAGCTTGCGTATTTGACTATTCCCCTCTGAGAGATCGAGATAGTCATCATCATTTTCCAGGATGATTATAGATTTGTGTATCTGATGTTTAGGCGTTGGTAGTGGGACATTTCATTTTTGGAATTATATTATGGAGAACACTTCATTTAAATAAGATTTCAAAAAGGCAAGTTTCACTAGGGTTGACAGTGTTCCTTTTCGTGTTGGGAGATTTCTTTTGAAGTGAATCTCACTTTGTAGGTTAGATAAAAATAGTACAGCGGTTGTTTTGGTAAAAACACTAATTTTATAGCAAAAACTAGTTTCTAATGACGTTTTACATTTTTATTTTTCCGTCTCTCTATGACAATACATGACTAACTATATTATTCCTTGCAATTAAGAAAGAAGTAAAAAGTGAAAAGAATAAGTCCACAACATTCTTCGGGCCTCGCAAGAGACTACTTTGGATTCAACAGAACAACCTTTGTTCTTCGATACAATCCTGTCGCTGTTTTTACTTCAACCACCCTAATTTTGTTGTCGCGTCCAGGCAAAGTTCGAGTTATTTTTCCTTTGGGCCATGTATTTCTTGGAGAAGTATCATCCACCAATATGACTAGATCTCCTTCTGCAACATCACTTTTGTTGTGCTGCCACTTGCTTCGTTTAATCAGAGTTTAAACGAATTCTCGTAGCCAACGTCGCCAGAAAGGATCTGCAAATTTCTGTGCAATACGCCATTGCTTTCGTAAATTGGAGTCTGAACCTGTGAACACTCATCGTGGACTTACTTCATTTAGTTTACCAATAAGAAAATGGTTGGTTGTCAGAGCTTCGTCGTCTAGATGATCTGAGGAAACGTAAGTAAGTGGATGACTGTTCATTGTGTGTGCTACTTCAATAAGAAGAGTTAGCAGCATTTCTTCCTTTGGACTCTCAGAGCGTTTTTAACGTACTTAATCATTCTCTCCCATACTCCTCCCATGTGGCTGGCTGTTGGTGGATTTTTGAACCATTGTATGTGTCGCACACAACAAAACTTTTGGAACTGATCTGTATCGACTTGTTGAAGGGCTCATTTCATTCTTTTTCGGCTCCACAAAGGTTTGTTCCATTATCCGAGTGTAGTACGCTAGGACTACCTCTTCTACAAATGAATCGACGGATTGCCTTGATGGCAGAATCTGCAGTGAGTGAAGCGGCAAGTTCAAGGTGAATCGCTCTTGTAGACATACATGTGAAATTAACTCCATGTCGTTATTCCTTTCTCCTATCGATGGTTACTGTCGTCGGTCCGAAATAATCCATCCGCGTGATCATAAAGGCTCTGACTTGAGGTGTGATTCGACAATCCGGAATTTGACCCATTTGTTGAGTTTCTAGCTTGGCATTCCTTCTCCAACAGATAACACAGGATGTCACACAACTTTTTACAGCTGATCTTGCATTTATGATCCAAAACCGTTCTCTCAACTGGTTGATCAATTGTTCTCTGCCCTGGTGATGATTCAAATGGTGATAATGTTTCACTAGCAATTTTGTCAACCAATGTTTTGAGTCTAGAATGATTCGCTGTCTCATAGGTAGGTCTCAATGTTGAGCTTCATCCAATCTTCCGCTCAATCTAAAAACATTCATTTTATCAAATACAGGATTTAAATTCGACAAACGACTCGATTTCTTTAAACTATTCTTCTAAAGGATCCTATTCATCTCTCTGGAAAAATATTCGTTTTGGACGTGCTAAATTATCTCAAACTCGGCAGATTCAAATTCTTTTACTGAGAGTTCATTTGAATATGTTTGCACCCATGCGGCAGTTCTAACGAGCCGCAAATAATTTGAAAATCTTCTTCTTCTCTTCCTCAGTATTTGCCGATATCTCCTCTTCAGCTAGAGGTCATGACTTTTCATCTGAAGTGAGGAATTGAGGTCCGTTAAACCAATTTCTGTAGTTGTCTATGTCCCACAGTCCCGTGTTGCTTCATCAGCTACATTCAATTCCGTTGGTAGCCAGTGCCAGTTTTCAGGGTTTGTTAAGTCCAAAATTTCACTTATTCTGTTGGCGACAAAGGTTTTGTAGTTCCTTGGAGGTGACTTTTTCCAGCTCAACACGATTTTTGAATCAATCCAGAAGTATTTCCTGTTGATTTTGAAGGTGTCTCCACTTTCTATTGTTTCGACCAAACGAGATCCAAGTCCAAGTATAGCTGCTTGAAGTTCAATCTTTGTAACCGTCATCGGTTACTGTGTTGTTCGAATCCTTTACTCGAAAGTACGATGTAGGAGCATAGCCTTTCTCGCTCCCATCATTGAAAATGTGCAGTTGAATTTAAATTATATTGCTATTGAGACCATACCAACGGGGAATATTCAAGTTTCTAATTTTGTGAAGAGCCGTCACCCAACATTTCCATTTTTCGAAAAGCATAGGGTTCAGTTTAACGTCTCAACCCAATTTTTCTGACCAAATTTCTTGCATTAAAATCCTGGCATGAATTGTGAATGCTACCAAAAAGCCCAGTGGATCGTAAACATACATTACTACTTCAATAACTTGTCTTTTGGTAGGGATGACAATTTCTGAAAGTATATCTTTATTTTTGGTGATAAACTTATCAGAAAAGCTCAACAAGTCATCTTTTGGACTCCATATCAAACCCAATGTTCTCTCAAATGTTGGCCACTTTTCAAAATCCAAGGAAATTATGCTCTTTGACCTTAGTTCAGCTGGAACATGTACTATAACTTGAGGAGAATTGCTGATCCAACTTCTCATTTTAAACCCTTCATGGTTATGGATATCAATAACCCCTCCCCCCTTTTACCACTTTAATGGCACGTTCTTCAGTCTTGAAGCTCGAAGGTCCAAATGTTTTGGCAAAAACACTAATTTTACAGCAAAAAATAGTTTCATATGACGTTTTATATTTTAATTTTTCAGTCTCTCTATGACAATACATGACTAACTATATTATTCCTTGCAATTAAAAAATAAGTAAAAAGTGAAAAGAATAAGTCCACAACAGCGGTACTGATTCATTTTAGTGTTTTGCTATGAGTTTTCATGTGATGGCGAGCCGTTGTTAGCGCCTATCACTAATTCTACTCATGGATGTGGAATTTGGACTGCAGTCCTATGATATGGGTCCTGGCTGGTTGACCCAGAAGTTTTCCCGATCTACTCTCCATTGACAGTTCTCATTAAGGTTCTCAATGTTCCATTACATTTTTGACACCTACTATTTCAACACGATAGATATACCTACTGTTCCAGTGCCTTTTTGATATAGTCTTTCCAATATCAATTTCAACAACTCGTATAGGTTCAATGGAAACGCCGCTGTTCACGTGACCTTAATTGATGTGCAGAAAAATGCAAAATATTTGGCTGGAGAGTCATAAATCAGCATATAAATGAGATGTCGGCATATCACGAAATTGTCGATAAGGCTTTGAAATGAGTTTTTATGATCTGCAAATGATATTGGAAAGACTATACCATTTCAACAGGATAGATATACCTACTGTTCCAGTGCATTTTTGACAACTATTATACTCACCATCTCAACAAGGAGAGAACTGATGAAACCCACAGCTGCATAGAACAATTCAGATAACTTCATTATACGAGAAAAATTACCCCCTCTTAATTGATAATTATAGACCAGTAACCATTCCCAGTGTATTGGCTAAAGTACTTGAAAAAGGCATCTGTAAGAAATTATACCCTTTCTTAGGTGAAATACAATCAGCAGTTATCAATATGGCATTGCCCTTGTAAGTCGACGGAAGATGCAGCTTCAAATTTCTTGGAGCATATTTATAATGGTACCGACAAAAGTAAAGTTGTGGCTGCGCTATTCTTCGACTTGTCCAAGGCATTTGACTCCACAGATTTTGTCATACTTGCTAACAAATAATATGCCATAGGTATTCGAGGGAAATTTCTTGCATGATGATACGAATTATGATATATTCAGGGTTCAGTTTTGAGACCGCTGATTTTTCTGATTTATATCAATGATTTACCACAACATTTGGGTACAAAGTCAGTGTCACTTTTTGCCGACGATACTGCAATTTCAGAAGAAGCTGATAGCCCTGCGGAACTCCAGTTGAAGCTGAACACAATAAGTCGCAGATTTTCGAAATGGTGTGACACAAACAAACTCATAGTTTATGCCGATAAAACGGTTTCAGTTCAATTCTTCAACCGAAGATACTTAGAGCAACCTATACAGGTTGAAATCAGTGATGTGACTATCTATCCGTCGGAATCCTTAAAATTTTTAGGACTTCATATAGATTCTGGGTTGAGTTGGAAAGTTCACATGGATCATGTTTGCAAGAGGATGAACACCAGTTTTTACGCATTGGTACAAATCAAATAGGTTATGGCTGAAGAGCATTTGTTGAACATTTACCATGCAATGGTTTATTCATGCTCACCTACCGGCATTCGGCTCAAACCTCATTCACAATTCATGTTGGTAGGATGGACATCGTAGGGCATCTAGCGAAGGTTTGTGTGAGTAAGTGGGTGCCAAATTGTAATCTGATTATATCACAGGCGAGTAAATCATTTTGTCATTGTTCCAAAATATTATGAATGACATCAGAATTTTCACAGGAAATCGAAACCAAACTTCCGCGTTGTCGCAGATCCAACTGTGAGATAATTTTGAGTATTTATTCGACTTTCAAATCTCAAGTGGATAGATATCATCTCAATTCGATATCGGAGAGTGGACAATCTTATCAGCTAACTTCGTTAATTTAAAAGTTGAAGTATAGTGTATGATATTTTTGGTAAATAATTGTTTGTGGTACCATATCTAAATAATTTGCAAGTTTGAGTTATCTTCCTTCAATATACAACAATACATTACAATGTTATGATGAATATAGTATTTTCAATTCCGATTTCATGTCGTAGACAATATAGTTTTATGAACTTTAGTAGATATTATTAGACCAGTATTGACCCAGTATAAGTTAATAAGATTTGTTAGATATTGGTGAAATAATACTCAACCAATCTGCTATCAAACCTGGATGTATAATGTATCCCTGGAATATAATTAAATCAATATTGACCAAATATAAGTTAATACGATCTGTTGAATATTAGCAAAATAATATTCAAACAATGTGCAATCAACTCGGATAGTTCTTTATTTCTAGAACCGATATGAGAGGAATATTGTTGAAGCAATATCCAAGTATATGTGAAAAGATTTTTGGATGAGTTAGCTATTGAGCGAATGTGGTTCTAGCAAGATGGGTGCCCAGCGCACAACAAAGATATTTGAAATTATCTGAGAGAGGTTTCCGGAACGACGAATTGCTAATAGAGACGATTGTTGATGGCCTGCCAGATCCAATGATCTAAACCTAAAGGATTTTTTTTTCTGAAGATGTATCAAGTGCATAGAATGTGAAGGTGCACTCTTTGAGTATCTTTCATAGTTTTTCGATAGTTTGAAATTTCTCAATAAATGTATTGCTGATTTTTTTCAATATTTTTTCCGAAGTTTCTCTGAATAACTGCTAGGTTAATGTGAAAATGCTATAAGAATATTTCAATATATAAAATATATATATGAAAATTGTCAAAATCTGTTTTTTGTGCATAAAATGAAAATGAATAGATTTTATCAAACTTATTTTTAACATTATAGACCGGGATCCCACGCCTATTTTCAAAAATGATTAATAGCAGGCTGAATCTTACTGAGTAGCTTCATTTTGCCGAGACGCCCAACTTTTTTCTCTACGAAAATTCTCGATAGTGGTAGCTAATGAAATGCGCAAACGTCAAACATGTCTATTTGGTGAGTGCAAAAAAGTCATTATTAACAGTTAGTTCTTCAGTCGAACCTCGAGATAATTCGATGAAGTACTCGAAAAAACGTTTGTCCTACAAAATAGATGGTAGGAGTGGGGGACTCTTCAGTCCTACCATCCATTTTGTAGGACAAAAGTTTTTTCGAGTACACTATCGAATGATCTCGAGATTCAACTGAAAAACTAACTGTTATTAATGACTTTTTGCACCCACCAAATCGACATGATTGACGCCTGCGCATTTCATTTGCTGCCACTATCGAGAATTTTCGTAGAGGAAAAAGTTGGGCGTCTCGGCAAAATGAAGCTTCTTAGGAAGATGCAGCTTGTTATTAATCATTTTCGAAAATAGGCGTGGGACCCGGTCTATTATAGTTGGCATTGATGAACTCCATATTTGGTGTCATTTCACGCACCGTTAAAAAGATACCCACGGTGAGCATGATGAGGGACACAGTGTGTTTGTGTGTATATGAGCACATGCATGCATTATCCCTTTGTTTTTCCACGACAAGCATTCGTTTCTATGGAACTCTACTCATGTCTATTCATTCACTTATTATTTATTTGTAACATAATTCAAATATGTAGAATATATAAATGAATATTTCATTTAAAAAAAAATCCATATAACGTTTTCCACTATTTTGAGTATACAGTGATTTGCAAAAAAAAGAATAATGCCTCGGATTCCAGAAATACATGATGAATACCGACCTTAATGATTAATTCGATTGGGACAGGGATGACTCTAATGCAAGAATCATCCAGTATTTTTTTGTAACAAATATTCAAATCACCAAAGCATTCCTATCAGCAGTCGCAGCGGGTGCATCCTGGGTAGAATAAAGACATCAACAAAGAATACAATAAAACGCTGCACGCACTTCAAAGGACGCACCTTTGTAAC
This sequence comes from Chrysolina oricalcia, assembly GCA_944452925.2. Classification (NCBI taxonomy): domain Eukaryota; kingdom Metazoa; phylum Arthropoda; class Insecta; order Coleoptera; family Chrysomelidae; genus Chrysolina; species Chrysolina oricalcia. The sequence continues at coordinate 60,708,153 of OX101815.2, forward strand.
TGTCACTAGACAAAAATATGGTGATTATCCATAAAGCCGTCCTCTAATATGTTCATCTGACAGATGATGTATGGCTAGAATTATGAATTACGTACCGTTTCTCCCACACGTTCAATTACAGATGTTCACCGCTTCGACAAAGGGTTATTAAAGAAGTATTCGACTAGTCAATGAACAGTCATTTTCAAAGGAAACCTGATGAACTATGAAATTTTCGAATAGTTCTGTTGAACTTTTGTGTCGATGTCTTGATTGCACAATATGAAGGATGATAATTCGTGAAATAGACTGTACTCCTGATATGTTATATAAATAGTCAAACTGTTTCAATTCTCTCATTTCTCTATGACATATATCATATTGTTTATATTTTCAAATATCAACTGTTTATTACATACATGGTATTCCACATTCGATGGCCTATTAGACGTTTCTGGAGAACGGAAGCATGGATCATTGCAAAAATTTGTGGGCATGGAGAATTAAATATGCTCTACCCGTCTAAAATGTTTTCGTCAATACAGTGTTGCCACTTGTATCCGAAAGTAGTAGATACTTTGTTATTTTGAATAGAACACATCATTTTTGGATTCCTTATAAGATTCCTTAAAACTTTCTCAGATAATTCTCTATACCTATATGTGACGGTTTTCGAGATAAAAATTATTTTGTCAAATTTTTGTGGAAAACCTGAACATTGAAAAATACCTTTTTTTTACAATGCAAATAAAAAAATATTTCATTTTGTGTCATAGCAGCATAACACCATTAAGTATTCTGGCGAAGAACTGGATCTCAGTTTCACCATACAGGGAGGCTCAGGAGTAAGTTCCTTTTGGGGACTCATGAAAATGATTGAAACTCAGTTTTTTCAAATAGAACACCCTGTATACTATCTGATTTTTTAATACAACTAACCAGTTTGAATAAGTTTTATTGGCTATGTCCTATACCTATCTCCTACCGTTTATGAGATATTGATGATTTTATGATTTTTGAGGTCTGTGCTAGTATACAATTTCAAGTATAAATTGTGGAAAATCTAGCGAATAACAAATTGAATACATGAACTTTCCTTCATACTGGGTGTACGATAAATATAGTTATGTTGACAGTTTAAAGAAATGAAAAATTAAATTGATTAAATTCATTCGACACAAGTAATAATATTACAAAATTCACTTAGCAATAATTCGATCTTCAGGTTGTAGTCAGTTCTCTGCTCACTTCTTGTCTACAGTGGGACGGGGGGGGCACCGTTGAGCTGCTATCAACAACTTCGATATACATGAAGCAGAAAATTTCCAAAAAGTTCCAAACTGCTGTTCTCATATTTTTTAAATAATTTCCATATAATTTCCTGAAGTAAATTTGGATCTTCATGAGTCCATATTTGAATCCATCTACAGAAATCAACAAGTTTCTGATGGATCACCTCTTGACGCCTCAACATTACCAAACACAGCATAACTCCCATTCGATTGTTCTGAATTTTTTCCTATTCATTTTAGTGGTAAGTTAATTGAAGTTAACTGAATTTTCTGCACAAAGACGATACCACGTAACGCTGACATTGACTTAAACACTGCATCTATCGCATCCCTTGTGAATGCGGCGAAGCTTATCTTGGAGAAACTAAGAGACCACTTAGCGTTAGACTCGCTGAACACAAGAGAAACACTCAACGAGGAGAAACATCAAAGACAGTCCATAAAGAAGAGGGCTGGTATAGAAGAGAGTGCATACATTATGAACAACAAAGTCTTCAGTCAAGCTAGCATAGAAATCCGTAATGTGTGGAAACCCTTAATTAGTGGCATGGATCAATTGAAATTGCGATAAGAATTAACAATGCTGTACCGGAGGGGCCTGGCAGTGTAATTAACAAGCTTACCTGAATACCGCCAAATTACCTCTAGGCAAAATTATCCACAGCATATATATAAGAAGCATCCTTGAGATTGTCGCATTATACACTTGATAAAGACTGTAGATTTTAACAGTTGAAACGTCGTGATTAAAAATTGCATATAATTGAATTTTTCTTTGTTCTTTTTTAGACAATGAAAGTCCAGAATAACCTTACTCAAGGAGAAATATTGTCAACCACTTTCAAACAAACGTAATGTGTGAATGTTCCATGACGTTTCATATCTACCCAATACAAAATATGGCAAAATAATCCAATTTTTATGGAAAACTTGCTTTTATTTCGGAAACCTTCAGGTACAGGGACATGAAAATTCAATTTTCTTTCAGGATATTTGACTTTTCACCACTTTTGTATCTATCGGTAAAATCACGAATTTTCAACGACCCTGTATAATGAAGAACAGTCATAACTGATACACGGGACATTGTCAAACCACATAAAAATTGCAGCTTTCTACGTATCCAAATACGGCAGTAATAAACGTTTAATTGAACCTATATTTCGCTCAAAAAATAAGGATTTTATTGATTTATTGATTATTGATTTTATAAAAAACCACCAGAGATAGGTTCAGAGAATTGATATGTGAAAATGATCAAAAAGCAATAGCAAATCGAAAAATGCAATAATATACAGGGTATTCCGTTCAAATATAAAAGCTGTTGCTACTTTTTGATAGAATTAGCAACGCCGCAGCTCTGAAAATATTTTAGATCGATAGAGCAGAACTGATTATCCAAGAAACCAAATTTTCAAAATAATCCTATTTCCCGTTTTCCAGAAACGTCTAATAGGCCATCGAGTTTGGAACACCCTGTATATGAATAATATTCATATTAAATGGCATTTGGGCGATTAACGTGATCTCAAATCCCACCCTTTCAACACGATATTTACTTGACAACGAACACCGCGTAGGTTGACAGTACAATATCGGAACAGCTTATTGTTGCACAAATAGGCTGGCCTATTAGGCGATAAACTATTGCAACATTCAATTGTCATTTATCATTGCGTCTGTTAGTCGCTGACTGGATTTGTCTAATAAAACAACCGAACAAAGAGTATTGTTTATGGAAACATTGGTGAGTAATGACAGGCGGCATTGTTTACGGAACGTAGGCGCCATGTTATGCCGTTCAGAATTATCCTTTCATACGGCGAGAAAATCAATTATGCATGGAGCAACCAGTCATTGAAAAGTCGATGATTGTAGCATCTGTAATGACTTCCCATACCTTCCTTTCCGCTAGGGCCAAACATTGTTATGCGTCACCATATTCATCATACACCTACATTTATTAGGGACCCATCATGGGATTTTTGGTTCTAGATAATTTTGAGGAGTAGATTGTGTAGTTTTACCGGAGGCTAAAATTTTCCAGAAATGGAAGATGCAAAATTCAGTTTCGCTGATGATACGGCAATATTTCTTACAAACAAATCGTGGGATTTATTGAAAGAGGAAGCAGAACAAGATATGAGGGAAATAAAAAAATGGTTCGAACATAATCTACTCATGTTTTAAAGAGAAACATTCTCAATTCTTCAAGTTATATAGGGTCTTTCTCAATATCTATCAGATGTAGTTCAATATCCAGCGTGGCTTTTGCCGGGGAAGTAGTTGCTTTCTGTTAGATATTACAAAAAAGTAACTTCAATTTTATCGTAGGGTTTTTCCATTTCCAGAGGAGTCATGCATTGATTCAATTTTCAATTGAGAATGTTTCTCTTTAAAACATGAATCCCTTCCAATCTTGTACAATGGAAAATAGCGACTAAATTCAAACTTTCAGTCGCAGATGATTCCACAACTGACTTTATGAACATCCTGTTCATATTTTCAATGAAATCAACATAATCTACTTACATTGAAAGTTGAGAAAACAAAATATGTTCCCTTCTCCTCATATGCTACTGGTTTACCTAACCTAGGACCAATAATTTTAAGTGACACAGTAACTATACCAGACTGTGAATCCATCAAATATTTGGGAATGATTATCGATAGGCAATTACGCTGGGACATTCATATCAATAGTGTAGTGATCAGGATCAGAGGGCTATTGACTAAATTTAAAATATTGAGAGAGTATTTGGATATTAGCCATTTGAAAATTGTTTACTATGCATTGGTACAAAGCTTGTTATCATAAAGTATTTTTGGCTAAGCGGAGTTACAGACAACCACTTAGAAAAAATACACGTTGTTCAAAAATGGATTTTGAGAATTATTTTTAACAAAGATATCAGGTATCCCAGTGACGCACTATATGAAAACAGTCGAATATATGATACAAGGCAATTATTCGCATATAAAATTTTGATCAATATACATAAACGAAAGATCCCAATACAGTCAATTAACCACGGATATGATATAATAGGAATAAATATTTCAAAACGACCTTGGACAAATGTGATAATGCTATTGGCCAGCACAGCTGTCACTACATAAGTACAAAACTACCTATATAATTACCTTCCCAAAGACTTGAAAAATTTAAGAAATCTTACCCAATATAAGAAAGCAGTTAAAGAATGGTTGTTGTCAGAAGACCGTAAAGTATACCATAATTATGATAAATACATATTTAACATTTTGAATCCAAACTGATGTTGACCAACCACCCAATATATGATACTTCCGTACAGATATGTGATATTTAGCTACCCGAATTGAAATATTTTCCCGCTAGATTGTAATATGTACAACAAATCTATAGATTTGAAAGTAGTTTTTTATTTATAATATTGAAATTTATATTTTTACCTCTAATTTTTAAATTTTATATATATCACCAATTATTGCATAATTGATTTTTTTACTATTTTTTAGACTTACTTTGATTAGTTTTTAGATTCAACAAGTTCAAACTCTATTGTGAGTACCACGTACAAGCTGATTCCTCAAATCAGCTTCTGTGGAAATGAACAGTTTATTTACAGAGAAATTCTACAACAATTTTAATGTATAAATACATATGTATCTATATCTGTGAATAAACATATATGATTATTATTATTATTATTATTATTATTTCCTTTAAGAGTGTACCAGTCAGGTCCTGTCTCCGGTGCTCCGATCCATCCGGAGGACGCGCTGGTGTCGTTTACCCCAATAACCACTCCCTACGTCCGTAGGGTGAGTGATTATTGGGTCCGAGAGTCATGTGTTCTGAGCAGACGAAGGGAACCAAGGATGACGGCCTTCTGCATTCGAGCGGCTAGGATTTGTGCCATATTACGGCAGGCCGGTATCAACTTCAAATTAGAGAGCAGTGTGTCCATCATTCCACCAAGGACTCCTATAATCAGAACTACCATTTTGACAGAATGGTCCGGATACAACCTGCGGAGTTCAAAGAGAAGATCTCGATATTCAGTCCGTTTTTCCTCCTCTTTCCGAAAGATATTCATCTCGCCTGGAGCGGAAAACTCCACGACGAATATCGTTTCACTTTGACGGTCGAGGAGGACAACATCAGGCTTATTGGCTTGTATTTGCCTGAGGGTGGGGAATGAGTAGTTCCAATAGATTCGGCACCTCTCATTCTCCACCCCGGACTCAATATCTCCCGGAACATAAGGCAACACCGGTGTCTCGTCTATACCGTACGAGTGTCTTAGATGGTAGTACAACACTCGTAGCGCCGCGTTATGCCTGTGGATATAGGCTGAGACCGCATAAGCTGGACATGCTGATAGCAAATGCATTACGGTCTCAGGTGCCCCACGACATTCCCTGCATCGGGTGTCAGGGACGTCTATACCCATCACGCGACTACGGTAGACGAGGGTGTTGAAGACACCATCCTGGCAGGCCATTATGAATCCCTCGGTCTCCGACTTTAGCTCACTCGAACTGAGGAAGGCAAAGGTCAAGCTTTTGGATAAGCCAAGGTCTTCGATGTTGTTGAAGAAAACACCATGCATTGGCTTATCCATATGCAGCTGTAGGAGGACCTCCGTCTCCGCAGCTTTAATGTGAGCTTTTAGCTGAACGGGTCCCAACTCGGTGATAGAGTTTGGGTTAGCCCGTTCAGTGTCGAATACGAGACCAAGTTCATCGGCTGCACGGGTTGCTGCCTTAAAGAGAAATGCTCCAATCCCTGCTTTTCCATGGTCGCGGACCATGCAGAGAAGGGGATCTGAACTCCTGATGACTTTACAGGCCCCATCCAGAACCATTCTGTTATGCAGACACTCCAAACTCAAAAGTCCACGGCCTCCCCGTTGTCTGGGAAAGTATAACCGTGGAACAGACGATTTAGGATGCAAGCTCCTATTGAGATGCATCATTTTGCGAGTTTTTACGTCGAGTTGTCGCAGCTCTTCCTGAGTCCACTTCATCACTCCGAAAGAGTAGAGAAGGATCGGAACGGCAAGCATATTAGTTGCAGCAACTTTGTTCTTCCCCGACAGTTCTGATGACCAGATCTGTCGGAGTTTATGCTGATACTTGCCGCGGAGAGAGTTTTTAACTGTGATTACCTCTTGGGAGCGGCGTTGCGCCACCCCTAGGTAAGTATAAGTCTCTCCGGCATCCAGATGATGTAGGATGCTTCCGTCTACGAGCTGGACATCCTCTCCGTATTCCTCGCATCGTCCTCTTTTGAGATGAACCGTGGCATATTTGTCGATCCCAAATTCCATTCCGATAGCATGCGTATATTCTTCCACCACCCTAAGGGACTGATGTAGGTCCCTTTCTCCAGAGGCATATAATTTTAGGTCATCCATGTAAAACAGGTGGGTGACTGTATTCCTCCGGTTGCTGGGGGTGCCGCAGCTGTACCCACGGGTATTCCTGAGTGCAACGGACAATGGCAATAGTGAGATGCAGAAGAGAAGAGGGCTGAGGGAGTCTCCCTGAAACACGCCTCTTCTAATGATGACCTGCTCTGTTTGGACTATGTCTCCACCAGATTTTATAGCGAAGCGAGTCCTCCAGAGCGGCATTAGTTGTCCAATGCATCCCACTATTTGATCGGGTACCTCAAGGCATCTGAGAAAATGCATGATTAACTCATGCGATGTTGTATCAAATGCCTTGCGGTAATCGATCCAGGCCATCGAAAGGTTACGCTTGTACTGCACGGAGTCCTGCGTGATACATCTATCGATGAGCAGGTTCTCCTTGCAGCCGGCAACCCCTTTCTTTGACCCTCTTTGCTCATATATCCGTTCATACACCGGATCAACTGCGGAGAGAATGCGTGTGTATACGATGCGCGTAAACACCTTATAACACGCATTCAAGCACGTTATCGGTCTGTAATTCTTTGGATCAGACAAATCTCCGTTTTTGGGGATGAGCACGGTTCGCCCCTCGACAAACCACTCCGGAATCTGCTGCTCCCCATCTAGCCATGAGTTGAAAACTCTAGCCAGATGGCGGTGGGTTGCTGGAAAATTTTTCCACCAATAGTTATTCAACCCATCGGGTCCTGGAGCAGCAAAGTTCTTTGAGCCTTTGAGGGCTCTTTGAACTTCTTCCGGGGTTATAGGATTGCGCAGATCATTGAGCTCAGGCTGCCGAAGCCTCCTGCAGAATGCTCTGAACTGCGCTAGGGCTGGAGTATCTACATTGATTGGTTGCGGATACTCATAGATGTTCTTCCAGAAGGTTTCCACCCGATCAACAGTCGGCGGGTTATCAACAACACGTGGAGGCTCTTGAAATAAACGAGAAGGTTTATCGCGGAACTTCAAGTTTTCCGCGACTCCTCTCGCTCGCCTCACTAGTGACTTCTTTGCAGCCACTAGCATTCGTATCCTATCAAGACAGTGCTGTTTGATGGTAAACAGCACCCCTTGATTCAATGTGTGGTGAGCTCGTCTTAAGTTTGCGGCAATTCGCCGCACTGCAGGTGTGAAAGGCCTATTGGCCGCCACGTAGTCCACCACACACTGGATACGAGACGCGTGTTGTCTCGCCGACTTGACCTTAGCTTCCATCTTGTGTACGCGTCGTTCATGCCTCCCAACTACAGCGGTGGTGTCCCTCCTCTGCGTTTGGGTTAGAGCATGAGCGGCGTCATACACGACAGAATTGATCTGCCAGATGTCAGCCTCTTCTGGAAGAACATCGCCGATCTCCGCATCCACTCGTGCCTGTTCTTGTGGCTTCAGGGGCTTCACATGGTGAAGTGCCCTGCGAGTTCTGATGTCCTCCATCGGTGGTATGATGCGAGCATTCTCCACAGCCAGACCGACACGTGGCATAACTTGTGCCACTTCGATAACCGGCTGAGGAGGTGCTCTGACATATCCTCGTCTCCGAAGATGAGATACATAATCCCTAAGATTTTGGGCGGAAAAGGCGGCATGTTCTGGGTGTCTTTCACACCACAGAGCATGCATTCTCGCCATGTATCCTCTCCGGGCGGGCTCACTGCTCTCGTAGCAATGCATAAGACCGTCCCTTAATCCATCCGTCCACTCAAAACGTCCGTTTTCATAGCGTAAGTCGTCAGCTGGCAAATCATCGTTGTTGGCCCCACCACCTTGCCTTTGACCCCTAATCCGAGGGGGTCGGTTGTGGGGGCCTCTTCCCCGATTATTTGGAACCGAGTGTTAGGGTTTACTGGGGGGTTAACCTAGTAAACACACGGCCGACACCAGAGGGAAAGATGCGCATGAGCTGCCGGTCCGATTTTGCATCCTTTGCTCGGGTAGGTGGTGTCGCAACTCACCAGGGCCTTAGGTGTTGGTTGACCTCCCTGCCTAATTATTATTATTATTATTATTATTATTATTATTATTATTATTATTATTATTATTATTATTATTATTATTATTATTATTTTTTTTTTTTTTTTTTTTTTTTGTGGTTGTAGGCCTTCAACTGCTGTGGTTATTGGCCTTTGGATTTTAAAATCCATAATCCATCAAGGATGTTCATAATTCGAGGAATATGCCAATTTCTCGTATGTAGTTAAGGGTCTTCTGTATAGCATTTCTATCATTGGCTAAACACTGAGAAAGTTCATTCGGTATTCCTGTCCTTTGCCTTTGTTCCCGGAACTCTTCGCATCTGAGTAGTACATGTTCAACAGTCTTTCTCCTTCCGCAGAATTCACATCTAGGTTGTCGCTCGCCACTAAGCATAAAGCTGTTGGTGAGTCTGGTATGTCCGAGGCGAAGTCGAGCTATAACTGCTTGTTCTCTCCTGGATGCAAATGGTAAGTATTCCCATGGTTTTACTGATGGTTTCACAGTTCTGAGCTTAGAATCTGATCTATTCCATTCTATTTGCCATTTTCCATATATTGTTTGTTTCCAATATATCTTCAAGTCGTCCGGTCTAACAGAAATGTCATCGATTTGTTCTTCGTTGGCTGCTTCTTTTGCTGCTTGGTCTGCCAATTCATTTCCTGCGATGCCAATATGGCTGGGTATCCATAAAAATTTTGGTGATTTTCCCCTACTCATTAGCCATTTTATGAGAGAGAAAATCATCTGAATCATCGGGTTTTTGCTGAAAGGGTTCTTCAGTGCTTGCAGAGAGGACAAGGAATCGGTACAAATGAGGAATTTATATCCAGACGCAAATTCTATATACCACAAGGCTTGTAAAATGGCATAGAGTTCTGTAGTGAATACAGTAGCCTCTTTAGGTAAGCTCCAGGAGTGGGTAATTCCCGAGCATGTAAAAGCAGATCCAGCTCCTGTCTCAGTTTTTGATCCATCTGTATATATGATGTGATTTTCTGGGTACCCATCTATCATCCTGAGTAGTTCTTTTATGATAAGGCTTGGGTTTGTTTCTCTTTTTTGGAATTCGGTTAATTGTAGTTCCATTTCTGGAATGTTCAAGGTCCATGGAGGAGTTTCGCCTGGTGTCCAGTTGTAGAATCTTGGCATATCGTAGTCAATCGAAATCAGCAATTCTCTCAAGCGAATTCCAGCTGGCCTTGTTATAGTTGGCCTTCTGGTGTATATATCATCCTCTTCATCGGATGGAATTGGAGGATAGCAAGGATGGTGTGGTTGTGCCGATACTCCACAACAGTAACTAAACAAGAGTTGTTCACGCCTAAATTTGAGTGGAGGTACTCCTGCTTCAGCACAAAGTGACTCATATGGGCTGGTACGAAATGCGCCCAAAGCTAACCTCAGGGCTGTTCCTTGTATAGAGTCAAGTACCTTAAGTCTCGATGGTCGTGCTGCTCCATAAATAAAACATCCATAATCTATCTTGGACCTTATTAAGGCCTTATATAATCTAATAAGAGTTTCTCTGTCACTTCCCCAATTGATGTTAGCTATAGCTCTGATGGGATTGAGAGCAATCTTGCATTTTGACGCTAGGTTTTTTATGTGTGTGTCCCAGTTCAGCTTCTTATCAAAAAACATTCCAAGAAATTTCATAGATTCCTTACATTCCAGTTCCTGTCCGTACATTCTGAGTTGTGGGTCTCGATGTGGAGATCTCAAACGGCAAAAGTGCACGCACTTTGTTTTGGACGAGGAAAATTTGAAACCAAGGTGGAGTGTTTCTCGAGTTAGATTGTTTATGGCTTCTTGCAGAACTCTTTCGATCTGATCCATTGATGGTGCAGAGTAAAATATGGTGAAGTCGTCAACGTATAAACACTTTCCTATGGACTGATCCAGAAGTTCCGCAATTTGGTTAACGGCTATTGCAAAAAGTAAGACACTCAAATTTGAACCTTGAGGTATGCCGTTTTCCAAGGTATGGTACTCGGAGGTTACTTGGCGATTTCGTACACAAAAAGTTCGATCTTTGAGAAAGCTTTTAATAAAATTTGGTAGATTTCCTTTAAGTCCCCATTTCCTGAGTTGATCCAAGATATTGAAGCGCCATGTTGTGTCATACGCTTTCTCTAAGTCAAAAAATACGGCAACCAAGTGGCTCCTTTCTGCAAAACAGTTTTGTATACTATTCTCCAACAAGAAAAGTTGGTCGAGTGTGGATCGATGATTTCTAAAACCTGACTGAGCGGGTGATAGTAACCTTTGGGTTTCAAGGTGCCATCTTAATCGTAAGCTTATCATCTTCTCCATAATTTTACTCAAGCAACTCGTCAAGGATATAGGGCGGTAGTTGGCTGGCATTGTATTATCTTTTTCCCCTTTTGGTACAGCGATGATGACTGCTTTCCGCCATGAACTTGGGTAGATACCAGTTGACCATATGTTATTATATAGGTTCAAAAGAGTTCCTTTTGCAGATGGTGTCAGTTGTTTAAGAAATTCATATATTACTTCGTCTTCCCCTGGTGCAGTATTTTTCACCTGTGATAATGCATTTTCCAGCTCAGTTATTGTGAATGGGACGTTGTAATTTGCAAGGTTCTCATCGCCAAAGTTAATATCAATTTCAACAGTGGCCTTGTGCTGGAGAAACTCTGGTCTGTAATTTTGTGAGCTGCTGGTAGATTCAAAATTAGCAGCAAGAGCTTCGGCAATGTCCTCATTATTCACGATAACTTGTCCATTGACTTCTAGTATGGGGGATGCCTCGGTAAATTTTCTTCCCAGTATGGCTCGAATTTTATTCCACACTTCTGCAGGAGGTGTATTCGCAGTTATGGTTGATACATATCTTTCCCAGCTCCTTTTTTTCCCATCTCTTATAAGTCTTCTGGATTCAGCCCTGGCCTTCTTGAAGGCGATCATGTTTTCCAGAGAAGGATTTCGTTTGAAAACATTAAGTGTTCCATTTTTTTTCTTGATGGATGAAGCAATCTCATTATTCCACCATGGTACCGATTTTTTACTACTGATTCCTCCAGTTTTAGGTACTGCGTCTTGGGCCGCTTCTATAACTTTTTGTGTGAAAACTTCTGTTGCTGCATTTACATCTTCCGGCAATATTTCGATACCATCTACTTTAGTTTTATAGAGAGGCCAGTTGGCTTCTTTCAGCTTCCATCGTCTGGGTAGTAGTCTTGAAGTGTTCTGACTTGCGCATTCTAATTTGATGGGGAAGTGATCAGTGAGATGATCTCCCAAACATTTCCATTGAAGTAAAGGAGCTATGTTAGGTGAGCAAAAGGCTAGGTCGAGGGCTGATAACTTATTCGATCTCAGGTTCAGGTAGGTTCCTTCGCCTGTATTCAATAGTGTTAGGTTGGATTCATCCAAAAAGTTTTCTATTTCTCTTCCCGGAGCGTCTAACCTTTCCGATCCCCAAATAGGGTTGTGTGCATTCAAATCACCCACGATCAGAAAGGGTTGTGGGAGTTGGTTCGTAATATTTCGTAAGTCATCCACGGTCCAGTTGGCGTTAGGTAGGTAAATGTTACAAAGTGACATTTTAAGGGGGTAACATATTTCTATAGCTACGACTTCTAACGGTGATTGTAAGGGAATTGGTCGGTGCGGAAAATGTTCCCTAATGAAAATTGCAACGCCGCCTCTCGCTCTTTGATCAGGAACGGCGTCCTTTCGATAGCTCTTGAATCCTCGGAGTTGAAAATTTTCGTTTGGTTTAAAATGGGTTTCTTGAAAGCATATGCAAAATGGATTGTTTTTGGTTATCACTTCTTTGATTTCTGGATAGTGATATTTACAGCCATTACAGTTCCAATATATTAAATTATTCATTAGTTCTATTATTTAGTAGATTTGGGAAACTGGGTGAGTGAGTGGAAAAGAAGTGAAAAATCACAGTGTAAATACAGTGTATACGTAAATTGGATGAAAAATCAAAGTAATATCACAGATCTTTAGTGCTAAACCTGTTTTTTGGGTCTACCGAGAGGTCGACCTTTTTTCCTTTTACTTGCCCTTGATGACTGAGTGCCAGTAGAGATGTCACTGGCTTCAGAGTCATCTTCTGAATTAGGTTGCGTACTGTCCTCATCGGGTCGTTTCCTTTTGGGTTCAGGGGGTGCTCCCATTTTTGTGGGAGTTGGATGTGAGGTCGAATATCTTGAATTCGACCTAAGGTTATTTTCAAGGGTATCCCTCACTATAGTCATTAGTTGTGGGATGATTCTTTGTATCATTTCATCCACTTTGTCATCAGCTGATTGGGTAGCTCTAGCATAAGAGACGCCTGATTTTGGCGTTGTGGGATTAACTTTCTTCTTCGCTTCGAAGTAAGGAATGCGCTCATCAGTCATGATTTTCTGAGTTGCTTTTTCTATCTTCATTTCCGGGCAATCTTTCGAATTCGCAGGATGGTCGCCTTTACAGTTCACACATACTATCGGTTTCTCACATTCATTTTCGTGTGGGGCTTTTCCACATGTACATATTTTATTTTCTTTGCACCTTAGTGCTGTATGACCAAACTTCTGACAGTTATAACAACGCATTGGCCTTGGATAGAATTGGCGTACTTTGAGATTATAAAATGCGGCTTTGATTTCTCTTGGAATTTCTGGTTTATTGAACGTGAGAATGTGGTTTGGAGTATCTACGATTTCTCCATTCTTCCTTGATCTGATTCTCTCCACGGCAATTACTCCTTTGTCTGTAAGTCCTTCCACTATTTCTTCAATGGTGGCATTTAGGAAATCCTTGCAGAAAACCACTCCTCTCGAAGTGTTAAGTTTATTGTGTGGGGTCACTTCTACATCAAATTCATGAAATTTTTTTATACTTAGCAAGCGCTGTGCTTGTGCTCTAGATGCGGTTTCCACTAGAAGACCATCCTTGAGTTTCCTCACATCTTTCGTAGCTCCAACTAATCCATATAAAACTCTTTGTATGAGAAAGGGGTTCACAGTCGTGAATTCACCTTCTACTCTTTTAATGATCAGAAACCGGGGTATAATTGCCGCCGTTTCCTGACTCGTTATACCTATTTTTAAAGAGATAGGCATCTCAATAGAGGGGTTTTCAATATGTTTATTCATTTTGTTCCCACGAGCTGGGATGAACTTTATTCCACGATGGCAGTGCACCCTTACCATAGTGGGGGTAAAATACTTCCGGAGGTCCCCAGGTGTCCGGAGGAAATCGTTCTTGGTACAGTGACGCCTGTACCATTCATTCTTTCGGCACGGTAACACCTTAGAATTGCGGATTTTTTTTTTCCGAGGTTTACTCCTCTAGTGCGAGCTGTCCTTGGCTTCACCACTCACCTTTGACTTTACCGACATGGGTGGCCCTGCCAGGAGTTGAACTCCAGTCGGCATTACTCTCAGGATCCTTGCAGCTACTGAGCCCCCCCACCAACGTCAAGGTCTCACAGCTCCTTGGGGGGGTATTATTATTATTATTATTATTATTATTATTATTATTATTATTATTATTATTATTATTATTATTATTATTATTATTATTATTATTATTATTATTATTATTATTATTATTATTATTATTATTATTATTATTATTATTATTATTATTATTATTATTATTATTATTATTATTATTATTATTATTATTATTATTATTATTATTATTATTATTATTATTATTATTATTATTATTATTATTATTATTATTATAAGATCTTGAAATATAGCGATACTGTTATTTTTGGTTTGAGAAATAGTAAGACTGTGTCGAAATGAAATTTATTTTGCTTGACAGTTTGTTTCATTTTCAATCTTGGATACAACTTCGTTTTCTCGTATACTTCTTCCTTCACTCAATGTGTTTTCATCTTCCCGTCTGTCGGCTTCATGTCGATTATCATTTGAAGGAGTCCACCTCTCTTTACTGTTGATTTCTGAAGGGTATAGTCGTTGGAATGGACGTAAAATTTCCCCATGTTTTGTCTTCACTTTGGCAACTCGGTGTACGTCATCTATTCCAGGATATATCTCAAGTATTCTACCCAAGGGCAAATTCATCCTTTTGACATTATCGGCTTCAATATATACGATATCTCCAACATTCAGGTCGCGTATTTAGCCTTGACCAGATTGAACCAGTTCTGCCAGGTACTCCTTCTTGAATCTTTGTCGAAAACCATCTTGGATCCTTTGAATATATCGGGATCTGGTTCAGATGATTTCTGTCGATTTCATCCAAATCTGCTACATCACTGCTTGGGATATCACTGATAAACAACGCTGGAATTAGAGGGCTTGAATTATCCTTGTCGTCTGAAATATATGTAAGTGGTTGATCGTTGATCACTGTCTTACAATCGCATAATAAAGTTGAAAGTTCTTCGTACACAGCTGTTGGTAGATTGAACTTCCATTTAATTCTTTTGATGGTAGAGTACTTTAACACTTTGTTTCAGTCAATTTCTTTCATTTGTCTATATGCACCAGCAAGATTCGTTCCATTGTCCGAGTAGATGGTAGAAATCCTTCCTCTTCTTGTTATAAAACGTCTCAATACCAGGAGAAATGAGTCAATTGAAACCGATTTCACCAGTTCAAAATGGACTGCTCTATACACGGCACAAGTGAATAATAATATCCAAGACTGTTCTCCACCTTTCAAGTATAAAGGTCCAGCTAGGTCTTTTCCGACTATCTCAATAGCTGCCCTGCAAGTTATTCTATCTTTTGGTATTAGAGCAATGGGGGTGTTCACAAACTTTGCATTGTGTCTCTTACAAACAACACATTTTGATACAATTTACAAATTGTGAAAGGCTTTCGCGGCCATCGTTGAATGAATGATGGTTTTTCGGGTTTTTAAGCCGACTTTTATTTAGAGAAAATCTCGACGTTTCGCCAACACGAGTGGTTGGCATTTTCAAGAGATATGTTTACAGCTTCGATCATTGAACACTACTTGTTTGTAGTGTTGTAGTAGTAGTAAAAGTTACCATATGTATAATGAAGTGTCGAAGGGATTCTATATTTGGCAACCAAATTCAATTTCATACTTATAGTCCAGTTGGTGGAGTGAATTTAACAAGCACAAGTAATTAGCAATCTCGATGATTTTTTTTTAATAATTTGTTTAGAGTATATGACGTAAGAGCTATACTTATGAGTGTTACACTACATCCATTTAACAAATTTACAAATTCACTCACGAAAAAGACAAAAGCGAAAAGAACGAAATGTCCATAAAAGCAAAATAATTTGTTTAGAGTATATTGGTTATTATAAGAAGTTTACAAGTCAATCGATTTCCTAAAGCCAAAAAAAATTGATAAATATTGTTATTTTCAAAATCCTAGAATATTTTGGGATGGGATGACTGAAATGAAAAATACATCTTGAAGGGAAAGTTTTCTTCTACCAAAAAAATATCTAGCATTTTTTTGTTAGAGTTATAGTTTGTCCGCCAAAAAATCATTTAGGAACTTATGCATACTATGCCTAGTCAGCCGCGTGAGGACCTATTTTTTAGAACCGGGCGTATTACATCATAATCGGATACGTACTTACGAGATCTTCAATTGGAATTTCAAATACTCTATTTTCAAGTAGAAAATCTGAACTTTCTAATGGTATAGTTTAATAAAGCATTGTATAGAAAAAACGCTGCCATATACACCAACGGCAAGTTGAGATAGACAAATGCAGCGAAAAAATCATAGGCATAATGGTTGTACGTGGCCAAGGGGTATCAATTAAGGAAAAAAAATTCAGACGATTTTCTCGTTGCTGTCAATTGAAATTATGGAAGTTTCCATCATGAATGTCCCATAAAAATGTGGCATAAGATTTGCGGATGTTGAAGTGAGGTCAGAATTTTCATATCTTTCACTGGTCTCAAAGGCATAAACGAAAAAACGTCATCTAAAATCTGTCACCATCTCCCAGTCTATTAACTTGGCTTGGACTATTGATGCTGAGGCTTAGACTGAGGTCTTGCCTTGGTCTCTTCCCTTATATTCCAAACCCTACTCCATTGCTTGTCTTAGAGACATCACTGTATCAGTTTTTCCTTCACGAAAGCGTTGGTATGCCTTTGATGGGATTTTCCCTGGTTTCCGTGAAGAATGTGGCATTGCCAATACATACTTTAATAAACAGAACCTACAAAGTAAGGAATTAAATTATTCGCCTTGTATATAACGGTACCAACCTGAGATGCCTTTCAGAGTATTCAATGTCTCAGACATTGTATGGTTACCAGAATGTGCAGTCATATATATGGCAGTGGACGAATCATAAGAAAAGCTGGTAGTATTTGATCACATTCTACTCAAAGGGCCAGTTGCATAAAGAAAAATTAATCTTATAATTGAATAACGTCAAATTTGTTGTTACATCAACAATCAGATGCGTTGCACAAAACATGTTCCAAGTATTTAACTGATGACAAAAAAGATGTGGCAAATCTTATTTTTTTATGATTAGTTGCCAATTTGGAGGTTAGATTCAATTGCGTTTTCATTTGAAAGCTATGTCATTTGTGTTGTTTTATTCAATTATATTATCCGACTGAGATAAATTCTAGTTCTGAATATAAAGAAAGGGAGCAAATTGAACACAAGTAGAGAAAACCATAATCCAATGAAGCAGTGGAAAAGTAAGTATAGTTTCAGTAAAATTATTTCGATTCATAAGTATTTAGGATGCTATCCTTCTTTTTACGTTACCTTCAGATACGAAAACATTATAGAATGCAAAATCTTGGACAACATGTCCATCAAGAAGAAAAGAGAACTAGATGGGTCAGAATATAAAGTGCATAATGCAGATAAATTACCTACATATTTGGATTCAACAAAAGTGTAGTTCAGTATTGAATCAAAATAACATGGCCAAGCTAAGGTGGTATTCCCAAAAAAGTAAAACTGTACGAAAGCACCCCACATGTGTGGTAGCTCCGTAGATAGGTTTGAGCACACTCGTACATTTTGTCTAAACGCTTGCAACAGGTATGGACTTTCTTTCTATATCGAACAAAATCCAGCTGTATACCAGATTCAGTGTTGTCATCCGTTATCACTAAAATAGCCTATTCAAAGGCTATAATATACTTGACCACCTCTTTTACAACTTCCCAACTTCGATTGACGTAGGGCGGTTTTTCCTTTTTCTTTGAGATTTATCACGAAAATTTCATCTATCATTTCACCCAAATCTGTTCCAGTCATGCGAACCGAACAAACTCAGTCTACTCACCCCATTGTCATCAAAATGAACGCCAGGAGAAATAATAACAAAACTACTGGAATAACTTACTAAGACGAAAGAATAAAAAAGTTTTTATTGCATTATCGTGCGAAAAACTGACTTTATAGTTCCTATAGCTATAAGCAGAAACCAATCCAGGATAATTAAAATCCTTTCATTGACCATGCTGCTACGAAAAAACTTCTTTAGGAATCGAAATCAAATAAAGAAATAACATTAAATTTTCTGAAAATGTCGGGTGGATATAAAATAACCCTTAGGGGAAACTACAGTAATGGATTGACTTTTTGAAGAAAACATTTCATTGGAAGTGTGCTAGAAAGTATTAAATGAATGAAACGAATATCAATCTCTTCACATACTTCCACAAAGTGGAAAGTCTATAAGATGCAATATCTGACATCTGACTTACCTGGCTAAAACTACGATAGACATTGAACTACATCTGACAGGTATTTATGAAATTTTCTTCAAGGAGAGTACTATTCCAAGAGCTCTCTGTGATCAAAAAGTAGCTATTTTCCTTTATTTGGCTGGGGATAACCACCTGCATAGGGCTTTGCGAGTCTTGGTCTTGTCTTGGTCTTAACACAATACCAAGACCAAGACTTAATAAATCTTCCAAGAGACTTGGTCTCGAAAGAAAAATAATGAACAAAAATCTACTCAATATTAAGAAAAATCTGATGGTAAATGTTATGGCATTTTATTTCAATTAATTATTTTGCTTATGGTAGGTTTTAATTTTTGTACACTCAAAATCGAAAATACATTTTTCAAATTCAGTATTGCAGTTTTACAGTTCACAACAAATATGTGTATGTTGTAAGGTCGCAGTGGTCCACACCTCCTACTATTGAAGATAGAAAAAAAGTAATACAAGTTTTATTAGGTTCAATATGAATTTTTTGGAAATATTTTTGATCTGCGTTGTTGTCACTTCTAGCTGATTTTGTCGAATACTTTTCATTTTAAATATCCTATATATCCTATATATTGATGCAGACCTATTTGAATTTTAAGTAAAATATTTCATTAATATTCTATACCTATCTTCAACTGCTTTTGAAACAATGACTGTTGAAAAATACCACAACTTCATTAACTCACCCTGTATATGGGTTATATTTATATTTAAAAATACCACATAAAAGGCAGACGACATATTCATTAATTGAAAAACATTGAATAATTCTAATTTCTAGACGTATTTTGATCCAAGACCAAGACTACACCTACACCTACACCTGCAGACGTATTTTCTCTCATCAGGGCTAGGGTAGGTCAGAAATCAGTCAGTATTCCTGTCTCAGTTCAATGAATGCATATCTTCACGAATGAATCCACTATTTACAATTAGTCAATTGTTAAGAAATAACATTCTTTTACAATTTTTTACGCAAACCTGAATATTTTCATGAAGCATTCACCCTTATTATATTTGTAAACAGAAATTATACCTCAAGGTGCACCACTGAAAGGCGGCTGGTCTGAATTTTAAATCAATGGTCTTACAATCGCCTAATATCCAACCAACAGATATTTTACTGGATGACAGTACCTAGCGAATGAAGAAAACAGTGCTGATTGCTGTTTTTATAAACGTTCTGAATCAAAATTTGCGAATATGGATTTTGCATACTAAGTGAGGATTTCTTACTCCGCGCCTTCAGTTCACGGACTATAGCAAGTTTCGTATTCTAACACGGAATTTAAATATTCAATGAGTCCGAAATACAAGTTTGATAATAGTTATTATATTTTATGAGTTGAGCAATGTTGCGTAGGCCTTCTTGATATGTTCAATGTATATCACCTGATGTTGGTAATAATGACTAGCATAAGCGTAACATTGATTGATTGATACGATTTCAATAAATTAGCGTCAGTGGCGGGTAGCTGATACAAGGGCGGTTGAAATCATGATTCAAACTACCTTCCTGGGAACCATTGGAGAGAAGGGTAAGTTAGTTCGACATTCTCGAAATGTTTCGTTTAATTTTCGATTGAATGATCAAAATCAATTTCAGTATCATCATCATTTGTCTGCATTTATATTGTGGAAGTACTGTCCACGTCCCCTCAACTCAGAGACAAGGTTACATACCTATTTGATTTACCAAAACTTTTGTTATGTTCTGTTGTTTATTTTTCTCAATAAGTTTGTTTTTCGTACCATATTCATTAGTTATTTCTACTTCTTTCGTCAATGCCTTTTCTGATTTGTATTTTACCTATATTTGGAAAATGAAAGCACTTTAACCAATACAATGGGTGTATTCGTCGGCAAGTCTCCAACAGAAAACAACTACTGCCCCCTACCACAGCATAAGTAACAATCAGCCTGACACTCTGACTGGCGGGAAAAGTTCGCGCACACCCTTTGCGTCGATGAGTCCGCCATTTTGCGAGGTGTCGGCCCGGAATATTGTGTTTGAATTTGTTGAATTCAGGAAGTGAATATTGTGAGGGAGATACAGATAATGTATTGCTGAAAATTTCAGATTTTCCCAAGAACAATGAAGTGTCAGACTCAGAACCCAAAGAAGTTGTTGATAATCATAAATTTGCTGTAATGGACACTGATTATCAAACTAATGATGTGCACCAGCAAAATATTATGAAATATATTTGCGGATATTTGATTAAAATATCCTTGAAAATTCATAGTTGCAAAATTTTTTTAAGCTATTCCAAAACACAATGTGATTTAGATGATGAATCTTTGTATTGTTATTCTAGAGCATTTCAAAATGGAAGTCTTTACACCTTTGGGAACTTACGGATGCCCAAGAATGATTTTGTTCATTTCATTTCCTCCTTGGAATAAGTATGCTTTCAAAGCAATTTTGAAAAATTTATTGTAGGAAAAAATGTAATTGCAGGATTTGTATCTGTATTTGAACATTTATGTATACCCACCCATGTGAAAACTTCCCAATGTCACACCTCTTGAGGATATATGCTAGAACAAGATTACATTGAAGTATATTAATAGGAATTTCAAATGTCAGAAAATTATTGAGAAAAAAAGAAGAAAGAACAAAATTATAATAAGGAGACATGAATACATATCTGCAAACGGACTATTGGTATTTATATTTTATTTTCCTTTGATAGTTGCTATCAGCTGGCTACCTTCGAAAACCTGAAAGCATCCCTACTACTGAAATATTTCATTCGGGGGTCGATCAGATTCTATGAATATTAAAAAAGCACCCCACAAAAATTATCGAAACAAAACTAAACTGTAATAAATCTAAGTAGCTTTTACACATTCTTTGTTTCTGAAATAAAAATGGGAACCTATTAAATGAAAAAAACCTTACATACAAATACATCACACGAATTATTTCATCAAACGAAATTCCTTCTAATATTCCATGATTAGAAATGAATACATTTCATCAGTCATATCGATGCTCTTTTATTGTTTTTGCCGCCTAATATAAATTTTCGGAAAAATAGGTGGTTCCATCGCTGCTGACGTGCAGTGTTTATCACGTAGGATGACCCATTTTGTACAGTGAGTTCATTTCTAGTGAATCTATCGATCCTGAAAATATCATGATTCTTCGTCAAAAATAACGGAACCTACGAGGTTGTTTTCATGAGAAGTGCAACACACTGTATATTTCAAAAGACTTTGGTGAACTGCAACTCAAAGTGAAGTCAAAATCACACGTACATTTAATTCAAAGAATACTTCAAGCTGATTATGAACTTGTCCCTGAACATTATTGGCCCAGGAAAATTATCGACATAAGAATGACTTTTAATGATTTGGGATCCATTCATATATTTAGTGAGATTTATCGATTTTTTCTTTCAAATCGGATCTGGAAAATTTCGAGTGCGGATCTGCCCGAAATCATTGGCGGGGGTCCTGCCCTCACAACAGCACTTCCCAACATGGCGTCTAGATACTTTTCAACATCAATGGCGGCATGGCCGAGTGTCAGTGCTGATTGTTACTTATGCTGTGCCCCTACGACCGTTGAATTATATCTATTAGATTCTTGGCAAAGTTTTCTACAAGAACTACTTTGCAGTACTCTTCAATTACCATAGCTGAAATTATTTTTCGATTCAATTAGGGGAACATCTCCGTACCGGTTGCATGGTTCTTGCCAATCATCAGCGAAGGCTAGTTCTCCCAATTAAACCAAACAATAATTTCAGAATTTTTTGTGAATTTCTGAGATATTTACTGAATTATGGATCCAGCGCCATCTCTAGGTTGCAATTTTTATACCTTTAAAGAACCCAGTCGGAAACTTTCTTCGAAGCACTGATAAATCTGGAGGGCTTGCTGGTGTCATTTACCCAAGTAACTACTCCCTATAATCGTTCGATAAGTGATAATTGGCTCTGGGAATCATGTGCTCTCAGCAAATAAACTGAACCAAGGATAACACCTGTAACGGGTTTATTTTGCACTAGAAAACCATTTCTGTTTCAATACAATAACATCAGAAATTCTCTGTCATTGATATACACTTTCCACTCTGTACGCCACTGTATCAAAATGACAACTTGATCGTTGTCATGTATAGTTTGTTCCGAACGTTAGTACTTACCTTTGCTGTACTAGTTCGGACATGAACCTGCCTTAAGCTAATGACAGTTATAATAATAATAATAATAAACGCTTTTATTGGTAGAAGCAGAGGAAAACAAACATTGACAATAAAGTATACAGATCTACCAAAAGGCAGAGTTAGCTTTTGCCTGAGCCACAGGGGTCAGGCAAGTGCTTTCAGTTGTTCTATTTTGCGGTATGACAGCGTTGTTTGGTAAACATAATTTTGGTTAGTCTATTGTTTTGTACTCAGAACACAAAACCGTAACATTCCTACTCTATCTCTGTCTTGCGTCATTGAGGTACCGACTTCACATTCGAATACTGACCTTTTGTTTGTTTGTTTGAGTTTGGTTCTGAGATTGAGAGGCTGGCGTCTTCGTCTTGGTTCAGTTGGCAACACTGCATCTTAAGGTGTCCTTTTCATAGCTCCAAGTAGCTCGAGGTAGTTCCTGGACTGTTCCCACCGAACACTAACGAACAAGAAAGCGCCTTTTCAGATATTGACAATTTTGACTTTGACGTCTGAGAGATATTTTGTTCTTCCTTATTTGATCTTGATGAGTGACTGACCTATTTTGAAGATTTCCAATTGAAGTTTGATCATCGTTGATGGATCTTGGAAAAATTTATATCAGGAGAGTTTCTCATATTGTTTGCGATTTTTGACGCTATATATTTTTGAGAAATCTCCGTTCGCTTTGCGGATTTTTGAGGTAAGAAGTCACTTCATCATTGTGTGAAACCACTGGAACGAGAAAGTCGCTATCAGACATCAAACATACCATCAAAGCTGTTATCAGAACCCTCCCACTTAATAGAGGTTAGTATTTGCATTTGGGCTCTACTTATGGCCCCATACAAGTGTAATCAGAAGTCAGACTGGTATTGTTCATTCTAGGGTGTTCCGCTGCGGCTACCACTTTGCTACTACTCCGCTGCGGCTATTGCTTGCTACCACTCTGCTACTGCTCCGCTGTGGCTACTACTCTGCTTGCTACTACTTTGCTACTGTTACTGCTTCGCCGCTGGTAGTGATCCACTACGGTTTATTGCTACTACTCAGCTACCGTTTATTCCACTAATGTGATTGTTTCACTGTTCCGTTGCTACACGATTGTCTTTCCACTATTCCACTACTGTGATTGTTCCTGCTCAACAGTAGTTGTCCCGCTGTATATCTGTTGTTCGTCCCCATTGTTGGTATTCTTCGTTGAGGGTGTTCATCTCAGATGTACTGGTACTTAGATTGATTGAGACGTACCCACTATCTTACGAAGGAAACCTACTTACGATCAGATAAGTTTAGCATAAGAGATTGCCCCTAAGGCATCAGTATTCATAATTGTACGCTATCGTGACGTCACAGGCATAGCCCTCACTGGAGGTTCACTATTTTATTTAGTTAAACAGTACACCACTCTCAATCTATTGAATCCATATTGGTGATACCATATTTGTGTAACATACATCATTTCACTAGTGATAAATCCGTGGCGCTCCGGAAAATTAACCCCACATTTCAATCTTATCGAAATCAATTTTTATTGTCGAATCCACGCCTACTGAGCTACTGGGTATGTTAGAGGCGTGACACATCATTGCACATTCACTGCTCTCCTTTCCTAAATTTCGGCCCTAACACACCCTTCTGCTTTCGTTTGGCTAAGCCAGTACAACTTTCAAATTCGAGAGCATTTTATCAAGCATTCCAATAAGGACTCCTGTGATCAGAACCACCATTTTTAGAGAACGGTTTGGGATTTAAAACAGTAAATCTTGATATTTAGTCCGTTTTTCTCCCTTTTTCAGATGACGTTAATTTTTCCAGGAGCCGAAAACTCTATAAATGGTTTTGGTGAAGCCTGAGGAGTTTGAAGAGTAAGTTTTGATATTTGGATATCCTGCATTGTCTTATCCTTAAGTAGCTGCAGGACTTTCTCAATTTTCGCAGCTTCAATGAGAGCTTTTTGCTGATGGGGCTCTAATTCGTTCAGAGTCGAACACTCTCCATGTTTTTGAAGAACAAGAGCATTTACCGGTCGATTTGGAAGACAAAGATTAGTTGAAGTATTGCAGAAATCAGTAAATTTAATGGAGACAAGACACTGTAAATCTTCCATTGGATTCTTTTTTTTTTTGTTGAAATTGTTATTTCCGTCAACCGATTGCACACCTACGCGCAACCCACTGAACATAAGTCCACCTGACTCAATTTCACCAACAGAATGATCTAGGCAAGTCGTCAAGATGGTGCCTTCATTATTTCTCGAATGATATTGAACAGGTTGAGCTACTTCTTCAAATAACTTTTGTGTATATTTTGAACAATAAAGGTACGTTACCGTGAGGCCACTTTCAATATTTTCAACCTCCTTTGTATACGAAAAGTTTGTGAAGATGCTGGCATTTTTATTCTGGGAATCCTGAAACAAACTACTTTCCCAATTTTTGTTTTTTTTTCTTTGTTTTTTATTTCCGTCAACCTGTTATTTTACCCCTACGCGCAACCCTCAAAGAGACTAATGAGAGCTGGGGAAGACGGAATCCTTCCCTTTTAACCCATGACCATGCTGGGAATCAAACCCACTACCCTACGCTTGAGAGGCGAACGCTCTACCAGCCGTTCACCACTGCCAAAAATCTGCAGGTCGCTGTATATGTTAATTATTTGTTTCGTTCATCTTCTTATTTTCTGAGCTTGCGAAGTGGGAATTAGGAGATTCAATATTCATTGATGATCACTCAAATAAATACAGTCCACACCCCTGAATTGGATAGGAGGTTGCAACCCCATCAAGACTGACAAAGTCAGAAGGGAGAGCTCGAGCTTAGGAAAAAGTCGATTATTCTTTGGGTTCTCTTGAAATCATTCTCTATCCATACGACATCAATATCTGCTACATAGAAATGCACTACTTAGAAAAATAAAAAAGATCGAGAGCTATCTCTAGAAATTGTGTGTGTGCGCCACTGTATGCCCACAGCAGTTCCCCAAATTCGATACCTATCAAATTGTGTTTAGCCATCATTATTGATAGCTAAAAGAGTCAATATTTCAAAGTATTCTGTACCCCGACTGCGTTATTAAGCGAACTTCTCGGTATATCTGTGAGATCATTAATAATGTTTTTGAGTTGAAACATCGACGCAAATGTATAAACAACTTTGACTAATGCGTTTTCGGCCGATGTGAGTGTTTGGGCTATTTCAGACCGTTGATCTTATGTCGTGAAAAATGAATCGGGCCGGAGAATCCATTCAGATATTTCGCAGTTCCAGATATATCAACGGGCGGTTTTTTTTTGTAATTGTGTTATAAATGATGGATATCGGT
The DNA here is from genome assembly GCA_944452925.2 of Chrysolina oricalcia. Lineage (NCBI taxonomy): Eukaryota > Metazoa > Arthropoda > Insecta > Coleoptera > Chrysomelidae > Chrysolina > Chrysolina oricalcia. The sequence goes on from OX101815.2 coordinate 60,733,994, forward strand.
ACGGAAATTAATAGATTTTGGGCTCCATCAGTACACATATAAAAACTCGTAATGACGAGTGAGTATTACCTAGCAGTCTAGCACGAAGTCTGAACCAGTTATGGATTTTATTGACAATTTTCCCCATATTGTATAAACCAACCAAATGAGAAAAGGTTTTTTCGAAAACACTGTCTCCAGCCCGTGGTATTTTCATATCGGTGTTTCGCTTCTTCCTTATTTATGCATTTTCATAGTTACAACAATTTGTGTTAATAGAGAAACGTCAGTTTGACGGTTCAACTCTTCTACTGACATAAATGACACATGATGAACCGTTTCTGCAATACGTATTTAGCCCATAATAATTTAATGTTTTCGTGAAATTGTCTGATCGAATATCCCTTCAAAATGCAGAATTTTCAAAATACTTTCACCTTGCCAGTCGCTCAAACTGTGTTGCTGTACAAAACACCACTCGAGCAAGCTCTCTTGGTGTTTCTAAGCAACGCAGTTTCCGTGACAGCAAGGTGAAAGTATTTTTTGAAAATTCAGCATTTTGTCGGGATATTACTACTGATAATTTCCCTCATATTATATGAACCAACCAAATGCCATCATTTTTTGAATTCAAAACTGCTTTGATTTGGTATAGGTCAATCAGACAAGAAGTGTTTAATTGGCAGCAATTAGTAAATCGTATGGAAAGCGCATTTTTACCTACAGGTTATGATGAGAAACTTCTTGATGAAAATAAAAATAGGACTCAAGGCCGAGATGAGCCCATTGATATTTATGTTGCAACAATGCAAAGCCTTTTTAGTAGATTGAGTCAGCCTGTAAATGACCAGGAAAGTCTGAAAATAATTAGAAGGAACATTTTACCAAAGTATATACATCATTTAATTTTACAAGAAATAAATAGCACTTCAGAATTGATAGGATTTTGCAAGAAAATTGATGAGGCTTCTGAAATAAAGCAGAAATATGCTCCTCCAAAATCGTTAAATTGTTTGGAAACAGATCTTGCTTATGTAGAGACATCACCTGAAGATAAAAAAGACTATTTAAAATCAAATAGTAATTGGGGTAATGAAAATAAATCCTATAATTTTTCAAAAACTTCGACAACTGTTAGAGGTAAAAAATCAGAATTTCCTTCTAATTCTCAATCGTCTACAAAGGATAGACCACATTCTAGTAGGTGTTATAACTGTGATAAGGTGGGGCCCATGAAAAGGGATTGTAGGGAGCCCCCAAAAAGGTTTTGTTATAATTCTGGTAAGGCTAACTTCACAAAGTTGACTTGTCCTACTTGAAATCCAAAAAACGAATAAGGAGGACGGCTTGTCCAAGTCGTCAAGGTTTTTTTAAAAATATAAGAGATATGATATGATATGATATGATACACATATGGTGGAGAATTTAGTAGCTTAGTAATTTAGTTACACCATAAATTGGTCACAGGCAGGAATTTTGCAATTTTTGTATTAAAGATAGTAGATAATAGATAGGTAGATAGATAGTTTATTATTCTCCTAAGGTTTTATTCACAAAACATGAGACAAGTCAATAACTAAATAGGAAATAAAAATTGCAAAGTGAAAGTACAGATAAACTGCATTGTCATGAAGTATTCAAAATATAAAATAAAAACTATATCTTGAAAAATGGTGGAGTCATGAATTTTTGGAAAAATTGTAAAATTTTCAGGTTTTTCCGGTTTTCCTCAGGTAGTATTGATCCGATCGGGCCGTAAAACATTCAATTTTGTTCTTATTTCAATAATCTACAATTCTTAATCATCTACAATTCTTTCCAGGAGTAAGCAAATTGTTCCATTAGTTTTCTTTTCATAAGCAAAACAATAAAAAATGTGCTTTTTTTTATTAAAATGTTAATAAGAAATTGATAAATTACATTTGCGAATAGCAAAAATAACAGAATATAACTAACATGTGATGATCCAGTTGGTTTTCTACTAGTATTTTGTTAGGAAAAAATGCTCTTTTGATTGGCCTATGAATGGTTGGGATGAAAGCCTTGTTGGCTGGGGCTTATTATTTTATGTCCATCTAGGTCACCAAAGAGTTTATTATAAACGGCAGTTTCCATTACTTTTGAGTACTTCACTATCTTGGATATATGACTCCATATGTCATATATCAAATGAATTTGAACAAAGTCATAAAAAATATCACACTAATATAATTTACGTATATATGCATGATAAAAAGGGAACTAACGAACAGTCGTTGCCGACCGATGATGAACCCTTTACTCCCATATACACCCACTAAGTAGGCTTATTAAGGCAAGTACCTGACAGAAAACAACTACTCCCCTGGCTAAAACCAGAAACAGATACCTGTGCAACGTTCCTCAAAATATCAGATTACGCAATTGCAAGTGCCCTCTGTGACCAAACAGCAGAATTATGTTTTGATTTGGACAGGGTGACCACCTGCAGACTAGTTGTTGCCTCTCATCAGTGCAAAGGTTAGGTAACACAGACAGCACTGAAGCCATCTGTTCCCCATCCAAACCATTATACACTTCGTTGCTTGGTCAACTGTGGTTCACGCGATAAAGCGGTTTCTAGGCCGCTCCACCTAGCGAGCAGAGGAAGAACACTCCGAATCTCCGGGTTGAGAGATTTATGTCAAGAAAACAGAAATCTTTACCGTCGTGGTCTTAGCCAGGGGAGTAGTTGTTTTCTGTCAGGTACTTGCCTTAATAAGCCTATTTAGTACGTGTATATGGGAGTAAAGGGTTCATCATCGGTCAGCAACGACTGTTCGTTATTAAACGATCTCCCAAAGAATTATGTTTTCTTCAAAAAGGGAACTATGATGAACGGCTCTAGATTTCATAATATGTGCATTTTGTTTATTGAAGATTTTTTTACGTATTGGTTGATTTCTATCATCCATATGTTTTCATTATACTACCACAAGTTTAAGCAAGTAAAGTGCTCCTGCATAAACAGTGCCCTGTGTATTCTTTGGGATTTGGCAATATGAAAAATTTTGCAATTGTGCAGGCGATTTTTACAAAAGAGTAAAAACCAATATGTGGTGTAGTACATTTTCCGTTTTCATAATAAAGAAATAACCTACGATGTGTTAGCGAAACATGTGATTGAATAGAGTTTGTGAAGATCAAATCGCTTTCGGTGTAGTTTGTACAAGTAATGACAAATATTTTCTGTGTAAAGAAATATTATTTTCTCCAACGACAACAAAGGTTTTTTCCATATTCGGTTAGGAATTTTAATCACTAACATCTCTTATCTTCTATGTCATCCAAATCTCTTCACGACGACAAGCGCCTGCCAAACCATTTATTAATGCAACATAAAATGAAAAAATAAATAAAAATGAATGGCAAGGAAGAAGAGGATTTAGATTTATGTAATTATACAGTGCGGCTTTTAATAGTCACCCCCTCCTGTTAACTTTTGAACGGTACGACGTAGAAACATGAAAAAAAAAATTCGTTTCGAGGGTTTCACCAATACTACTTTTTGAATTAAAAAAAAATGGTGATTGCACGATAGGGGGCGCAGGGGGGCCCATCAACTCAAAATTTTTAAATGGCATGTGGGGTCAATTGTCACATCGATGAAAAGAGAATTCAATTCTCTTTACAACCATCTAAATATTTTTGAATTTCGGTAATAGTTTTTTGTAATTCAGAATCGAAATATCAAATATAAATGCGGATCTGAATACTACTAATACCTCGATAAATTTGAACGGTTGGATGTGGAACAATAAAACCAAAATTTTTTTGAATGGTATTACCGATACTACTTTTTGAGAGAAGAAACTTTGCAATTACTCGACAGATGGTGCTGGGGGCACATTAATTTAAAAATTTCGAAAGGTATAAAAATCGAAATGTTTCTAAGTCGAACCGTTCAAAAGTTAACAGGGGGGGCTATTAAAAGCCTTTGTCATTAGGTACATATTATCTCCAGTATTTGATAAGAAGTGATCTAGTTCTTCTTCATTTAATACTTTTGATAATTTTTGGTTTATAGCCAATGGATATATATTGGATATATTATATTGTTTTCATTATTTATTGTGGACTTGAGCATCGAGTAATTGCTCCAGAGGCTTGATGGCTTTAAGAATTTAGATTTCTCATTTAAATATGCAAGAATCACTTGTTCATTCATAGTATACACATTTTTATCATTGCTCCATTTTTAAAATAAATTGTAGATCAATTCATACATCTCTCTTGACTTTCCCAGCAACAATTTCGGTTCGAAAGTGAAAAAATCGTCCCTAAAATTTCTAGTTTCGGGACCGTTTGTGAAAAGTGGTACTTTCGATATAACATCTAGAAAACAGCGAAATGAAAAATTCATCTGAATGCACCAGTCCTAATCCATCTTCCAGTCAAAACCGAATGTCAGAGTGTTTTCGTGCAACGTCTTCGCACCCACGCACACAATTACACCAACTCGCGGCACGACTGGACGTTTCTTGGTAATTATCGGAAGATCAGACGGACCGATGCTTTTCCAGTCCATAAATAAATCGAAAATAGCAGCGGAACACCTTAGATAATTGAGTTGAAGTTAATTTGGGTAGTATCACTTTGATAATTCGAGGTGTTGGTGTCCACGGGATTTATGGCGAATGTTTAGCATATTAATAGCGGAATTTGATACGGCTGTCGTGGCGTTAAATGAATTTCGCCTGTTGGCTCTTTTTGTACATTGGTATGGAGGTACCTATTTTTGTTTTGTCAGTAACTCATCAGTGGTAAATTTATTTTTCAGTATATCGTAAATGAAAAACTAATTGAAAATTATAAATTCAAGACTGGAATACATCCCACTAAACACGGTGATGAGAATAAATAATTTTTTTCCTTCACCTCACAAGTATTGTCACTCCCAGATATGCATTTCGACAGCCAAATAATTATATTCAACCATTTCTGGCAACATTTTCTATGTTTTGAGACCTCATATCCAGAAAGAAAATTCAAAATATCAAACAACTTGGCCAAAAACGTCAATATAAAATATTCTAGAAAAACTGTAGAACTGATTGATCAAGTTAAGAGTTAAACTGGTTTCAAAAATTCACAAATGAGAATGGCATTCATTACAAATAAAAGACCATGAGAAATACTCCGAAAAACCAAATTCAAGTAGGGACCAATCACTTTTTTTTACTTATTGAAAATACAAACAACAATCCTAAAATCTTATGGGAAAAAGTGAACAGCAAATTGAACAAACAAAAAATTTACAGTCATAATATGTGTATCAAACTGGGTAATGAAACCATTAATGATTCTAAAGAAACAGCTTTATTGAGTGTTTTGCAACATCTGCTAGTGATCTGGTAAAAATATAATATATTTTTTGTAATTTCGTTTCAATATGGCGACTTTTTGTTTACAATTTGAATGTCAAAATGACGGTCATATTTGCACAAGTGCGAATATGAGAGTTCATATTCACACTAGTGTGAATATGGAAATCAGTTTTGATGTTCATTTGGAAGTATGAATGGGATGCTCATAATTTCACTAAATTCAGTCAACTCAGTAGATTCATTCTTTATTCGATTATCAACAATATAGGTAAATGCCTCCTCCGCGGCAGCTTCAATATTACTTAGCACATTATTTTCTGTATCAGAATCACTCATTTTCGTTTGAATTTAATCAGACAGTCCGTCAGGTAATTCAATATGTTTGTATCTATCCATGACAACTGTCAACTGACGGCTATATATCCGGCAGTGTCTCCGCTACCGACTTCCCGGCAACCGAATCGCAACCATCATTCTAGACTCGTGCTATGTAAAGTACTAAGCAATATTAAAATAGTTATTGACCGATGCCCGTATTCAGTGTAATCCATGATTGTATATGAATAAATATTCCAACGAAATTACAAAAAGCCATGTATATAACACATTGCAAAATAGCGGGTTTTTTGCACACGACGTGTTGGACCACTCGCTACGCTCGTGTTCCAATGTTCACGTCTGATGCAAAAAACACGCTCATTTTGCAACTTGTTATATAAATAGCTATAATATAACTCCTTCCTGCTGTACGACTATGAATTACACTGTGAATACAACTCATTATAACCATTTTGAAATATACGAAATCGAAAAGGGACCTGCACAGAGAGAAATAAATGTATGTTTTCTACACAATTTTGAATAATTTCAGCACAATTTGTTACTAAAAAGTTGACAGCACCAATTTGCTCATTTTAAATCTATAATATTGTATTAGAGATATTGTGTATAAACGATACACTTCAGTGTTGTATTACTCTGAATAGTTTTGTTTTAATTTTATACACAAAATATACAAAATTAATCGGTATGTTGTGCGACGAATGTCAACAACTTGTGTACTGTTTATGCATAAATTGTAATGAATGACAACAATTTGTGTACCTACTTTGTACAAATTGTGTAGGTATTTTAAATATAGGATGCAAAAAATGTCACAAATTTGTGTACTCCGCATACATGAGTTGTGTAGGTATATTGTACATATTTGTGTACAGAGTAAGGCCAATTTTTATAGGTACCATTTATAATTTTAAGAAAGGGCACAAAACATCCAAACGGAATGAGATAAGAATAAGCATCAGTTTCAACCTGCTCGTTTCTTCATATCTTATTCTGTTCAGAAATTATAAGCTTCATTTTCCAGAAGGTTGAAATAAAATTAAATGTCATTCAACTAATGTTTATTTCATCACGAAGAATTAATAACAAAAATAACTGAACTATAAACTCTAATTACAAATAAAATAACAGAAATACAAAATACCAAACAGAACATAAATGAACCCAAACATTTTGTTATTTTGGAACACGTTGAATAATAATAAAGTTTAAAGTAATCTTCGTGTCAAACTATATTTATACAAGTAGGAATTAGGTACGAGGATGCACCTTTCAAACTGTTGAAAATAATGAAAATGAGTCAGTTTGTAGATTTCATGTTATAACAAAAAATAATAGCAATACTAACCTTCAAATATTGGTATCAGTTTGCAAATATTCCAACACTTCCATTTGACACAAAACCACCTTCACATGAGCAAATATTAAATAATAGGTACACTTAACCTGCTTCGCCCTTCGATCAGCATAAAACAATCAAACAATGATGGACTGGACATTTGGAATGCCTTGGTCAAGTTGTGGCAAATTACACAATTGTGTTGAAATAGTATACAATTGGTGCATATCAAATAGAAAGTGCACAACGGGTGTAAGATGAGTTCAATGCGTTTTAGATGTTTTCCATGTAAATTGTGTTATGGTAGATGTGCATATTTGGGTATTTTTAGGCAATGTGGAAGTGTATGAATACTATACAAATATTTATTGAATTTCACAAAACGCGTATGATGAAAGAATGGACAGTTGTGTAAAATATCTACACAACTGTGTCTTACACAACGTTAAGCATGAACCTACTGCAGTCTTTTCTCTCTGTGTGAAAAACAAAAATTCTGTAGGTTTGGATGAAGTTCCCACACCACTTCTGAAGGAATGTGTGCATGAACTAGCACCATATCTAACTCACCTAATGAATCGCTCAGTTGAAGTACGAAAATTTCCCGATTTATTGAAAATTCCAAAGTGTACACTAATCTTTAATAAAAAAGGTGATCCTACATTGGTAGAATACTATAGATCTATTGACTCTATTGAAAATATGAACAGGATGTTCATAAAGTCAGTTGTGTAATCATCTGCGACTGAAAGTTGGAATTTAGTTGCTATTTTCCATCGTACAAGATAACCTCTCTTGGAAGAGATTCACGTTGTAAAGAGAAACATTCTCAATTGAAAATTCAACCAACAGGTGACTCCTATGAAAATGGAAAAAACCTTCGATAAAATTGAAGTAACTTTTTTGTAACATCTAACAGAAAACAACTACTTCCCCGGCTAAAGCTACCTTGGATATTGAGCTTTATCTGATAGATATTGAGAAAGGCCCTATATAACTTGAGAGAAAAAATATGAAAGCGAAAATTTGCATATTCATTCAGATAGTTGATTATTTATTGAAAGTCCAGTTTCCATTGAAGATTCATATCTATAAATGAGATAAAGGAGAATGTTATTCAGAAGTATCACTCACAGAAAGTCGCTCATTTCATTGATGCGTGAATTGCATCTCTTTCGCTAGGCCTCCAATAATGTTATATATTACAAAATAGTTACTTCAATTTTATCGTAGGTTTCTTTCCTTTTCCAGAGGAGTCATGTAATGCTTGAATTTTCAATTGAGTACGTTTCTCTTTACAACATGAATCCCTTCCAAGAGAGGTTATCTTGTACAATGGAAAATAGCGACTAAATGTCAACTTTCAGTAGCAGATCATACCACAACTGACTTTATGAACATCCTGTTCATATTTTCAATAAAGTCAACATGCCATGCCAATGACAGATTCTATGACAGAAAAATATTGTCAAAGTTTCACCGCACAAGAAATAGTCCAACAATTCCTCATTACAGTGTCAAATTGCTCCTGAAGAGTGTGTTTTCCAATTCTTCCGGCCTCCGTGATGATCTTAGAAGAGTGATATAGATTTTTTTTATCGACCAAAATGTATTGGAGGCCTAGGCGAAAGAGATGCAATTCACGCATGAATGAAATGAGCGATTTACTGTGAGTGATACTTCTGAATAACATTCTCCCTAATCTCATTTATAGATAAGAATCTCCAATGGAAACTGGCAAATTTTCACTTTCAGATTTTTTCTCTCAAGTTATATAGGATCTTTCTCAATATCTATCAGATGTAGTTCTAAGTCCAGCGTGGCTTTAGCCGGGGAAGTAGTTGTTTTCTATTAGATATTATAAAAAAGTAACTTCAATTTTATCGTAGGTTTTTTCCATTTCCAGAGGAGTCACCTATGTTGTCAAAAAAAAGAAACATTCTCAATTGAAAATTGAACCAATACATGACTCCTCTGGAAACGAAAAAAAAACCTACGATAAATCGAAGTTACTTTTTTGTAATATCTAACAGAAAACAACTACTTTCCCGACTAAAGCCATGCTGGACATTGAACTACATGTGATAGAGATTGTGAAAGACCCTATATAACTTTGCATTTTCATTCAGATAGTTGATTAAATATTAAATGTCCAGTTTCCATTGGAGATTCTTATCTATAAATAAGAAAAGGGAGAATGTTATTCAGATGTATCAGTACTCACAGAAAATCGCTCATTTCATTGTTGCGTGAATTGCATCTCTTTCGCTAGGCCTACAATACGTTTTAGATCTATTTGTGTCTTGAGTCCAATCTTGAAAATTATAGGAAAAGTAATGTACGTAAGATTGATCAATTTCTATGATAAATACAAATTACTATCACCTCATCAACATTGGTTTCGAACGGGTCTTTGTCAATCGAAATCGCATCAACCGATTTGATACAAAACACACACGAAATTCTCGATAAAGACTCTCATGCAGTTGCGATATTTTTTGACATGTGAAGAGCTTTTGACAATATAAATCCACGTTTTCTATAGGTGAAGCTTCATGCGATGGGTGTAAGAGACTCTATTAAAAACTGGTTGATATCTTTCACACAAAATGGCCGAACTGTTGTTGATATAAATAAACCATATTCAGTTTAACAAACCAGTGAACTATGGGAACGCCTCAGGGCAGTGTTCTAGGACCGCTGATGTTCTTGGTTTATATAAATGACTTGCCCGAATTTTTTGAGGTCATTTATACAGTGTGTCCCACTTACCATGCTCACCATAGGTTTCTTTTTAATGGTAAGAGATATGAGGTCGGTTAAATGACACCAAATGTGGAGTTTATCAAGGCCAACTAAATTGTGAAAAAATATTTTGATAAAATCTATTCGTTTTTGTTTTATACGCAAATAACAAATTTTGATCATTTTCATGTCTCTTGCAAGTGAATTTTGACCCACTTCTGGCGGTCCTAATAGCTCGAAATTTGGCAGATGTTCATAATTCGGATGACAATGCACTATGATATTTTTATTGAAATGAAAAATTGAAAATGGCGGCTCCTCCAATATGGCGGACGAGATTTGTGATTATGGTCCGATTCCATTCAAAATTGGTATGTGGGGGTTTTTGAGGTCGGAGATCATTATTTTTTTTTTTATTTATAAATTCAAGATGGCGAATTCAAAATAGTCTTGTTTTTGTATAAATGACGATAACTCCGTTGTTATCAGCAAAAAACTATTACTGTGACATATCATCTGTAAGAGAAAAAAAAGTTATTCATAACTAAGTTATAGTGAGCTATGGCCTACATTTGAAAAATTAAAGTTGGTACTGATATCTCAAATTCTAGAAGAGTTGGTATGAATTTCATATTTTTTTCGAAATCTCATTGAAAAACTGCTATAAGAACGTGAAATTCCTATTCGAATATTTTCATAAATAAAGAAGTTACGGATGAGACATGAAAATGATCAAAATCTGTTTTTTTGCGTATATAACAAATACGAATAGATTTTATCAAATTATTTTTTCACATTATAGTTGGCCTTATCACCTCCACATTTAGTGTCATTTAACCGACCTCGTAACTCTCACCATTAAAAAGATACTCGTGGTGAGCATGGTAAGTGAGACACACTGTATATGCTGATGGCGGTAGTTGCTTCTGGTAAATCACATGAGGAGGTTACCCATAAAGTTGAATCTGCAATCGGACAATTTTCGCTGTGGTGCGAAATTAAACCACCTTACAGTTAACTTAAAAAAAAACAGCTGTATGAACTTTACTGCGCAATATAAATCACCTATTATTGATACGAGTATCTCTTTTGTTAATAGAAATATACAGGCTGTTGACTCTTTTCATTGTCTGGGCACGGATGTGGACTCAAAATTATCTTGGAATGATCAAATAATTTACCTTTGTAATAAACTCAAAAAATATTTTTTGCGATATTCTCTCTCAAACAATATCTCAATGTTCAAGGTCTGTTCAATGTCTACTATGCTTTGGCATTTTCAACAACCAGTTATAGTATAGTATCCTGGGGCCAAGCTACAGAGACAACCAGAGTCTTTACCTTACAGAAACATTTAATCCGTATTATTTTCAACTTGAAGAATCAAGACACTTGTAGAAATCATTTTAAGAAACATCGAATACTAATAGTGATCAGCATTTAGATATTGAAGATATTGTGTCTCATCCACGATTTCACACCCCTCCTTAAAAACTACTCGGAAATCCATAAATACAATACTAGAAATCTCAACATCGAAAAATTCCATCGCATGGAATACAATCAGTCTCCGAAATATAGCGGGAGCCACCTCCACAACTCACTGCCTGAATCATTGAAATCCCAATCTCAGAAAAGATTCAAAGCAGAACTTCAAAAAATTCTAACCTCAAATCCGTTTTATGATTTATCTGAATTTCAAACACATTTAATATCTATCAAATATTTTTACCATTTTGAACTGTTTGTTCATTTATAACTGTATAACTTTATCACATTATTATGTAACTATACTATACAGGGTGTTTCATAATAAATGCGCAGGACTTCAGGATGTGATAGCTCGTCCAAAAATATGAAAAAAAGTTTATATTAACTTACCCTCTAAAGTGTACCATTTTCGAGATATAGGGTATTGAAATTTTTTAAAAATAATCGTTTTTTGCGAATATCTCTGGAACCGTTTATCGCACAGAAAACAGATTTCGTAGGCATTTTTTACTCATAATATGCTATGTTTTGTGTAGATTTTTTATTTTTTAAAATTCATAATTGGTGAAGATTTTGAAGAGGTAGTGGGTGTTTTTTTCTCCAATTTCTACGCCACTGGAAAAATTACAGTTTTGAGCCTCCGTTATAAACCGCCAATGTTTTCCACAGAAAAAAGGTGTTCTTGGTCATGAGCTGTAAAGTTGACCGCTTTCAAGAAAAATCAACTTTCATGATGTTTAAATAATGTTTTTTCCTCGAAAAATTGCTGCGTGCTGAAGCTAACGGCGGACATTTCCAACAATTCAACTGAGTATGATTGTATTTGTTTTTTTTTATTTCGCAATTAGGAAGTCAACGTTTGGTTTTGTTACTTGTTCTAACGTTTAAATAAATTTTGTATAATTAGGAAAAAAATTATTTAAAAAAATTTACCATGTTTTTCAACATGAAAGTTGATTTTTCTTGAAAACGGTCAACTTTAGAGCTTATGACCAGAAATACCTTTTTTGTGGAGAAGACATTGGCGGTTTATGTAGGAGGCTCAAAATTATACTTTTTCTAGTGGCGTAGAAGTTGGAGAAAAAAACACCCACTACCCCTTTAAAATCTTCACCAATTATGAATTTTTAAAAATAAAAAAAAACATAGCCTATTATGAGTAGAAAATGCCTACGAAATCTGTTTTCTGTGCGATAAATGGTTCCAGAGATATCCTTAAAAAACGATAATTTTTTTTAAATTTCAACACCCTGTATCTCGAAAACGGTGCATTTTAGAGTGTTAGAAACATTTTTTCATATTTTTGGACGAGCTATCACATCCTGAAATCCTGCGCATTTATTATGGAACACCCTGTATAACTCAGCTTTGAGCATATGTTTCAAGACACATTCTGTACATATTATTATTATTAATATCTTGTATGATCTGACGAACCTACATGTAATATAGCAAGAAGTGAATAAATATTCTATCTATCTAATATTAATATGGAACTTGAGTGAGTTCATACCTCTGATCTGATGGATGTGGTCAGGTATGATTTCACCCACCTTCACCGATAATAATAGGTTAGTATATTCCTTTAATGGAGTCAACTCAAACAGTTCAGAATTCAATGGATCATTATCATTATTGGAAAGGGATTTACTGATACTGTACTTGTAAATAGCAATACCTTCATAACAATTAAATTTTAAGTCATTATCAACTGGTTCAACTAATTTGTAATGGTAATATCATGGTTAGTTTCTACAACACTTTATTTTCCCACGAATAGTTTGCATGGGCCAAATTTTCACGGAACCGGATGTTTGTAGATCTCTTAGTTTTGCCATAATACATTTTATAACAATTTTGACAGCTCATTTCGTAAATTCCTTATCTATCTGGAGTAGGGGTTTTGTCTTTTGCATTACCTAATAATATTAGGAGATTGTTAGTACTGCTTAGAACAAGCTGAAAGTAAGCGTTTCGGAAGATTGAACTGAGACATATCGTAAGCCGTGTATGTTCATTTTATATGGATGGAATACATTCTTCTTCAAAATGGTTTTGATGCTAGTTCGATTGATCCTTGCCTCGTACTCAACGTAGGATCAAGATGAACATGTCCCAAAACTGCCACTTATCTAGCACCATTAACTACAGGTTTTTCTATTTCTCGTTTTTCATTAGGTATATGTCCTGTCTCTTGAATTGTTTTTACTAACTTTCTACTGACATGTCGATCTTGACGTTGTGCAATGAAAATCTGAGCTGTTCTATTCGCACTTTTATTGTCCATAAAGTAAAGCGAAATGATATCTACCCTTTGCGCAATGGAATCAACCATATTATTCAATTTTCAAAACTACGTTAAATAAACTACCAACTTAAGACTTCAAAATACGTTACTAGACATTCATTTGACATTCACTAATTTGACGTGTACTGTATTTAGGCCATATATCTATCAACTACGAATATGGATAATAAAGACAGCCTATGTGATGCCAAAAGAAATGAGCATCGACTTCGAATTGGACGCTGCTGAATTAATGCGCTTGCGCCAGAGATTCCTATTCAAAGACACAATTTTGTTTTTTTATCTCTTTCTAGCGTGCGTGGTTCGACAATAACAATTATAAATTTTTTTAAAAAATTTAAAATTGTTCCTCATATCAGGATAAGGTTACAGAGAGTAAGTGTAGATTGTGCTAATTATAGGAGGGCGGCATCATATGGGTTTTATTCCTGAGAATATGACAAATTTTATAAATTTCTATATACATTCATTTCTGAAAGAATTTAAGATCGCCGCGTTTTACTTCGAGTTCGTGTTCAGGAGGCAAAAGTACATCACTCCCAGCAAACTATTTTTCTCGGCGGTTATGAGGCCGACGTGGAACAAGATTTACCTTGCCAAACAACAGTCCGTTACATACTCAATCCATATTTCCTCTAGTTTAATTGGTTTTTATCCGCTTTTGGCAGAAAATTTATTGATGAAACTCTGGTAACAGGTAACAAACATACATTTTATTGATTTTAGAGTTACAAATGGATCAATGAATCGTTTTTTCAATGACATGAAGTTTACTTGACCATCTTGCATGATTCTTATTCTTCAATTATCCACATTTCAGAAAAATGTTAGCCTATTTTCAATATGGGATGGTTGAAAATGTCAAAAGAAGCCTAACCTTAAAAATTTATGACATTTCTCGTAATTCAGAATTCGCCATGCGCAATAGTTTCCCAGCGACCGTTTGAGAAAAGGTAAGATAGATATTTCTGGCTTCAATCTGATAACATTGCGTCTTATGGCGTGTTATCAATATTCGCAGTTAATAGATATATGATTTAGGCCCGGATTAGCGATTTCCTGATCGTATCTATTTGTTTTTTTATAGTGATAAAAAATCGACACAAATCAACGCAAAGCAAAAAATAAGTACTATATTGTTATATTTTTTTTATATTGTTTTAAATTTTTATATATGATATTGTTTTATATAATTTAAGTGATTTAATGAAATTGTGATTGAGAATAATACATTGTACCTTATTACCTTTCAGTTTGATGCTCAGTCGTTGCGCCACTGTAGAGATGATCCTCTTTTATCTCAAGGAGGGTTCAGTTTGGGCTTTTTCTTCTGATCTTGCAGTTGGTATGATTTCAATAAAATGTAAATTGTACACACTGAATGTCAAAATAAATGCCACTGGCAATTTGTACACTTGCACCAAATTGCACGCAGGCTGGCCAATATGTGATATTTATTATTGAAGACAGTTGGTATTCTTGATGTGTAAAATTATGAATTTGGAATAAATGTCAAATGAATGAATTTTTATTTTATTGAACTGATTGACATCAAAACAAGAAATATTTGCTCAAATATCTAAAACTACCTATCCTAACTGAAAACTATCTTATTCTAGATATTGTTCTCATGAACTTTTTAATATATTACTAAAATTTACTGTAATTTAGTACGATTTACTTTAATGGTTCATGGTCCTGAGAAATTTCAATGTTCTATGATTGATTTTCTATCTGAATTCTGATTTGGGTTATGTTATAATTTCAAAAAGTTTGTTTTTACTCAATTTTAACTTTGATTACTGTTTATATATCACAGAGGAAAGTTCAAAAAGGTGTACCTTTATTGTCTCCGATGCTTTCTGCGCTGTTTGGTCTTTCCTCTTGGAATTTTCAATTTGAAGGTGAGTTCTGATTGTGATGTTCTGGGTAGTTTATTCTGTTGATTCTGGTATTGGTTTTCCTTTCTGCTAATTATTTGCTGCTTTGACTATTCTTCTTGTTCTATTTCTGTTATAATTTTTGTATTTTATTTAATTTTTCTTTCAGCTTTCAAAAATCCTCCTCCAAACTTCAGCTTCTATCGTCAACAACCAATTCCTAGCAACCAGCCTCTCGTTTCTTCTCAAACCACACTAGACACTTTATTACACTGACGATTTGATTGTTTTAAGGTAAACTCAAATTTTATTAACTAATTCTACTATTTACATAACCCATAATTAATGATGAATAAAGAGGAAATAAAATCTTCCAATTTACACAAAAAATATATACTTGTACGTGCTTACAATTGTTTCGACACACGAAGTCATTATCTGAGCGAGTTATCAACTAAAGAAACGTCAAAATCACCTTCTTAAATATTAAAATAACATGCATAAAATTTCACTAATGACAATTGCACGTATGAAATTTCCTAATGACATATAGCTTGGATTAGGGGGCATTTGAGTAGTTACTAGTGAGATAATTAATTATAGGTTAATTGTACAGGTCATTTTGGTCATTGAGAACCAAATTGCTATTGTTACGTAAATGTTTCTTGATTTCTATGGATTCTAATATGTTTAATTTTTGACCTTTAGGTTGAATGTGCAAAATTTCAGGGTTTTGTGTGAAGTTATGGTTATTGTCAATAAGGTGGTTGGCATAGTTTCAGTCCTGTTTATTTAATCTGTAACTCTCAAATGCTCACCGAATCTTTGATTAAAACTACGGCCTGTCTGGCCTATATATAATGCATTGCAATCCTCACACTCAAGTTTGTAAACCCCCGCTTGAATTTATCCCGTACAGACTTTGCGTTGTTAATAAAAGAATATAAGTTATTGTTGGTTTTGAATGCAACATTTATATTCCGTTTCTGAAGGAAACGGGATATTTTGTTCGTATGCTGACCAAGACCAAGACCAAGACGAACAAAATATCCCGTTTCCTTCAGAAACGGAATATGAACGTTGCATTCAAAACCAACAATAACTTATATTCTTTTATTAACAACGCAAAGTCTGTACGGGATAAATTCAAGAAGTCGGGGGTTTACAAACTTGAGTGTGAGGATTGCAATGCATTATATATAGGCCAGACAGGCCGTAGTTTTAATCAAAGATTCGGTGAGCATTTGAGAAGTTACAGATTAAATAAACAGGACTCAAACTATGCCAACCACCTTATTGACAATAACCATAACTTCACACAAAATCCTGAAATTTTGCATATTCAACCTAAAGGTCAAAAATTAAACATATTAGAATCCATAGAAATCAAGAAACATTTACGTAACAATAGCAATTTATTTCTCAATGACCAAATTGACCTGTACAATTCACCTATAATTAATTATCTCACTAGTAACTACTCAAATGCCCCCTAATCCAAGCTATATGTCATTAGGAAATTTCATACCTGCAATTGTCATTAGTGAAATTTCATGCATGTTATTTTAATATTTAAGAAGGTGATTTTGACGTTTCTTTAGTTGATAACTCGCTCAGATGATGACACCGTGTGTCGAAACAATTGTAAGCACGTACAAGTATATATTTTTTGTGTAAATTGGAAGATTTTATTTCCTCTTTATTTATCATTCATGATGAATTTACACATGTTAAATGCCACCACGATAGAACAACCCATAATTACTTTCTTATTTTCTATTTTTTTTTCTTGTTTTAGATACCTTTCTGTCCACAACTGCTCTCCAACACTTCTAAGCCCTACTATCTGCCTTTGCTACCTGTATCCATCATATTTATTTTGACATTACTGTTCAGTGTGTTTTTTATTTAAGTTTTCTTTTAATCAGATTATTATGTTAAATTTAATTTCGTTTTCAAGATCCTGATATTACTTAATTTGAATGACTTGTTCTAATTTGGTTATTCTATAATAGGTGATGTACATTCTTGTCGGACAAAGAACGAACCAAAACTGACTTCATTGATGCGAATTTATATCGAAGTTTATATCTCTAAAACACCAAATTTCTTGTAAAATAAAACATCAAAGCAGGTATTTATGCACTTTCATTCTCTTTCACATTTTTGTGGTTTTTCCTAAACTTCATATCATAACAATATATATCAATACCATTGGCGTACTTAACACGAATGTTTGACATTTTTACCGTTAGTGATTGTTTGCAGATGAGTTTCATATTTAAAATCTAATTTCTCAATTAGTAATTGGAAGAATTTTGAAATTCAAAAACTATTGTATAGAGAATAATTGCAAGATCTTCGGAATTATATCTTACTCGACACCCTATGCCACTTAAAAATTTTGAGGTGAATCCTCTCCTCGTTTGGGAGTGACAGTGTCGGAGTCAAAAATACCAGATAAGAGCGTCCCCTTCTAATCATAAATCGACGGGTCTTGCGTTTTTTCCAACATGTTGACGCAGTCCCTGAAAATAACTGTTTCGTTTTCAGTAAATATATGCAATCCAATCGAAATTGGATAATTGAGAAATAATCAACTATGTGAATCAAAATCCAAATTATCAGTTTCGGTTTTTTCTCTCAAGTTCTTTTCAGATTATCTATCAGATGTACAGTTGAATATCCATCGTGGCTTTACCCGGGGAAGTAGTTTTTTACTGTCAGGTATTACAAAAAATTGCTTCATTTCTTTTGGACTAGGTATCTCAATGAAATTACAAATTTTTAATTTGGGATTTTTCCTTTCAAGTTCAATAGGGACTTTTGACAATAATGTATCAGATGATGTAGATATACGAGGATGTATTGATATCTAGTTAGCCTAGACTAGTTCCCTGCATAATCAAAATACTGCGTTACCATAGCAACGAACAATAACTTATTAGAAGTGTCAGTGTAAAGTTTGACGTCAAAAAAGTAAACCAGAGGGTTACGAAATAAATTAAAAGAAAAAATATGTCCATCAAAATTGTGAAAATCGAAAAATTGGAGTATCAAGCCATCATCAAGTACCTGTATTTAAAAGGGTTAGAGGTCAGCAGATTTACGAAGATATGCTTAATACCCTTGGTGATCAATGTCCTTCGTATGCGACCGTGAAAAATTGGACTGCAAGCTTCAAAAGAGGTAAATTTTCCATTGAAGATGATGACCGATCGGGAAGGCCAGTTTCTGTGTCAGTCCCCGAAAGTATCGATGCAGTTCATGACATGATTTTAACAGACCGTCGAATTGGGCTAAAACGGATATCTGAAGCACTGAATAATTCATACGAACGCGTTCATCATATAGTTCCGTCAATTTGGACATGACAAAAATTGCTGCAAAATGGACCCCCAAATGTTTGAATGTTGACCAAAAGCGTCAAGGGTAGTAGCATCGCGTTCGATCTGTGCTCGATTTGAAAACGATGTAGACTTCTTAAACCGAATTGTTACTATGGATGAGACTTGGGTACATTTCTACGGTCCAGAAACAAATCAAAAATCGATGGAATGGCGACACTCCGGTTCTCCAAGACCTAAGAAGTTTCGTGTCCAAAAATCTGCTGGAAAAGTTCTTGCTTCAGTTTTTTGGGTTTGCCATGGAGTAATCATGATTGATTTTTTGGATAAGGGTAGAACAATAACTGGAGATTATTATTCGACATTACTGACCACTCTACGGAAAAAAATTAAAGAGAAAAGACGCGGAAAGCCATCCAAATGTGTTTTGTTTTTGCAGGACAACGCCCCTGCACACAAATCTCATGTTGCCTTGCAAAAAAATCGTGATTTAGGGTTTGAATTACTAGAACACCAGATTTGGCTCCGTCCGACTATATCATCTCTTTCCTCAACTGAAAAAAAGTTTGAAAGGTCGTAAATTTTCTTCCAACGAGGAGGTAATAAAAGCTGTGGATGTCTGGTTTGCAGAGCAAGAAGAAACATTTTTTTTGAAAGGTCTAGAGACGTTGCAGGTTTGCTGTAATAAATGTATCCAACTAAGAGGAGAATATGTTGAGTAATAAAATATTTTGACATTGAAATTTTGTTTGGTTCTATAGCAGGCTAAGAATTTTTCAATAAATCCTCGTAGATAGAGACGCACTAAAACTAAAAATGTAAAACTGTTACACAAAATACATAAATAGCGTACATAAAGTAAACTTAGTATTAAAACACATTTTTCTTGACCAATAGACAAACACGCAGGCAAACATTTTAAAATATATTATTGATATAAAACCTCGCTCAATATACTCAATGAAACGATCGGTATGTATCAAAAAATTTATTTGAGTTATAAAAACTTTCTTCAACTAAAAAGGTTTGTATTTTCTTTCTGAAAATGTTAAAAGTTGAAGCACATCTGATTTCTAACAGCAGTTTATTATAAATTAAACTTCCAGTACAATAAGGTGATTTTTTTAATGTTTCGGTATTAAAATTTGAGATGTGGAGTTTTCATGCTCTCCGCACGAAATTTTGAAAATATGTATATCAGTCACAGTTAGTAATCTCTGTTTTTTGAAAATTTCTCAAGAAGATTGTCTGTATTGCAAATTGTATATAATTCTTATGATTATTTTTTGTTGTACGAAAATTCTGTCCATTTCGGTGGATTGGCCCCATATAATTATATTAAACTCAAGATTGAGTATTTCATTCACAATTTTACACATTGGTTTATTTTTTTGGTAGATTCTATAATATTATGTGTATTTTTCTCGATTCTAATAGTGACTATCTTTTTATTAATAGATTTCTCATAGTTTTTATAGCTCGACATCAGATCTGCGTCATTTGAATTTTTTGCTAATATAAAAATTTCATTGTATCGATCTCTTCGTCAATCCTTAGATTTCTTCCTATTGTATGCTTTAAAGTGCATATTTTTTTTTGGATGTGTTACATTCAGACACCACTCGAAAAGCACAAGAAATTAATTGTAATATGAATAGATACTATCCTGGTTCTCAGGCAATAGATCACAGTTCGAAGAAAATGTATGCATAAAATTTTTCATATTTTTTTCTGAGAAACGTCTGCTTAAAGTTGAAATGTCAGATTTCATATTACTCTTGAATTCAGTCATTTCTTTCTCTGTCACAAATTGTCCTTTATGGTCTGAAATATGCGTTTCTATAAAATTGCATTCAATGTGGTTATTCAGGTTAGTAGTAATCACGTAATCTATTGCTGTTTTCGAATAGAATCCTCTCCTAGTGTCAATTCTAGTTGATTCGTGGATGTCAGAATGAAAATTGAATAAATGAATGATATTTTGTAGCGATTTATGGTCTTTGCTATTATAGTTGATCAATGTTCAAGTCATCCATTACAATCACATTATGAATTTGACCAGTCATATCGCTTAGAAGTAATATGAAATTCAAAAGAAAGTTGTCAATTTTACCGCCTGGTGAGCGATAAATACATGCTATGCAGGTATGTTTATTCAATATCGCTGCTACTATTTCAAAATCTACTTCTGTGATGTATTCATTTATGTAATACTCGATACAGCCATCAATATACTTATCTTTGCACCAGATTGTTACCCCCCCCCCTGTACGTGTTTCTTTTATGGAATGTACTTACATTTACATAATTATCAATTTTTGTAACCTGCGATTGACTACTGTTCAGCCAATATCTGGATGATCTATACTTGATAAGAAATGTTCTAACTGTGGAATTTTTCATAAATTCTTCATTCAGGTGAAACACATGTGAATCATCTTCATTATTCACTTTCCTGGATTTTCCATCAGTCCCATGGTCAGTAGATCTAGTTTGATTTCCAGCGTGGCTTCAGCCAGGAAAGTAGTTGTTTCATGTTAGATATTACAAAAAAACTTATTTTTTATAGTAGGTTTTTTCCATTTCCATAGGAGTCATATTTGTTTCAATTCTCAATTGAGAATGTTTCTTATTTCAACTTAGTAACCCAAGTAGCACACCTTTATTGCTAAAATATTGATACAATATTGTGAACATATTGGCGAAATATTTGAAATGCAATATTGGCGAGAAATAAAATGTGAACATTCGGCGATATTGGTCCAATATTACTTGTATAATATTTTTGAAATAACGTTGGCCTCAAAATGTTCGGCGATATTGGTTCGATATCGCTGATGCAATATTCTGACAATATTGGCACAATATTAAAAGTTATATTGTCGAGAAGTAAAATATGAACATTTTGCGATATTGGTCGAATATTGTTTGAATATTTCAGAAATAGTTTTGGTGAAATATTCTTGAAGCAATAATGGCCTCAAAATATTTATCGATATTGGTACAATATTTATCGATATTGGTACAATATCATTTGGATATATTGGTTGATGTCAATATACCTTGGTAAATTATTAAATGTCTTTTAGTTGATGAAGGTTAGACCAGAGTCTGCCTTTTGATCGCCATAACCACTGAGTGAGCTGTTTCGAAAACAAGTTATGGGAAGTATTTAATATACTTTCGTAAGTTTTAGAAGACGTTCTATATGTAGAGCCACCTAGCGGATTTTTATCCAGGTTTGATCATGATATAATTTCAATATGTTTCATTGAATATTCGGCCAATGTTCCAATTTCATCTCAATCTAGATGTGGGAAACTATATAAAGACAATATTGTTTTAACGATATCGATGAATATTATTGACCAATATCGACCCAATATTAATTATTAAGATTTGTTGAATATTGGCAACATGATATTCAACTAATGTGTAATCACACTTGGATATACTATAGTTTTTATTTCTAGAATCGATATTAGGGGAATATTGGGATTGAAATATTTATTCTAGATGTTAAAAACGATGTGAAGACAATATTGTTTTATCCATATTGGTAAATATCATTCAACCAATATTGATCCAATATGAGTTATTACAATTGGTCAAATAAAGTGGAAACGATATTCAACCAATATTCTATCAACTTGGAAACACAATATAGTTTTTTCCCCTGTAATCGAATATTTGGATTGCAATATTTATTCTAGATGTGGAAAACAATATATAACCAATATTGTGAAATTATTCAACCAATATTCACCCAATATTTCGTGTGATAATCTACATTCAAAATTATTTCAACCAATATTCCACCAATATTATTAATATAATATTGTTTTTTGAATATTCACCCATATTGGACCAATATTGATTTTCCATTTACAATATATCTATATTGGCCCAATATGGAACCAAGATTCAGCCGATATGATGTGCTATCAGGGAATTGTTGTTGGTGAGTCTTCAATAGAAAAGAGCTACTGCCGGCTATGAGCGTTGAATTATATTTGTTAGATTGGTGGCAGAGCATTTGAAAAAACTGATCTTCTAATTTCATAACCAAACTTATGTTTCATTTAAAAACGAAGGAACATCTTTTTACTGGCATAATTACAAGTGAAGGCTATTAAACCTAATTGAAAACAAATCCCTGGAATTTCTATATATGATAAACACTTGTGTATCAACGCAATTGATCTTGTTAGAATTGAAGCATAATTTCCTCAATTTATTTTCCATACATTCATTTCGTTGAAGAAATTTGAATGAATATCTTTTTACATATCTCATATATTTAAATATCCGTGGAACGATAAAAACAAGCCATATTCCATGACTGCTTTCCAACAGAGTAATCCCATTATACGTTTCTCCAATTATTATTATTTCGCTGATAAATGCTACGTTGTACATCGAATTGAAACAATATGTATACAATCCGCTAGGATACCTGCAGTTACCGACGGGGGAGATATAATTTTGTAAACCTCATTTGCGTTAGTAAATCTGTAATTGCTATAATTTGCAGCGTAATGAGATGCCCGTATTAATCTATGAATACAAAAGTTTTCAATTATAATAATATGCTTCTGCCGTATCTCTCGAACAAATTGCTACTGTTCAGCAGATATTCAATTTCTAAACCGGCTGGCATATTCAATGCGCTGTGAAAATTGTGTTCGCAGCTTTTTCTTTACAGGATACATTTTAATTTTTGTTATTTAATTATTCTGTAGTGAGTATGATTTCCTTATCTTGGACTTTAAATACTCATAATGAAGTTTACATTATGATTAACCTCATGAATAATTGCTTTTTCCTTGACAAGTTTTTGAACTGTTTGTTTTAATCAGATTTATCCGATAATGAAGAGGATATCCTTTTATCGAACTGATTCAAGTAATTGAATATGAGCGTGTTTGTATAATTCTACAAAAAAGCTCTTTGAAGTTATAACTGTGATGAGAAGGACGAATGACAATTCCTAAGGAAAGTTTTTTTTTATAATCCTTCAAACCCGAGTTCCCGATTTTGATCTCGGCATTCTGACTTCATTCTGCACTTTATTCTGGAAAATATTAATCAGTTCATAAATGTCAAATCAAGACGGAACAATAAGAGAAGACTTGTCGTTGGATCGAACCAGGACAATCTATCTGTTGAAAGCGTACCCAAGCATGTATCTTTACATGTCTACAGGGTGGATCATAATACCACATCAGGAACTCTTTCCAGTCTATTGAAATCAAATTTTCCCGAAGTTAAGTGTGAATCACTCAGCTACTAGCATCGTATGTTATATTCCTTCTTCAAGGTCACGATTTATAAAAATAATTTTAACAGAGCGATTGATCATAAAGTCTGGCCAGAAGGAGCCTAGAGTTCAACCCTAACATACTCTCCATGACTGTCCAAAGTTATGGACTGTAGAAAAAATAGATATTCTTCGCATTGATATTCAGAGATATCCAAACATAATTTTGTTATGTTTGAATGAAATATGGGAAGTTTCAGATTCAGTATCAGCTTTACATATTTATACAAGACTATTATTTAGCAAAAAATGTTTACTGTCGAATCAAATTCAGAGGCGGTGAAGTAGGCATATTGGTAGAAAATGGCCTGGGTTCAAGGATTCAAAAAGTATTGATATGTCAGCACACTGCATCGAGAAAGAATTCGAGGTATGTGCAGTGAAATGACAAGTGAATAAAATCCAGTTCACAATTATGAACTGTTATAGATCACCTTCGGGAAAACTCAATATATTTTTAGATACACTGTACACGGAACTGGATATTTGTTGATCTCTTGGTTAGGCCTTAATAAATTGTATCACAATCTTGAGAATTTCGTAAATTCTTGATCTATCTGAAGTTGGGATCTCTTTCGGATTACCTGACTTTCTTATTCTTCTTGGATTTCATAACTGTTGAAATGGCAATTATCATCATTTATAGTTTAGATACTTTCTGAACATCTTGTATTGTTTTTTCATATAATCGTACTGTGTTAATGTCAATATGTCATTGGTGATGTTTTTTGTTATAAACAAGTATAAATAAATATATTACAATTGTTTTTTGCAAAGTATTTTCTTTTTCTGGAAATACACAGTAATAATATATTACTGAAATATTACGCTACGTCAACAGGTTATGGGCCCAGTCTAAAACCCAAATCTGGAAAAGTTATTCAAGAAATTATGAACGACGACGAGAAATACAAGATTCCACTTTTTGATGGAACAAACTACGACAACTGGCGATTCAGAATGGAAACCTTGCTGGACGAGAAAGATCTACTAAATTATGTTCAGGAACCATTGGAGTTTGAAACTGGAGATCCACGAGAAACGTTATCTCAGATAAACCAGAGAGAAACCAGGAATGCCCAGAAACGGAAAAATGACAAAAGGTGTAAATCAGCATCATTCAGAAGATAGCGGAAAGTTATCTGGAGTACGCGAAAGGAAAACAAACCGCTTATTGGGTCTGGATAGAACTGCAGAACACATTTGAAAGAAAGGGAGTAGCTAGTCAGCTACGTCTCAGGAAAGCTCTCTTAACCATGAAATTGAATCTGACCGAAGGAATGGAAGCTCATTTCCTAAAATTCGATAAGATGGTTCGAGAGCTCAAGTCGACTGGAGCGACGTTAGAGGAAACAGATATTGTCTGTCATTTAGTACTCACTATGCCACCAGAATATGATGTTGTTGTGACGGCAATGGAAACGTTATCAAGTGATCAATTAACTCTAGCATTCGTGAAAAATAGACTTCTTGATAAGCAGTCCAAACGGCTATCCAATGGACGGTGTAAAATCAAAATGAACCACAACCAGCTACAGCTTTCTCAATACACCCAGGAACTCGCCCGAAAATGCTCCCAAAAACTCACTCGAAGCATACTGATTCTCGAAATGATAATATTTATCCCTTCAAATGCCATCACTGTGGAATTATTGGTCATAAGAGGTCACATTGCAGAAAATTGCAAACATCTACGAAAACAGAACATAAAAGGGTAAATTCTGCAGTTGCAGATGAGGAAGAAGATCAAAATTTCTGTTTTCCCGTTGGAAGCTACCAGAAAACTAAAGAAGTTCATTGGTATTTAGACTCTGGAGCTACGGAATATCTTGTCAATGATGAATCTGCCTTGAAAAATGTAGTTACGATGGAAAGACCAGTTCTCATCAGAGTGGCCAAATCAGGACATCATCTCGTAGACAACAAAAAAGATGAAGTCCAAGTCAAATCAATCGTCGATGGAAAGAAGATCGATATTACAATCTGAGAAGTTTTATTTGGCAACCGAATTAGAACTCAAACTACTCTCTGTGAGGAAACTAGAGATGAAAGGTTTCACAATTATTTTTGAAACTAGATAAGCTATCATTTCTAAAGGAACCATGAAGCTTGCTGTAGCACAAAGGAATGAAAAACTTTATGAGTTAAACTTTGTGAATGAAACTAGTACGGAAGAAAACGCATGCTTGGTGAACAACAGTGCAAACCTATGGCACGAACGACTAGGTCACATCAGCAAAAGTAGTCTGCAGAAGCTGGAAAAACAGATAGATGATCTGAATATAAATACCAAAATTAGTGATTGGGACACTTGTGAAATTTGTATGGAAGAAAAGCAAACAAAACTTCCACACAGCAATCACAGAAATCGTGTCAAGAGGCCCCTTCAACTTGTTCCCGGCGACATTTTTGGACCAATAAAACTGGAAACCTACGACGTAAAACGATTTGTTTTGACTTTTATTGAGATTATACACATTTCACTGCTGTTTATCTACTCTCAGCTAAATCAGAAACTTTTCGTTATTTCAAAATGTATGAAGCAATGGCCACATCTCATTTTAACTGCAAATTCAGTCGCTTCAGATAAATGGCAATTATCATAATTTTTTATAGTTTAGATACTTTCTGAACATCTTGTATTGTTTTTTCATATAATCATACTGTGTTAATGTCAATATGTCATTGGTGATGTTTTTTGTTATAAACAAGTATAAATAAATATATTACACCTTTTTTTTGCAAAGTATTGTCTTTTTCTGGAAATACGCAGTAATAATATATTACTGGAACATTACGCTACGTCAACAATAACGACACAACATGAATACATGATCATTTACGAATTAAACATTATATCTTCTCTGAAATCGGTCAAAATGTTGAAAGTTCCAACTTAAACAAAACGGAAAAGTCAGCTTCTTTCTTTTTCTATAGTTGATGGAGAAGTGAGAAGTGACATATTTTTACCTCTATACCTCTAAACCTGTCAATTGTACAGCAAACCACTTCACCGAACTAATGCGGTGAAGTAGGTCAATACGAAACTCATGTCAGTATCGTAATGTTTCACATTACGTATTGGCAGAAAATATTTTTATACGCCTCTGGATCGCTAGTGCGCTTGCTAAAAAGTAGCTTCTGCGTTGTTCTAATGCGTTCGTATTCGTGAGTGAACGACAAAGACATTTTTCAAGTGAAACATAAGTGAAATTCAACCTAACCTAAATGAACGAAATGCAAACGCACAGCATCGCTTTCCACTAGTAATTGTAGAATATAGTTTTTTCTCGAACAACGTAAAACAATATGGTTGTTTTTAGAAAATACTATGAGATGAATGAGTTCACATTCAAATGTACTTACAGTTTTATATCAGGAGTACTGTAGATTATCTTATAATCAGTTGACTAATTAACTGTCGAATAGTGTAATGGATAATAGTTAATTTTGTAAACGATTCATTCCATTACTTAGGCGTAACGGAAGATCTGATAAACTAGTTCAATTTCCAACATACAAATTTTTGTTGAAACTGTTATTACCTATTTGCTACATTCATTCTTCTATACTCAATAATTTTTCGTAGTGACCTATATTATAGGAACAATTTCATTAAATCGCACTATAATCCTGTCAGATATCTTATCATAACTCTCTAGCATACATGTAGGTACTTAAAATCCTAATAAAAAATTGATCCCAGGTTATGAATCAATAAGTGCCTTGTTTAAAGTAATGATCCAGTTAGAAGAGGAAATATTTTCAAAAGACTAATATTTTTAAGTGTAAGCAACAATAGGCGAGGCTGGGGTTTGGATGGGTGACCAACGGACCTCCTTTCGATAATCTCGTCGGATCGTGCTAGGAATCGTACGTTAAAAGGTAAGACCTCGTTAATCCTTGGCTCGCACAAGTTTATACTTTTGAGGGCTGTCGTTCGTAAGGGGACGACAGCTGGTTAACGGAAATAAAAACAAAACAAACAATAGATGTAATCTGAAGAAACATATTTTAAGAAATTTCAAAAACAAATTTGTATTCGCTTGATATTAATATGCAGGAGGGATTATTTTAATATTCAAGGCAGTATTAAGAAATGAAGAAGATCCTGGAACGATTGGAGATCCTTGTAACTCTAAATTATTTTCCAGAATCGACCAAGGCACCAATCACCTACAACGAATGAAGCGTAGCAACCGTGTACAGAGTGTCCAGGAAAGTTAAATAGTAGGATAATGAGGTACACCAAGGCATGTTAGGTAGTCTTTTGCGTTGATTACCGTATCTGGATTTGGTACATTCTCACTAACCCTAATTGACCCCTTTCTACCTGCCGGCTTAATGTCGTTGATATCAGCCCCCCAACGCTTAGACATGTCCAGAGTGGTTATAAACCGAACGGACCGAAACCTCACAGAAAACGAAATGTCGATGTTAGCACGAGGCGGTAACTTCGCAGTCATTCCACGACAGGTACCGAACGAAGAAATCATTGCCAATACGGAAGCGGCAATCAGAACCCTACCAGACGAGGAAGCGGAAGAAATCAGGATTGTGACAGCGAACATTCTATGCAAGGCACGACCACCCTAGATGCAATTTAACGAGAAGGGAGATTGTAGACTTGAAGAGCTTGAACGCAGATGAGGATATCATCATTCTACCTGCGGACAAGGGAAATGCCACGGTTCTTCTGAAAACGGAAGAATAATTCAGCAAAATTGAAGAACTTCCCGACCCATCTCACTACCGCAAGCTAAAAAGGGACCCAGCACAAGCAAGGTTGAGGAATACTAATAAACTCATAAAATCTTCCTCATTGCCCGAAACCGTACAGAGGACCATACTCAGAACTGAAGCTGTTCCGCCAAGGCTCTATGGGCTTCCTAAGGTACATAAAGTCAACATACCACTGAGACCAATAGTCAGTGCCCCAGGCTCGCCGACGTATCACCTGGCGAAACATTCAGCCTTGCTTCTCCAGCCTCATGTGGAATGGAAACTTCTATGAGCAAGTAGATGTCGTGGCGATGAGAAGTCCACAAGTCAAAGTAGGATCGAGGCTCAGATAGTTGCACGTGCGTATCTTCCATATATTCCTAAGGTCACAGACAGAATAGGAAAACTCTTGGGGCAAAAAACGGTCTTCAAACCCAGCAAGAAAATACAACAAAGCCTTAGGTCGGCGAAAGACAAAAAAGACCCCACCATGCACTTCCGGAAAGAAAGAAATATCAAAAAACGACGGCCTTGAAACCCGAGTGGAAATTGTGACACTGAAAGTCTTGTCTCTTCCATTTTTTAAACATTTTTAGTGCGCCATGTAAAGTTTCATTTTTGTGAGTCACGTTATTTCTTTAAAGCTGACGCAGTGTAAAAAATAATAACTACGAAGTATAATGAATTGAGTCACAAAAAATGTCACGGCTTCACGGACTATTTGTATTTATCCTGAAATAAAGTCTCTGAGTTTTGAATCGAGTACAATCATCCAGCACACTATAAACTGGCTAGGATGGGATTGAATCTTTGAAATCATTTCAAAAACATTAATGTTTTCCATGAACCGGACTATATAAACTGCGGTGGATTGGTTTTTTATTAGGATTGCAATATTACTGGAGTAGGTAAGTAGAGTGTTTTTGAGTGGTGCACGCAATTGCTTGAATGACCACACCACGTTATCGATACATACAGAAAGTAGATGTTTGTGTCACATTCGATGAAGTATTTGGCAGACTGTGTTGTTATGATATATCTGATAACGCTTAGGTGGATATGCACGCAATTCTGTTGTCAGTTGTGATTTTGTTGAATATTGACAAAATCATTCGATTATAAGCGATTTCAGGAATTTCCATGTGCATAATTCTGTGTCTGGTATGACTTGAAATAATTTGTTCATTCTCATTCTTCATATAGCTAATAGCCAGTCTAATATGAAAACTGTGATTGAAGTAGAATTCATTTTCTGCTTAAGAAGCAGAACAACAAGGAATTCGATAAATAATCAAAGCGATTTGATTATGCCAAGTCCTTTTGCAAAATGATGATATATATTAGGCTGGTCTAGTGTCAAAACGAATTTAAAACAATAAAAATATGAACTAATAGGCGAGGACCAGGTGAAAAATGTTGTTTTGATTCCAACTTTGAGAAAAAAACACTCGAAATGCTGAAATGGGGATGCAGTTTAGGGGTTGATAATTGTTTTTTGCGAAATGATTTAATCCACATGAATTTTTTTAAATACTGGCGTGAATTTTTCGCAATTCAGAGACGTCTATCTTCAAAATTATATACATTTTTCGAAAAAAATACCCTTATGTTCCACAAACAATTGTCTTGATGTCTATTTTGGATTTCAAAGGTCTGTTAGCGATAATTTTAATTCATGAAATGTCTACTTCAAAATGGTCTATTTTACTTGGTGGTTTATTAATCGTTGAACCGCTTAAAATTGAAAAAAAAATCTTTCTGAATCATAATTTTCTCAATATTTTCAATAACTTTAGCCCTTTTCTATTATTTTTACAACAAAAAGTAGTCTATAAAAAAGTTTGATTTTGTGGAGAAAATTTTGGTAGTTTTTCCATTTGCCCTTACACATTCAAACAGAAATTTTTCATTTTGTTTTTTCTAATATGTTAATTTCAAAATTGATGAAATTGTATTTACGTCAACCGGCTGCCCTTTTACGAGCAACCGTCAGAATTCAACGAGAGATTTGTGCGAGCTGAGAAGACGTAGCTCTAACATATTAACGTGGGATACCATGGACGGGACCATGAGTTTCTAACTAATGTTCAAATATCTTTGTCAAAGAGCTATCGACGTGAGAGACTTAGGTAAGATTTTCTACCAAGGAGTTGATAAGTATGGAATAATATGACGAAATTATATTTCATAAATAATGAATTGATTGGAATTTTTCAAAGGAGTATGAGCAAGTGAACAAGGAAAATAGTATAATGAGTGCTGTGGTTTGAAGCGCACATTCGAAACTGCTGTGAGACAGCATGTTAGGGTGAAGGCTCAGAAGTTGCCACAATGGGAAATTAGTAGTTCCGAAATAATATCAGGTAAGAAATATTATTGAAGTACTATAATACATACTTATTATTATCAAGTGATTTTTTGTTAGATCCAGATTATGGCTTACAGAACTATATTCCCTATATTGCCTGGAATACTCAAAGGTGATAGCAAAGTAACTGACATTCGCGCTATCAAATATACACCAGAAGGAGGCATATTTTATAAAGAGAAGATTGGTGATATCTGGTCGCTCCTGTATCAATGAAAAGCCATTATAATCAATAAAGACTGGGCTGAACTTCAACTCCTACACGATGGGAGGATTTCAATAAAGACGCGTAAATATGAAGAGTTGATAACATATTATGAATCGCATTTTTATGATTACACACCTCTTGCATAGTTGTTTCTGTTTTACCTGTTATTTGATACTAGGCATAAGGTTTGACGAAAATAGTTTTTGCCTAAAATATAAAAAAAATATTGAAAGAATCTAATTGAGTTTTATTTATTGGGAATGAATAGCTGCTAACTCCATAATAATTATCCCATTATAATTTCAATATCTAAATTCTGTGTAAAAAAAATTAAATAAGATAGACTCATGACTTTATTGTAGCTCAATGAACATTATTATTGCGCACCTATAATAAATATGTCGTTAGTTGCTACCTTTTACTTGTGTAGAAATTAGTCTGTACAGTTTTAATGCTCTCCTGTGAAATTTGGTTGAATGGAGATATCTGTTTAACAAGTTTCATCGACGACATCCATAATCAGGGCTATGAGTTAGTTACCTTCTTTTTCTTTTTTTTTTGAAGATTGATATGGATTTTATCGTTTTATATGACAACGCAAAGCTATGGAGTGAAAACATTGCTGGATAGTCTGA
Organism: Chrysolina oricalcia; assembly: GCA_944452925.2. NCBI lineage: Eukaryota > Metazoa > Arthropoda > Insecta > Coleoptera > Chrysomelidae > Chrysolina > Chrysolina oricalcia. Next base: position 60,766,023 of record OX101815.2, read on the forward strand.
GGAAACCAGACTTCAGTGCAAGTGAGTTTTTATTATACAATAAGTACCGATATGGTAAATCATTACATACGCTTTGATTTTTTGGAAATTTGTGACCAGTTTTAGGTTCAGCTATCAGAAATTCAGCAATAGGATCTATACTATGCTGACTACACGCCAGCACCGGTCGCTTAAATTTCTGTAAGCGTTGGATGGTTCGGTTGGATGATTTCTTTGAATAATCGAAAGATTGGATTCGGACATCAGATCATTCAGTTTTTGTGTATTGAGTTTGGTATTTTACGTATTCATTTGTTTGCAATGTTCGTACTCCTAATAAATTCCATTTTATTTAATAAAATATATAATAAAATAATAGACTCATTATTTGTTCTTCCATCTGATGAATAGTTATCAACTAAAATATTTAATGCGATGGACCATTTTTTATCAGGGCAAACATGAACCTACCAGGAAAAAATTGGAAGATCAATCAACTTTTGTCCAGGAAAATGAAAATTTTGCAAAGGTCGATTACGTCTCGAAAGTTTCACGACACTTCGGTAGTCCCACAGAAATATTATTCATATATTGATCAAATTTATCCGAAGTTTCCAAACAGTGAGTTATTTTGTTCGTAGCTCACACTATTATAACAAAATAATTTAGACAACTTTAGTAAATATTACTTTCCTTTCTCAAAACAGAGAGTAATTTATACTACTTAAAGTTAGTTCGATTTCACTGTATCTCATACAATTCAAAAACATTTTCTCAATGCATTTCATGTTTAGGATGATGCACATCAGGAATATGATTTTTTGCTCCAATTCAATTGTTGTGTGTTTATAAGGTATCATCCATATCAATGAGAGGCATCCATTACATCAATTAATGTGCATTGTTCAGGTAATAAACACAAACCATCAATTCAATATTGTATGAATGCATTTCAAGACATTCAAAAGTATATAGCCGACAAACGAGTCCGGAGACCTATGGTGATACTGATGACAATATCTTGGTCTCCTCAAACCGTACATTATATCAAAATAAAAATTAGCCGATTCTTTTTCCAAATACAGGGTATTCGTTGAAAAAAAAAACAGCATTTATTAAAGAAACTTGGACCGTTTCTTGTTACTCATCCTGTATACATGAAATAAGTATGCGACGTTCTAAATTTTGAAGAATGTTTGATTCATATATGACGTGCTCTTCTCTATCGAAACTAAAAAACGGGGGGTTGACTTACCCATATTTTCGAACCAACCTATATAAAACAAATACTGTCAGTCAACTCCGACCAAGATTTCCGACCAAGAACTCACACTGGTTGGTCGAAAATTAATCGAATTGGATATTTCTTTGTTCACCCTGTTGTGGAGCACAGAACAAAAAAGTGTAATGAAAACAAGATCAAGGTGACATTGTACCATCATTGATGCTTAGTATTCCAAAAATATATAGACTATTTGTTAATTCTCAGAAATTGTTGAAAATTATGAGCAGAAAGCTTTACTTTTCATCTTTATCTTTATCTTTATCTTTATCTTTATCTTTATCTAGAAAACTAGTTTGCTGATTTTAGAGTACCCATAGACACTTTTGCCGACGAAGTCAAAATCTACGAAAATCGACGAAAATCAAATGATATTTTGATACATTTTCTTACTTTCACATTTTCCAACTGTGGAAGGTTATATTGTCCCAGAAAATACATTGCAAGAAATACTATACAAGAGAACATCCAACAAAATTCAACATTCCAGACCCTATAAAAAGACAAATTCGAGAAAGTTGACTCATAATCACTGATGTCAGACCTGTCACGTCATTTTCATTCAATCTGGAAATGAAAAGATACCAATCCTAACCATCCCCTGTTTGGCCTCATCATAAATACTGAGAGATGCATTAGTTGATCCCTAGGGAGTACTGTTCTCTTCTCTTCCAGTTCTAGAATATGGTTTCGAATTTTGAGTGGTCCTCAGTTTCCAATAAGTGAGTGGTAGGGGTGGTGCTAAAATTGGCTCCAATCTTCTACTTGCCCACAACTTTTCCAAATCAATCAGTTATGATGATGATAACTTTAACAAGAATGACTTTCAGTAGGAAATAATTTCTGCTCATCTTACTCATAGTGATGGATGACTTCTGGTATTTGTCATGATCACTTGTTTCAAGTCAAATTCATATTTATTATATTTGCAATTCGTAACCAAATCCGCTAGATACGTAGCTATGAGTACCAATGAACTAAAAATATATTGAAATTGATGACACATATTTGAATGAATGATTTCGTGACTATTTCGGCAAAATCACTTGATATCCTAATGTCGAGTCCCTATTGTTTCCATTTTGGTTAATCTATGGTTACACTAATGCAATACCGAACTACAAAATGGGTGGCAACCTTTTACAATATTCAACACATTTTTTTATGGGGAACCATGCAGTAGTCACCCACGAAATTAATCTTCGTTGTTTTCTGTTTTTGAAATGCTAGTGTTTCCTCAATGACTGAACGAAACGTTCCATTACTGCTTGAGTTACTAGCTTCTTATATTTCACTTTGAAATCGGCAAAACTATTTCCACCGTTTGATTGCGTTCATAATGGAAACTCCATAAAGACCTCATCTACCATTCAGCGCACAAAGCATCGAACGAAAATATCTCACCTAGAAACGCAACGAGTAATTAATTCACCATTAACATTTGAAGAGCTCCTCCCACTGCCTACTTCCCTCGAGTCTTCCCTGAAGTTCGTCCTCTAGCTGAAAGGAGAGAGCTCTTGAAGGAAATGGAGTGGAAAGCGCGATATGAACCTATGCCTTGCTGATATTTTCCGGAGATACTCATTATAATCTCATCAGATATAATTTACATTTTGTGTGCAGATAGAGAGGCGTGCATCTCCCGAAAGGAATTGAATTAGCACGTGACTGTTCAGCGCAATTGTTGATGGAATCAATTGTCATCATGTTGAATGGGGACTGCACGTTACGATGATTATGATGTGAACTGGACGATATTTCAAGTTCTCAAAGACTCGGCTATTTCACTTATTGCGTATTAGGCAAATATAAAGACAAAAAGGAGTCAGTTCATGAAAATATTCAACACTTAAGTGTACAGGGTGATTTACCACCACTAACACCAAATCAAATGGGCTACTTACTGGTCAATCATGTGAAAGCACTTGTAAAATTTGAGAGATATCCTCGAGAGAATAATAGCTCATTATACGCGAGTAGAAGACTATACTTTCTCTACGAATACGACTATACGATAGTCAGAGTTTTAATGCAATTTAAATATTATTTATGAAAATAATAGATACTTCATTCATTCATTCAATCATTTTGAATTTCTGATTTATTATTAATATTTTGATCAATACGTGTTGATACAGTGTCTTTCAAAAGTATCGGAACGGTCTCATATTTCAGAAACGGCCAGAGAAAATTTATGAAAACTTCGACAGAATGGTTTTTGATGATGCCCGATTCAATGGTGATATTGGCAATGTTGCCAAATCCATTGTTTTTCAGATATTAAGGGTAACTCAGTTTCTTCAAATAGAATACCCTGTTTGTTTTCATTGTAATCCATTCAGCGACGCCTCATTATTTATGTCTCCAAATATCAGATTTTGAATTAATGTGGTTTTTGAAATATGACAACATAGATTTTTCTTTCAAAAGTCTAGGATCTTTCCAATATTTTCAATACGGCTCAAGAAAAATACGACAAATTTTATGCAAGATTGTTTTTGGTGATGCCCCATTTGATATTGTCAATGTTGCCAAATCAATAGATTCTCAGATATTGAGGGCCACTCAATTTTTTCAAATGAAACACCCCATTTGTTTTCATTGCAATCAATTTAGAGACGCCTCATTACTTATGTCTCCAAATATCAGATTTTAAATTATTGTAGTTTTCGGTATATGACAACATGTCTTTTTCGTTCAAAAGTCTGGGAACATTCCAATATTTTTAACACGGTTAAAGAAAAATTCGTGAAATTTTATACAAGATGGTTTCTGATGATGCCTGATTCAAAGGTGATATTGGCAATGTTGCCAAATCAACAGTTTTTCAGATATTGAGGGTAATAAAATTTGTTCAAATGGAAAACCATATTTATTTTCGTTGCAATCAATTCAGCTCCCCCTCATTACTTATGTCTTCAAATATCAAATTTTAAATAGGTGTGGTTTTTTAAATATGAGAACATGCTCAGTTGAAATGTCCGCGAACGCTTCAATATTTTCAAAAGGGCACGAGAAAATATCATGAAATTTTATTGCGATCAATTCGCAACTCGCTCCTTTAATGCAGTCTTTTCAATCCATGTCATTCAATTAGTTATTAGCGTTTAGTTTTTGTAATATGTAACAAACACTTCAATAGCTATTTGTGTATTTAGAGCACAAAGTGATGGATTGCCTCTCGATAAAGAAGCGGAACGCGGTGATCTGGAGAGCGGCAAATACACTTTATGCTCGAATTAAACACAATATTTTTAAGACAAACGCAGATCTCAGATACAGAAAAAAAACTCGATACTTTTTTAATCATACATTATTACCTAATAATATTTATTTCATTTATTATTTACTATTTACTACTACTACTACTTACAATTTTGACAATTCTTGATAGATAATATAGCCAAAGTCGGTATCCAAATTGCTGGCAATACAATCCATATCTCTTAAGAAAAAAAATGCATGTCCAAGGTTTGAACCCCGGTCGCCGGCGTAGAGGGCAGAATATAAAGACGTCTTTACAATCATGAGTTACACGTTATTTATGCTGTACACACTGGCAAATCGGAAACATCTGAATAACAAAATATCTTTTTTCATGTTGCTAGGCAAATAATAATTAATTATGACTGTTAGGTAGCTATTTCTCAAAATGAACTTCGAATTGAGTGAGTCTCAACGGATTGATATTTTGCGTTTTAGAGGTTTTGGTGACAGAACTAGGTCTTATCAAGAAGTTTGCGACATTTTTAATGAACGGTATCCCGACAGACGAATAAAAAAGTCGGCAGTATTACGTACTATACAAAGATATGAGCAAAAAAAACTGTTAAAAGTTCAGCGAGAAGAGGGCGTCCAAAACAGCAACCAATGACGAAAATAAATTGAATTTGCTACTACAATTAGAGGAAAATCCCCAAGCAAGTATAGCCGAGCAAACTTTAAACTTGAATGAAGATATACGTGAAGCATCTGTCTACAGAATTTTTAAGCAAGAAAAACTCAAGCCATACAAAATGATGTATACGCAAGAACTATTAGAAGATGATCCAGATCATCGCATGGAGTTTTGCGAGGTGATCATAGAAAGAATCCATATGCACCCAAATTTTGCAAGGAACATTTTGTTCAGCGACGAATCAACATTTTGCCTCAACTTACATGTTAACCGTCAGAATTGTAGGTTTTGGAGCAGAAATAACCCACACTGGATGCGAGAGCTTCACACCCAGCATCCCCAGAAATTGAATGTGTGGGCCGGAATCTTGGGGAGCCATATTATTGGAACTTCTTTTATTGATGGCAGCTTGAATGGTACAAAATATTTACATCTCCTGCAACATCAGATTCTACCTAGATTGCGGGAATTAAATATTGATATACAAGAAATATGGTTTCAACATAGAATGGCCAGCCCGCTCTCCCGATTTGACACCATTAGACTTTTTTTTGGGACATTTGAAAAATCGGGTTTTTGTGGAGTAACCAGCAAATTTAGTAACCTTAAAAATGAAATATGTCAGGCAGCTCTTTTAATTACACCTCAAATGCTAACTAATACCTTGAGGGAATTTTATGACCGCTTGGGCTATTGTTTAGCAAATGATGGCAACCATTTTGAGCACTTGGTCAGATAGTTTTCAGTTTCTGTTATTTGATTCAATACTCTATTGGAAAAGAATTCAATTATTAAAAAGTTGTTTTATCAAAAACCATTTTGTATGAAATTTCATGATATTTTCTCGAGCCCTTATGAAAATATTGTTCCGTTTGCAGACATTTCAACGAACAATGTTGACGAACAAATTGACTGCAATGAATATAAATGGGGTATTCCATGGAGAATAAAAATTACTCCCAATATCTGGAAAAACTGTTGATTTGGGGCAACATTGCCAATATCACCATTGAATCGGGCATCATCAAACACCATCTTTATAAAATTTCATGAATTTTTCTTTATCCGTATTGAAAATATTTGGAAGATCCTAGACTTTTGAAAGAAAAATACATTTTGTCATATTTCAAAAACCACATTAATTCAAAATCTGATATTTGGAGACATAAATAATGAGGGGGCGCTAAATTGACTGTAATGAAAATAAATAGGGCATTTTATTTGAAAAAATTGAGTTACCCTCAGTATCTAAAAAGTTGTTGATTTGGCAACATTGCTGATTTCATCATTTAATCGGGCATCATCAAAAATCATAGCTATTTCTAACGATACATCATACGACGATAGACAGAAACAAAAAATTCTTGTGCGACATTTAAAAATTGCAAGATCTCAAAAACTTTCTGCCAAAATAAAAGGATTCGCTCTAGAGATTGATAACAAATTGTATACGGTAGAGGAGCTAGAGAATCTTGAACAGGACGAGGATAGTGACTTGGATGAAGATATAGAACAGGAAGAAATAACACAATCTGCTTCCCAGTCGAAGGTAACCACTGCGGTATCAAAAAGGGCACCAGGAGGAAAGAAGAAAGGAAAGAGGTCCAGAATAAATTATAGTCCGAAAACACGATCATCTGCTAATAGACAATAAATTTACTTAAGAAAAAAAAAAACTCTCTTACATAATTTAGTTAATATTTTTCATGATTGTTTCATTGTTTCGTTTCAATAAAGTTTTTGATTATTTATTCATTAATTAGGAGTCGGCTGACTTCGTTTAAAATTTCTCATTTTCCTTGGTGGAATAGAGAATTACTGTTGAAATTATTCTTTTTTAGGTTCACGATAGTAATGTAATTTTTTTGTCTTGAAATAAATACCTACTTCAATATGTCGAAACTGAGCATTGGTCATATGAATATCCGTTCACTTTCACCAAAAATAAATGAAATAAGAGACTTAGTCCTGACAAACGAATACGACATTTTCGGAATTTCAGAAACTTGGTTGACACAGGATATCACAGATGATATGATAAAAATTAGAGGTTTCAAATGTTTTCGTAATGACAGGAATACCAGGGGCGGAGGAGTCTGCATTTATGTAAGAGACTTCTTCAAAGTGAAAATAGTTGAAGACATTCAGGATAATGGATCGTATGAACAAATATGGTTGAATATTTATTTCAATAAGAATAGGGTTTGTATGGGAACGATTTATCGTCCACCTAACTCAGATGTGATGAATTTCTTAGATAGCTTTGAAAGCATATTATTTGCTCAGGAGACTTCAATATAAATCTTTTGAACATGAATGCTACTACGAATTTGTTCTATTCATTATTAGATAGCATTGGGCTGAAACAAATAGTACACGAACCTAATCGAAAAGATGCTCTGTTAGACCTTATAATTTTAAACAACTCATTATCATACAATGATTGCGCAGTTTCGGATATAAATGTTTCCGATCACTTACTCACTGACTGCATAATCAACATGAGCACTCTAAATAGTGCTGAAGATACTCGCACATATAGAGATTTTTCAAAATTTAACAGGGAAGACTTCGAAAGTGACGCCAGTAACGTACCGTGGATTCGTATATATGAGGCTGAAACCATTGACGACAAAGTAAACTTACTGAATTTTTTTATACTTGAATTATTCAACAGGCATGCACCTTACAAAACATCTACTTTCACTAAACCACAAAAACCATGGATTACTGATAACATAAAATTCATGATTCACTTAAGAGACAAAGCAATGAATAAATATAAAGCAACAAAAAAGGATTCGCAGTGGCAATATTATAAAGATTTAAGAAACTACATAACTCAAGCTATCAGGATGGAGAAGAAAGTATATTTTGAACAAAAGCTATCGAATGTTGATAATAAGCAGAAATGGAAAATCATAAATACATTTATTGAACGTAATAATAATAAAAATAGTAAGATGAGCTTTCAAACTACTCCAGATGAAATAAATGAATATTTTCTTCAGATTACTAACGTTATGAGTAATCCAGATGTAGATACCCTTCACCATTATTGCAATCACGTGAAAACGGATTTCAGAGAAACACTTCATTTCCAAGCAGTCGACGAAGATGAAATATCTAGAATAATATTGAATATTAAAACGAACTCGTATGGCTGCGATGGAATTAATATCATACTATTACGATTTCTCTGCCCACTTCTCATTCCAGTTATTTGCCATATCATTAATTTCTGTCTAGAAAACTCAGTGTTTCCTACAGCTTGGAAAGCAGGAAAAGTAATACCTATCCCAAAAACAAGCTCACCTCAACACTTGGCTGATCTTCGGCCAATAACTATACTTCCTACCCTATCGAAAATATTGGAAAGAATTGTAGAAAAACAACTTCGCGAACATCTAAATAACTACAACATTCTTCCAGAGGTCCAATCTGGGTTTAGGCCTGGATACAGCTGTGGAACGGCTCTCTTGAACATAACCGATGATATTTTTGTTGCACAGGATAACCGTAAAATAGGTGTAATAGTTTTGCTTGATTACAGCAAAGCCTTCGACATGCTGAATCACGAGTTACTTCTAGCTATAATGCACTTCATAGGGCTCGGTCATTCATGCATAAATTTCTTTAGGAATTATTTATGTGGAAGGTCCCAAAAAGTTTTATTAAATGGATCTTTGTCTGAGAGCGGAAGTATAAAACGGGGGGTTGCGCAGGGCTCCATTCTTGGTCCCCTTTTGTTCACAATATACACCTCAAACTCTCCATCAATTATGAAAAAGTGCAAGATACACATGTATGCAGATGATACGCAGTTTTATCATTTTTTCGATCCTACTGAAACAGCTGTTGCACATAGAGATATTGATGAGGATCTCAATGCATTGGTAGCAATTTCACAGAAGCATAACTTAGTTATCAATACATCGAAGTCTTCAGTCATGTCTTTCGGATTTGTGCCGGCTGACGATTTTGATGTTAAAATAGGAAATGATCCACTTCCACACAAGGAAAAAGTGAAAAATTTAGGCATTATCATTGATAATAAACTAAAATTTAGTCAGCATGTATCTTTCATTCTTCAAAAATCATACGCTTAACTAAAACTACTGTACTTGAACCGACACCTTCTGACAGTTAAACTGAAAACACAGTTATGCGAATCACTAGTATTAGCTCATGCGAACTACTGTGATTATATTTATGAACCATGCTTAACTGTTATAGACACAAGAAGATTACAGAAACTGCAGAACTCGTGTTAAAGGTTGATACATAGTATTAGAAAGTTTGACAGGATTTCACATACCTTGCGAAATACATGTTGGTTGAATATGGTCAATCGAAAAAAGCTCCATTCCCTGACTTTATTTCATAAAATAATAAGATATCATACTCCTGCATATTTGAATTCAAAAATAACGTATCGAACAGACATACACCACTTGAACATCCGCGAAAAACCCTCCTGACCATACCTAAACATCGTACCCGACATTACGAGAACTCCTTTTCTTACCGAATCGCTAAAGAATATAATGAATTATCTGAAAATATCAAAATCCTTTCTTCAACCAGTTTCAAGAAACAAATGTTCAGCTCCATTTTCAGTGACCAGTGCTCAAACAATTGATTAGGTAAAACAAACAAAATCCCATCGTAATATTTTTTTTTTAGTTAGTAGTTTTTCATATATTTTCATATGTAGGTATATTTCTGTTACCATGTATACATTGTCTATACATATATGTTTATACATGTACATATATATCATTCGTTCCAGTTTCTTCTTACAGTGTAGATATATATATATAGTTTTTGCCTCGCACAGGTACTCTTAATTATTACTTAACTATATGAAGTTTTGTTGATGTTCAGAAACAAATCTTGAATTTTGTATCGATCCACAGGCGCTTGAGGAAGACCAGTATTTTACTGATCTTGTGCCTTTTGACCTTCCCTGTATTGTTTTAGTATGTATTTTTGTTGGAATGGTCAATAAATGAAATTATTATTATTATTATTATTATTATTATTATTATTATTATCTTGTATAAAATTTCACAAATTTTTCTTGAACCGTATTGAAAATATTAGAAGGTTCCCAGATTTTTGAACGAAAATGCCATGTCGTCATATTTCGAAAACTACTTGAATTGAAAATCTGATATTTGGAGACATAAGTAATGAGGCGTCGCTGAATGGATTGCAATGGAAACAAATAGGGTATTCCATTTGAAAAAATTGAGTTACCCTCAATATCTGAAAAACTTCAGATTTGGCAACATTGCCGATATCACCATTGATTCGGGCATTATCAAAAACCATCCTGTCAAAGTTTTCATATATTTTCTCTGGGCCGTTTCTGAAATATGAGACCGTTTCGATACTTTTGAAAGACACTGTATATTTTGTTGAATATTCGTGAAATAATATGTAAGGAATAGATATGACTTGAATATGTGGACACTGCTTTTTATGACTAGAAATGATTTGAGAGGAATATTGGGAATGCATCATTTATTCTAGTTGTTGGAAGCAATATGTAGACAATATTGTTTTACCGATATTGGTAAATATTATTAAACCTATATTGATATAAGTTAATATAATTTGTTGAATTGGTGAAATAATAATCAACCATCAATCTGCTATCAAACTTGGATGTACAATATAGTTCTCCTGTTGAAGTAAAACATTAAAATATATTTCCCCCTCATCAGTTTACTATGTGTTTCTTCCTGCTTAGGTTGTTACTTGACTTGATTATGTGTCAGTTACTGTCAGATTTAGATAGTTTCATGATCACTGTCTGCACCTACATTCAATCAACATCTCCATCCCCAGAATCGATATAAGAGGAATATTGAGATAGCAATATTTATTCTAGATGTTGAAAATAATATGAAGACAATAATATTTCATATTATAAAATGTTGATAAAATGTTATTGAACCAATATTGACCCAATATAATTTGATATGATATGTGGAGTATTAGCGAAATAATATTGAACCAATGTGCAATCCAATTTTGAGATGAATATTGGGATTGTTATATGTTGTATGAAGTTTTCGTACAAGAAAAAAATCGTTTAAATATTTTTTTTGGAACAAATGGTAGAACGAGTTCGAATCAGAAATGAAAATTTGCAAACAAAGTTGAATTTTTAGGGAAAATTTGGCTTGAATTCAGATCAACTTACAAATAAAAATAGAATCCGTAATGAAAAAAGATGGCGACTTGAGACAGTGGAGAAAGCATTAGCTATTAGATTCGTATGTGGTACTTCTGACTATGGAACCTTATTAAAACTGAATTATGCGTTACCTAATATAAAAACGTTGAATCGTAAAATGAGTCACATTCAATTTTCTCCAGTCCAGTCTGTTACATGAAATACTTCATTATTTGAAGATCAAAAATCTAAATTTTCCAGACAGCAAGGAAGATTTCTTTCCATTTTTGGATGAAATAGTCATAGAAGCTGGAGAACAGTACCGACTATGTAGCTACTTGCACTAATATGGGAAGGGAAAGGTTAGAAAAAGGGACAGAAATAGCTACTCATGTTTTGGCTGTCCGTTTAGGTGGAGTTTCATATTATACCATTTCAAATGGGAGAAAATGAAGGGATAATCTTTGGCAAAACACTTATTAGAAATTATATACACATGTTCATATATTGGATTCAATACGGGTATGTCAAAAGAAACGAATGTTCTGAATTTTCCAGCCTTCAGCTACTCAATTTTATAGTCTTCATGTACTCAATTTTTATAGTCTTCAGCTCTTTGATTATACAGTGCGGCTTTTTTTAGCCCCCCTCCCACTGTTAACTTTTGAACGGTTCGACGTGCAAACATGAATAAAAAACAGTTTGGAGGGTTTCACCGATACTACTTTTTGAGACAAAAAATATGGTGATTTCTCGAAAGGGGGCGCGGGGGGCACATCAACTCCAAAATTTTAAATGGCATGGGGGTCAAGTGTCACATCGTTGAAAAGAGAATTCAATTCTCTTCACAACCATTTGAATATTTTTGAATTTTGTTTGAGAAATTTTTTCTCAATATCGATTTATATGCCTTTCGAAATTTTCAAGTTGGTCTGTCCCTAGCGCCATCTGTCCAGTAATTTCAATGTTTCTTCTCTCAAAAAGTGGTATCGGTAGTACCCTTCAAAATATTTTTGGAGTAGTTTTCAGATGCGCATTTATTTTTGATATTTCGAATATGGATTGTGAAAAAAATATCAACTAAATTAAAAAAAAAATTAGATGGTTGTAAAGAGAATTGAATTCTCTTTTCAACGATGTGACACTCGACCCCCCATGCCATTTAAAATTTTTGTGTTGATGTGCCCCCCGCGCCACCTGTCGAGCAATAACAATATTTTTATTTCAAATAGTAGTATCGGTGAAACCCTCCAAGTGGTTTTTTATTCATGTTTCAACGTCGTACCGTTCAAAAGTTAACATGGGGGGGAGACTAAAAAAAGCCGCACTGTATATCCTTCAGCTAATCATTTCTGGCCTTCAGCCTATTGTAATTTTTTTAAAGGAAATAAAGTTGTTATTTGTTATCATTTCTGCCTTCCCACACAAGCTAGATATCAATTTATAGTTTATCCTTCTATTCGGTTATGTCTTTTGCAGCCTTGCACCCTCCCATCTGTCAACTCACGTCCTATTTGGTTTGATATTCACCTAATTCGAATAATCTATTGATCAATCATTGGTTGAACATTAATAACACCCTAAGCAAATCAGCAAAAAGTGATATATTTCAGCAATTTTGAATAAAAACTAAGAATTTGCATTTTCTAAAATTTGGAAATTATGAAAATGACTAGTAGTTATTAAAGAAAATTTCAAATAAATTTGATTTGTTTTTGCATACAGATAATGGTCGTCAGTTTGATACGGTACATCAGACAAAAAGCAGGTAGGAGTGCCTTATTTATTTTCCACGAAAGCTCTCGATGAAATTCTGAAATTCTGCGCAATGAAAAAATAACGCCTATTGTGAATATGAAAATGAATTCGGCTAAGGTTGCCAGTGATACATTCATTTACAAATGATGTCTTCACAAAACCATGGGGTAGGATAAATAAATGTAACGATCATCGTCGTTGGAATGTCTCTATCATTACTAGTTAGACAGTGAAAAATTATTGGTTTTAATATTCTTCGATCGAAATCACCTAAAGTCGAACTCTTCAAATCTCATGTACTGATGGCTTTGTTGAAAAATCCTCCTGTGCAGATATTCTGCTTGCGTGTTTCGATCAATCAGATTCTTCTCACCCTTTTTACGAAACGCAACTGTTGACAGAAGGGTAATTTATTTTGTACTGTCAATACTATCGTTCGACCGTTGTCACATCAACGTTATAGATATATTTTCTGTTTTTGTTTGACTGATAGAATTTGCCAATTGAAAAATACTTGGTTTTAACATAATTTTTGAGATACAACCTAAAACGCGTATTTTAGATGAACTGTCAAAGAGTGTCCCTACTCTAATATACGATCTAATGTCAAATTGCATACAGGAACTCTATATTCTATAAGTGGGGGACATGACTGTTTCTTTATTCTGGTCCAAGTAATCCATGGCCAAAATTCAGAACAAAACCTCTACATATTTATATATTATATTCATACCATTATAGGTATCTATTGCTTATCGTTTTGGTAAAATTAGTGCAGTGGGTTGTCCCATTCCATCAGGGTGGTTTCGGATTTCTCACTAGCGATAAATCCGTGGCGCTCCGGTAAATTGAACTCCACATTTCAATTCTGTCCAAAACTTTCTTTATGTCGAATCCACGTCCAACTGAGGTATCAGGAATGTTAAGGGCGTGAAATATCTTTGCCCCTAACAGGTTATGCAGAAGTGGTTTTGTGAAATGCATTTCAGCTTTTAATTTTTAATGCCTGAATTGAATAATTGAAATTGAATTATCATTATCAGTGTTTCATTCGTGCCTGGGTTCAGTTTCAACTCATCCATACCATAAAACAATTACAATGGATTTCAGTCACTCTATCCACTAGTGGTAAATTAAAAACCCCTCTCGTTGTTCTGAATGGATGAAATTATCAAACACACCCGGTTTTCAGTTAAATTACGACCACATATCCATAACATAAAGCAATTTCTTAGTACATTCACCGAATCAAGGGACCCCGCCCCTAGCGATATATTTTTTAGAAACTGCTAGGGGATATTCGTACGTTTGTGTCTCGGGAACCGTTTGGAATAAATTTAACCAATATAGAGTGCAATTAATGAAAGTTATGATTGCTTCGATGGTATTCAGGACGTGTTTTGAGTAATTGACGCGAAGCTGGGAGTGCGCGAGTGGTTTACGCGAGAAGTTTTCGCATTGTAAAAGATGGAAGTAGCAAAGGAGAAAGAATGGAATTGTTTTATTTCGCTCAAATTGTGTTAAAAGTTATTTTTATTTTTGAATACGATGAGATTGATTCTCTTACCGAACGACAAGCTAAGAGAAATTCTATTCCTTAAAATGTTTCCCTCAAAATATTTAAGAGGAATGTGAACCTGCTCACACTGTCAGTGTGTTTCATTTCGAATAAAATTCAATATTTGATCCATACGTGTTTTCGCATTATTGATTTTTTCTTGTAAATCACTACGAAGGTGTCTTCATGTACTCGGCCTCTTACAATCACTTATAATCAGTTGCAAAGATCTACATGCTGCAGTATATTACCAACTCTATCTGAGCTAATACAATTGAAACAACAACTTCCACAAAATATTTGAAAACCACTCGTATGTTGTATCCCTTATGGTGAACATCGCGCTACTTTTGCTCAAAATTAAGGAGTTGAATGTGAAAAACAGGATGCAATATTTGATACTTATCAATTTTCTTGTTCAAGTTCCTCAGATGCAAAACTCCAACTTATTCATATAATGATAATGAGCAGGCATTCTGACATAAATATGGTAAATGTGAGTATTAACTCCGTCAATATACCAAGAAACCCTACGTCCAGATTTAGAGAAATGTTTTATTCAATTTCCCACAGCTATCTAAACGACATTTTACATTACATTTTTTGTTTGAAAAAATAAATTATTTGACAGTTGCTTACTGCTCAGTGCTACTATTAGATTGAAAGAATAATATAACCTATATAATAACAATTTGAGGGCTATATACCCAATAACTTTTCTATTTATATTTATTTTGTAACTCATATACCTATTATATTTGTTATAGAAAATAATAACATCCTACCAACATAATGTGGTCTGTACGAAACAAGGAATACCATAAAGAAACTGTATAACAATACAATAAATAAAGTGAATTAAAATGAATTCAAGGTTATTGACTAGATATTTTATGTCATTGACAATAAATATTCTTATGGAAAATTTCAGTAGGTACTTCAAGAGCTATAAATTCAACAATTTTCATAGGTAAATGGAATTTTTTTGCAAAATCTACAAAAAATTTAGTGATGGTTCCTCAAGCAACAATAAATTAACCAATAACATTAATTTCACCAGCTATTACAAATTTTTCCTTGAAGAAAGGGATAGTTGGTTCATAATTGTGTTTTTTCTCCATATCAACAACAAAAGGTTGAGATTCATCTGATTCGAATCTTATTGTTGGATCTAATATAGAGTGTGTCCCACTCTGAGCAGCCACATTCTCGTATTTCATTTAGTATACAATAATTTGAAAAACCTTTTTTTTTCGTATTATAGTAATCAGGAATACCTACCGTTATCATGATGAAACATTCGTATATCGATTTTCCACTGCTATGACCAATTGAAAAGTGAAAAAGTGGGGAAAACATATTAGGGATTTTTTATCACAAAATTAACATCAAGTTCTGTTTCAGAATACCCTCAAACTCCCAGATCTCAATGCTTGAATCAATTGATTAAAGAGGGTGTCATTTTCAGCTGGCAATATGATTACCTCTTTTTCATTAGTAATATTTGTTTAATTTTAAAAATTTCTTCACTTTTCACGAAAATATTCAAATAATATTGTGAAAAATAACAAAATACCACTTTTCCATGGCAAACTGTGTCCACTTGAATAGTGAATAATTGAGAAAAAATATATTATGGATCTTTTATTAAAAAATCCACCTACTGGTTTTTGAATGTCCCAGAACCCCAGAAGTCAATGCTGAATCATTGAAATATACAGGGTCATATGTAGCTGGGATAAGAAAAACTGGAGATAGATTGCAGTTATCATAAGAATATTTTTTTTGTGAACTATTTGTTGATATGGAATGAAGTATACATTTTGATGGTTCTTTCAAATAAATCATTGCCTCTGGCCACCATTACTGGATCACTCATTACAACCTGTTTCGAAACAAGGAATTTTGGAATTTTTTAAATCTGTTTGTATTCATCAGTATGAATGAATGAACAAGCAGGCAAGCTAATATCTCTTTTCTGAAATCGTTCAAGAATGCCCACTTTCTCGGAGCAACTCGCTAATCTAGTATTTTAGTCCGTTGCTAAGCAACGAACTTTTCCGGACCGTTTTCGGACCTAAACGGTACGGGACTAGTAATTTACGTGACGACCAAATTCTAGGACGAGCGTCAGCGAGTCCTGGAAGTCTACAAGTCCAAAAAGACTGTTTTCGGACGTGTTGTGTACAATATTTTTTCGGCAACCATGTAGAATAACAAATCAATGAAACGCATTTAGTCTAAGAGACGAAGATAGGTCAACCTTCACCCATCTGTTAACCGGATGACACACACTTTTTTTTCAGATACATAAATAGACGAAAACGCCTAAAATGAGCTGCCTATGAAAAGGTGGTCATGACTATATACAGTGAATTTAAAAAATTTGCACCATATGGAAACTTTTTTATTATCTGATTTGTCAGAAAATTTTATTCTTAATAAAAATTGGTGCATTACGAAATACTTATATTCAAGTTATCAAACTTCTAAATTTCCCAACGGTGTACAGGGCGGGGGGAACAAATAATAGAATTATGATCAAGAGTAAACTACCCTGGCTGTGATTCCAAATTTGAATATTTCGAACAATTTAGTTCTTATTTGTATTATATACTGAAATTCGAACAGAAGATAGGTACCAACAGAAACATTCTAATTCTTATTTATATTAAATTTCGAGCACTTCCCGGCCTAGTCCGGGAAGTACGTACTTCCCGGACTAGGCCGGGAAGTGCTACTTTCCTAGAGAAAAACTGTCCAGGAAGTGAACACTTACGATACGGGAATATTTTTGCCGGCTTGTTTACATTTTAGACAGTTATTGAATTCACGCAAACAATATGTAGAATTCCTTAGTTTTTGATAATGGTGATTGCGATTTCAGAAAAAATAGTATGTGTACCTCGTAGTAAAAGCACATTCCCAGACTTCAATGCTTGTTGGCCTCGGCTTCGCCTCGGCCAACAATTTACATTGTCGTCCGGAAATGTATTGCTTTTATTACTAGATACACAATTTACTTTTCTCATTATGATACAAATCCAAGGTATGTATATAACATCAATTAGAATTAGAATGTTCTGATAACTGATAATAAAAGGTAATGAAGAAAGGAAATAAAAATGTGTAAATTTTCAATATTTTTATTGAAAAGAAACTGTTGTTCAGTCGATTAGAACATTGTCCTGATCCTATTATACATAAAATGTCAATATTCTAGATAGAAATGTTCAAAATCCACATTCTACGTACCTACAAGTAAAATACATATCACATCAAAGTAACACTATTCACACAACTCACTACAGTAATAACAGTTTAATTCCGGCACACGATGTAACACGTCCACATACAACTACTAATTCAAATGCTGGAATTGAAATGGTGCCAGTTTTGCGAAAACGTTGTTGAACAGGTGCGGCGACTACTCCCGATTGATCCCGAACTGGTTAAAAATCAACAGGTTACATTTCCGTAGGAACACCAAGTTCTGCTGCAAATACATTGTTGTATTATGACTGAAACACGAGTCTTGGTTATAATGATACACTTTTCAGAAATCCAGAGTTGATAAATGGATGGCGTTTAGCTAAAAGGTACCAAGCGCCAACTTGTCAAATTTGAGATAAGGGTACTATACGACTCCAAAATCTGGAAGCTACGTTATGTAAAATGATCCAAGTGATTTGTTGAACGTGGTACCATCTTTTGAAGAAAGTGCCAATCACAATTTCAATAATTATTTTAAAAATTTTAAGAATGCTTTGACTTATCAAGTCATTACCCATTACCATAATTTGGCGCTTGGTATCCTTTAGCTAGACGCTATCCAAATATGAAAATACACTTTTTCAGCGCTGGTATAATATTGACCTGACATTATACGAAGTGAATTTCCTAAGGTTCGAAGTAATTGCTGTATGTAAACAATATTATTGATGTGGGAAGCTGAATACACTTGCGTAGAATAAATGAAGAGGGAATTTTGTATAAAGTGTATAATTTCTTAAATATGCAAAGCGCTTTCGACATTCTTCATCTTCAGTGCTTCAAGTCAAGTAACAGGAAGAATTACAAGTTTTGAAGACATCTTATATGTATTTTATAAAATTTTGGCTTTAATTTCAACGAAAATCATGTTAGAAAATTGAAGGCCATGTGGTTAGGTATTTTGATTATGTCTTTCAAAATACCTGACATAACCACATGGCCTTCAATTTTCTAACGAAATTTTCGTTGTAATTCTTGATGCACTGAAGATGACGAAAGTCGAAAGCGCTTCGCATTTTTAAGAGATAATACACTTTCTCATGAAAATTTGGCTTCGGAAAAAGTAGATGCTATAGTCGGAGTGCTCTCAGGAAGCTGAATGGGTTTTCGGCTCAATTCGGAGAACTAGCCTTCGCTGATGATTGGCAAGATCCATGAAACAGTTATGTAGTTATTTTCCTATTAGGTTCTATTAGGTTTCATCTATGTATTCAAAGAGCATTGCAAAGTAGTTCTTGCAGTGAACAGATATAATTTAACGGTAGTAGGGGGCAGTAGTTGTTTTCTGTTGAAGACTTGCCGAAGAATACACCTATTGTATAGGTTAACGCGGAAGACAGAATGATTATTAAATGATTTTTTCATTACTAGTATCATTATAATGAATTTACGGATGAAGAACTCATTTTGTGAATCTCAACGACATGGGTGTATCGATCCCTGCTAATCAGATCCACCTCCATGAACTAGCAAGGAAGGACGAGCTTCCTCGTACAAATATAATTAAAACAGACTTTATTTTCGCTTAAGATTCTCTAGGCGCACTCGATTTGCATACCGTTTTAAATTATAAACCCGGCCGATAACGTAGAAACCTTCATGACCCACTGAGACGAATTTTGTTATGAACCTGAAAGGGAACAGACCTAATTGCAAAGTGTATTAGTATAATGATATCGTTATGTTTTCCAGGATGATGATGTAGAATTAGAGAAGGTTGAGGCTGATTTTGTTTGATGATGTAGGAGGAAAGGGGAGAGCAAGAGGAACTGAATGGCTCCTTGTGTAGCAGTAATGAATTTTGTCTTGGAGGGGTTGATATCTGGTGCTCGTCTCTGATTTTCATTTCAGACGTTTGAGTCTCGTTTGTTTGCAGTAGTTTAGAGATAAAATACGTGAATGAATCTCAAGACTCAGGGAGGGAATACTTCAGCCAGGATTTGAATTTTCTCATATTTTGTTTGATGTAAACAATTATCTTCTAACGTTCCAACTAGTTCGAGTTTCACTGTATTTTTTCGGGTGATATTGAACATACTGAATATAATTCTTATATGTTTGGAGAAATTATATCCTGAATTCAACTTTATTGTATTTAGTATAATAGGCGTAATTCCTGACTGTACACAAACTTTTAATATTTAAAATTTTTGGATAAATAAAACTTCAACTTCATCTTCAAACTTCATCTGATTTTCACTGAGTATTGGTTCATTTATCACTATCGATTTCCGCTTTCACACCATGCATTATCAACTAATATACAGGGCCGATATTTCATATTTCGATATTTCATTATAGAAAAAGTCTTAGAGAAGGCTGCATATGAGCAAATTGTGGACTTCATAGAGCAGAACAGAGTGATAAATAGTGTGCAGTCAGGTTTTCGGAGTGGTCACAGTTGTGAGACAGCCATACAATGTGTTCTGGATGATTTTAGAAGAAACTGGGAAGATAATCTTATGGCAGGTGTAATCTTTCTAGACCTTCAAAGAGCTTTTGAAACTGTGGATAGGAATAGACTGGTAATTAAATTAGAAAGCATTTTTATTATTGGAAATGCATTAGCATGGCTTGTAGATTACCTAGAGAACAGAAAACAAAAACTTAAATTGAATAATATTTTATCTGATGAAATATTGAATGAACAGGGAGTCCCCCAGGGTAGTGTACTTGGCCCGTTACTATTTCTTATATACATTGACGATGTTGTGAAAAATGTTGGAAGGTGCTCGGTGCACTTATTTGCAGATGACGCTCTGATTCACTCCTCTAATTCAGATATCTTGGCAGTGGTAGAGACCGTGAATGAAACTTTGGGAAATGTTTACAAATGGTGTTGCGCAAACAAACTTAAGATAAATACAAGCAAAACTAAATTCATGATCATAGGTAATAACAAAGAATATAATAAGTTTCGAGAATATGATTGTGAAATAAAAATAAATGATATTTCAAATGAAGTAGTGGATACTTTAAAATATTTAGGAATCATTATTGATCGAGAATTAAAATTAAAAAATCATGCGAATTATATACAACACAATAATACTTCCTCACTTCAACTACTGCTCCACCATTCTATATTTGCTACAACAAAATGAAATAGGCCGCTTACAAAAACTACAGAATCGAGCAATGAGAACAATATTATCTTGTTCTAAACGAACACCTATTAATGGAAAGTTTATTGAAGTGGCTACCAGTAGATAAAATGTTATTCTATCAAACCATGATTTTTATATTCAAAATAAGAACAGGTGATGCCCAACTTATCTGAGGGAAAAAATATCTTTTGTTTTTGAACACCATGATTATAACACCCGATCGAGAAATAATATATTCATTGAGCCTGTTAAAACAATGAAATCACAAAATTCAGTTTTTTTTCAAAGGATTGAATAATTTTAATGACCTCCCGGATGACCTGAAACACGCACGGTCGCTACCTATATTTAAAGTAACATTAAAGAACATCATGCTGAATGAGTGCAAGCCTTGACTTTGATATTTATTTACCGTTCTTTTATTTTATTTGTTGACATATGTTTGTTGCTGTCTGTTTTTATTTTTATTGTATTTTTATCTAATTAAGTGACTTTATTTATATTTTATTTTATTTATTTATACATGTACATTAGTCTTAGACTAAATAAAGGATTAATATATATTTATCGAAAAAAAAACGCTCGTATCAGTCGATTTTTATTGCGAGAGGGACATCTTTTGCACATATTCTCAACTTTGACACTTCAAACCCCTCGGAGGAGTTTGAAGGTTATCGAATCCTCTTTCCAACGTTTTCCAGTTTTTTTTTTTAATTTGATGCAGTAGTTCTCGAGGAAACATTGTTAATATACTAACAAGTAAACATTGACATTAATTCGTATCAACTTTCAACTTGAATTGTTTGAATTGTGTTCATGGCAATTGTTTGAGAAAAAACTAAGTTTTTCGAAGTTTTTGATACATAGACAGGGTAGGGGTGATTAAAAAAATTAAAATAAAAAATTTGGATACTAACTATTTTACTTTTTTTTCAACAAGTGTTCAACAACAAATGTTGGCCTCCTGCTCCCATGCAGTAATAGATGTTTTGTTCAAAACAATTTCGGACGTTCTGAAGCATCACAGGTGTAATGTTCCGACAATCATAAATGATCCTTTGACGTAAATCATGTAAAGAATCTGGTTGAGTTGTATAGATGATACTCTTCAATTTAATTAATTAATTTTGCCCTGTTTTAATCATCACATTGAATATAGGACTGCCCAAATACACAGGGTGATCTCAATAATTTGGCAATTGCTCGTTTTCAGACGTCGTGGGACAGAGGATATTGAATTACCTGTATTTTTTGAATAGATCGTTTTAGACCACAAGTGTGATAGTTCGTTGAAATTGTTTCAGATATTCCCTGTCCTAAACTTCGTGGGCCACCCTTTAAACCCAGATAACACCAAGAAACGTCCTCAGGTCGTCAATCTGGGACATACAGGACGTCCCAAAGACGTCCATTGTTGGTCGAGGACGTCCCGAGGACGTTCTGATGATATCCAATGTTACAAAATGGAACTTAAGGATTTCATGGACATTTTGGGGATATTTTGGGGACGTCCATTTATTGGTTCGTAGACCGATTTTATCAAGGTTTTAACTTGGAAAGGTAAAATGATAAAATGCATAAATATTTATTAAAACATCTCTAATTGCAAATAAACGTGACATAGTGTTAATGAAAAGCATTTTCTGGAACGAACACTTCATCATATATTCCAATATACTTGGAAATCAAAAAAAAAAATTAAGATACTTCAAAATAATATGTATTCCGTAGCTATCTGTATTTATAAATATACATCATTGCAGATATCTACAAGTTTTCTGAAGTCTTCAGAAACTTTAGCTTTTTCTGCAGATCCTGAAAAGTATAATTCTTTCATTACTTGCCATTTAACAATCAATTTTATTTCAACTCACCCCAAATTAATGTTCAAACCGATTTATCCTTAGCGACCAAGTCCACAATCTCCAAAGCATGCAAAGAACTCTCAGCTCGGTCAGGAACCAACAGTGAAATTACTTTACCTTTACCTAACCTAAAATATAACACTTTCATTCACGTCTATAGTCTGATGAAATAAACTACCCACCATGCACTTTACTTACAATATCGATAACAGCGTCGGGGAGTGGCGCAGTGGTTAGAGCATCCGACTTTAGGTCGAAAGGTCCGAAGTTCGAGACCCAGTTACGGCTGGGATTTTTTAATTTAATTTGACCGATTAAATTATTCAAATCTCGTGGCTGGACTGGGGTGAGTCCTGCACGATTCACTGTTGTGTTCCAATTAACAGTGCTGCTCCTAAGGTGGCGCATGGAGTTAATAACAAGGCCTATCCAGAACACGTGGCTAATGACCTTAGCAGTCGATGCCAAGACACCAAAGAAAAAAAAAACAGCACTGGCTATGCAAACATAACAATTTGCAAACTTTTCATATTCACGTTGTTTTAGTAAAATAGCGGCAAAGGGCAAATCTCACAACGTTCGTAAAAATAAAAATGGCTTAGGATATAAAATGACATGACGTGTGAACAGCCGAGCTGAGCCGAGAGGAGCCGAAGGAACAAACATTGAAGGCTTGTTTCAGACTAGGCGGAACGCGGAGAGAGAAAATGTCAAATTTAAATTTTAGGGTAATCTTAACGGTAGAATTTGAATTCATACTCGGCTCGATTGGTCTCAATTGCATAAAAACTCAATATTTTCGCGTTATTCGGTTCGCCTAGTCTGAAAGTAGCCTTAGAGCATGAAGGAGTGACGCAGATCACAGATTGCAAAAGGGAACAGAGAAAATAAGCTCGGACGTACACAGACACAGACTGAACTACTGAATATGACCATCATGCTTCGATAACGCATATCATTCCAAATTTCACATCTTTATTTTTCAAATCACAAAATCGATTTCAACCTTAATTGAAATTCACAGTATCTGTGACATAATTGATATTCATTATAATTATAGTATAGATTTGGACTTATTTGTACGTCCTGAAAACGTTCTCATATTACGTCTCTGAAACGGTTGGAGTCGTACATCCTCAGGACGTCCAAAATAGATACCAGGACATTCGGTCGAATGGTCATCCTCGGGACGTCCTGTGCTATCTGGGATAATATTGTAATAATGATGATTTATTTGGAGCTTTTTTTCATAAACATTTCCTTATATCTATACACTATATCTACTAAGCCCAAAAACAGACTGAAAACAATATTGTCCTAACGGTCTGCTGATCTTAGTTTCAGCCTCAATTCCAAAATAACTACTTATTACTGAACTAAGCACAAAAAAAACAATAACGGAAACAAATTCTGAGTGTCGCTACTGATGTAACAGCCGGTTGACGCAAAGAACAATTAATTTATTTCACAAATTATGATTGCAGCTGGTTCATTCTCGAGTCGAACTTATTTATCATATTATATCGCCCAACTTCGAAGTGGAGAACAAAACCAATCAATTAGATATAAACCTTGAAAATCTCGTCCATCTGCACCTACATGAAAGAGTGGCACCTCGGGCATTAATCCCAACGTGAAAATACCGATGATCAGATCTCAGCTACCATTTACAGTGTTGTCAAACGTTTCCTTCAACTATTTTAAGCAACTGGGATTATCAAAAAGTGTAATTGTTGTTTATTCCTGGTGCAAAGAACTCAAAACAAATCATCTCTCATTTACAGACATATCTTAGTATGGGCTGACCGTTTTTTTCTTCTCTTCGGATGCTGCTCCTTTCACCAGCTGCACCTCAGCCTCTTGGGCTTTTCGTGCTCTCCAGGTGGTTTCACAGCACCCACTCCGTAACTCTAGTCCCCTGTACCAGTCTGTACAGGTTCTTCACCGGTTGACTGTTGTATTCTTCGGGAGATAGCCTGGGTTTCCCGAATATTGCCTGTCTCTTGCGGTCTAGTGCCTCGTATTCTGACAGTACGTGTTTGGCTGTTTCTGTCCCTTTGCCACAATGTCTGCAGGAAAGTTCTCCGTTGTACAGCCCCATTTTGTGCAGGTGTTTTCTCATTGGGCTTTGACCAGTGGTGACCAGTGGTTCCATTTCAAGAATGTTGCCTCCCACTATATCCTTTATCTTATTGTGAACCGATGTATTGCTCGATTTTTGTTGCCTTAGAAGTTCCATTCTTGCCTCCCCCATGATTGCTATATCAATCGGTAGGAGGTCCAACAGTGCTTCCATGTCTAATGTTGGTGTAGTTTTGATAGCTCCCGTTATGCTAAGGCATGCAAGTCTTTGTATCTTGCTCAACTCAGCTGCGGCTATCTTTTGTGTTGTCTTTGTCCACCATACCAAAGATGCATATGTGATCATGGGTTTCACCACAATGTTGTATATCCAATACATCATTATGGGATTTAGCCCCCATGTTTCCCGTGTGCCCGTTTGACTATCAGCAGCGTCGCCTCGGCTTTCTTTTACTTTTGCCAGCTGTTGGTTCCATGTGAGCTCCGAGTCTTAAATCACACCGAGATATTCGACTTCCCCCGACAGCTGTACGAGGGTACCTTGGAGGATCAGAGGTCCTGAGCTCTCTAATTTCTTTCTTCGGGTAAATGCTACAATGGTTGATTTGGAGGGACTAATGGTTAGGCCCTCCTTATCTGGACTGACCGTTAAAACTCAACAAAAATATTGTGCATACACTCGTAGAACTTTCAAGATTGAAGAAGGAGATTGTTGTAACAGTTATAGACAATTTTTCACATTGTAGATATTCTTCTATGCGTGCAATTTACTTCAATTTGACACAATTTACTTTTTTTGCAATTATTGGTGCATTCAGAGACTTCACGAATTGTGACACGTTTTTTCATGATCTATTAGAAAATTGTTTCATTTTGATATAGAAACAATCTGTGAATGAAAATCATGAATGAAAATTGGAAATCGCTTGTAACTCACAAAATGAAGGCAGCAAGGACAAAAACAAGATATATTACCATCGTCTAGATCTTTGTGATAAGACACAAGGCTGATTTACCAACACTTACAGAAAAGTTGTCAGTGTGCTCTCCGGACCAAAAGAAGTTGAAAACCAAAAAAAAATTACAAAATATACCTGATCAATTTGTAGGAACGCGCCACCACTGGGTAGGAACTACCTACTTGAAACCGTGCAAGCTCACATTACAAAATAGCAAAAATAAATCAAAATTGGATGTAATTCATCGATCGTCGTGGTATTAGCCAGTAAAGTAGTTGTTTTCTGATGGATTTTCGATCCAATTTTTCATATTGTATAGGATTATGACAATGATCACCGTCCTGGTAGAACAAGACACCTTGTTTCTTCCTTGACAAGCGGCCATTGTGAACAATGCAGATTTCTTCATTTGTATTTGTATTTTTATTAATCACGCACCTCTGGGTAATGCTTTGGTTGAGAGCTGAAGTTGAGATGGCGCTCGTGGTTTAGTGAAAGCTACACTACAAGCTCGGTCTTAGCTTTTGTTTTGACATATATCGTTAATTGAACCATTTGGTGGTGATGGATCTTCTTCAAAGAACTGATTCATCAACAACAACAGCACGATTCACTGCAAGTTCAACTTGAGTTGGAAAACATTACCCGGTATCACGAAATCTTTGCACTGCACCCAAAATCGTTCGTTAGTTTGGATGGCGTTCATTTGGAAATTCTCTCGCGTTTTCAATACGATCACTTTTGTGATTCAATCTGACGTTATTTTGACTGGTGACACACCTACGTGCACCGGTGCCAAGTCGTCTCAAATTTCTGTACTTAGGACTATTACGGATAATAATTGAATTATCTGGAGAAAGCTGGTAATGTCGAGGAATGATTTTAGTTAATTCAACACTGCAATGTTTCAGTTCTCCTGACAGGCACGATTATGTTTTCATGGTTCTTACAATTTGAATGATGCATCGGCGTATCCATTGCGGGTGACGTATAAAAAAAATTGGTTAAATCATCAAGGATAGCTCTCAAATTTTACAGGTGCTTTCGATATGCCTATGTATGTATGTGTGTGCGCGCGTGTGTTCGTGCATGTACTCGCGTGTGCATGTGTTTATGTATATGTGTAGATGAATCTATTCTTCTCCTCTTCTTCTCTCTCTTCATAATCTATTGTGATATGAAAAAGTAATTAAGATTTATATTATTGTCACTCTTTTGTTCTTATTCAAAATTCATAGCATTGTATTATTTTAATTTTCTTTGTTCTTCCTTTTTGTTATTTTCTTTGCTACCATGGTTAGGTTGAAAAATAGAGAGTGTGACTCACGTCATACTCACCTGACACCTCGCCTTTTTTCCAATCCAATCCTAGTATAAACCTTTATTATGCTGTATTATTTGTACTGGTTCTACTGGAAAATAAAGACACTATTATTATTATATGTAGTGGTGAGTCACCCTGTATATAATGAGATTTCGTAAATAAAAATCTCAGAACACTTGCTGAATGCAGTGGACATTAACAATTTCTTCGGAAGTATATCAAGTAATGATTCTGTACCTGATGATGACACAATTCGTTTTTTTTCTGATTTTAAACCGCTTTCAAAGCGTTATTATAAACAATGAAAAATCCAAATTTCTTGAAATAAAAAATGGTGTTTCCTAGGGATCAATTTCAGACCCTCCTTTTTTCGTCCTCTACACTACTCAGTTCTTACGTCTCGCTTCGATGCACTTGATTACGCATTAACGCTTCACCACACATGTATCTAAAATTCGGAGACAGCGTTATGTTATTCTCAGAATTATATATATATATATATATATATATATATATATATATATATATATATATATATATATATATATATATATATATATATATATATATATATATATATATATATATATATATATATATATATATATATATATAATGTAATTCTCAACCAATGTTACCATTGCGCCAACCCAAAAAAATTAACAGTTTTGCTGCTAGGGGGCGTTGAAATCACCCCTTGCGCAGATTAGACTATGTAATTTTTAATCCTTTAACAATATTTTCACTTGTTCCATCATTGCTAATGTTGTAAAATATTTTGCTATTTTACAAAAAAAAATTCTTACCCCCTTCTTTCTTCCCCCCACTCCCATTACGAAACGCAAAAAAATGTTTCTCGAGTGCCTGTGAATGTATCGTCGAATGTTTAAATATGCCTGAATAAGGGAAATAGCAGCTTTTTATGATTATCCCCCCTCCCCCCAAATGACACAAAACGAAATAATTTCGGCGGATTTTTCTGATTTTTTAATATGATGCAGTTCAAGTTATTTTGAATAGAAATTAATTGGGTGATAAACCCCAAAAATGAATGGTTTTGATGCTAGGGAGCTTTCTGAAATAGGGGTTGGGGGGAAGGGGGAGGTTTTAGATTTTCAATTTATAAAAAATTACACAATTTTTCAGCATAATCTGAACTAAAATGCGTAGAGATATTGTTTTCGCCTATAATAATCAATAGTCTATTCTGAGCAAGGTATGATTTCAACACCTCCTAGCATCAAAACTATTCATTTTTGGGGTTTGTCACCCAATTAAATTCTATTCAATATAACTTGAGCTGAATCATATTAAAAATTCAGAAATATCCACCGAATTTCTTTCGTTTTGTGCCATTTGTGGGGAGGGGGAATAATCATAAAAAACTGCTATTTCCCTTATTTGAGCATATTTAAATATTCGACGATACATTTAAAGGCACTCGAGATTTTTTTTTGCGTTTCGTAATAGGAGTTGGGGGGAAGAAGTGGGAGGACAAGAATTTTTTTTTACAAAACAGTACAATATTGTGCAACATTAGCAACAATGAAACATGTGGAAATATTGTTACCGGGTTCAAAAATAAATAGTCTATTCTGCGCAAGGGGTGAATTCAACGCCCTCTAGCAGCAAAACTGTTAATTTTTTTGGGTTGGCGCAATGGTAACATTGGTTGAGAATTACATGGACTACATCATACCAAAAATTCAAAAAAATCCACCGGGTCCCAAATTCCATAAGGAATTTGCGGGGTCCTTTCTTGAGATCACCCTGTTAATAAAAGAGGTGAAAAGGCAATTCGGAAATTATCTCAAGGTAGGTAATGCCACTGCTGTCGAATTTGAAAAAAAAAGTTTTTCTTCATTTGGGATTCGTTTGAAAATTTAGTAATTTTGCACAGTTTCAGGTAACACCCTGTAGGGATTTTATTTGAAGAACCTTTTGTTTTGAAGACGCACGAGGGTATAGCTGAAGTACTGGGATAGCAAACAGTGTCAACTGAATTCAAATTGTTCAAAGCAGAAAGAAGTTAATCAGATTTTAACAGAGGCAAAATTTTGTTTTGTAGTGCGACGAAATTAGTGTCGAGTAGTTTAGTAAAGTTGATTTGTTGCGATTCGAAACACTTAAAATTCGAGAGACAATGCTAAAATCGGAAATTACACCAAAACATAGATTATTTTAAATTGCCGGCAACGTTGCTTCAGAAGCGGTCCACATGTCCATTCAGCCCGGAGTCAAACTCTCCCAATCCTTGTCATTATGTAATTACAGAAAATTATTCCTGTCCAGAATCAGAACGTACCATCGGAATCATGCCAACAATTTGAGTCACTGTTTTACATAAATGTCGTTTTTGGATATAATTAAAAATAATAAATTCGGTAGATGTCGATAAGAAAAAATTAATGGGTGAATATTTTTGGGTAATTTGTATTATGACAAAATTATGGTAGAGGTATAATTATACAATCAGTTTGCTGCATTAATGATTGTTTTATAACAGAAAATTATACGGGTTTGATCAGATCACGGAGAAATTTTGATGTCAAATATTTCACTCATTTTGAATGTACAAAAATATACCCATTCACTTTGATAAGTTTTATATTTGACATTTAATATATCTACTAACAACAACATTATTATATTATACCTTAGAAACATTAAATGTGACAAAAGCAAATTTAACAATTTAAATACAGCGAAATGCGAAATTTATTTTATTTATTTATTCATTTATTTATCAAAGGTTCAATTATTTCTTGTTGGACAACATACATTGTATAAGAAAAAGTCAGTGTAGTAGTGTGTACAGAAACGAATAAAGTATATGAACTAAAGTTCAATAGAATATACATATAAATAATATCATAAAAAAAACAGTTTACAAGGTGAAGCAAACTCCAAAATTAAACGAAGAGTTTACTGCATTCAATTGAAAGATTCATTCATGTTATATGGACATAAGATATCTATTCAATTGATATTTGAACGTCTTTCCACTATGAGTATTCACTGTTTGTTTCAGGGCTTGTGGAAACTCTGCTGGGACGAAGAAAAGGAAGGAAACGTCGAATCAAATCAAGAACAAGATGATACTAAAGATTTTGAGCCACCATCTAAAAACATAATATTGAGTGTAAACAATTCTTCATAAATAAACTCAGTTGAATTAAACAGAATTTCTAGTTCATTTTTAGTTTGTAAGAGGATTAGAGCATTTTCACACACACCGGTAAAGCCGGTGCCGGTGACGGTGCCGGCACCGAATGCAATGTAATCAAATTAGAGTTTTCACACTTAGCCCGGTCCGACTTATTTGCCGGTACCGCCGCCGATTCCGATTTATGCAGCCGGCGGGGATCTCGACAATCGGAAGACCGATCTCCGATTAGTCGGTTTCTACGATTTCTTATGTACGTTTGTCCACACACATTCTGACGTGTCGGTGACGGATAGTATTTTGACAAGTAATTTCATTGAAGTATCCTGATGCTTAATTTTATTTTCTAGTCGTTCCACCAGAAAATCAAATGTATCTGTACTCTTTCTGAGGTAATTGAAGAATTTGAAATTATCCTCTCTTAGTTTTTCATAGAGCGTGTAAAAAGAGCCTTCTAAGTATTTCACTGTCAGTAGGGGATGTACCCAGTATTGTCTTTCATATTTGGTTTTTCGGTATTTTCTCCTAAGATACAATAAACCTAGGAGTTGACGTATGTTGACAGCAGTTACAGCATACATCTTCCTGCACTGTTCAACATATACTGAAAAAAATAACGGCACCGATATGCCGGGCTGTGTGAAATACGCTGTTGTCCGGTACCGGAACCGGTACCAGCACCGACACGGCACCGGCACCGGTTTTACCGGTGTGTGAAAACGCTCTTAGGCTAATAAACTTTGGAATTTTTTTTGTCAACTCAACTTTATTCACAATTTGGAGAATAATAGTGTGAGACTAAAATTCGTTAGCTGAAATTATTGGTAAACGTAAGTGATATCGCCATATTCATTAAAGTTTATAAGATATTCCAACATAAAATAAAATAAAAACTTCTGAAATTTTTTTATAATAATTAATAAAAATTAAATAAATATTTGGGTGAGAACATCAATTTTGGGATTAATTCTTTCATTCATTTATAATAAATAATTCTTAGGTATTTTCATCTTTTCTTGATTAGTTTATACATAAAAAACCAGGAGAAAATGATGCAGTAAAGGAGAACAGAATTTTTAAAATTCGTTAAAAAATAAATGTAACATACATATTTTTTTTGTTTTATTATATAGAAAACGAGAAATCATAATATATAGAATACATTTAATTGTTTAAAGCAAATTGTTTATTGTACAAACAATGAAATTTTAAATAAAAACAATTTTTGTTCAGTTATCAAAGAGCAAGATAAATTGTGATGAGGAATACAATTGTCCCATAATAATAGTTACAGGTGGTAGAAATGAATTGTTAATTAACAAATCCATATTGAAACAGTTTTTCGAAGAACGATTTTTTTTTAAAATCCTTGCATCAAAGATTGTTTTAAAAAACAATTGAATTATCTTATAAACAACGCATTTTGTTCATAACAATTTTGTAAACAATAGAAAATAAAAAAAATAGGAATCTTTTTCATGATTCATATTTCAATAGTAATATGAAGAAAAAATTTTAAAAAATCATTGATTAATTCAGCTTTATAATTTTTAACATAAGTAAATTGTTGTTATCAAAGTGAAACATAATTTTGTTTATTTTTACAGCGGGAATCTCTTCTGAAGCCTTTGCAAAACTTCTTCAACCAAGGAAAAAAAATAGATTAGGTATTTAACAATTTAACATAATTGGTAAAAAATTACGATAAAAAATTTGTTGACCGCAGATTATTATTTATTCATCTATTATAATTTTTAGTTTTCAGATTCAATAAGTATGAATAATATTTCGTCGGCTTAGTGCAAGAAGTCATTAACTGACAAAAATTCATAAAAAGAGTTAAATGTCACTAACTACGTCTTTTAATACACTCTATCTAGTACAGAAGTCATTAACTACGTATGTTGTCTTATTGCTGTAAAAACATTCAGCAAGAAATCATTATTTACAACAAACTCTATTTTCCAAAATGTTGAAAGTCACCAAGTAACTTATTGATCTTTGAAATTTTGTAAATTATAAAAATTCCACAATATGCAATTTGTAAGACATCACTAAATACCCTTAGTGATTTTATGCTAATATAATATCCGCAAACTGTTATATAGGGTTTTACTGAAAGTCATTAAATGAAGTTAATGAATTCTTGCACATTATTTTAATAATTTTCAAAGACGTTTCATGATACCAGAAGTAACTAAGTACGTTTAGTGATTTTTCACGCAACAATACCATATGAGTAGATCAGTTTTATGACAGTGACAGAACTAATTATTCAATTTATCTTCAGCTGCATTCTATAGGTAGTCGGCAGTTACAATGATGTAGTGAATCTAGTAGCTTGTCGGCGCGTATTATCTTTTATGTTTATAGGTTAGAAAGTTGATTTAAGTGAAAAATGGAGTACAAAGAAAACTTTATGAAAAGTGGACGTGCCAAACGAATGATTTTAGCGGTTATTCAGCATAATAATGATAATACACAGGATGACAATGCCGAGCTCACTGTAAGTAACCTAAAATGATCATTTTTGATACTTACGTTATATTTCAATTGCTGAATGTAAGATCAAGTCTATATTTAAGTAAAGGAAGAGTATTTCTTGTTTATGAGATAAATATAATATTTCATTATTAAGCTGTTGTTTGTAACATTTGGAGACAACTGTTCCTTATGAATAATTTAATATATATATATATATATAAATCCTTTATTTAGCCCATTTGGCTAATTTACAAGTAATTGCAGTCATTACAATAAAAATAAAATTATCGCTATCTTATATTAATGTAAAATTGTTCTAAAAATTAGCAATAAAGAACATACTCTCCCATATTAGGCCTTCGTACCCTTGTCACAGAAAAACAAAAAAAAATCTAAAAATTACAGTTATTCATATACACATACATATATAGACACATATATATACACACATATATACTTCACATATACATACACATTCTAAAAATATTTGATGAATAACAAAACTAGTGTTGAACATACTAAAACATATGTACACCTGTCAAAGTTAAATATTTAAAGGATCTAACATAATGAAGAAGTGGCTACTGGTTTATTTTATTGATGCAGTAAATATGCTTTCAACTTTGTTCTGAAAGAAGTTAAAGATGTTAAACATTTGATCTCTTCTGGTAGATTATTGTACCTATCAAGCCCCTTGAAGAAAATAGAATTTTGGGTATGTGATAGTGTGACTTGTTGAATATGAAAGTCCGTTCTGGATCTAGTATTGTATCCATGAACTTGGTCATTGTACCTAATTTTTTCTTGTAAATATGTCGGTGAAATTTTATGTCTTATTTTAAAAATTAGGATTAAAGTATTATAGAGAAGAAAAGAATTAATTGGTAACCATTCTAGTTGTTTCAACATATCTTGTATTGGTGTTAGTCTTTTGCAATTTAAAATTATGCGCATGGCTCTATTTTGAAGTTTCTGTAAACGAGCTAAATCATTTTGTTTCAGTAGATACAGAATTGAAGAACAGTAAGTAAAATGAGGAAGCACTAATGAATTGTATAATAACATTTTTGTCCATCTTGTCAAATATGGGGCACAACGAGATAAATAATGTATTTTAAATGCTATCGTCTTTAAGATGAAATTGGCATGTTCTCTAAATTGCAATCCCCTATCAACATGAACCCCAAGATATCTGAATGTGTTGACCCGTTCCACCTTATCAGGACCCAGCAGTATCTCAAAATCTTGCTCACAAAAGTTTCTGAATAGTTTTTCTGAACTAATTACCATGTACTTTGTCTTCTCAACATTGATTTTCAAATAATTAGCACAACACCAACTATAAATTGATTTTAATGTTCTGTTGATGGTTTCTGTGAGTTCCGTGTGATCTTCACATGTAAAGTAAATGAGTGTATCATCTGCAAAAAGATGAACTGAGCTCTCACCTACCACCTCTGGCAAATCATTGATATATATCAAAAATAATAGGGGGCCCAGCACACTCCCCTGTGGTACTCCTTGATCACATTCTATCTCCTCTGATACTTCATTATTTATCTTTAGCTTTTGTTTTCTGTTCTTCAAAAAGCTTTCCAACCATTTCAGGACTATTCCATCTATTCCTACTGCTACTAATTTTTGTACTAATCTGTTTCTGTGTATTGTCTCGAAAGCTCTCTGAAGATCCAAAAATACTGCAACAGTAGTAACATTCTTTTCTAGGTGCATTTTGCGTAAATACTGGCAATATAATTATTATTATACTCCTGTTATTATCTACTAGGATATGCATGTATAATGTTAGACACGTAATTTTTGAAATTCGTTTTGATCTTTCAGAATTGCGGCTCATCTACGAGAATTGACAACCACCCGGCCACTGACAGCTTACCATCAACGTCCCGTATGACCGACGAAAACATCATTCGAGAATATATGCCTAGACATGAAGTTACTTCTCTTCAGGAAGACTTATATTTAAGTGATGATGATGATTCAGTTGCGGACCCAACATGGGAAGTGGAAGACACGGTGCCAACAAACAGTGAGGAAGATAACTGTGAAATGATGGACTCTAGTGAAGCACCTACGCCAGAAACAATGGACCCAGGAATACCGGTATCTGAACCAATCCACTCGGGAGTACTTGAACCACACACAAGTACAAGTACTTTATTGGAAATTAATAATGAGAGGAACAAAAAACGGAAGAAAACTACTAGGTGGAACAAACGAAGAGAAGAAACATATAAGAGAAACCTAGAAAGAAATTTAAAATATAAATGTTTGCCGTACAAGGACTACAAAGGACGGGTGAAATCAGCAAAAGCACCTAAAGAATGTGTTTGTAATTGTAAGTTCAATTGCACTGGAATTTTATTCATTTGAGGGCCAAAGGAGGAGAGGCATACGCAAGCCAGAGTCCCTGTTTTTGGTCGTATTTTCAACCCTTAGAGAAATTTATAAATATTGGTTTACAGTTCCCGGAGATATACGAGGATATATTGAAAAATTCTTAGCCTAGTATAGAACCAAACAAAATTTCAATGACAAAATATTTTATTACTCAACATATCCTCCTCTTAATTGGATATATTTATTACAGCGAACCTGCAACGTCTCTAGACCTTTAAAAAAAAATGTTTCTTCCTGCTCTGCAAACCAGACCTCCACAACTTTTATTACCTCCTCGTTGGAAGAAAATATACGACCTTTTAAACTTTTTTTCAGTTGAGGAAAGAGATGATAAACGGCGGAGCCAAATCTGGTGAATAAGGGGGGTGTTCTAGTAATTGAAACCCTAAATCACGAATTTTTTGAATGGCAAAATGATATTTGTGTGCAGGGGCGTTAACAAAACACCTTTGGATAGCTTTCCGCGTCTTTGATCTTTAATTTTTTCCCGTAGAGTGGTCAGTAATGTCGAATAGTAATCTCCAGTTATTGTTCTACCCTTATCCAAAAAATCAATCATGATTACTCCATGGCAAACTCCATGAAAAAACTGAAGCAAGAACTTTTCCAGCAGATTTTTGGACACGAAACTTGTCTTTGAGAACCGGAGTCTCGCCATTCTATCCACAGTTGCTTTGTTTCTGTATCGTAGAAATGTACTCAGGTCTCATTCATAGAAACAATTTGGTTTAAGAAGTCTACATCGTTTTCAAATCGAGCACATATCAAACGCGATGCTACTACCCTTGCACGCTTTTGGTCAACATTCAAACATTTGGGGATCCATTTTGCAGCAATTTTTCTCATGTCCAAATTGACGTGAACTATATGATGAACGCGTTCGTATGAAATATTCAATGCTTCAGATATCCGTTGTAGCCCAATTCGACGGTCTGTTAAAATCATGTCCTGAACTGCATCGATATTTTCGAGAACTGACACAGAAACTGGCCTTCCCGATCGGTCATCATCTTCATTGAAAAATTTACCTCTTTTGAAGCTGCAGTCCAATTTTTCACGTTCGCATATGAAGGACGATTACCAATGGTATTAAGCATATCTTCGTGAATCTGCTTACCTCTCAACCCTTTTAAATACAGGTACTTGATGATGGCTCGATACTCCAATTTTTCGATTTTCACAATTTCGGTGGACATATTTTTTTAAAATTTATTGCGCAACTCTGGTTTACTTTTTTGACGTCAAACTTTCCACTGACACTTCTAATAAGTTTTTGTTCGTTTTTATGGTAACGCAATATTATTTTTATTCACGAAACTGGTCTAGGCTAACTAGATATCAATACATCCTCGTACACTCACCGGCAAAAAAAACCGGCCACTAAAATTTGGCCACAAATTCAAAGTTGGCTTCCTCTCGAACCACTCCTTTGATTTTTATGATTTTTTTTTATTATAGAACAATTCCTAAGTAACGATGCCATGTCAGACATTTTTATTCACAGTTGAATTTGAGCATATACGGGGTGCAACAATGAGACGAAGTTTCTTTTCCAAAATTTAAAACACCCTCTGGAGTGCAAAAACTATAGCAGCTGTTGTCAACTGAAATCTCATTGAACCCTGATCTTTTCTGAACATTTCGTTTTTTCAATCACGAAATTATCTCTGTTTTTACTGGAAACACACTGTTTTAAAGCGAACACTTCGGACGAAGCTGTGAAAACGCAACAAATAAACATCGAAACGTAAGTTTAATTAGAAAACCAACAAAAACATAAAAATTTAAAAAACAATGAACACATTTCAAGGGGCTAATTTCTAGTGTGGCCTCCCCGCGCCAAAATGACTTCATTCAGTCGATGTTGCATTGAATCAGTAAGGTTTGTAGAAATTCTTGTGGAATGGCATCAAATTCTTCCTGAAGTGCAATTTGCAGATTATGAAGGGTGTCTGATAAAGCAGGTCGGCGACGAATGCGCCTTTGAA
The DNA here is from genome assembly GCA_944452925.2 of Chrysolina oricalcia. Classification (NCBI taxonomy): domain Eukaryota; kingdom Metazoa; phylum Arthropoda; class Insecta; order Coleoptera; family Chrysomelidae; genus Chrysolina; species Chrysolina oricalcia. The sequence continues at coordinate 60,803,351 of OX101815.2, forward strand.
GTTGGTCTCAGAGATGCTCAAATGGATTGATATCAGGACTGCAAGCTGGCCAAACCTGGTTCAATACCCACTTCGTCCAAATATTCGTTAACTACTCGTGCCACGTGCGGTCGCGCATTATCTTGCATTAATACGAAGCAGTCTCCGACAAAATAAGAGTATGGAACAACAGCATTTTGGAGAATATCTTCGATATATCAATGCGCATTTAAGGCGCCGTTGAACGCGTTCTGAAATTGTACAATCCACAAATCTTTCATTCCGACGTCTCCAAACTCGTTCCCGACCATCAGACTATCGCAGGCAAAATCGCGACTAATCCGTGAAAAGAACTTCAGTCCATTTCTCAATACCCCAATTCAAATGTACGCGCGCAAATTGAAGCTGGGGTCCTGTGGCAGGCCTTCTTGAAGACAGGTTGTTTTCTTTAAGTCTTCGTCGGATTGTGCTCTCACTGACTTCAATTCTACGGTTTGTGGAAGATGTTGATTCTGAACAGCTGTAGTTCTACGATTTCGTAAAGCATTCAGGACAATAAAGCGGTCGTCAATTGCACTCGTCTTCCGTTTTCTTCCGGAACCCACTCGCCTGTTGATATTTCCCGTTACAATATATCGATTCCAGGCCCTGGACTGTTGTTCGAGGTATACCAAGGGTATCGGACACATACATACATTCTCAATGAAGGCCACAATACGAGCAACATCCGTCACAGATAAATGCATTTTTTGATTTCAAAACCGTTGACAAACTCTTAATGTTAATGTCAGTGTCAATCAGTGTTGAACTCAAATCGGTTTCCGCCGTTTCCGCGTATACCACCTTGATTATTTACAACGTAGAAATGTCTGCCTGCGATCACTTTTTCCGAGCCGTTCGCTTTCAAAAAGTTTATCTCCGGTAAAAATAGAGATAATGTCGTGATTGAAAAAATAAAATGTTCAGAAATGATTTTAGTTGACAACAGCTGCTATTGCTGTTGCACTCCACAGGGTGTTTCACATTTTGGAAAAGAAACTTCGTCTCATTGTTGCACCCAGTATATGCTCAAATTCAAATATGAATAAACATTTCTGACATAGAATCGTTACTGAGGAATTGAAAAACATCAAAATCAAATGAGCGGTTCGCGAGGAAGCCAACTTTGGATTTGGGGCCCGTTTTAAGTGGCCGGTTTTTTTGCCGGTGAGTGTATATTTTTTTGGGAAATTTCCTCTTCTCATTAAATCTTCTTTCAAATTTAAAGATATTGAATAGTTTTTGTGATATTTGCAAAAAAACCAGTAGTTTGTTGTTAATAACTATCACAATTTCTGAAGTGGCTCTTGAATTTTTTTCAAATATAGTTTACACGCTATTCCGAATCGAATGGAACTTCGATCATATTTTTCGGAGGAGGAGAAACAATTTTGACCCAAAAAGCACTGTCTATTATAGTTGAATGTTAAACATTCATAAGTCTTTTGTTTGAAAGTGATTGACAATGTTTCACTTTGAGTAAGGTTATTCTGGACTTTCATTGTCTAAAAAAGAACAAAGAAAAATTAAATTCTCTGCAATTTTTAATCACGTTTCAACTGTTAAAATCTACAGTCGTTATCAAAAGAACAATGATAAGTGCCAAACATCAATGTACAGAAAGCCGACTCACACTGGACAATACCTGAACTTCGAATCGAACCATCATGAAGCTACAAAGAGAGGGGTTGTTCGATCGCTGATGGACCGTGCCTGCAACCTGTGTAACACGAATAAAAGTCTTACCATCGAATTGGACAATATCAAGAAAGATCTGCGACGAAATGTGTACCCAAAAAACATATAGAAGAGGTTCTAGCCCGCAGGGGGGATAAGAACAAGAAACCAGACGAGCCGACACAAGCCACCCTGTGCGTTCCGTATGTTAGAGGTCTATCGGAAAGAATAAGGCGAATTGGGTCGAAATACAAAATCCGGACATGTTTCAAGTCAGGTAACACTATTCGCAGCCATCTCACGAATACGAGACCACGTAACGCTGACATTGACCCCAAAAACTACATCTACCACAACCCTTGTGAATGCGGTGAAGCTTATCTTAGAGAAACTAAGAGACCACTTAGCGTTAGACTCGCTGAACAAAAAAGAAATACTCAACGAGGAGAAACATCAAAGTCAGGGATAGCGGATCATGTCTGGACGATCCAATACAAAATAAAATGGACTGAAGCCGAAGTCATCTATAAAGAAGAGGGCTGGTATAGAAGGAAGTTTAAAGAGAGTGCATATATTATGAACAACAAAGTCTTCAGTAATGTGTGGAAACCCTTAATTAGTGGCATGGATCAATTGAAATTGCAATAAGAATTAACAATGATGTACCGGAGGGGCCCGGCACTGTAATTAACAAGCTTACCTGAACACCGGCAAATTACCCCTAGGCCAATGACACAAAATTATCCATAGCATATATAAGATGTATCCTTGAGATTGTCGCATTATACACTTGATAACGACTGTAGGTTTTAACAGTTGAAACGACGTGATTAAAAATTGCAGAGAATTGAATTTTTCTTTGTTCTTTTTTAGACAATGAAAGTCCAGAATAACCTTACACATTGATGAGTCTGTTGGGTTAGAAACCAAAAAATGTTCTGACCAGACAGACACAGAGTGCACACGGTTTATGGATTCATCCCCGTCTACTGCAAACATTTCTGTGCGGATTTTTTGCAGACTTTGCTTGTAATCTGGGACAACCAGCAAGATTTATCTGAAGTGACGGCGACCTTTAAATACATTTCAATGCAGTTTATTATTTCTGGTTGTCTTGGTATTTCGGACTTAATTAACATCACTCTTGTTGGTAATGGGGGACTTTCGTCTGACAGAATTGTTTGCGGGTGAATGAGTACACTGCAAGACTTCTTAATGAGTTTCATGGGATATTTAGGTAGCCATTCATCGATGCCTTGGCATGCGTTGATGTATGCATGAGCTCCAAGAATTTCAAAATCAACGATTTATGGTCTACACTGCGAAAACAATAATTATTATCGTGTAACACCCAAAAAAATGTATGCAATGTTATTATTAACTAATTGTATTCCTGGAATTTTCTATTTCCACTGTACATCAACGAAAAAATTAAAGAGCTGCTCAGAAGTTTTACTACATAATACAGGGTGTTTATCAAGTATTTGTTGAAAGTTCAAAGGGTAAATCTTTGACTAATTTTAAGATAAAAAGTTCATATGAACATGTGTCAGCAAATGTTTCATTTCAGTGAAACATGGAGTTGAAGTTGAAATTTTGTTTTCAATTATTTTGAATACATTTTGCAAAAAATGATTTTGGCACAACATTTGGTGATCGGTTTTTTTTGAGGTGAGAAATCAAAATTTGGTATTCATATTCATGTAGCACTCAGAGGGCACTGCGAGCGCTCTCATTATTTATTTCAATTTGCCCTTACTTTTTTGACAGCTTTTGGTATTTTTTTTTATTCAAATCCTACTCCTACAACTTTTTTTAAGCAAAAGAAGTATATTTGCTCAACAACGCTAGGGGAAACCGTTTTTTTTTAGAAATTTGAATTTTTTTGCATCGATGCAGGTTATGGGGTCACTTGTGCGCCATATGAAGTGCTCAGAACTCTACACAATCCGCAAACTCCTTATGGAAATTGGGTCCAAGTGTTTTTTTTTTTTTTTGGTATGATGCAGTTCATGGGACCAGGTAGCCGAGTGGTTAAAGCGACATTGTTTTCGTCACTGGCTGCCGGTCGGCGATAGTTCAAACCATGGCGACTGCAGAAATTTTTCTGATGGCCCGAGAAAGAGCTAGGAATCGCACGTAAAAAGGTAAGACCTCGTCAATCCTTGGCTCGCACAAGTTTCGACATTTGAGGGCTGCCGTTCGTAAGGGGAACAGCTGGTTAACGGAAAAAACCATGTAATTCTCAACCAATGATACTAATGCGCCAACCCAAAAAAATTAACAGTTTTGCTGCTAGGGGTCGTTGATATCACCCCATGCGCAGATTAGACTATTTATTTTTGAATCCGGTAATAATATTTTCAATTGTTCCATTAATGCTAATGCTGCACAATATTGTGCTGTTTCATAAAAGAATTCTCCCCCCCCCCTTCTTCACCCCAACTCTTATTACGAAACACAAAAAAATATTTCTCGAGTGCTTTTAAATATATCGAATATAATGTTTAAATATGCTTGAATAAGGGAAATAGCAATTTTTTCTGATTATCTCCCCTCTTCCCCCAAAGGCACAAAACGAAAAAATATCGGTGGATTTTTCTGAATTTTTATTATAATGTAGTTTGAGTTATTTTAAATGGAAATTATTTGGGTGACAAAGCCCACAAATGAATAGTTTTGGTGCTAGGGGGCGTTGAATTCATACCTTGCTCAGAATAGACTATTCATCATTATAAGCGGAAACAATTTCTCTAGGTATTTTAGTTTAGATTAGGCTGAACAATTGTGTAATTTAAGTAAAAAACTAAAACTTCCCCCTTACCCCCAACCCCTGTTATGAAACACGAAAAAAATGTATTCTCGACTACTTGTAAATGCTTTATCAAAATAAATGTTAATCAGCTCAAATCAGGGAAATCATAGAGTTGTTTAATTTCACCTTTCCCTACCTTAAAAAAAAAAAATATTGGTGGATTTTGCTGACTTCTTAGTAGGGCGTAGTTCATGTTATTGGAAAATCAATTAAATGGGCAAAACTTTTGAAAATAACTGAAAATTAGACATCAACAATTTGAATTTGAATATTTAATTTGGTAAAGCATCTACAAGTAGTCAAGAATAAATTTGTCTTGTTTTAAAATTTGGGTGGAGTAAGGGGGAGGTTTCGGATTTTTTTTATAGAAATTACACAATTGTTCAGCATAATCTAAATTCTTCATACTTCTGAAGAGTATGTTTTCCAATTCTTCCGACCTCCCTGATGATTTTAGAAGAGTGAAATTGATTTTTGTCGACCAAAAAGTATTGGAGGCCAAGCGAAAGAAATGCAATTCAGGCATCAATGTAATGAGCGATTTTCTGTTAGTGATACTTCTGAATAACATTCTCCCTTATCTCATTCATAGGTAAGAATCTCCAATGGAAACTGGACATTTAATATGAATGAATAATAATAATATGAATGAATGAAAATGCAAATTTTCACTTTCAGATTTTTTCTCTCAAGTTATATAGGGTCTCTCTCAATATCTATCAGATGTAGTTCAATGTCCAGCGTGGCTTTAGCCGGGGAAGTAGTTGTTTTCTGTTAGATATTACAAAAAAGTTACTTCAATTTTATCGTAGGGCTTTTTCCATTTCCAGAGGAGTCATGTATTGATTCAATTTTCAATTGAGAATGTTTCTCTTTAAAATATTTATTTTTCTGATGACTTCTGGCAACATATTATACAAACGTTGTCCAAAGTGATTTGAACACCGTTGCCTTATTGTTATTTCCGATCTTGGAAGCCTAACCTTTTTTCCTGGTGTCATACTTGTGTTCCACCATTTCAGTGGGGATTCTGTTCTTTTTTAAATTAAGTATCAAATTGAGGCAGTACAGCTGTCTCACATCGCACACTTGGACATCTTTGAATAGACTGTCACTTGGATATGTTGAGATTCTTCCGTAAATTATTTTAAGTATCCATCTCTGTATAACATTCAACTTTTCCAAATAACAGTCATTCACTCTCCCCTATCCTATGATTCCGTAAGACAATTGTGATTGCACTAATGCTTAATATAAAACTTTAAGATGGTTAACGTCTAAAAAATCTTTCAAATATTTTAATTTGTATAAGAGGCCCCTCAACTTTCTGAGCATATTTCGGATTTGTATATCACATCTAAAATGTCGGTCAATTTCGATGCCCAGATGTTTAATGGACTATTTTTCAGGAATTTCAGAGTTCATTCCGAAACATGGCGGTCCCATATCAGGTAATTTGTTAGAGTAGGAAGTGAAAGGTAAGTACTTCGTCTTATCTAAGTTTAGGTTGAGTTTGTTATACCTGAACCATCCATCTATTTTTACAAAGTCGGTTTCTGCTTTCACTTTTAAGCTTGCCCGGCCAGCAAAACTGAGGATATTTCCCTCTGTTTTCAGAATAAGAAGGATATTCATATAAATTATAAATAAAAGTGGGCCTAGGACTGTCCCTTGAGGAACGCCATAAGTAACAGTTATTGGTTCACTGGTAGTTCCATTTATGTCAACCATTTGTTTCTGATCCGATAGATAGTCTCTCAAGATCTGATGGACCTTCCCTCTCATTCCATAATTTTCCAATTTAATAAATAGTTTATCATGACTAACGCTATCAAATGCTTTAGACAAGTCGACGAAGATGCATAAACAAGGTTTTTTTGGTCCAAGGCATTATAGATGCGCGAAGTTAAATGATATATTTCATCTTCGGTCGACCTACCTTCTCTGAAACGATACTGAAAACATGACAGGATATTGAATTTACCTAGAAAACTTAAAATTCTTATTTTCAATCGTTTTTCTATAATTTTTGCAAGGTTAGAGATGAGAGAGATTGGTCTGTAGTTGACTATCTTCAATATTTCTCCGCTCTTATACAATGGTTTGATAATTCCAGTTTTTAATATTTTCGAAAAACACCCTGTATCGAAAGATACGTTAGTCAAATACGCAAGAGGTTCTTTTATTTCCTGAGATATAGATTTTAGTGTTTCGGAACGTATTTTATCATGACCTGGTGATTTTTTAGATATTAGCTCCATAATAGCATAATAGCATAAAAGCATTCGATACCGTTGACCATTCAAAACTACTGTCAGTGCTCTCAAATATTGGCATTCGAGGAGTTGCTCATAAATTACTTGAGAGTTACTTATGTAACAGGAAACAATGCGTCAATATCAATGGAACTATGAGCAGTTATCGAATGATAAAATATGGAGTGCCTCAAGGTACTGTTTTGGGGCCAATACTTTTCAATTTGTATATCAATGATCTTTTCGAACAAGATACGTGTGGGGAAGTTGTGAGTTTCGCGGACGACACTGCCGTTTTTTACGAAGGAACTGACTGGACCACTCTCAAAAATAACATTGAAGTTGATTTTCAAAATATAATAAATTTTTTCAACGATAGACTACTTACAATCAATTATAAAAAAAACTCATTTTTTGCCGTTTACATCCTACTCTACAAATTTACCAGAATATAAAGAACTGGAAATACCATATGATGACGGAACACTTTTGAAAATAGAGTCTGTCGATAAGCTTAAATACTTGGGTATATATATATAGATTCTCATTTGAAATGGGAAGATCAAGTTAATTATGTGATTAAAAAGTGGCGATTCATGGTCTACAAATTCAAAAACATTTCTAACATCATTAATATAAAATATCTGAAAATATTGTACCATGCTTTGGTAGAAAGTCATCTTTCCTATGGAGTCATTGCATGGGGAGGAAGGAGCCTCAAAAACACTTATCAATAACCTCCAAAAAATTCAAAAGTGCATTCTTAAAATGATGTATAAAAAACCGCGAGAATATCCATCCTGTAGCCTATATCAAGAAACAATGATAATGAATGTAAGTCAGATATTTGTTTTTGCGATCCTCTTGAGGCAGTTTAGACATAAATCGTCGTTGGTACCTATTCAGCACCCTTACAACACAAGACATAAAAGTAACGCTGTGATACCAAGAACTGAAGATAGGACAAAAATGTTACACTTTCTTGGGACCAAAACTTTTCAATGAGCTACCGCCCGAACTGAAAACGATCAACTCATACGAAATGTTCAAGAAAAAGGTCAGAATTTGGCTATTCAGTATTCCGTTGGAAACACTAGAAAGCTTTATAGCTACAAGCAGAGTATGTTATAGTCTTGCATGAGGTGTTGCTCATGCCTGTAGATGTTATTATTCCAATGCGACTTTATTGCCAAAATATTTCCTCAATCTGATATAAAATTTAATATTTTGGAATTGTGTTGTCTAAAGCTTTTATATAAAATTTTAACAATACCAATTATTTCATTTTTAATTGTTCAATCCTTTAGTTTGAATTTTGAATGTTTAGTCCTTCGGTTTGATTTTAAACTTTTAATCTTAATAATTTTTATATTTATTTAATTTTTTATTTTAACAAAATTAGAAAATATTTGCATTTCAATAGAGTTTATATTCAATATTTTATTTTATTTTTAAGATTCATCTGCCTTGTTATTTAATTGTTCAGATATATATATATATATATATATATATATACATTTTAACAGAATTGGGAACATCTGTATTTAACTGTCGTTCACTTTTAATGTTTGAACAAAGATTTCATGCTACGCGCGGATTCATTTCCTTGTGGTTTTTCTGTGTTTATTCATTAACGTATTATTGTTCTTAAATGTTTATATTTTAACCCAGACTGTGATGATGATGTATGATGATGATGATGAATAAACATATATTATTATTATTTTATTATTATTAATAGTTTTTTGAACCTCATTTCTATCAGTTTCATAAAGATACAAGGTGTTTTCTATAATTTTGTTCGATTCACTGTGGTTTTGAGGAATTGGTAGTTTATCAGCAAGTGTCTTTCCTATGGTGCTATAGTGTTTGTTGAAATTATTTGCAATATGTTTATTATCCTGTATACGAGGATGTGTTGATATCTAGTTAGCCTAGACCAGTTCCCTGCACAAATATTGCGTTACCATAGCAACGAACAATAACTTATCAGAAGTGTCAGTGTGAAGTTTGACGTCAAAAAAGTAAACCAGAGTTACGCAATAAATTAAAAGAAAAAATATGTCCACCGAAATTGTGAAAATCGAAAAATTGGAGTATCGAGCCATCAAGTACCTGTATTTAGAAGGGTTAAGAGGTAAGCAGATTTACGAAGATATGCTTAATACCCTTGGTGATCAATGTCCTTCGTATGTGATCGTGAAAAATTGGACTGCAAGTTTCAAAAGAGGTGAATTTTCCATTGAAGATGATGACCGATCGGGAAGGCCAGTTTCTGTGTCAGTCCCCGAAAATATCGATGCAGTTCATGACATGATTTTAACAGACCGTCGAATTGGGCTAAAACGGATATCTGAAGCACTGAATATTTTATACGAATGCGTTCATCATATAGTTCACTTCAATTTGGACATGAGAAAAATTGCTGCAAAATTGATCCCCAAATGTTTGAATGTTGACCAAAAGCGTGCGAGGGTAGTAGCATCGCGTTCGATCTGTGTTACTATGGATGAGATTTGGGTACATTTCTACAATCCAGAAACAAAGCAACAATCGATGGAATGGCGACACTCCGTTTCTCCTAGACCTAAGAAGTTTCGTGTCCAAAAATCTGCTGGAAAAGTTCTTGCTTCAGTTTTTTGGGATTGCCATGGAGTTATCATGATTGAGTTTTTGGATAAGAGTAGAACAATAACTGAAGATAACTGGAGATAACTATTCGATATTACAAAGCTATCCAAAGGTGATTTGTTTTTGCAGTACAACGCCCCTGCACACGAATCTCATGTTGCCATGCAAAAAATTCGTGATTTAGGGTTTGAATTACTAGAACACCCCCCATATTCATCAGATTTGGCTCCGTCCGACTATCATCTCTTTCCTCAACTGAAAAGAAGTTTAAAAGGTCGTAAATTTTCTTCCAACGAGGAGGTAATAAAAGCTGTGGAGGTCTGGTTTGCAGAGCAAGAAGAAACATTTTTTTTGAAAGGTCTAGAGACGTTGCAGGTTCGCTGTAATAAATGTATCCAATTGAGTGGAGAATATGTTGAGTAATAAAATATTTTGACATTGAAATTTTGTTTGGTTCTATAGTAGGGTAAGAATTTTTCAATGTATCCTCGTAATATCCCCATTTTCGAGCTCAATTTTATCAATGCTTGTTTCTACTGTATTTTGATTGCACAGATTATTCACACATTCTCAAAGTGCTTTTCCACCAGGACCCAAATTCCATAAGGAGTTTGCGGGGTCCTTCAAGAATATGAAATGAAAAACACCATTTTTGAAGGTATGTGGTGAAAAATTTTTGTTCTTTTCAATAATTGATTTTGATATATTTGGTGTTGAATGAACGAACGCACTTTGGAACATAAACGTTATCAAAACATCAGAAACACCTGGTAGAAACCCATACAAGCCAATATTTTTGAAAAACACTCTTCCAGAAAAATTCTGTGTAGTGAAAATATATGGGGTGTTTCATTTAAAAAAACATAACTTTGATAAGTCACACATTCATCGGACATCCCTATACTGATGAGGGGCAATACCCCTCAGTCAATCTATAGGTGGTCCAAATGTTTCAATTAACATTTTCATGCAGCTAGCAATTGCAGATATAGCCTTTTTGGAACTCTGCGCGGAAATTCATTGGATATAATTCAATGTTAGTCATGGTATTAGCCAGGAAAGTAGTTATTTTCTGATGGATTTTCATCCCAATTATTCCTATTGTATAGGATTATGGCAATGAGCACCGTCCTGGTAAGGCAGGACAGCTTGTTTCTTTCTTGACTTCAGTAATTGACAGTTGAGTAATTAATAATGAATATTTGAAGCAAGTATGGTACAGTGTTGTCAAAGCATTTGTACAGTAACGTATCACTTATTCAGAACCGGAAAACGCAACAATAGTTTTCCAAAGTCATTCGCCCTCTTAAACACATATTTATTCCCCAAAGAATTGATACCTTTCACCCTACCATGCAAGAAAATACTGGACCAACTAAAGTATATTCACAAAATTGATATCCAACATAAGTGAATAACGTGGCTCTGCTCGACTCACACCGAACATGCAATAACGTATAGGTCTCGTGAATCCTGAGGCTATGTCAATTCATCCCAATAACTCCTACTACCTTTTCAGTTTCAATCTAATTAACTCCGAAATACCGAGACACACAGAAATAACGAAATCCATTGGCTGCGTCCCAATTCGCAGTTACCTATAATAAATTTTGTTCATTGTCCTTGTCTTCATTACAAAAAATAAATACGTGAGAGAGAAGAAATATTAACGTCTTCAGTAAGCAGTGATGTATTCAATAAAGAAGACACTGACTTCTTGCAGCTGGAGCATTGGTGTAGATGACTGGTGGAAATTTAATTCATAAATATTAATCTTTGGTCGCCATTATGTATTTCTTATTATCCTTAGCATATTGACACATGGTTTCAACTAGAAGTTATTAGAAATGCAGCATGTCATGCCAATAGTAAAATTATTGTTTGAATAGAAGATAGTCAATGCCTGTGGAAAAGGCGTTGCAACCAAATGCGAGTGTCATCTAGCGTGATTAGTTACAAACATGAATATTTGACGTCATTTTAATGAAGGTTTCTTCAAAATATCTTGATTTTAATGCTGTCCCATTATTTCAATCAAGTTACGACATGACTTGAAGGCCAGATCACTGAAGTTACGACATGACTTGGATGCGAGATCACTGTCGCCATCTACATGTCGCATCAATTTGAATCCAATATAAATCCCATAAGGTTGGCTAACTATCTTACTTCTATATAAACAATGGTAAAATGCATCTGAGGCAAGGGCGTAGAAGTTCTATATTTTGATCTGCTCTGCTCTGTATAATCAAATCACCCAGTACCTTGATTCAAATAAGATTTTAACACCATGCCAGCATGGGTTTAGAAACGACGTTTCTGTGTTTTCATTTATATTTAGACATTGATTATTAAATCTCTTATTAGACATAGTATTTCAAAATTAGGTATCAAGGAGGAGTATTCTCTCAGTTTCTGAGATATCAACAATCAACATCAAACTTGGAACATGGGTTACGTTTCAGAGCATACCTCATCCAGCATGACGAGTGGTTTTTTTGGTATATTGCGCCGCTAGTGCATTCTAAAATAAGAAATGAATTGTATGTTCTTCCATACATTTTTCGGTCACCTGTAATTTTTACGCATCTGCAACCGAAAAAAAATTCAAATAGTTTCTTGTGATTCAATTAAAATTTTCCATCGATTTTTAGACTGTCATATTCATTTCGAGGTTTAGGTTTGTTTTGAAGCATTTGATATTATTTGTCAGTTGGATTATGTCTCATCGTGTATTTGTTTAAATATATTTTTTTTTCAATTTGTTCATCATTATAACGGTAAATGAACCATTTCTTCACTATAAAACGAATTAACGACCTTCCCACTCAACTGAAAAGTATTATTTCGTGAAATTTCAAAAAGCAATGCAAGGTTTTTTCAATATCTGGAACTTTCTACAGTGTGGATGAGTTGTTGAACAGGTATAGATCCTAAATAATGAACCTTTATTTAATTCGATTGTATTAGAGTTTTTAACTGTATTATTATTCATCGTATTCTATCTATATTTAAGACATGCTTCAAATAAAATATATATTTTTCACAATACTTTATAACTGACTTGTCCAACACCATGTCACTATGGTTTTTATGGACTAATAAAGTTCTATTTCATTCTATTTATTGAACACCTGATTGACATCCAGTTTGTTTATGGTCTTGCTAAAATTTCCTTATTATTTCCAATTATGGAACTTTCATAAATTATCATCTTCGCAAATACTGCAGATGCTGGCAGATCGCCATGTATCCCATGTATTTCAAATGCCAATCGATGAAAATCCTGGTATGGGTTCTCAAAAATAGGACGGGATTTGCATGTTTTCCATTCAACTGTCTGGAGGGTTTCACGAGATCATGCTATACCCATATCATACCCAGCTCAGTCGGGGTTTGCTTCCTCAAGATTTTCCACGACGCTTGCTGTTTTCCAGATGGATGCTGCGCAAGTGTAATAGGTATACTGAATTTTTATTTTGTATACTATTACCGACGAAGCTCTATTTTCAAGCAAAGGAGTAGTGAATTACCACAACGTTTATGTTTGGGCACTAGAAAATCCACCCATGATCAGACAATCTCGACACCAGGAACTGTTCAGCGTAAACATATTGGCAAAAATAGTGGGAGATACTTTAATCGGTCGTTTTATTTTACTGCTAATTTTTAATGGTGATACATATTTAAAATTCCTACAGAACAAATTGCCTGCACTAGTGGAGGACGTGCCTTAGTTCGTCAACAAATGTGGTTTATGCACGATGAGGCCGATGTCGAATGAGAGGAAAGGTCCATCAAATTTTGAAACACTATCAATTGGAATGGAAACAAATGGTTGACAAATGGAACTACCAGTGAACCAATTTCTGTTACTCATGGCGTTCCTCAAGAAACAGTCCTAGGCCCAGTTTTATTTATCATTTACTTGCATAGCCTTATTAGTCTGAAACAGTTCTTCTGACGATACTGCTATCATGAATCTGATTCCTGGGTAAGCTTTAAAGTGAAAGCAGAGACCGAATTTGTTAAAATAAACACATGGTTTATGTATAACAAACTGACCCTGAACTTAGATAAGACGAAGTACCTACCATTCACTTCGTACTCTGATAACTTACCTGATTTGGGACCGTTATGTTTCGGAATGAACTCTGAAATTCCTGAAAAACAGTCTATCAAATATCTGGGCATTGAAATTGACCGACATCTGAAGTGGGATATACAAATCCGAAATTTAGTCAGAAACATAAGGGGCCTCTTATACAAATTCAACTATTTGAAATATTTTTTAGACATTAACCATTTTAAAGTTTTATATAATGCATTAGTGCAATCACAATTGTCTTTAGTGGATGAATGTTATTTGAGAATGTTGAATGTTATATACAGAAATGAATTCCTAATATAATCAATCAAAGATACAATAGGGCAATGGTGTGGAAATCACCTTGGACCACGTCTCTGAAATAGGTTGCCTGAAGCCATCAGAGAAATGAATAGTTCAACCATGTACATAAAAAGAATAAAGAATTGGATCTCACTATCTGAGAGGAAGAAGTTTCACGATTTTGTCAAAATAATTCTAAGACTAAATTCTAATATAACTATTTATTTCAGGAATGCAAAAACGAAATAAAAAATAATTGTAATCTATTCCATTCAAACGTATTATTTGTCTTCATTTGTTAAGGTGTATATTTGATGATTCATGTATAAAAGTGTGCTTATTACCAGATAATGTACTCTACCCAAACGTGAGGGAACAGCGATATTCCCTCCCGAAGAGAAAGGGGTCAAAAATAACAGTCAAATTCGGTCCCAAATTTTGTATCGGTATAATCGGTACCGTGTAAAATAATTGAAGGGAGACCAGTTGAATGAAACTGCAATTTCGGAAAATTCAGAATGTTTTATAAAATAATGGAAATCTACGTACAAACGTACCACTACTTGATACTGAAATTATCTTTGCATGATGAAAAGAACAGTGGCTCGATAAAACAAACACATTTTGTGAGGAGTAATTTTTTAGTCTGATCTAACCAGAAAGAACTTACCTCACGTAGACATTTGACGGCGTGCACAACTATTTTCGGAAAAGTCGAGTATTCATATTATTCATTTACTGGGAGGGAATGTACCTACCGATAAATGGGTACAAACATTTGTAATTCAATCAGCTTCATGCTGGGACCAAATCTACCATCACCCAAACGTGACACAAACCCAAATACCACAAATTATCCCAAATATGAGAACCAATTTAATTACAAAATATTTATTATTATTTGAAGAATTCCATAAATTTATATTTTTCACTAGAGCTTTGTGAGGTCACTTCTATTTATTTACTTTTTTTCTGTTATGTAATGTTGTTGACTTTGCTAAGCGAATAATAGTCATTTATGCAACAAGTGCAAAAAGTAAGCGTTCATTGCACTCGACGTGAAATTGTCCAATAAACGAATTATTGCGTGAGTTGCATACCATATTTTTTTTTCGCTTTTGCAAAAACCATTTCATGAAGTAATATATTAATATTCAAAAAAACAAATTTTATTTTTATTACTGTCGTATATTTATAGTCCAATTCACTTTAAAATAATGTATTTAACGAAATACAATGATTCAATAACACAATACTCTAATTTATATAACAATCTCAATAGGAGAATCTCATGAGAAATTCGCACCTTTTAACTATACCTACCGCGATTTTAAAAATTTCAATACAGAATATTTTTTCAACGATCTACAACTTTGTGATTTCTCAACTATACTAAGAGTTACAGATATTAATTCCAAACCTTCGATTCTGAATCAACTCATACTTCAGATATTCGACTGTCATGCCCCTATCAGAACCGTGAGAATTACAAAAAAAAGAGTCCGTGGCTTACATACACTATCAGAACTATGATGAAATTGCGAGATAATGCATTAATTAAATTCAGAAGAACAAGTCTTCCCCAACACTGGGATTGTTATAAAACCCTTCGCAATGAAGTCAACAATGCAGTAAAAAGAGAAAAAAAGGCCTTTTTACAGTTCAGACTGAATAATAACTATAACATGTGGAAAGAACTCAGTAACTTGGATGTTTTCTCAAAAAAAAAAGGTAGATATTCCTGCAAACGTCGGCAACTCTAATGATATCAACAATTATTTTGGTGAGATTACCTCTAATGGACAAGAATCGCCTGACAATGATACCTTGGAGCACTTCTTTTCTAATAAACTCACAGAAGTAGGCACATTTACCTTCACCTTGACCAATGAAAACGAAATATTCGAGAAGCTACTGTCTATAAAATCGAATGCTATAGGGGTTGATGGAGTTAGTATCAAGATGATTTTACACTGTTGTCCTTTCATCCTACCCTATATCGAACATATTTTCAATTTTTGTATACAGAACAACGTGTACCCTGAAATTTGGAAGAAATCTAATGTAATCCCCCTGGCCAAAAATGCCAAGCCTGCTGGACTGAACGATTTGCGTCCAATTAGTATTCTGTGTGCCTTATCGAAATGTTTCAAAAAAATCATGGATACGCAAATCCGTTCTCATCTTGATGAGTTCTCCATATTACCTAGCACACAATCCGGGTTTCGGAAAGGACTCAGCTGTACTACAGCATTGTTAAAGGTGACTGATGACTCGCTGCCCTAGATAACGATGAACTGTGTACTCTCGTATTGGTTGATTACTCCAAGGCCTTCGATAAAATCAACCACCAACTTTTACTGGCCATTTTGCATTTCATAGGATTTTCCGATAATGCCGTGGAAGTAATCAAACAATATCTATCTGAAAGAGTTCAGTCTGTGATGTTCAAGGGGATCCTTTCTCACCCAGCCATAATAAAAAGAGGTGTGCCCCAAGGATCAGTCCTTGGGCCACTTCTATACACTATCTATACCTCTCAATTTCACAAACACATTCGATATTTTTCTGTTCATTACTACGCGGACGACACGCAACTGTACATGCCCTTTAAAGAGAGCGATATTCATCTGGCCTGTGACCATATGAACTCTGATCTTCATACTTTGAATTCTTTATCTAAGAAGTTTTGTTTGGCGATAAATCCTATTAAGTCGAAAGCCATGCTATTTGGACGCAAAGGAGCACGTGAAAGAAACAGGCATAATTTAAACCTATTTCTTGACAACGCTCCATTGACACTATCAAGTTGTGAGAGAAATTTTGGGCTCATATTGGATGACGAATTGAAAATCACTCAGCATGTCTCTTTCGCTATCAACAAAGTATTCAGCAACCTGAAGCTCATTTATTCTAATCGACATATACTAACTAAAAAATGTAAGATTACACTTTGCGAATCACTTGTCCTTTCCCACCTTAATTACGCTGACTGTGTATATGGCCCTGCTCTACTGCAATCTGACAGTCGTCGACTTTAACTGATACAAAATTCTTGTGTCAGGCTTATATGTGGTCTTCGCCGACGAAGTCACGTATCGTCTGCAATCTCTGAAATAGGTTGAAATAGGTTGTACAAAAAATCATGTTGTCAAAAAAACCGCGATATCTTTATAACAAGGTGAGATTTCGCTCACAAATTCACAATGTGAATATCCGTCTAAAAAATCAGTTGACAATTCCACGCCATAAAACTTCTCTTTTCAAGTCATCTTTCTCCTACAATATTGCAAAAATTTATAATTGTATACCAACCGAAATAAGAAGTATTTCTTCATTACCATTTAAAAAGTTAGTCACTGAACAAATAATCAGTTAATTGTAGGTTAGTTCGTAGTAGTTGGAAGTACATATATTTTTCTATGAATCATAATGTTGATAAAATAAACTTGGATCTGTATTATTCAATAGCTTGTAATTTTTAGGGAATTCTGTATTGGTTTTCGTTTTCACTGGGTTGAGTGGAAGAGCGCGTCCTCTCGGTAACTTATCTTACCGTCAAGACCAAACTCTGCCTTTTGTCGTCAAACTCCATAACCTCTGAATGTCACAATTGTGTAAAATGTAATACATGTAGTTTGAGGCAATAAAATCAATTATTATTATTATTAATCACGGAACTATTTATTTCGACTTTCACTTCGCTCTGACTGCCCGTCTGTCTCCTGCGTCGTTCTTTTTATATTCATTGCTGACTTCTCCGAATGCTCTAGAATTTTCCATCGAATCGTCCGGATCCATCGAATCGTCCAGATTCTTCTCGGTGCATAGCGTATCGAAGGTCATATGCAGCCTGCGTGAGTGTTCAGGCCCGGCATCGCCCACAGCTACGCCACATTACATTGCATTTTCTAGTTTTAATTAGTTTTAATCCCAGTTTGTAATAAATATGATTGACAATAACATAAAATATGCAACTGTTTAAAACGTAATACAACCTCATAGAAAATGGGCTAAATATGGCGTCGATTTGACTTTTATGTTTGTCATGATGACAGAACGCTGTAGCAGAATGACATCAGATGAGTGCAATAAAGCAGTTTTTCCACTGAATACAGTTCAAAAACATTATAAATGTTGTTGTAATGAAGCAAATATAATCGATGATTGATTAATAGACCTAAAGTGTTTAATGTTCCAGATTTTTTTTGAATTGAAAAAAAGCCGTATGCTACAGGATTTCAAATCATTAAAACTTTGATAAGAATTAATACAACACAACAAAAAGGTTATTTTTCGATGAGAGATGCGCCAACAAAATTAAGCTTTATCAAGAACTAACTAGTGCTTTAGTTCTTATGATTTTTTTTTCAACTCTATATAAGCAGTTTCTTAACGTGTGAATCTGAACATGAAATGAACAACTCATTGGAGTTCAATTACTCTAGAGGTGGGAGAAAAGTAAAATATCCATAAAATGGCCTATAATAGACATGAGTCACACAAGTCGATTTGAGGAATGGAAAAATCACTTTATTTCGACAACTCCTATAAATTTACACGTCAAGCAGTCATAAATGATTCCCAACAGATGATTCTATAACCAACACCTGCAACAAGACCAGAGTGTGTGGTATATTCACCCCACTTGATTTATTTCAGCTACTTCCATGTTCTCGTCGCGCAGAAGGCGAGCCGAAACCTTTCCAGTTAAAAGATAAGATTAACGAAATTTATTGTCAGAAAACGTCAATTGTATCTTAAAGAGTCCGTTTAGCATTGGGCCGCCTGCAACTGGAGACAGCCGATTCTTATTGAGCGAGCTTTGTTTAAACACTACTTTAAATATACTTGTGTTGTCGGGCATTTCCCAGGATGGACAAACAATGTAACAGACTCGCTTCTGTCGTGCCATGAGATATATTTCCAACGGAAAGTGCCAGTTGAAAATACAAATAAGCATGAAGATATACTCACCAGTGTTTCGAATGTGAACCTATTATTGGTTTTGAATTCAGTTAACGATTGAATACACTCAACCGTTATTACACTAGTCTACAAGAACTATTTTGGTAAATTTCTCTTCTTCGGAATGACCTATAGAAAGTTTTTGAAAAATTTGAAGGTGCGCCGGCGAAAATTACAAAAGTTATAAACAATTTAGTTCAAAAGCTACTTGTTTATTATTAGGAGAAGAACAAAAAATACCTGAAGTGTATTTGTCCAAATTCAAACCCGTAAAAATCAAAGCCGAAATAATCAGATTGAGGGCATTCTTATAAACAATTGCTAAAAAATTCGGAAAATGATAGGAGTACAGCTTTAGTTAAAAGCTTTACTCCTATCCTAAAAAGAGCTGGAGTGTCTTTGTCCAAAGTCCAAAAGTGTTTATTTTCCAAGTTATTAGTTTACATTACAATTTCAGGTAGAATAAAACAATCTGGAGTAAATCCAGAGAGGAGTGAAGGTGCTGGATCTTTCTCTTTGTAGAGAGTACTTGTCCACCATCCCAGCGATGTTATATGCTGTGCTCATTCTGACCCTCCGCTGTGTCGCAGGGTTTATCTATCCAACCTCCGGCTTTGCTTATGTTGCTGTTTGAGGGATATGGTCTGTGACCTAGTGTACTGCTTGGTGTTTCATTGATTGTGCTATTTCGTTTCATGCAGGGAAATTGTAAAAAACCTGCTTTAAAAATGTTTTTGTTATGTGAGAAGCTCCTCTCACCCCACACATCGTTCGGGATGTGCAGCGTACGATTTGCCCCACACCATGTGCAGGGCTTCCTTGCGGGCGCATGCGTCCGAGTTCGCAGTTCCACCGTACACATGTTTGACTTTTGTGTGTTGATTTTTGTGTGTGTAAGTATTGGTGTTGTGTGATCATCAGCTTACCGTCCCCATCGACCATACGCCACGCCGGGGGCAGCGGGGGGCACGTTAAATGCTAAATTTAATGAAAAAATATCTATATTTTTCATTCTATTCCAGTTTCCAAACTCGGTTTAAATCAAGAAGTTCTTCGAAGATGCATAGACAGATGCACAGACATTGAAGATATCCAAATGAACCTTGTGCATGCTTCACCCATGTCAACTTTTGATATCACTGCACGTCTACAGAATAACAACACACACTGAGAGACAAACCACTTCAAGTTTTTGTCCCTTTGCAATTAGTATTCAAAAAACACACCAAATCAAAGTACCTATCAAGTAACGATCACCGAAATTAGCAGTCAAGGCAAACAAAACACCCCTCATTTCCATTTCGACGACAAAGTGACGACCATTTCTCGAAGTATTCAATTTTAATTTGTATGTAGGAACGGTATTCCCGGTCAGTTCCGTATACAAGATAATGAAGGCTCATTACCATCGACGACATTTGGCCGGAGGCGATGGAGAAGAAATTACGAGACGACCGGCAGATGATTAACATTCAGAAGACATTATAGTTTGTCCTCTGGGGGCACTGATGGTAGACATGGGCGGATGGAGAAAGGAATTTCATACTAGGTGAGCTCTTTTATAGAATAATCAAAACGTTGTAGCTGATGAGAACACTCTAAAAAATATGCTACGGGGAATAAACATATTTTTTGTACAACTTTACTGTCATTAAAAATGTACTTTTTATTTCATAGGCATATGTCAAGATCACTTTTAACACTACACAGATAAAATGGATATCTTCAATCAGTAGTTTATAAACTCCTGAATTGAAAAATCTTCTGAAAAGAATTATTATTATTTCTAATCGATAAATATACTCCAATTTCAAACTGATTGAGATGTTTGCTTCTTTACATAAATTCTCTTGGAATAAATATGCTTGTAGTAAAAACATTCTCCTCTTCACCATAGAAACCACTAGAATTAACTCATTGTACTTGATACAAAAGTATGATTCCTTGTAAGATATCACTATAAGTGCCACGTGACACACTCAACCAATGAGCAATCTAAGTAGGTGGTGGCACCACCACCAGGAAATGCAATTTCATCCTGTTTGACCATTTAGGTTGGAGCTATAGGTTATGCGTTTATGAATGTTAGTTTTGTGCGTAGTGAAAACTGCTTCCATACCATGAACATGGATCAACAGGAAAATTGAATTTGACTCATTATGGGCCAGTTGTGAAGATGAGTGAAATATGTTTTGGTTTCAAACAGTTTCGTGTGTAATAGCAAGTGGCGTTGTTTATATATTTGATCATATTGCTCAATGCGTCACTACCCTAATAGCACCACTTAGTCCGATGGTACTCCATAGGACATCCTCTTAGGACGTTTGGGACGTCCTTAGGACGTGCAGAATTGGTTCCGCGGACGTCCATTAGACATCCGTGGGAAGCACCAATGTCTCGACTTCTCACCAAAATTGGACGTTCTTTTAGGATATCCAGTGGACATCCACTTGGGATGTTAATTGGACGTCCCCGAATTACATCAATCGAAAGTACATCTGGGACGTCCTTAGGACGTGCAATATTGGTACGTCCTTAGGACGTGCAGTATTGGTACCGCGGACGTCCATTGGATGGAACCATGCAGATGTACTTACTAGGTAAGTTCAGCACTCTCTCAAAGTCATTCAATTCGGTTTTGGAAACATCAGATACATCTGAATCAGTCGAGACTTCTCTATTTAAAGTTTCTGACAATCGTTTAGCGATTCTATTGCGCTGTCGTGTTGATATTTTTCGTTTTTGTTTGTACATGTTTGAAGGATACACACAACTCTACTTACGGAAACATCTTTTTCAAAACTGTGTTGAATAGGTTAGTAATAACTATTGAATAGTTGAACAGAACTTTTATTTTCATTTATAGATATAACCATACTGAATGAACACAAAATAACTTCCACAACAGTCACTAAACTCATATATCACAAAAGATGATAGAGAAGCCGCCATAGGTGGTAAATACTCAACAATTGTCTGTCGATTCGTCAACACTTCTCTTGAACACAGAACACAAAACACAGAAAACAACTTTATGCACAGAATCCATACATAGAGGAATTGTTCGGTTTCAATTCGTATACGAACAAGAGAGACAAACAGAAGGAGACTAAAATTTAACAAGGAGAGTTTAATCCCCACAAGACAATGGGGACACTAGTAGAAAGAGATGAAAAAACATTTGTGACGAAATGTGACGTAGTTGAATGTGTCATGGCCGCCGTTCTCTGTAGACAGTGACGGACTAGCTCTTGGTATATGAGAGTTAATGCTGACAGTTTTGTTGCTTGGTTCTAATTCGACTCTGTACTCATATCCCAGTACGTCACTATGACGCGTTGATGCTACAAGATTCTGATTGGCTAGAGCTTATTAAACCCTCCTTGTTAGTTTAGTCTCTTTGAGACAAACATATTTTTTTTTTCATTTTTGTGAAACAGTGAATCTTATTGGCTTACGCACAAACTCGAGAATATGGCCCTTGATGACCTTATTTCAGATGGGTTGTTTTTGCTATAATGTTTAGCCCTATTGTAAATATGCGATCCATTGTATACCTCTTCTATAAAACCACTAGCTGGGATGTATACACGGGTACTGGGTACACATGGAGGCCTGATTATTGTAACTGTTTTCGAATTTTGTTTTATTTTTATGATCATCCATCCTTCATCTTTGGCTGGATGCACCTAGGACACATTCCGAAAATTGTTCAATTCAGGACATCCCAAAGAAGTCCTCGCAGGGACATTTTGGGACGTCCAATGTACATCCATCAAGAACGTTCCAGAAAGTCCCCATACCAGGACAACCTAAGAAAATCCTTTCGAAGACATGCCCAATACATGCCAACTAGGTCATCCAATGGATATCCTAGAAAATTCTACAAAGTGTGTCCGAACCAGGATATCCCAAGGAAGTCCTCGCAGGGAGATATTCCAAGATTAACCAACCGGGACGTGCAATATTCATTCATGCGGGATGTTCCTGAATGTCCCGTACCACGACAACCATGGGACGTCCTTTCAAAGACATGCCAGAATACTTACTAACAAGGACGTCCGATGGATATCCTAGGAATCATTACAAAATATATCCGATCTAGGACATCCCAAAGATGTCCTCTCAGAGACGTTTTATACGATGTACCGATTGGGAGATCACTGGGATATCCATAGGAATTCCTTTGGGGAAATTCATGAAAATGCACTGAATCGGACGTCCCAAGGACAATGATTTTAAGTCCCGGATATTCGGACATGATTTGTACCAAATAGGGACGTCCCTGGGACATGGTGTGCTATTATGGTAGCTACGGTTGTTATTGAGAATACAGTTATTATAAAACTATTACAATACAATACAATACAATACAATAGTTTATTCATCCTGTAGGTACGATCACATGTGATATAGGACAAGTCAATATAAAAGCAATAAAAAAGTCTTACACTTACAAATATTATCAGTCATAAAAACATACAAATAAAACTGTATATGATAAATGTTGTATAATTAAATTAAAGCTAAATCGTTACTGAATTCTTGTGTTGTATAAGGACACAGATCGACAAGAACATTTTTTAGTTTTCGTTCAAAAATATGTGTTGCCAAACTCTTCAACTTCTGTGGAAGTGAATTACAAGTACAAACCAAAAGTATTTGGAGATTTTTCGGATAGTTCCAGGTGCCTTTCCTAGTATTGTGAGTATGCTTGTCACAGTTCCTTTTGAAGGTATTTCGATTACTATGTACATATATGTCAACAGTTCAAGAATTAATACGCCACTGACTGTTAATATTTTATGTTCTTTAAAAATGTTTCGACAAGAGTGGTCAGGTGGACAGCCCACGAGACATCTTAGTATACGCTTCTGACATAGGAAGACACTATATGCAGCTGGAGTGTTTCCCCATAGAATAATTCCATAAGACATTCTGGAATTAATTTCAGTATGGTAAAATTTTAGGAGATGTTCAAAACTTAATGTACTTTTTAGGTTTCTCATTTGATAACATTTAGAATTCAGAGTTTTACATAATTTAAAAGACAGGGTGGAATCAAGGAATACACCTAGAAATTTAACATCTGTTATTGTGTCAATGGTACTATTATTTTAAATTTACGTTTAGTGTCGGTACGTTTGAGTTTTGATGAGTATGAAATGTTGTATATTTAGTTTTACTTGAGTTTAGTAACAATGATCTGTCAGAGGACCAAGCAGATAATTTGTTGATAGAGCTCGTAATATTATTTGAATGTTTTAGACGATGTAGTAACTTGATTACTTATATTTCGGACGTCCATCATCTTAATGGTTGAAAGATTTCTATCTCTTTCAAATTTTTCACAACGTTTCAATTGCTTGAATCCGCAATCGTCTTCTGGTGAAGACGAAGACGATTGCGGATTCAAGCAATTGAAATGTTGTGAAAAATTTGAAAGAGATAGAAATCTTTTAACCATTAAGATGATGGACTTCCGAAATATGAGTATTCAACTCGTAATTTCAGTTTGTAATGAGTCAAAGTTTTTATCTTTAATTAGTAAAGTGGAGTCATCTGCATATAATGTAGTAAAAGTATGTGATAAAATCAAGGGCAAGTCATTTATATATAAGATAAACAATACAGGGCCCAATATAGATCCTTGTGGAACCCCTAGTGCATTAATGTCCATTGATGAGAAAACAGATTTTCCAGATTCGCATAATTTTACTCGTTGATTTCTATCTTTTAAGTATGAGTTAAACCAGTCATAAATATTACCTCTGATTCCGTATTCTCATAACCATGTTCGTAGTTGTGAATCTATGCTTAGTTAAGTCTATTCAATGTTGCTAAAATTCATTTCTGGATGAACTTCATGCATTACAACTTACAACAAACAGGTGGTTTACAATATTCATCAATTATTCGTATCCCCAATACTCAAAAACCTGTTCGGTCTCATTTCATGCACAATAAAGAAATGTTACATGTACCTGCTGCAAATGGCTTCCATTGCATATATCTATAACCAAGTACAAAGTGTAAATTTGAACTCAACCTCCAAGTTGATAGAAGGATAGTATTCATTACTTGAGTTACAATATTCTTGTCTCAACCGAATCCAATGATTCAACAGAAAAAGTTATCAGAATAGTGTCCATTACTGAAGCTGAAATATTCTTGCCTCAACCAACTCAAAAGCAAGTGATCACTTGTTTCAAAATGTTATTCATGTAAGTGCAAAAAATTCATTTTATCAGTGTAGTGTTGAAAATACAAGTAACAATAGTGTTAAAAGTGAAATGACAGTTGACAGATGAGATGATAGAGAGTCAACAACATAAATCACTCGAATAGAAAAACATTAATCAGATATTATGATAATCGGAACACCTACTTACAAGAATTTATTTATAAACGTTGACATGTATTTGGCAGTTTGTGCAATTGGTAATATCAATTCCCTGTGAAGTTACTGACGAATTATTTAGTCCAACTGTAGCAGGTCCTTCATCGCTAACCAATCATGGTGCTATTGAAATGGGATGATCAGATAATGCTGTTGCAGAACTAGAACTTATACCAGGAAACATTTCATCATAAATTTTATTCTATTTTCAATGGAATCTTTGAAGTAACCCTCAGCTATAGTTGATGACTTATCGTGATATGATGTATTTATGATATGATATATTTATTCAGACATGTTTACAAGAGTATTTTTTTTTCACTAGGTGCGTTGCCTGAGCCTTAGATTGTAGTCAAACTTGCTCCAGAATTCGCTAACAGAGATGCAGAAGATCTTCGAAAGCAATGACCGGTAAACTGCTGCGGAACTGGTAATTTCAGAAATCAAGCAATAGTGGAAGGCATCTTTCCAAAAGTATTTATTCCAACTGGTTGAAGAGTGCATTTGTTGTTATAGTCAGTAAACCAGAATAAATCGACGGTGGGTAACAGCGTTATACAGCATATTCACGAAAATGATTCACGTAGTGTCCAACGATGCAGAAACTTCTTTGTATGTTTGTTTTGGTATTCAAAATATGAATTAGTTATTGTTTCTTCAGTGTCACCTACGCTCAATATGCAGAGATCTTCATGACGGCAAGCTCCAAATAATCCAAAAATTGTTACCACTTCAATCATTAGGTATTTGGTATCAGTAACTTCATTTGTAAATCTATCAATTTGTTCTTTTGTCAGAATTCTTGATTTTTTCGGACGATATCCGACACTTTTTCATTTCAAAAATGAGATCAATTTATGGTATTTATTTATATCCGCACGTTTTTCTTGATTTTCAGTTCAGCTTTCATCATAGAGAATTTAGACCACATCGTTTATGTTGATGACTTCCATAACTTCGATTTATCTTCGAAATAGACTCAAAGTACGCTTCTTCAACATTCTTCTTTTCACTCCAATCGATAAATCCATTAAAAGCAATTTCATATTGTTTCCGTGATCTGAAGTTACTCTGTTTTCAGCTTCAGTGACCATTGGAAGAGAAGAATCTAAATCGTCCATTTCAACTTCCGCTGTATTTATATTTGCAGCAGTAAAATAGCTACGACCACAAAGAAGCTAGGAACTTTTATTAATTTGTGGTAACTAATAAACAATCTATAATTGATATTTACCTACATCACTGTCATGCCTACTATTAGATTTGAAATACAGAATATCATGGTTAGTGATAAAGGGCGTCATCCTCAAGAAGTAAAAATGTTGGATAGAATTGAGTTCAAGTCATATGGCCCTTATTTTTCAATCTAAATGGAGAAAGTTTTCTCAATACAGTGTGTCCCACTTACCATGCTCACCATGGGTATCTTTTTAATGGTAAGAGATACGAGGTCGGTTAAATGACACCAAATATGGAGTTCATCAAGGTCAACTATGATGTGAAAAAATATTTTGATAAAATCTATTCGTTTTTGTTTTATACGCACACGGAAAAAAATGGTCCAGTTAAAACGTTTTCCTGACTTTTTTTCGAATGTGGTAAGAAAATTAATACCTATATTAAAAAAATTTACCTTTTATCTCTAAAAAAATGAGTATTCTGAACGCATGAACTTGTTTACATACAACAAGTGCTTTGAACATTAGATAATTCACTTTGTATAATGTCAGGTCAATATTTTACTAGCGCTGGAAAAGTGTATATTCATATTTATCTACATTGTGTTTCTGAAAAGTATATCGTAACAACAGAGACTCGTGTTACAGGCATAATACAACAGTTTATTTGCAATAGAGCTAGATGTTCCTACGATAATGAAACTGTTCACCTACTTGTTGATATGCGACCAGTTCGGGATCAATCGGTAGTAACCGTTGCACTGATCATCAACGTTTTTGCAAAACTGGCCTCATTCCAATTCCAGCATTTGAGTTAGTAGTTGTATGTGGGCGTGTTACTTCGTGTGCCATAATTATACTATTATTACTGTTGTGATTTGTGTGAATAGTGTTAGTTTGATTTATGTATTTTACTTGTTGGTATGTAGAATGTGGATTTTTACCTAACATTTCTAGAATATTGACATTTTATGTATAATAGAATCAGGATAATTTTCCCAAAAAACTGAACAACAGTTTTGTTTCAATAAAAATATTAAATGTACATATTTTTATTTCATTTCTTCATCAAGCATCTTTTATTTCCAATTTTCAGAACGTTCTAATTCTACATCATGTTATGCATAACTTGGGTTTGTTATGATCATAATGAGGAAAGACATTAGCATTCATACTGATGAATACAAACAGATTCAACAAAGTTTTAATTAAGAAACAGGCTGTACTGGTTGATCCAGTAAGGGTAGCGCTAGAGGCGATGATTTGTTTAAATGAACCGTCAAAATGTTTTATACTTCTTTCCACATGAACTTATAGTTCACGAAAAAATGTTGTCATGGAACTGCAATCTCTTTCTCCAGTTCTTCTTGAGTAGTGTATTTTGCTAGCCTGTATAATAATAATAATAATAATAATAATAATAATAATAATAATAATAATAATAATAATAATAATAATAATAATAATAATAATAATAATAATAATAATAATAATAATAATAATAATAATAATAATAATAATAATAATAATAATAATAATAATAATAATAATAATAATAATAATAATAATAATAATAATAATAATAATAATAATAATAATAATAATAATAATAATAATAATAATAATAATAATAATAATAATAATAATAATAATAATAATATTTTTATTACCCATCAATCACAATTAATATAAAAATTTTCATGTAACAATTTCATTAATGAGGTAAATGGTAGTTCGGTTCAGTTTCCGGCCAAG
Source organism: Chrysolina oricalcia (assembly GCA_944452925.2). NCBI lineage: Eukaryota > Metazoa > Arthropoda > Insecta > Coleoptera > Chrysomelidae > Chrysolina > Chrysolina oricalcia. The sequence continues at coordinate 60,831,438 of OX101815.2, forward strand.
GCCGAATCTGTTCTTCCACCGACACCACTAAAACTAACTAAACTAGAGAATGCGAAAAAAAAAATCAGAGACTTAAGTATTACAAAATGTATGCGCTTATACAGTATATGCCATGCAAGTACGTTTTTTCATAGTTTAAACTGAATCATTGCTACCTTGTTGCAACCGAACCTTTCATATCATTTCAAATTCAAGAATGAAACGAATGTGTTGAAAATAAGGCTTTATAAAAAACAAATGATCCTTCTTTGAAGAACTAATAACTCTAAACTAAGGGCAAGTGGATATTTCAATTGAGTCCGTTGTATCCTCATACCAAAGATGGTATGAAAGCTATTAAAGGTAAGACAATAATAAACTACCCACAAGTGAGTCATTTGATAAGGCCAAGTGAACTAAAATTACTGTAATAATCTAAAAATATTGCTGCAGTAGAATACTGTATATATTTTTTATTAGATTTAAGTATATGAGTTATTTGAGAGTAAATCATTCTTCATCAATGGTAAATTTACTTGTCACTAGTAGTTATCAAACTGAGCACCTACTGCAAATAAATCGTAGATTGAGGCTTATAAAATGAAAAGTTTGCTTTTACTAAAGAGTTTAATATCGTTAGGTTACATTGCGTTCCTGAAATTACGTCAATAACAGCAAGTGATCAAATTCAGGAATCTATTTTTTCTAATGGCTAATAAAGCGTGTACTTGTCCCATATAGTATGCAAATTTTCACTTGGTGGTATGCAAATTTTACTTGCTACTATTAAATTTTTTTTTCCGTGCAAATAACAAATTTTGATCATTTTCATGTCTCTTGCAAGTGAATTTTGACCCACTTCTGGCGGTCCTAATAACTTGAAATTTGGCAGATGTTCATAATTCCGGTGACAATGCACTATGGAATTTTTTATTAAATAAAAAAAATTAAATGACGGCTTCTCCAATATGGCGGACGAGATTTGTGATTATGGTCCGATTCCATTCAAAATTGGTATGTGGGGGTTTTTGAGGTCGGAAATCATGATTTTTTTGTTAAAATTTATAAATTCAAGGTGGCGACTTCAAAATAGTTCTTGTTTTTGTATAAATGACGATAACTCCGTTGTTATCAACAAAAACCTATTACTGTGACACATCATAGTGAGCTATGACCTACATTTGAAAAATAAAAGTTGGTGCTGATATCTCAAATTCTAGAAGAGTTGGTATAAATTTCCATATTTTTTTCGAAATCTCATGGAAAAATTGCCATGAGAATGTAAAATTTTTATTCGAATATTTTCATAAATAAAGAAGATCAAAATCTGTTTTTTACGCATAAAACAAAAACGAATAGATTTTATCAAAATATTTTTTCACATTATAGTTGGCCTTGATAAACTCCACATTTGGTGTCATTTAACCGACCTCGTATCTCTCACCATTAAAAAAATATCCATGGTGAGCATGGTAAGTGAGACACACTGTATGTTGAAAAGTTATCTGCTCTTTAGTAAATTTCAGAATGGAAACATGCGTTCGATGACACCTACTTGGTGAAATCTTACGTGTCCAAAAGGATGTATAATGGAAAATATACGAATGATGAGGGCTTTAACGTTGGAATGCGAATGTGACAATACTTTAAGTTCTGATGTTTTTTTCAAGTGACAATTCAATAAAAAATTTATCACCACAGAGTTGTCCAAAATAATTGATAAAGAACACCAATACACGATAGAAACCAGATTGGAAGATTTTCATTACAAACCTCTGAATATCCTTTCAAAATTTATCTCAAATTCTTTGATTCGCAAACTTCTACATTACTTTCTCGAATATCGTCACAAGTAAATGAAATCTCTCAAAAATATAACAGCAATTGACAGAGCTATTCATATCAGGAAATTTCTGACGAGAAGCCATAATAGCAATGACTCGTGGAGAAATTAAATCTCCATTTTTTTACTATGAAGCCTTGTTTTGTTTCAAGGGTCTGCTTCCTGCGATACGTTAAATATCTTTATTGCCCTGTAATCAGACAAAGGCGCCGAAAACCATGTGTTATGAGTTCTCATATTTGAAGTTACGGGCAATGGTGTGCCCTCAATCATCTACTCCAAGAAATTCTTTTCGAGTGTATCAACTGTTACATACACTTCATTCAAAGATTCTTAGTTGAATGCATTTTTGAATGGGTTGGGTGGCACTAGATCACGAATTATTTTCCTTGGTATCACAACAAACCACATTTTACGAAAAGAAGATATTTAATGGCCATTTTAAACTCGTAGACGTCGATACGGGGCGTATAGAAAATGTAATAATTCGCTTATATTTCAGGGTGTTATTCGTTATGTAATTTTATGTTGAAAAGTGCATACATCTGGGAGCAAATTTTTTTTTATTTTCAAGGTGTTATTTTATTAGAACTCCGATAGTACAATAGATATTACTTTAAATTTCTATGTGCTCTGATAGAATACAAAACGACATATATAAGTTACGAGAGTTATTCCATTGCTCCTCCAGTGGCGAACATGTCCTCTATTTTTTGTACAAACAAATATACTTTTTTGTTTTTCTCATGAGGCGCTCTATTGTTGTAGTTTTGAAATGGTGATGAAGAGTAACCACATAAATTTTGATTGGTTTTGGACTACCAAAAGCCGGGCAAAGGTATACCAGTATTCTATCAGTAAAAATAGAAAAAGTGTAGTGTCGATACCACACGAGACAGAACAAATGGAAAATTCGCAGATTTAAAATTTCCTCCGAATACAATAGAAGTAGCTTGCGAATCTCCACGAAACATTATTCAAAATATTAGTGTTGGATTTACTAATGAGTTTCTTCGACAGAAATGTATTCTTCTGAATATAAAATTTTCTAATAAATTGTGAAAGGCTTTCGCGGCCATCGTCACTTACATGGTGGTTCTTCGGGTTGTAAGGCCGACGTATGTTTAGAGAAGATCTCGACGTTTCGCCAACACGAGTGGTTAGCATTTTCAAGAGATATTTTCAAAGTTTCTGGTTTCTTAAGTCGCTGTCAAATGCTTGACATTTACTTGTCTCAATAAATACCTGTTATTTGACGTTCTTACATCTGATTGGTCCATAGCGTTAGCTGAAATCATAGAATCGTTCGTACCGTTATTGTGTGGGTAGGGAACCAATTGAGAATTTTTGAGAACTGGAAGCCATACCTTGTTCAATTGTAGCCCTTCTTTGGTTCTGTTGAAGTTGTTGTGGTGTTTCTGAATTTCTATTGCTTCCCGGAAGAGTCTTGGGTAATAGGCATATGTTGAAGAGATGACTTGAGTTTCTTCAAATTTCACTCTATGGTTATCGTTGTTGAGAGTATGTTCTGCGACAGCGGATTTATGTGTGTGCCCTAACCGACAGCAAGCCTTGTGCTCTTTGATTCTAGTTTTAACGGAGCGTTTCGTAGTTCCGATATAAACGCTGCCACAGGAACATGGAATGCGATAAACCCCAGAAGAGCATAGTACGTCTCGTTTGTCATTCTAAAGTGGTCTTTTACCAAGACTCTTCTGGGAAGCAATTGAAATTCAGAAACACCACAACTTCAACAGAACCGAGGAAGTACTACAATTGAACAAGGTTTGGCTTCCAGTTCTCAAAAATTCTCAATTAGCTCCCTACCCACAAAATAACAGTATGAACGATTCTATGATGTCAGCTAACGCTATGGTCCAATCAGATGTAAGAACGTCAAATCACAGGTATTTATTGAGACAACGTATAACAAATGTCAAGCATTTGACAGCGACTTAAGAAACCAGAAAATGCTACCCACTCGTGTTGGCGAAACGTCGAGATCTTCTCTAAACATACGTCGGCCTTACAACCCGAAGAACTACCATGTAAATAAAATTTTCAAATTCAAAAACTCGATTTAAATTTTTTATCTCATATCTTTTTCAAAATTCGTACCTATACTGAACAACTTCACCAAATTACATTTTTCGATATTTCTTCAAACGAGTGTTTTCCTGACCAACACGGAGAAACGAAGGTTTCTTCTGATAGAGAAACGATTGCACGTATCGATCAATATTTGTCAAAATTTGTCAATAAAAAAAAACTCTAAATGATACCTTTTGAAGGGTGTGACCCCTTCATCAAGCAACCACAAACAGTGGGTGCTGGAAAAAGCAGAACTGGGTATTCAATTTGTACTCATAATCAATTGTAATATCCAGGATTGAACAGCCAAGTCCCATACGTCCGCTGATTTGTATTCATCAGACTCGTGGAAAATCTTCTACAAGATCAAATTGGGGACTAACCACAAACATGTTTCATGGTTATTTTCAATCATCAGTACAAAATACATGACGACATGGTATAATACCCACTTGTTTTTCCAATGAGTTGGAAAAATCTCACTGATTCCAACGATAAACTAAATTGCAAATTTGACTCTTACATTTCTTACTGATATCTGACACGTTCTGAATATTATTCATGCGTGCAGACTGAACTAAATCTGTTGAGTTCACGTTGTCTTTCTGAAAGCAGGTACATAATATCCCAAGCAGAGAAAGTCTTAATGAAGACACTTTTATTTACTCTTCCTCTCTTGCACGGGGCAGATACATGATCATCAAGAAGTCACAGTCTATTTTGAGAACATACCAACAAAAAGCACACGGACTCTGAAGCTCTCTGAACGATTGCCTGATGAAAGAAAACCGATGAACTACTTAAGTTTCCAGAAATAAATATTCAACGAAACATTTCTGATGAAAAGTTTCTCTCAACGGATGGAAGCAAAAGCAAGTAGTCCGTTCACAACTATATTATGTAGATGTTTACCGACACATGCAAGCCGTTAAACGATTTCGAATTGAAAAGTATGAAACTGATGTGAAATCAAGAAGTGTGAGAGGAATGAATAAGTGTATTTGAGCTGATACTAGAATATATTCGTACTGTCATAGCAAGCATTTCAGATCGATATAAACATCAATATATAAATAAAAATCTAGAATGAAATACATGTCAGTACCCACCGAATACTGATTTTTCATACACTGGTACTATAATCAGTTACATAATCAATTCAAAACATCACAATTCATGGTGAGCTAGATGCATAATAGTCATCGACCTTTCTACCAATCAACCTTTACAAGAAATTTTTAAATTGACCAGCCGCATCTTTCTTATTTCCAGAAGTAGGTGGTTGTAGAGCTTGCTCCCAGCATATAGGTAGCAGGTTTTTCAGAAATAGACAAGCGATGTTTTGATGTTGACTGAAAGACTTGGTCATAAGTCTTAAAGATCCAAACATAAGACTCAAAGAGTGAAATCTATTACTTGCAGACTCAAATGAAAGACTCGATATTTAAGAAGGTTCACAGATTAGAACTATCAAATCAAAGATCGAGCCGGAGACTGGGGACTGAATAACTCAAGCCAATGACTGAAAGACTGAAGCGAAGATTTGAAGACTGAGAGAAATTACTGAAAATTTGTAGTTATGCAAGATGTAAAGTTGATGTCTCCCCTTCGCCCCAGGGGCATCGATTCTACTTTCTGGCTGCTGGTGGATGCTTACAGCTTGACTAGTCTTCACATCCGTGTTGAAAGAGCACTTGGTAGATTACGTCTTTTGAAGATTCTTACAAGGACAGATTTCGTGGCAAATGAGGAACCTCCTGATGGTTGGCGACCTAGGGGACTCAGCAGTTAGTTGTTTACCCCTTTAGGACATACTGACGATTGCCATCATATTAAGGGTGGATTTCAGCAGCGCTAATATACCCGATTATCAACTTATTGAGTAAGCATTTCTTATGCAGTAACTGTAATGGTCAGAATTTTTAGTGATAGGCCAATCAATAGAGCATGTTTTACTAACAAAAATACACTAGTAAAAATCTGACTGTATCATTACATGGGAAACAGTCCGTACTTAAATTCTGTTATATTTTCGACTCGCAACTGTCATTTTCTTTTGTTATAAACATTTCAATAACAAGAAACGTGTTTTTAAAAATTGTTTTGCTTATAAAATGAAAACGAATAGGACAATTTGGTTGCTTCAATGGAAAGAATTGTAAATAATTGAAATAGGAACAAAATGGAATTTTTTAAGACCCTGTCGAGTCATTAGTAATGAAGGAAGAACTCCGACATCTTTCAAAAAATATGGTTGACCCTTCTCATGCGAGTATTGATTCATGTGAACTTTGTGTGTGCACAAAACAGGCTCTGACGGATCATTAGTTTTGGCACAATTGCATTTTTTTTTCATTAACTTCATTATCTTGCAGCGTGCCTGGATGCTCTAGTGATTTTTTTTTTTTTTTTTTTTTTTTTTTTGTGATGAGGTGGAGGAAATCTTTTATAGAGAGGAAAGGAGCCTCCGGCTCAAGACTCCAGACCTACTGTGAGACTCCACTGGTCACAGGGTTACTCACTAAAACCTCCACCTCTAGGCCCGTCAGGTTGTTGCCTCCGGTGACACTTAGGCTTATTGGCCCATTGTATCTTGCCTGTGTGTTGTACTTTCACAGTACCCAATCCAGTAATTTCGTGCCTTGTACGAGTTTGTACAAGTCCTTTACTGGGTGCGATCTGTATAGTTCTGGATCGCCAGATGGCTGCCCGAAGATTGCCTGTCTTTTGCGGTCTAGTGCCTCGCAACAGCACAGTATGTGTGTCACTGTTTCTGGATCCTTACCACATAGTCTGCAGGTCAGGTCTCCATTGTACAGTCCCATTTTGTTGAGGTGCTCCTTCACTGGTGCATGACCAGTCAGGAGTCCCGTAACGATTCTAAGCTGGCTCCTGTTCATCGACAACAGGTCTGCCGTTCTTTTCTGGCACGGTCCTTTAATGTATTTCTTCCCGTGTTTGTTTCCTGGTATGCTTTCCCAGTAGTTTTTGTGACTATCCCCAATCCACTCTCTTACAGACGCTCTTACCGTGCACTTCGGTACCCCTAGTGTCTGCCCTTGGTTTGGAGGATTTTCCGAACCTTTTCTCGCTAGTTCGTCTGCTTTTTCATTGCCTGCAATTCCCCGGTGTCCTGGGACCCATATCAGTTTGACTTGATTCCGGTCTGCCAGCACTCCTAGTTCTTCTTTGCAGTCCCATACCAGTTTGGACGTCACTTCCTTGTTGCACAAGGCCTTAAGTGCCGCTTGGCTGTCTGACAGGATGTTGATATGCGCGTTTTCAACGTTTCTCCTGTTGTTCTCCCTCGCGCATTGGAGAATGGCATACACCTCTGCCTGAAAGACAGAGGTGTGTTTGCCCAGTGAGTAGCTGATGCCAGTACTCGGATTCCTGGAGAACACTCCTGAGCCCACCCCATTCCCAGTCTTGGATCCATCTGTGTACCAGATTTTACCCTGTAGAGTGTCCTTGAGCTGCGAGCCGTCCCACTCAGTTCTGTCTGAAATCAGCACTCTGAATTGGTTGTTGAAGCAGTATCGTTTCGGAATGTTCTCGTTTCCAGCACGTCCCCGATCACGATTCCGACGATGCTCATGTGTCCCGTTCCAACGTTCAAGTTGGGTGTATTCTGCAGTCTGGAGACACCAAGCCTTGCCTCCCCTTGCATCACTAAATGGAGAGGAGGCAGTCCCATAAGTGTCTCCATGGCTGCAGTTGGTGTTGATTTTATTGCCCCTGTGATTCCAAGACAGGCAAGCCTTTGCACCTTGCTTAGTCTTGTTATGGCTCCTCTTTGTTGTGTCTTGGGCCACCACACCAGAGAGGCATATGTGATGGAAGGCATGACCACCGTGCTATACAACCAGTGCAGCATATGTGGTTTCAGCCCCCATTTTTTTCCAAATGATCGTCTGGCCATCACTAGTGAGGTCACCGCTTTTTTTGTTGTTTTTTCTAGATGCTGGTTCCATGTCAACTTGGAGTCGAGAATCACTCCAAGATATTTGACTTCTCCCTTTATCTGTAAGTTCTCTCCTCGAAGTCGTATAGGTTCTAGGCCCTCTGTTTTTCGTCTTCGGGTGAATGCTACTATGGTTGCCTTGTTAGGGTTGACGTTCAACCCCTCCAAGTCCGTCCATCTCGTGACCATGTTAAGAGCCTCCTGCATGCGATCTCTAACCGTTGTGTTAAATTTCCCTTGTGCTAAGACTACTATGTCGTCAGCATATCCAAGGGCTCTATGTCCTGCGTCGTTTAGTGTTTCCAACAGCGAGTCTGCGATCAGATTCCACAGAAGCGGAGATAGTACTCCACCTTGCGGGCATCCTCTGGTCGCCCTTGCTACTATGGTCTCCTCCAATACTGTAATGTGTATCAACCGATTCCTTAGCATTGAATCTATCCAGGCAACACATGGTTCCTCGACATCTCTGTGTCTAAGAGCTCTGGTGATTGAGTTTATAGAGGTATTATCGAAAGCCCCTTCTATGTCTAGAAAGGCCGCTAGCAGTACCTCTTTATTTTCCAGCGTATTTTCCACCCTCGTTACTACTTGGTGAAGTGCTGTTTCCGTTGAACAGCCAGTCCTGTAGGCATATTGTTCACGGTGCAGTGGTCTTTCCACCAGCACGCCGCCCCTAATATGTCTATCCACTAGCTTCTCCAAAGTCTTAAGTACAAATGACATAAGACTGATTGGTCTTAGGGACTTTGCCGAATCCTGTCCAGCTTTTCCAAGTTTCGGTATAAAAGTAACCCTAACGTGCCTCCAAGGTTTTGGTATGTACCCGAGGGCCAGACTGCCTCTGAGCGTATTACAGAGTCTGATTTGCAGTGCTTCGGGACCTTTCTGCAGCATTGCAGGGTAGATCCCGTCTGGTCCCGGTGATTTAAAGGGTTCGAATGTGCCTAATGCCCATTGAACTTTCTCATAGGTCGCGACCTTCTTTGCTATGTCCCAGCCTAGCCTGGAACCTCTCTTCAGAGGCTCCAGTTCCTCTGGGTTTCCAATAGCACGAGTCTGCTCTATCTGGGCTCCAGGGAAGTGAACTCGTAGTAGTTCTTTGATTGTTTCTTCTCCTGTGCTTGTGTGTTCCCCTTGTTCATTTTTCAGGGAATATATTGCTTGTTGTGCATCCTTCGAGAGTACTTTCTGAAGTCTGGCACACTCTCGAGAGCCTTCTATCTCCTCGCAGTGCCTCCTCCAGGAGTCTCTTTTAGATTTGTTCAATGCTTTTTTGTAAATGGCCAAAGCGTTCTTGTACACATCCCACCCTCCATTTTTTTTGGCTCTGTTGAATTCTCTCCTGGCTTGCTTTCTCAGTTCTGCAAGTTCTTTGTTCCACCAGGGCACCTTCCTGGTGGTGTTCCTTGTGATGAGTGGGCAATGCTCGTTGAACGTAGAGATAGCTGCGTCATTGAGTTCTTCCACAGCCATCTCTAGGTCCCTGTTTGTTCTTATCTTTCTTTGCGTTCCCTGGAGTTTGCGACTTAGGTCTGCACTATATGCATCCCAGTTCGTTTTCCTCGGGTTCCGATAAGTCTCTGTGTAGATGTTGCTCTTTATTGTGAAGTTAATGTGTCTGTGATCCGAGCAACTTACCTCATCAGATACATGCCAATCTGTAACAAGGTTACTCACATATGTTGAGGCTATTGTTACGTCGAGTACCTCCTTCCTATTTTTTGTGATGAAGGTGGGTTTGTTCCCTACATTCAGCGTGTCTAGGCTGTTAGCCAACATGAATTGCAGTAGGTTCTCACCTCTTTCGTTCGTGTCGCTGCTGCCCCAAGTGATGTGGTGCGCATTAGCGTCACATCCAATGATCAATTGCAGACCTTTGTTCCTACAATGTCTCACCAGGTCTTCCACATCCTTTGTGGGTGGTGGTTCAGGGTGATCCGATGGAAAGTAGGCCGACCCGAGTACTAACTCCCTGATCCCGTTCCCCTCCTTCGTCCTGATCATTACTGCTGTAAGATCTCTGGAACAGAAATTCGTTAGCGGCAGTATTTTTATGTGTTTTTTAATGGTTATACAGGTCCGAGGGACCTCTGTTGATCTGCTGTAAATAAGCTCTCCACAGTCTCCCCCCAGTCCTCTTATATTCCCATGTCTAACCCATGGTTCCTGTATAAGGGCCACATCAAACCTCCCCCCAGCCGCTGTAAGGACTGCTGAAGCCGCCTTACAATGCTGAAGGTTGATCTGGGTTATCCTTATCCCCTCCATCTTTCTTCTCCCGCTTTAGTGATAGTGCGATTTCAATTTCTAAACAGATTTTGAAAGTACAGTAACTTGAGACGTATATTCTCATTTAGCGCTAAAATGCTGCGAAATGGGTGAAAAATGCTTGCAAACACGACTGAAAAGCGGTGAAAGCAATCGAGTGGTAGGAGTGAGCGGGAGATGAGGGGAAGCGTATTATCACGTAACCCGTTCATTAGAAGAATACCCCTCATCTTCCGTACTCTCCTACTACTCGGCAGCTAGCGGGTGCACGGCCGATTTCAGTCATGTTTGCTAAAAATTTTCATCCATTTTGCACCATTGTAGCGCAAAATGAGAATATACGTTTTGTAGTATTTGACTTCTCCTTTCATAATCTGTTTGAAAAATTGAAATCGGGCTATCACTAGAGCATCCAGGTTCGCTGCAAGATAGTGCAAAAAAAAAAAATTGCAATTGTGCCAAAACTATTGATCCGCCAGGCCATCCTCGAGTTTATTTATTTATTTATTTATTTAATGGTCACATAGGATATCAACAGGCACATGCCTAAATCGACATCCACAAATACAAATACAAAAATGTTACAGATTGCGAGTTAGCCTAGCTTAAATATTTACTAAGAATATTATCTTACCTATACATCTAAATTCACATTAAATGGCTTGTTTCACTTTTTTTTTTAAAGAACTGATTGAAATATTGAAAATGTCTATTTCTAGATAGTTACTATTATATAATGATACCATTCTGTTGATGGGGGAATTTTCCTTAAAAGTCTATTTGGAACGTGAATGCTTATGTTAGATAAAATGGTGGGTGAATCAATATGTTCATTTAATAATTTGTACAAATACATAACATCAGAGTGTTCTCGGCATTTTTCTAATGAATTTAAATTATATTTCTGTCTGAGAAGGTCTGTACTAGCCATATGATTATATACATTTGTAGCCATGTAATCGAGAAATCTCAAAAATTTGTTCTGAATCACTTCCAGTTTATGTTTGTATACATCATATTGAGGACACCATATCACAGATGCATAAGTCACCCTACTGTAAACATAGGCATAATATAAAGATTTCAGAGCTTGTTGTGATATGAAATTTTTGCAAGTTCTCAAAACAAATCCTAACATACGATTACTTTTTGATACAACTGATTCAATATGTGATGTGAATGACATACTAATTTCGTAGATGACACCAAGATCCTTTACCTCTTTGACTTGTTTAATATTCTTATTATTAAAGTTATACGCATACGCGAAGCTTGTTTTATTACGACTAAATGAGATGGAACAGCATTTGTCCAAATTTAAAAAAAGTTTGTTATCTTCACAATATTTTGAGAATCTATCTAGATCTTGTTGGAAATATAAACAGTCACTGATACTTGAAATCTGGGAAAAGATTTTAATATCATCTGCATAAGCTAAGAAATTACAGAATTTGAAGCAGGAGCCTACGTCATTCAAAAATATAATGAAAAGTAGTGGGCCCAAAATGGAACCCTAGGGAACGCCAGAAGTCACAACAAAAGGTACTGATCTGAAACCATTCACAGTAACAATTTAGGTTCTGTTATACAGATATGAGGAGAGCCAGCGAAGCAGATCACCATGTATACCGATCTCAGACAACTTTGCAATTAAAATGTTGTGATCAACTTTGTCGAAGGCTTTACTAAAATCGGTATAAACAGAATCAACTTGAATTTGGTAATCAATTTCTGAGAGGATGTACTCACTATATATAATTAAATTAGATTCGGTAGATCTCTTAGGAAAAAACCCGTGTTGTTCTGATATTATGGAAGATTTCACCGCCTTAATCATATCTGTATGTACAAGACGTTCATGTACCTTACTGAATATATTGAGTTTACAAATTGGTCTATAATTTTTGACATTGTTTTTATCTCCTAATTTTGGGATCGGAACAACAAAGGCTACTTTCCATTTATTTGGACATTCACACTCACGAAAGGAATAATTGAATAGATGGCAGAGAGGCGAGCATAACGTTTTTGCACAGTTTTTTACAAAAATTGATGGAATACCATCGGGACCTGCTCCCTTATTTTCGTCTAGTTCTAAAAGTGATTCAAGAACCTGCATTTCAGTAACTTTCAGTTTACTAAGGCAATCTTTATCGTCTGAAGTTGAAACTCGAGAAATACATTTTTGATCGTACGGTTGATAGACACTGCTGAAGTATTTTGCGAAGAGTTCTGTAACATTTTCACCCTCCGCAATTTCATCATCAAGTGTAACTGAATTTGGAATTTTATTATGACAATTTCTCAAAGATACAAGCTGCCAAAATTTCTTGGAATTTTTTGGAACTTCGTTCTCAATTGACTTGATATATTTATCATAGTCTGTCTGGGTGGCTCGTTTGGTTTTGCGCCTCAACTCGGAGAAAATTATGTAATTATTGTTACGTAGAGTTTTTTTCCATTTTTAGTGAGCCTTGTTTTTCTCTTGAATTAACTTAATTGTACCATTACTGAAGTATGGTGGAAAACTGCCATTAATTTTCTTTTTCGGTACTAACTTGTCAATAATTGAGTTAATTTGTTCATAGAATATATCAACGCAACCATCCAACAGGTTGTTACCAAACAACAGCTCAACCCAAGCTATATTTTCGAACTCTCTATTAATAGCTTCGTAGTTAGCTTTTCTAAAGCTGTACACGAAAGTTAAGTTCGAGTTGAGAGATTTTACAGGGGAGCAGGTGACGAGGAATTCAATACTCTTGTGATGGGGGTCTTCTGCGACCATTGGGTGATTCGACCCAATCATTTTCTCGATACATATTTCATTGCAAAAAATTAAGTCTAAGATTCTACCGTGTATATTAGTTACATAGTTAAATTGCATAAAATTATAAAAACTTATCACATCATTCAGTATACTGAATCTATTATCAGTTCTTGTTGGAGTTAGAAAAGAACAATTTTGCCTAATTTCCCAATATATATTGGGTAAGTTGAAATGAAGTAATGTTAGAGAGAGACTGAAGATTATTAATAAAACATGTGATGGCATAATTATCACCCGGGGGTAAATAAACACAAGTGTACTTTCCTTTTGTTTTCGGTAGTGAGTGTTATCCATAAATCCTCCGCATCGCTCTGCCACTCAGGTCGCATTGACGATTGTAAACTCTGCTTTACACCTATCAAAACACCTCCACCGTCACTTTTATTGCTTGCAGAACTCTCGCGATCTCTTCTGTACACAGTATAGCTATATTCGAACACTTCACAGTCATTGATACCTTGATTCAGCCAAGTTTCTGATATACAAATAATATCACAATTGCTATTAAGAGAATTCAGTTTGAAGTCTCGTAATTTAGACCTCAAACCCCTCACGTTTTGGTAAAAAACAGATAAATTTTCCATCGCAAAAGGCAGACAGTATGGATCTAAGAAAGGCATTATGATGATTCAAAGTGAGTGTAGTTGATCTTCGTTATGCATTTGTCTCACAGGAGAATTTTCATCTCTACGGATCAGGATACTGCCGTTTTTTCACCCAGACGAACTTGTAACCCTTCAAACGTGCAGCATCTCTCACTTTTTTGAAAAGAAGTTTGTTGTCGGGTGACAAATGCTCATTGATATATACCTTAGTATTCGGCATGTTATCAATAGGGAGTGCACGCGACGATGCGGTTTTCTTTATTTTAGCAGCAGCTAATATGTCCTCTTTGGTTTTTCGAGACGTATATTATACAACTATGTTCTTGGGATTATTCGAATTGAATGTTTGTACTCGATGAGCACTTTCGATAGCTTCATTAGAAAAAGGAATTCCCAGAGACTTATGAACCGATTCCACAATTGATAAAATATTCTCATTATTTTTCTGTGGATAACCCTGTATCTCAATGTTATTAATTCTAGAGACTTGCTCTAGGTCATTAACTTTTTTATTCAACAGTCGAACATCTTCTTTGAGTTTCTTGTTGTCAGTTTTTAATGATTCTATAATTTTCATCTGCTCTCCAAATTTTGCTATCACAGCTTCGAAGTCAGATACTTTGTCCGAACAGAAACTAACCGATTTCGTTAGAATTTCCTGCTGTGTCCGAAATTCTTTTATTTCCATTTTGATATCTTGCATGAATTTCATCAGTATATCCATGGTAGGAAATCCGACAGGCTGCTTCAACGAAGTATTGGGCGACTTGGTTTGCAAATCATCATTTTGACAGCCTGAACACTTCCAGAAAATATTTTCGGCGTCCTTTAGAAAACTCAGCTGATCGGCAGAAATATTCACACATTTAGCATGATAATGGCTGGCACAAAAACCAGAATACTGAAGGCCGGGCAATTTGCTACTCAATTTTGTCGTGCAAATATTACACGTGCTAGCCATGCTCACTTTTTTTTATTTCGATGGTACTTATATTCAAATTACCAAAAAAGTAATACTTGCACACTTGATTATATTGTAGCAAAAAGAACAACGAAATAGGTTGATAAAACGAATTGCAATTCACAGACTATTCACAGCGATACGTACATACACTTCGACTACTCGCGAATGATTAATGGTATATAAGCTCAACGCTTTGATGGCTGCTGGACTATCGGAGAGGATTGCGTTTTCCTTGTTCCGGTATTTCCTGTCGAGGTTGAACTGAATGCACCTTTCTATGGCGTGAATTTCTGCTTGAAAAATGCTGGGGAACTGACCCATGGAGTCGGAGTATTTGGTGCGAGGCCCAAAGACTCCTGCTCCAGTTCCGTCGGGAGTTTTGGACCCGTCCAATACCATGTTTTGCTATTCCTTCCGAGTGCTCGCATGGATTCTGTGCTCCATTCTTTCTTCGTATTTAATTCCATTCAAAATGTTTCTTTAAACTGAATTTCCTGGTAATTTCGTCAGTTGAGAGATTGGTGAGGTGTGAACTTTCGGTGGGGGTTGAACCCCTTACACTGTGTGCTGTCCCTTTGAGTCCGACTTTAGCCAAGCTGAGGTTTGCTCTCCAAGCAGTTTTCCTCACCATGATATGAAGAAGAGTGAGGTCCAGAATGACCTTTATAGCTGCTGTTGGAGTCGACCTCATTGCTCCTGTTATACAACATGGTAGTGTTTGCACTTTCTCCAGGATTTTCTTTGTTGTGGCGAGTTCGGTTCCATCGCAGTATTGATGGGTTACAGCTCCACGTTTTCCTGCAATGTTCCTGCACAACATTAGTGATGATTTTGCCTTGTTAATGATCTTTTTTACGTGTCTGTTCCAAAGTAGTTTTGAGTCTAGGGTAAGTAAGCCCTAGATACTTCACCTCTTGCTGCCATTCTAAGTCTACTCCGTCGAGGCGGACAGTCCTTAGGTGCTGAAATTTTGTTCTTCTAGTTAATGGTACCACTGCGGTTTTTGATGAGTTAATTCTCAACCCCACAGAGAGGCATCATCTTCTGGTAATCTCTAGCTTCCTTTCTATGAAATCGCAGAAGGTTCCTTTGAATTTGCCTATGACCATAATGACTATGTCGTCAGCATATCCAAGGCAACTGACTCCGTTCCCGGTAAGTGTCTCGAGTAGTTCGTCTAATAATAACAAATGAAATTATTTTAATACCAATAAATTTCAATTAATCAGTATCCTCCACGGTACTGTAGATTACAAGTAAACAAATTAAACATCAGACCAACCCGATAAATTCGAGGCGGACAAGTGACATCCCGATATTGAATTATTTATACCTGTATTTTTTCGCACGCCCCTGTTCCAGCAGTACAACATACACTGTCAATTTTTACGCGTACATTCTTTCATGCCGCCCGCCTCCCGACCCATTCCAAGTACCATGATGTATGACGGTCTGGGCGCGCTGGGCTACCGCGACAAGATAAATACACTTGTCAAAATTTCAATTTCCGAAACCGTGTTCCATTCGGCAGCCCATCGCCGATGCTATGCAAATTTACGTGCATTCGGCCTCCTTCCCGCTTACTCGTGATTTGGATGATAGGCCAGGTAATAAATGGTGTCATCCAGAAAGTGGTTCGTGAAAATTTAGTGAAAGAAAATATTGGCATATTGAAGGTGCTCAAGGTGGTCATCGGTCTCGTGCATGGCATTATACGTTGAAAGGTAGAGGCCGCGTCTTTCTTAGCTCACATGACTCTCTCGAAGAGTTCTGATATAATTTTGATATTGAGTATATACGATCAAACAAAAATTTAGTAGATGTATTATCCAAATTGCCAATCAGTGATGATGAGAATATTGAGGAAAGTGACTATTCTTATCTGATTATTCTTACATGTGATTCATATTGACTTCTCGATAATTTTTTTATAAAAATTAGACGGAAAATGATCCAATTTTAAAAGAAATGTTGAATTTCACTCAGAAAGGCTGTCCAAACGAACATTCAATATATTACAAACATTTATTCGAATAAATCAGCTAACAATAGAGGATTGTACGAAGGCGTAGAAGGGCCAAGGTTTTTTCCTATTTTAATCCCGACTTCTATCTCGGGATCTCGAGGTCCCGACATCTAAGTCGGGATTCTATCTCGGGATCTCGAGATCCCGACATCTAAGTCGGGATTCTATCTCGGGATCCCGAGATCCCAACATCTAAGTCGGGATCCCGACTTCTATCTCGGGATCTCGAGATCCCGACTTCTATCACGGGATCTCGAGATCCCGACATCTAAGTCGGGATCTCGAGATCCCGAGATAGAAGTCTGGATCCCGACTTAGATGTCGGGATCTCGAGATCCCGAGATAGAAGTCGGGATTAAAAATAGGAGAAAACCGTGGCCCTTCTACGCCTTTGTAGGATTGTACACTTATGTGAGGTCACATACTTATAATACCATCCAGTTGAAGGAAAATGATTTCAGACGAAAGTCTTGTCTCACCCATGGTAGTTGTAGAGAGGAAGTCATTCTCAAAATGTTATGACTGGTGGCCTGGATCGGATGATTTTTGTAAATCTTGTTTTTCTTGTGCCAAACACAAAACGAAGAACCAAAGACTGAAATAGCTTAACCCTGCGGTACTGGCGCCCCAGGCTCGAACACGAAAGGCTGGCGCTGGGTCGACCAGACCCGAAAATAAAAAAAATACTAAAATGATGAATTGATTTTGGATTTTTTATGTAAAGATTTTTTTAATATAATTGATGCCTTTTCACCTTCTGACAAGTATCAGAACGATAGTATGTCAAGCAGATTAAAAATAGATATTAATAAGAAAAAGATAGGTACTTTTTAATCGGACTTGTTACATAAAATAAAATATGTGAAAAATAACAAATAATTCTGATGAAATCGAATGTAACTTTGAAGAAGACATAACACTTAACTAATTGTCATCATTGAAATTACTTCCAAGGCAATTGCCTCACAAAATAAAGATAATGTCAGTTCCTTTATGTATTTTCTTCTAATGGTTTTTTTATGACGATTATTGGAAGTATAGATAATTTTTGAGTTGATTCCGGCTATATTCATTAGCGAATAAAAAATCACCATAGGCCATCGACGTGTATTACGTGCTACATTGTAGTTACCCGTCAACCGTGTCAACACCACCCTTTGTTGAGTTGTAGAATGATATAATTTCTGGCTTGTTACATCGGGAACCAATATTATCGTCATGATGTAAGCTTGATGCCATTATAACATTCTTTTGTTTGGGTACATATACGACAAAATTGTGACATCTTTTTGAAATCCAAAGATACTGGATTCTATTGGCCTTCTTTTCGTGTCAACAAATTCTTTTGGCAGCTGTTTCTTATTTTTTCTGACTGTACCTACATATGTGAGCTTGTGATCTTTCAGAAGCGTTGTGATGAGATCAAATGTTGTAAACCAGTTATCGGCGGTGATGTTTCGACCTGTTTTTGAAATGGGAGTAACTAAACGTTCGACGAGGCTTTTGGCATCGCTGGGAAATTGAAAGGGGCCATCTGGTTTCGACCTACATATACCTCCAAGTTCAGCGTGTAGTTCATTCTGGCATCTTCTAAAGCGTGAATCTTTATGCCATACTTGGCTGGTTTTTTTGGCATATATTGCCTGAACCCACAGCGACCTCGAAAAGATTCTAGCTTCTCATCTATCGCAGCATATTCGAAAATTGTATAGTTGTTTTGAAAATTTTGAAGGAATATATCAAACACGTCGCGAGTAGGAGCCAATTTGTCAAATGTTCTTCGTTCATCTCTGGTTCCTATGTCATCAAACCGCAAAGCTCTCAGAAGGAAACGAAATCTTTCCTCGGACATTGTCAACCAAAATATCTCGATTCCAGTTCCCGTCCTGTCCCAAATATCACGGGTACTCAACCTGTTGGATTTGATCAATCCTGTCATATAAAGCAATCCTAATAGCGCCTTTATTTCAGTTTTATCTGTGGGTTTAGCACTTCTTTCTCGAGCAAAATTTCCCGATATTGAGAGGATATACTTATTAGTACTCTCCACAATTTCATTTAGAATATTATCTGTACAAAAAAGTTTTCAACATTCTATTGGAGTCTAAGCCTGTCGAGCTAGGCCTTTGGGACCTGGAAGATATATGGCTGAATTCTCGGATCTTGTACGTACATTTTTGGGTGGAACATGTTTTTTCCACACGGTGGTATTATTTCTGCCAAGATAACTTGGGGTTTTGAAATTCCTGACAGGCGGAAGTTGTCATTTTTTAAGACTTATCAGTGGTAATTCTTCTTCACTGTCACTACTTTCTTCACTATTATCGCTGCTTTCATCTCCATCCTGTTCTGTATCAGTGTTTTCTTGGCACTCTTCAGTAATATCTTCATTGTCATCAGGTTTGTCAAAAACCTCTTCTTTGTCTGTCTCGACTTCACGTAATAAACGAAGAAGTCTTGCTTGTTCTGCTTCATACTCCATAGTATAGCAATCTGTGGATATATTCTATATAATTTCTTTGGTGAATTGTAGAGTGACAACTTACCGTTGAAGAGAACGTCTACAGTCTTGAGTACTGGCGCGGGTTCCTCAGACCCAAATATATTTTTTGTGATGAATCGCTACACCGAAACACAACCTACCACAGCTCATGAGAGACTGAATGCAAATTTAGGAAGGTACTGAATATCCCTGTATCATTGTGAGCGTCCCCACCCCATTAGTAGAAACAGAAAATCGATGAGGGTTTCACACACCCCGCGCCAATACCGCAAGGTTAATGGCCAAAAATGCTATTAGTAGTCGATTCAGAAGCGCAAAATTTGGTGTATCCACCCAAAAACACTTCGTCACTTTTTCAACTTACCAGTAACGTAATATCAAGAAATCACCTCAGTGATTGTTCATGGTTCCCAGACAGAATGGATCCCATGGAGAAACAACTTTATATGGCCCGACAAAAAAGTTAATCAGTTGAAACCCCTACAAAAACCCACTGAATAGTCTGTGAATACTATGAATATGTGTAAAGGAACTGACAAAAAAAGAGGGATTCTAAGATAATGAAAGAACATGCGAACATTACGGGTTTATTTTGCACTAGAAAACCCTTTCTGTTTTAATACGATATCATCAGAAATTATCTGTTATTGATATATACTTTCCACTCTGTACGCCACTGTTTCAAAATGACAACTTGATCGTTGTCATACATAGCATGTTCCGAATGTTAGTACTTACCTTTGCCGTACTAGTTCGAGCGGACATGAACCGACCTTAAGCTAATGACAGTTATCAGTTGTTCTATTTTGCGGTATGACAGCGTTATTTTGTAAACATAATGTTGGTTAGTCTTTTGCTTTGTACTTATAACACAAAACCGTAACATTCCTACTCTATTTCTGTCTTGTGTCATTGAGGTACCTAATTCATTTTCGAATACTTGACCTTGTCTGTGTTTGGTTCTGAGATTGAGAGGCTGGCGTTTTCGTCTTGGTTCAGTTGGCAACAATGAATCTTAAGGTGCTCTTTTCATAGCTCCAAGTAGCTCGAGGTAGTTCCTGGACTGATCCCACCGAACACTAACGAACAAGAAAGCGCCTTGTCAGATATTGACTTTGACGTCTGAGACATATTTTCCTCTTCCTTATTTGATCTTGATGAGTGACTGAACTATTTTGTAGATTTCCAATTAAAGTTTGATCATCGTTGATGGATCTTGGAAAAATTCATATCGGGAGAGTTTCTCATATTGTTTGCGATTTTTGACGCTATATATTTTTGAGAAATCTCCGTTCGCTTTGCGGATTTTTGAGGTTAGAAGTCATTTCATCATTGTGTTAAACCACTGGAACGAGAAACTCGCTATCAGACAGCAGACAGACGATTGATACTGACCTACTTCTCATGAAATTGTCCATACATGGTATAAGAGGCATTGCTTGGGACTGGGTTCATTCTTTTCTCGTAATGAGGAGTCAGTTTGTGTCAATAGTAAAAACAATTAATGATGGATCATGTAGAACACAGTCAGATAGAGCAACTATAGACACAGGTGTTCCTCAAGGATCAGTCCTGGGTACGGTGCTTTTCATATTATTTACAAATGATATCGAAACTGTAACTTAGGATGCCAACTTTGTGATGTATGCATATGATAAATCTTTAATTGTGTCTGAGGACTTGTTAGCATTGAAATGCAACAAGGTTCTTGATGATATAAGTGGATGGTACTCACAGTTGGCAAAAGAGCTGCTCTGGCTTGAGTTTAAAGATAAATGATATTGAACTTAACAATGAAGAATCACTTCAATTTCTCGGAATAACCATAGATCAATATCCAACATGGAAACAACATTGTTAACTATTAATATCA
The DNA here is from genome assembly GCA_944452925.2 of Chrysolina oricalcia. Classification (NCBI taxonomy): domain Eukaryota; kingdom Metazoa; phylum Arthropoda; class Insecta; order Coleoptera; family Chrysomelidae; genus Chrysolina; species Chrysolina oricalcia. The sequence goes on from OX101815.2 coordinate 60,852,387, forward strand.
AAATTACATTCGTCATGTTACTTATTCAGAAACTTACTTTCTATTTTGTCTGAGGCGCAGCTGCTGAGTCTGTATCATGCACAAGTAGGTTCGATGATCAGATATGGCTTTTGTCTTTGGGGTAATTCCACTTCATCAGCCGATGTATTTATAGCACAAAAGAAAGTTATTAGATCACTCGCCATGATATCTAAAAGGGTTTCGTGTAAATCGTTTTTCAAAAATGGAACATCTTAACGGTAGTTTCTTTTTATATTTATAAAATATGTGTTTTTATCTATTTGAACCAGTGTAAATTCAAGATGAATAAAACCATACATAATTTTAATACTCGCCAAAAAAATCACTACCATGTACCGGTTTGTAAGACTAATGTAGTTTATAAGTCGCCCAACAATATTGGACTCATTTTAATAAGCTGCCAACAAAAATAAAAAATTCTTCAACATTATATTTTTTTAAGAAAAACTTAAAAATATTTTTAACTGACAATTGTTTTTATAGCGTTAGCGAATTCTTCGATACCTAGGATTAGTTTTATGTATTGCGACGAGTGCTATACAATTCATGTAATTGTCTGAAAGGATAATAAATGTATCTATCTATCTATCTATACCTACCTAACTTTGACGAAATTGTTGATATGTCATAACAATTATTCTCTCGTGAATAACCTTTCGTAAATAACCTTTCTCAAAGTGACCTGGCAAGCTTGGCCAGTTGCAATAGAAGAAGAAAAAATTGACACGTTACGTACCATAATGACATCGTTACAGCCACGAACTGAGATTTATAGATAACAGAAACTAACAGAAAGTCAATTTTGCTAATTCTCTAATTACGATCTTCTTCATGGCATTACGTATTCCTCCTCAAATATTCTAGAATTAATTTCAACATGAAATTTTTCTCCTGAAATACTTATCTCAAGCGGTACTGATGTAATCAGTACAGTTGTATCAAGATCCTGGCAGTTATCGGGTTTCCTAGAGAAAACTTGGTTAATGCTGCCACACTGATGTTCTTGTTTCTCATTATTTATTTCATTATCGATTAACTCCAATCAATTTGCTGAATGAATCATCCAATTGTTTTAGAGCGAATATCATTGAATGCCACAACTTATTCCATTTATATCATTTTCGATTTATCTGGATACCATTAAGTGAAGTAACTCGAGAGACCACTAAGTGAATGTGGGAGCCCAAGAGAATATAATGCAATATACCTACTCTGAAACTGTATGTTTGATGTAGTGCACTTTCCTGGGAATATTAGAGAATCAATGCTCTCAAATAATATATTCCCCACATGACTAGACTCCGAAGTTATGAATTATTCCAGGCTGTACTTGCGATGCTATTAAATTGGTTTAAGTTATTTATGTTTTGATTTCTACATCTGAAATGTTTTTAATTCGTACATTCCTTGATTACGTAAGCGATAATTATAAATAAAACAGCAGTTTTGTTAACATAAATAACTTTGGATAGTATTGTAATAATTACTCATATGTTCGAGAATTTATATTTAGTACAAATGCCATTCAATTGTGATAGTTGACATTTGATGATAACTGAAAGCATTGAAGTCTAAGTAAAGTACAGTGTTGTCAAGTTGAATAAAACTGATGAAATCAGTTGTGCAGTAGCAAGCGTCTGCAACCCATAAACGCAACATTTGGTGGTGGGATAAATGGAACTGAAGAAAGAAGCATGGATCAGATTTCTAGTATTTGATAGTGAATACCAGAGCAATTAATGCCGAAGAGATGAACTCAGTAGATATTCTTCAGTTTATAAAAGGATCAGAAGCTAAACGAAACCAAGAACAAGAGGTACAAGAACTCAAGACAAAACAAGGACTTAAAGAGCTGGTCCAACAATTTGAATTGCCCAGAAAAGAAGATCAAGACGAACGAGAAGCCAAAAAATTACAAGAAGAAGAAGAATACGAAGCCAGAAGAAAACAAGAGCAAGGGAACAAGAGGACAAAATAAAACAAGAAAAAGAGGAACAAGAAGCCAACATAGACAGGAACGACAGGACCAAAAACTCAGGAGGAAACAATAATAGTTTGAAGTATTCCAGCAACTACAACAACATGTTGAACTTTTACATCTAATCTGTCAAAGCCAATAGCATTACCAGAAGAAACTCACAGGAATAGTAAAGGAAATCGAAGGAGAGGTCCAGGATATCGGAGGTGAAGTTCAAGAAGTCAGAAGAGTAGTTGAAGGAGTTAACAAAAGGATCCAAAACGTCAAAATTTTCATACACTATTTTCGTGGGCTATGTATCGAAATCAATTTGGGACCTCATAGTTATTACTTCCTGTGAAAAATAAATGTTAATGTCTATATATGATAATTACTGTACCATTATTCTGGTTATATTTCCAATGATTATGAAATATTTTGTAGCATGAAATAGGGATGAATATTTTCTAGGCGTAAGTTTCAGTTTAAAGCACCCTGTCAATTTAATCATTGGGGGTAATGGGCCCAGGGCGTAAAAAAATCAGTTATCTCAAATTTGAAACTTTGTATATTACTATCTGTTCTCCATGTCGAGTTGAACAATATGCTACCTGCGAAAATTCTTGGCAGCGGGTAATTTTCTAGTGCCGGCGCAAACTTTTGGGGCTGTCGAACCACTAGATTTCCCCAAAAATATGGTTGGACAATATTTCTAATATATTTTAATAGTGTTAAGAAGCGATTCTGAAAAAATCGGCTGTGAGGATCTTAATTTTATTCCGTCATAATTTCGATGATTCCGTTCAGTTCTTAGAGTTATATTATTGTCTATCTAACATATATTTCATCATATTCATCCACTGCCCACATCTTCCACCATGAATAATCTTTCGAATCCACTTTGAGTTATTTCTGGACATTTTGATGAGAAACAAGATATCGGATGGTAGTTTTTGAAATAAAAATTAATTAAGTTAGATCAAACACTTTCTGAGTTACTGAAAATATCGAATCCAATGTATCCAGCTTCCAGTTCATGCGAAACAAGATTATATAGAATTAGTTCAATGAAACCCCATCATTCTCCTCCATATTGTGACTGATATCTGAAATAAATCATTCACTTCGCACCATCATCCTTTGGGGATATTTTGCGATCTTTCAAAAGAATTTGACTGCGTCGCCATAGTATTCTGCTAAATAAATTACATTATTATGGTATTAGATGTATCCCTATAAAATGGGACTGCGAGCAACTGTTTTCGAGTTATTGACATTTGAAATAATCGATGCAATTGATTTTGAATGACAAGATCTTTTAATTCAAAATACATTCAGTTATAAATTAGTTTTTTCACAATTAACACAAAATCTGTTTTTGTCATTGAAAAATCATCCCAGATACCAAACTTTACTCAAATATCACAAAAATTTTGCATTTATTCACAAAAAACAAATATAATAATTAAACTTTAACACTCTGTATCTTGGAAACGAATAACTTGCGGATATGTGTTGACAGGAACTTTTTTTTTATTTCGTCGTCAGCAACATGCTTCTGAAGTTTCTACACGTACTTAAGAAACACCCTGTATGTATATATAAAACAATATTTTGTATTGTCCTCGCCATCTAGCGTGATTAGTTACAAACATGAATATTTGACGTCATTTTAATGCAGGTTTCTTCAAAAAAAGTTGATTTTAATGCTGTCCCATTGTTTCAATCAAGTTACGACATGACTTGGAGGCCAGATCACTGAAGTTACGACATGACTTGGATGCGAGCTCACTATTGCCATCCACATGTCGCATCCATTTTGATCCAATTATAATCCCATAAGGTTGACTAACAATGTTCTATATAAACAATGTTATTATCAACTGATTCTGTCTCCCTTCATAAACTCTCAGACTTGGTCTGAATACCATGACATTCGACTATTATTTTGAAAAAAATCCTCGATAAATAAGGGTTTTCGATATTTTTCTGACACCAGATGTCGCAACGTAGGCAACTGGTCTAAAAATCTGTCGAATTGTACTGAACCATGCCGAAAATTAATTATATTTGCACTGTTTTACATATAAATGGATACGAACAAAGAAAATTATATCTGAACTGAAGATAGTGCTCAAATACAGAGGTACAAAAGTCACTGGTACCAAAGAAAAACTTTTTGAAATGTAACTGATGTTTTTGTATTTGCTTTTAATTCTTCAGTATTATTTTATATTCTTGTGAGTTTTTATAATTATCACTGATGATTTTATTTTTCAGGCTAGAACACTATGACAGAAACTTCATACCAAATCTGAATATTTATTGTTACCTACCAAGTTGTGATGTAAATCAAAACTTTATCATGATATGCTTGAAAAAATAAAAATATTCTAATGAAAATTTTCTAATACTGAATCTTTCGTTAACTCATAATCATCCGTCGTGAAGTGAAGTTTAAAGACGATGTTATTTTTGGTTGAAAAAATCTTGGATATCCGAATGGCCACAAGCCACCGTTTCAATCGAATTTCATCTCTCAAGGGGAACGTAGTCTTCTGCTGAATATTTCACACCTCTACTTTTTAACCAATAAGATGCCTTAATTTTGACTAGTTACCATGGCAACTAAAATAATTTCAGGAAATTTTTTCGTGACGCCACGATATTTTTAGTGGAAATTTTTTGACAGTTGAATAGGTAAACATATGATCTACAACCATTAAATATTGTGAATAATGCAAAATTTCTATAAGATTTAACATAACTTTTTTTTTTCGCTAAAAAGTTTCATTAAACAAAAAACACAAATATGTTTAATTATTATGCATTGACAATTTATATTTCAAAAAACGTAGGATCTACAAACTTAGTAAGATTTAAATGGTGCTTGAATTCTAACCCATCCTCTCTTCTTGATGGTGAATAGGAAGGTGACGAATTAATTTGATGTCTGTGTTTTAAGACATATATGTAATATTTTGAAACAATTTTGTTCAAATCTCTTTTACGCAATAGGCCATATTTACTTGACATCTGCAGCAGACTTTCTTGGATTTTCGTAAACAAACCATTCGACTCTAACGCTTCCTGGTCGCAATCTCTCATTAAATTCGTTAAGTATATTAATTTTGGATGACATATTTGCACTTGACTCAACTCTTTGCAGTATTTACAAAAATTGTAGTTTTCAAAGCATTTAATTTTTCTCAAATTGTTTAGCGCAAATGCTTACAAGAAATGTTTTACATAAGAATATCTTTGTTTGCTGGTTTACTATACAGTAACTCAATGTAATTTACCAATATAAACCTCATCTGTCAAAAGCAAGTCCGCCTATATCACGGCCGCCTATATCACGGCCACCTACTGGAACAAACCATGTTAATATTATATTTTTTACATTAGAAGTGTTATGGATTACATTTCTACCACCTTTAGTAACCTAAAATTATGAAAGGGCGATAGACTGATCTAATACCAATCTGAGTTTTAGCATTTGGTGTAACTAAAGTTGGTAATATTTTTTATTTAACGAAACATGGTGGACTTGACAAGCAGTGAAATTAATTTAAAATGTCAGACTGGATTAATATTTTTTTTCTAAATTATGGTGTGAAATTTTCTTACCGAATACCACGCAAGCTTAAATTATTCCTGGAAATTTTCTTTTGGGCACTAATATTTTAAGAAAATTATCCTAGTCGCTTCGCGACTTGAGATAATTTTCAAAATATTCGTGCCCTCAAAAAAAATTCCGGAAATAATTTATGCTCTTGTGATATCATAAGTGATAATCCAGAAGATAATTAAGTGAAAAAATAATCGTAAACTACAAGACGCTCATGTTTTTTTACAGATGATTAGACCTCACGCTACAGAGCTGCCACCTCGTGGATCATATTACAGAAAACCCTCATTGCAGTGAATTGCCCACTATCATTCTCCACGGTTTATAAGACTTTTGGTAATGCGAAAGAGTGTGTTAGTGCCTCTTCAAGACCCCCTTAACAAATTTTCAATATCTTTCACTGAATATGTCAATGAAGAAAGTATTTAAATCATTGTTAGTCCGAATTCGGTGATATATGCTCCACCAGAAATCTGGTATTTATCAAGAGAGGGATATTTATTTTCTCACCACAATACGTTATTTCCGTAATCATGAGGATGTCTGCAAATGTCCCGGCAGCAAAAAGAGACCGAAATTTATTACACTCAAAATGGTAATGGTGCATTCTGTGGTCGTTTGCATTGTTTGAACTATCACACTTATGTAATAGTAAGTTTTTGGCTGGCGCTCGGCCAAAATGGCTTTGGCTGAAATATACCCGGTTATACAAATCGAAGTGTTTCCTGTTTTGAGGCATTGTTCAGAAGTTCTAGCAGTTTCTAAAGTTTTGGATTTTGGATGACAGCGTGGATCAACATACTCATTTCTGTCAACAATATTTCCACTTACGTGTAATTTTTTTTTTTTCGAGATGCCCTATTAATTCATTTCGTACTCTGAAAATTATTTCTGTTCTAAGAAAAGACCAGTCAAACATTTTTTCAATTCCCAAGTAACAATTTTAGTTTTGTGATAGCCCTCAGAAGGTTCTGAAGACCATAACAATCACAGCATCGATAAAACTGTTTTGCTGTAACGACATCCATAAAACCTCCTTAAAGCTGCTATAAATCTACGAGGGCCCACTCCTATGAAGGTTCTCAGGGCTATTTTGAAATGCAAGCATAAAACCTGCTTGCCTTATTCGCAGGATTCTTAATAACCTTCTGAGGATAATTATAAAACCAAATCATGGGGCTGTTATAAACCTGTATGTCATTAAAAAAATCTATTTGGCATCAAAATATCTTGTTTTGGATGAAATTGGGTTAGAAAATATTCCATAAATAACTACAGCCAAAACGGACTTAAATTAATCTAATTCTTCAGTTGCGAAAAATAGGGCGACTAATTTACAAGCAACAATATAATGATGGCGTCCTGTCAGTGATATATGAAGAATATATAGGTATTCAACATCGTGAAATGTCGAATATCATCTGCGAATGAAATTTTTTTGACAAAATGACATCAGTTAGGTGGTAAATCTGCAACGCGCCCCAATAACAACGCGAAATTAAGAAAATATACAGAATACCACATAAAATTAAAAAAATATTTTGACTCCTATCTTTCCCGGAATGATTTGTACTTTATCTAAATACAAATGAATACTAATAATTGTGTATTTCCTTTCCGTCATACACACCAAATTGCAAGAAACATGAATTGAAATTAGGCTCTCTTTAGTTGTTCCCTCTGGTTGTGATAAAATATGGCTACCCTACCTTTATTCTATTTAGCTGCACATATTGCCGTCATAAAGTCGTTTCTCCTCAAAATAAACCATTTCAAAATCATTTTATCCTAAAAAAGTACGTTTGGTATTATTCCAATTTCCAAAATATTTAAACTGTCAATTGTCAATCCCGCCAGACATTCGTCTTTTCGTGATCGACGTGATCAGTATACTCAGTGTCTATACTCCCGTGATGAGTATTTGGTGTCTAAGTCTTGTGAAACGTTTAATTACTATTTATTTTTTCCAGTTATCTTTACTCAATGTGATTCATTTATTACCGGTTAGGGGGAGCTACGAGCATTTAAGTAGAAATAGTTTCATGCTTTGATTTCATAGCGGTTCTCGAGAGTACATCTCAAAACCTTAATAAAACCTCATCGTTAGTTTTATTACAGAACCATTGCATGGACATGAGGAGTGCTATGAAACCATCACAAAACTAAGTTTCTATGTGGATTATTTAAATACCAAAAAGATTTATCGTGTATGTATATAAGCCATTGTAAAACCATCATAAAAACAAATATACTTAAATGCTTAATGGTTTTATCTTATAGCTTTCAGGAGTATTTTGAAACTGATTCATAAATCTGTTTGCTCTGGAAGCGTATTAGGAATAATATATGACCTGCATAAATCAAATTGGGCATTACCTAACCTTCATGAAACTTTCATAAAACTAGGATAAATCCAAATAACATTTTAATTTTTACTTGGGTTGTGACGTGCGTAGATCATAAAGCCAACTTCATACATATAAATTTAAAAAAAAAAATAGTTTAAAATTCTTTTTTTCCGTTAACCAGCTGTCGTCCCCTTACGAACGGCAGCCCTCAGAAGTCGAAACTTGTGCGAGCCAAGGATTAACGAGGTCTTACCTTTTGACGTGCGATTCCTAGCGCGATCCGAGGAGAATATCGAAAGAGGTCCGTTGGTCACCCATCCAAACCCCGTCCTCGCCTAGCGTTGCTTGGCTTCAGATAACGGTGAACAGGCGCTCTCCGTTCGAGCTATCACCGCAGAAATTCAACATCATTCATAAATATTCATTATACGTATTTTCATCGTTGTATCAACGTCATAATTCCATAAATATATTTTCATGATCAAAATGACGTACCTACCTATCATGCACAATGTCTAAAGAACATATCATAATAATATTTGTCGAGTAACTGATTCAAAACTCATGTTCTCAATACTAGGATCCTTTCTGTGGCGATAAGTTACAACTTTCTGCGTTGTATCAACGTCATACTTCATTGATTATATTTTTATCATCAAAATGACTTATTAAGAACAATGTCCATGAAACATATCACGATAAATTTCAAGTAACTCATTCAAAATTCATGTTCCTAATATGACGATCCTTTCTGAATTGATAAGTCCCAACTCAGCCATCAGACTGTTCTGATATTTCTATAGGTGCTCCTCAATGCTTAATATTGGGACCTGTCTGGTTTTTACTATACAGTGTGTTTTACTTCTCTTGGAAACACCCTCGTATCTTCCGTAATTTTTGATGAAGAACCATGAAATTTTTAGGATCGATAGGTAAACTGGTAATGAACTCAATGCACAAAAAAGGTCATCCTAAGTGATATACACTGCACGCCAGCAGCGATGGAACCACCCATTTTCCGGAAAGTTATAGTAGGGGTAAAAATTGTCCAGAAATGACTTCAAATTCGTGTTCAGGATCCCCAAATCACTACTAATACACCAGTCTCCTGAAGAATTTTCAGTCCAGAAAAATTCTAATATATTTTACTTCTCATGGAAACGCCACCGTATCCTCCGTAATTTTTTACGTAGAACCATGAAATTTTCAGGATCGATAGATACACTGAAAATGAAATCACTGCACAAGAAGAGTAATCCTACGTGATATACACTGCACGCCAGCAACGATAGACAAATTGATCCATCGCTTATTTGGAAATACCCTGTATATTATTGCAAAATATCTGGATGAATGATTCGATACATAAAAATATTTTTATCGTGATATGTATTTCTATTTAACTGAAATGTAAGAAGTACATTGTCTTTGATACCATATTAAAAGTCTTTAAATTGAAGTAGTTTGATTGCATCTCTTCTTGTAAGAAGTAGCAAAAGTACTTCATGAACAAGTTAACTATTCCTTGGTAATCTTCAATTATTATTACATCAATGATGGAATTTGAAAAACTCCTTGAGTTTACATTAATCTTATTCAATTTATTGTTAATCATTTCCCATAATTTTTCCGCATCAGATTTTTCTATAATATCGTCATAATTCTTCTCTTTTTTCCATAGGATGAGAGTTTTTTCGGTTGTTTATTTTCATAAACAGTTGTATCATCTGTGATTGTGCATTACTAGTTTAGTTGTCTCACTCTGGTAGCTTGTTCCTGTTCATGTTTAGACCACACGAAATTGTTGATTTCGGGTAGTTTCACAGTATTGACTATGATTTCTATTTTTTGAGTTAGAAACGTCATAATACCAGATGAAGTTTTGTCAGAAATTAACTAACAGTCAGGTTAGGCATATTATCAAGATCTTTATGTCTTCTGAATAATAATTTGAATTCAGAAATGGTCTAAAAGTTCGATGTAATTAATATCAACATGATTGAACGTGCTCATCTATCCAAGAAGTTGTGCAAAGATGTCAGAGAGACTTGGATCAAGTATTTTCAATCTGACAATCCCACCCAGATTTGAAATGACGTACTCAAGCAGTGTGCAGCTTGATCTGCCATTAGAATAGATCACATTCCTCAAATCAAAGCCCTGTTTTTCAGAACCACTTATGTCTTCACTGTCACCAAATCTTAGTTTTGCGTTTTTTTTTTGTTTTTTTTCTTACGGAGATAGTGCCACTACACACAAATTATTTCATGAATAATACCTCATGGTATCGACAATGAACCAGTTATCATCTACAAACAGCAAAAGTCTTCGATTAACCACCCTATATTCAAATATCTGAACTCCACTTGACGCTGACATTCATATCCATCCTCTTGACTCTGGTAGTCCTGACCTGATTACGTCGACAGCTGGTTCTTCCTTGATAGATACATGGGTAGCATAGGCGTATCCTAAGCTGCGGCTACTTCAAAAATATTCCTTTTGTTTCGAAACTAATTCAACGTTGATGTTCAGGGAATGACAATTATTGTAGCTTCAATAATGGCAGGTTAACGCGGACCAAATGAATCAGCTGTACAGTGCTATCATTTTGTTTTGTCCCACTTTTACATGGCTGTAAAATAATCAGTTTTCAAGATAGAAGGTTGAATTGAAAAGTATATTTTAGGATTTGGTGTTTTGTCAATAAAAATGTCAACTGTCAAATGTCAGAATTATTGAGATAAACTACTTTTTTTTTATTGGACACCCTGTATATTACTACATATTTGAAAAGACATTTTACATCTGATAACGATAATATGTCATACATGCCCTTTCTTTTCAGTAGTTCTGTCTGAATTGATAAAAATATTATCAAAATAGTAATTTTACAACATCATCAATATACCTGAATTTGTTGTTTTGTTTTCAATTCAATTGTAGTATTCCTTGATAGTTTTATTCTTTTGGGAAATTTATCAAGATAAAGAGGATTTTGCTGTTCGTAAACCCACAACATTTGAGTAAATTATTCAAATCTAGTTAATATAACTTTATTCAAAAATTAAATGAATCCTATACAACAATACAAACAATTGGAAATATTTTCTTTACATTCATAGATGCTGCTCAACATGACCTCCTTCATTTTCAATGCACTTGATATATACTTTTTCTGTATGTCCTTTAACTTTTGACAGAATATATCTATTATTTGGCACCTCTAGAATGGCATCCCTAATTCTTAATTTTGAATCGTTCAAAGAATAGCACGGTGTAGTATAAACGATACTTTCAACGTGCCCCCAGAAAAAAAAGTCGCCTGGTGTTAAATCGGGACTATTAGGAGGCCATTTTATAGAACCTGATTTTCCAATCCACTATGAATATTTTTTATCCAAGAACAATTTTACTAAGATAGTACTGTGTGGCGGCGCTCCATCTTGTTGCCAAATTAAATATCTTGATATGGCTAAAGGTAAACCTTCAATGCGGTTTTCAATTTCTGTTTCCAGCATATTTAAATAAACCTGACCTGTTAACAAACCATCAAAAATAATGGGATCTAAAACACGTTCACCAATCAATCCGCACCATACACTAACGCACTCTCTACCTTGGAACTGAATATCCTGTATTTGAAAGGGATTAGAATCAGACCAGTGGTGTTTATTTTGGCGATGGCAACCTCTGCTGGTAGAAAAAATGACTCATCAGTCCACAATATCCTCTCAAGAAATGTAGCATCCCTTTGACTTATGTCTACTATAAGCCTGGAAAATTGCAGTCATTTTTCTTTTTGTGTTAATATCAACTTTTGCACTCTATTTATCTTATAGGGCTGTAATTTGTGTTTTTTAGGAACTGCGTGTGCTGATTCAATACACACTAGCAATTCTGCAACTACATCATTCAACGAATTTTTAGGATTCGCTCCAAAATATGCTAAATTATAAATTTTTGTGTTCCCTGTCAACACTGTTCTTGGTATAACAGTTTTTTTTCGATTCAGGCTACCAGTTTCAAAAACCTTCTTCTTGAGTCTATAAAACATTTTTTTAGATGGAGCTCTTCTACCCGGAAATTGCAGTCTACATCTTCTAATCGCTTTTGTAACACTTCCACTTTGTTGATAAATGTTGAACATATAACATTTTTCTTCTGTAGAGTATCCCATTTTGTTTCTTTACCGTTTACCAGCTGCAGCACACCATACAAGAGAACGACTTTGACAGATGTGACATTCAACCATCTAGCTCAAAACTGAGTATTTTACAGCCATGTGAAAGTGGGGCAAAACAAAATGAAAGCACTGCACATATAATAGTAACATAGTGAGAAAAACAATACCTACTTCAACTTGTTTTAACCCTTTCGCAGGCACAGTGATATTGAAATCGCATTCGAGATACCTAAGTGGAAATATCTAGGGTTGGGAAACATATAATTTCTATCATAATTGTTTTTTATTTCAGTTATGTTCTGAAAACGTCTAAGAAACACAAAACACCCAAAATTGTATTGTATTGAAAAAGTAATGTAACTGTACCTGATGTTGCTAATGACCCACTGTGATCGATGCAACTAATCTCTAATAAAAATAAAGAACTGGAACAATGCCTGGTAGTCATAGGTATAGCCGGAGAGCTGGAATTTTTGGAACGTCCTTTTGGCAAATTGAAATTGGGAAATTGCGAAATTACGAGTCTGGGAGAGTGTTTGCGTTTATTCCGTTACTGCGCAGCATGTAGCAATTGCAAAAAAATCCAAAAAAATTTATGTTTGGCAAATTTATTTATTTTTTCAATCTTTCAATTCAGTTTTTATATTATTAAAAAAAACCCAGACTTTTTTGTCGGTTATAATGTATTACCAGACCCCTCCAAAAATGATTCATTAAAATTTCCAGAAAATATACCCACTTTTGGCAATCTGAAATCTGAATCACGAATTCATTGAGTGATTTGGATAATACCTGCAAATCGCCAGACAAATTCATCGGTTTTAAACAACTTCCAGACGAGAATGAAGTTTACAAATAACGACAAAAAAGTCTTATGCGTAGCCATAGGTGCGAGAAAGTAAGCTGATGGCGACCCAAGCTCCTCGCACTGTGATTGGTTATTATTGAGAAACTGCGCATTCCCAGTATAGGTCCGGCTCGGCATTCACAACAGTGTGAGAGCAATCGTATCATCGTGAAAATTTCCGGTGTGTTTATATAATTTTTTAAGATGAACTGTGTGAATAGTTATCAATGAGAAATGATTTACTTGAATAATTGAATAAAATATACGAAAACACTAATCAATATTCTAATATTTTTGAGGCCGGACCTTTCGCCTCATCGACATATCTCACCTCACCGTCGCTTCAAAATGTCAGCCGATGGCGAGACATCTAGAAGCGACTAATCGAACGGCCGATGAAGAATTGCAGCTTTCTATAACTCTTTGGTTAGAGACCCTTCATGTATAAAAGCGTCGCGCCGAGCGGACAGGACAGTCGGTAAGCGTTAAAATAAATAAGAAGTGATGTACTTATATGATATTTGTAAAATTTTTTGTAAAATTTGTTATTACGAAACTCCCAGGTTTTCGGAGAAAACCCCTCAAAAGCAGAGCTTGTGCGAGCAAGGGATATCCGGGACCTACAGTTTAAATGAAAGTGGAATCTGAACCACTTCAGCTCAGTGACACACGGACCGGGGATCAAAACCGGACCGTCTGGGTGGAAGCCAAACGCTCTAACACATCGACCACTTCGCTTCGCGATATGAATTAGAACTTAGAGTTACAGATTACATATTCATGAATAAATTACGTAAAGTGGTTAATTAGATTTTAAATTTATTACAGTGGTGTCAGAAATAGGATTTTAAAAATAAATGAGTGTTCGTCGAGTAGTGGAAAAATAAACCGACACAATTTTTGCGTGAAACAGACAATAGACTGGTGGCCCGTGAAACAAGCAAACGAAATTCAACAAACTTATGAACTTTTTGTGCAAAACAGACTAATATCTCGTTCAAAGACATAAAAATATAAGATGTGTTCGAGGAGAGTTCGTCGAATTGAGGCAAAAGCTGGGGGAAAGGGAAAACGAGTGGTGAAAATGCTGCATGCACTCCAGACAAGACTTGATGAGGGATTAATCCAAGAGGGCCTAGATCCTGAAAGCTTCTTTTTGGAATTGACTTGAGTTCGATAATGGATGAACTCGACGAAAATACCAAATTCCTAGAAGAAAAGCTTGAAGAGAATTCGAATAATCTGGAAGAAAAGTTTCAAAGAAGTTTGGGGAGCCTAGAGGAAAACCTTCAAGAAACTGCAAATATTCTGGAAAGAAAACTCCAACAAAATTCGAGGAGCCTGGAGAAAAAGCTTCTAGAAAATTGGAATAATTTGAAAGAAGATCTTCAACAGAATTCGATGAAATTCAAGAAAATACGAGGAGTTTGTAGGAGAAGCTCATGAAAAACACAGAAGGCTTGAAAATAGAGCTTTGTGGTGTGGAGAACCGATGAGGAGATAGAATAGGAACCTTCGAGGCAGAAATGGACAAAATAAAAGAAACCATCGGTGATAAAATCAAAGATGAAATTGAGGTGGAAATGGATAAAATGACGGAAAACCAAGTTCATTCTGCGCACACCACAAAAATGCAACGTTGGATCTGAGTTTGAACTTGGATGCTTATGTCGCTTTACTTCAACAACAAAACACAGGTGCGTTTGTAGACGGTCTCATCAACAACGAGCCTTGCACCATGCTGCTAGATACAGACGCGACTAGGTCAATCATTGGACCTACCTTTGCCAAAACACCGGCAAGAATTGAACCGTTAACGTGAACACTACACACAGCAACAGCAGAGCCAGCTAGTGTGAATGGTGAGCTACCAATTGAATTGACTTCAGACAGCACTTAATCGAAACATCGGGCATCATTGGAATGGACCTCATGAATTCAAATGGTTTGAGATGAATTTTGTGTGAACGGGAAAGAGGCAATGCTACACGGAAGAAGTGAAGAAATAATTCGTGCCCTGTTGGCTGAAGACGTAAGCGTACCTGAGAGTGCTGAAACCATTCTGGAGGCTCGCATGGATGGCGGGGTATCAAACTAGGAAAGACCTTGCTGCGTGTTGATAAATTTGTTCCAGTAATGAAAATAAATAACAATTATTACCCAGTGACCTTAAAGAAAGAAACTGTTTTGGATCACTGCTCGTCAATTTCCTGAGTGATCATCAGTGTACGCAGATAGCAACTTGACAGCAGAATTTGAAAAATTTGGTTACAATCTTATCCACGGACAAAGGACCAGCTCAGCAATCTGAATTGAAGCACTCAGTCAAGAAGTACTGAGACATATTCGATACTGGACAAGGAAAACGGTGTAGAGCAAAGATGGTTTAGTACAAGATCGACACTGGGAATGCTAGAAGAATTCTTCCCCTCGCTATGGAAGAAGGGGCTGACAAAACAGTCTGTGATATGGAGAAGGAAGAAGTTATTGAACCATCTGACAGCCCAAGTAACAATTTAAATGTTATTTGGATTTATCCTAGTTTCATGAAAGTTTCATGAAGGTTAGGTAATGCCCAATTTGATTTATGCAGGTCATATATTATTCCTAATACGGTACCAGAGCAAACAGATTTATGAATCAGTTTCAAAACACTCCTGAAGGCTATAAGATGAAACCATTCAGCATTTGAGTATATTTGTTTTTATGATGGTTTTACAATGGCTTATACACATACACGATAAATCTTTTTGACATTTAAATAATCCACATAGAAACTTAGTTTTGTGATGGTTTCATAGCACTCCTCAAGTCCCTGCAATGGTTCTGTAATAAAACTAACGATGAGGTTTTATTAAGGTTTTGAGATGTACTCTCGAGAACCGCTATAAAATCAAAGCATAAAACTATTTCTACTTAAATGCTAGTATCTCCCCCTAACCGGTAATAAATAAATCACATTGGGTAAAGATAACTGGAAAAAATAAATAGTAATTAAACATTTCACAAGACTTAGACACCAAATACTTATCACGGGAGTATAGACACTGAGTATACTGACCACGTCGATCACGAAAAGACGAATGTCAGGCGGGATTGACAATTAACAGTTGAAATATTCTGGAAATTGGATTAAATAATACCAAACGTACTTTTTTAGGATAAAATGATTTTAAAATGGTTTATTTTGAGGAGAAACGACTTTATGACGGCAATATGTGCAGCTAAATAGAATAAAGGTAGGGTAGCCATATTTTATTACAACCAGAGGGAACAACTAAAGAGAGCCTAATTTCAATTCATGTTTCTTGCAATTTGGTGTGTATGACGAAAAGGAAATACACAATTATTTGTATTCAATTGTATTTAGATATAGTACAAATCATTTCGGGAAAGATATGAGTCAAAATAATTTTTTAATTTTAAGTGGTATTTTGTTTATTTTCTTAATTTCGTGTTGTTATTGGGGCGCGTTGCAGATTTACCACCTAACTGATGTCATTTTGTCAAAAAAATTTCATTCGCAGATGATATTCGACATTTCACGTTGTTGAATACCTATATATTCTTCATATATCATTGACAGGACGCCATCATTATATTTTTGCTTGTAAATTAGTCGCCCTATTTTTCGCAACAGAAAAATTAGATTAATTTAAGTCCGTTTTGGCTGTAGTTATTTATGGAAAATTTTCTAACCCAATTTCATTCAAAAAAAGATATTTTGATGCCTAATAGATTTTTTTAATGACATACATATTTATAACATCCCCATGATTTGGTTTTATAATGATCCTCAGGAGGTTATTAAGAATCCTGCGAATAAGGCAAGCAGGTTTTATGCTTGCATTTCAAAATAGCCCTGAGAATCTTCATAGGAGTGTGCCCTCGTAGATTTATAGCAGCTTTAAGGAGGTTTTATGGATGTCGTTACAGCAAAACCGTTTTATCGATGCTGTGATTGTTACGGTCTTCAGAACCTTCCGAGGGCTATCACAAAACTGAAATTGTTACTTGGGAGTCCATCGTCCTCTCCAGTCGTGCTGGTGAAGAAGAAGGATGGATCGACGCGCTTTTGCTTAGACTATCGTCAACTGAACAACGTAGTTACCCTCTAGTTACCCTTTAGTTACCCTTTAGTTACCCTTTACCGAGTGTAGACAACACGTTAGATACGTTAGCAGGATATACGGTTTCCTCGACCCTTGATTTAAACGTTGACTGTCAAAGGGTTTCGACTAGTCTGGCCCCACACGCCGAAGTCTGTGAAGCATGTTAGGCGATAGAAACATGAGGAATTCTCACATTTTCATTTAATTTGCAACCCAATCAGTATTTTTTCCGCAAAAAAATACATCATGACCATTTCATTTATTGCTACTGATAAATGTACGTTTGTGTTTACGAATAAATCATTTTTCTTTCGAATAATTGTTTCAATCAACAACGCCGTTAAGACTTTGTAGGACTTGCCAAAGACGCCGCAACGTAAAAATACCACGTATTTGCAACGAAAGAGAACGTGGTTGGCTTCAAAGATCAAGTTGCAAACTATGATATAGCTATGTAGAGATAGATCGCCTACTACGAGATGAATCGTATTCGGCGGTCAACGTGTTAAAGAGCGGATATTGGCAGGTAGAACTGGCTCCAAAAGATAAATGAATATTGACCTCTTTTATCGGCTCAAGATTGTGGCAGTTTGCCATTCGGATTTTATAATCCTCCAGCCACCTTTCAAAGATTGATGCAGACGGTGTTGAGAGTACTCTACTAGAAGACGAGCCTAGTATACCTCGATGACATAATTGTTGTTGGCAGATGGTTCGAAAACCACGTGAAAAACCTACTAGAAGTATTATTGCGACTGAGAAGCCCCGGATTGAAATAAAGCACAAGAATTTCCATCTGTTCCAGAAAGAAGTACGATGCTCTGGCCACGACGTTTCTGGAGGAGTAGCAGTGGAAGAGCAGAAGATAAAATCAGTTAAGAATTGGCCCGTTCCGACAGATTCATAATCTCATTTGTGAATTTTATCCAAGCATGTGTGGATAAATCATAAGTATTATTAAATACGTTCAAGTGATTCGTAATATTTCCCCAAAGAAAATCGAACTGAGATACTATATATCTTATAAAGGCTAAAAATACTTCTTAAATCAATTTTAACCGAGAGAACAAACAATATTAATACAAATCAAGGCAATAGAGTTCAAAACTTTTCAGATACTACAATATCGACCAACTCCCTTCAACCTATTTTGCTATACTCTGACGATGTCCGATCCACATTACCGTACTCCGCCCGACACTTTCAGACACATCAGAGAGTATCATAAATGAGTAATGCCAAACTAAGCGGCATCCCGAGACTATCGGGAAAAACATCTCTATTGACTTCAACGATCCTGTGTCATAAGTTATTCCTGTTTGATAAAAGTTCCACGGCAGCGATTGTACCATCTTCCGCAGTATTTCAGAAGTTCGATTCCCGTGAATCGAACAATCTCCCGTTCAATTATTTCTGCGATTAGAAACAGAAGTTCCCGAGTAATTGCAATTAGTCTCGTGACGCGGATGCTGCGAGACATCTCTGAACAACGCGAGCGGCAACATCAAGTGATTATGCCATAGTTTATAGAGGGCATACATCAGTACACATGGGCGGTACAGATTTGTTCCTTTCTCGTCCCTATAGGACTAATCTTTCAACAAAGCGCTTCAATCACTACAGTATTCTCGTTACTCTGACTCGAAATATTCGTCTTAGAAGGAATGTGTGGAGATATGTTTCTGGACAAAATGGTTGAGAAATGAGAAAGGGCATGGCAGTGAATACTACACCAATCAATAAAGCATAAAATGAACTGAAATACTACCGACTATGCCATCACATGAAAGATAGTCCGTAGTTATATTCTGTTATGTGTTCGACTCGCAACTGTTATTATTCAGCCTATAATAATAATACACTTCATTTACACTCAATATTTACATAATATAAAAGGTATACACGGAGAAAACTTGACCAAGTATATTGTTTTATTTGAAAAAAAGTCTATTGTGGGTACTAAATTTTCACTTACGATGGGAATATGAGTTACTCATAGTAAGCAAAACAATGTTTCTGGAAGTGTGTTCCTACCGTAACTCATCTGAATACTTAGCGAATCGAAATATTTTCCATGTTCGATATCTATAGGTGCACACTGAACTAATTGTAGATATAATGATACCTACCACTACTGAATCGTTTATCTGAAACAACTTCACTTGGTGTAAGCTGGGTCTAGGACATTTGGGCGCGAGTCAACTGGGCGCGGCCAACTGGGCGCAGGGACAACTGGGCGCAAGGACAACTGGGCGCAGGGACAACTGGGCGCAAGGACAACTGGGCGCAGGGACGACTGGGCGCCAAGAAAATGAAACACACAATTAATAATAATTCTTTTATTACTCTCATCTACTAATCATAGGATAGGATGACTAAAATATCTACTAATCATAATTATTATCATACATTTATTTTGAGTGTAGTATTTTATAAATCTGATCTAACCTGACCGAACTAACCTAGCTCGCAAGTTGGGAGCTTGGAACTTGAATTACTATTAAGAATTATTATTAATTTTGCTTATTTTTTTTTGGATATTTATGCTTGATATATGTTTATATATAGTAATGAAATCCTCGTAAGTGTATTATTTATGAATGGTTTTCCAGTGAGTATAGCCTATGTGGTAATTTTCAATTATTTCTAGTATTATTGGATAAAAATTGTAAGAATGTTACAATTATACTTTAAACTATTCAGAATCATGCAATAATATAATATGGCGAGGCCTATTGTCAAAGATAGGAGAAAATCATTCTCACTTGATAATGATAGTCATTCGACTATTTCATATTTTGAAATGATTCAAAGTATATGTTTCTATGATGCAATTTTCATCCACTTACACTACAAATTCTCGAAACTGGCCATAAAGGCTACTCAGAGAAATTCAGAGTACTATATCTTGAAACATGAAAAACATTCAGAAGCTTTTTATATCATTGAATTCGTGAATTGTCATTCTGGGTTTTTCTTATATGATATTTTTCAGTTTTTTCTTGAATGACATGTTCGATAAATTCCTCAAATTCTGAGGTAGAGTATTGTAAAGTTTTGGAACCAAAAATTCAAACGACCTTTGACCAATCGATTTTGTCATGAATGGGACGGGATGTTATTTGTTTTGTCTTATGTTGTGATTGTGACTGTTCTTTTCTAATTTTCTGCTTTTGTGATAAGTTAGCACACATTTGAAGTAAAATTCTTGCCTCAGATCAAGTACTTGCGATTCCAAGTAGGTCAACTCTGTCGAGTAGTCTCTTTTTTTATGCATCATTAGATTGAGAAATCGTTTCTGTAGAATCTCTAGAGGGGTAATATGTGTTTTGAGTGCTGAGCCCCAAGCCAAGATACCATATTTCAGGTGACTTTCTACGAGTGCATAATATACAACTTTAAGTTCTTTCGTGTGTATTATGTCGCTCAGACATCGAAATTTGTAAATTATGGATAGGAGTTTCTTTATCATTTGTTGTATATGAATGTCCCATCGCAAATGAGCACCAATTACGATTCCGAGGTATTTAACACTTGTTGATGGTAGTAATCGATGGACCGACCCTCCTAC
Organism: Chrysolina oricalcia; assembly: GCA_944452925.2. Lineage (NCBI taxonomy): Eukaryota > Metazoa > Arthropoda > Insecta > Coleoptera > Chrysomelidae > Chrysolina > Chrysolina oricalcia. The sequence continues at coordinate 60,873,060 of OX101815.2, forward strand.
ATGTAGGTATATCTATAAAACTGAAGTTCCGTGACGCAGATTTGTTGCAACCTCATCTTGAGGTCACCGGCGACCCGTCGGATTAAATCATTGCTATCATATACGTAAGCATGGAGTTCACAAATGTAGAAATATTAGTAGCTTCATTATTCGATATGTTATACTGATCTGAGCATGCACTTCGCGATTGTCCAGTCATTTGAGTCATTTATTCGAGTCATATAAGACCCCACAGTGTTATTAACGTTATTTAAATTTTTCATAAGGGTTGACTGAATTTATTCGATTTAGAAATTTCAATCTTGTTTCTTTACTAAAATAATCCAAATGAAAACAAATGAGAGCTTCGTATAGTGAAGGTGAGCCAGAATGGGAATTGCAGAGTGAATGTGAAGATATTGTGATTTTCGCCAAGTCCTATGGAGATGAAATAGATGATGAATTTGGTTCTAAAGATACTGCATATCAACCCACTACTGAAAACAGTAAGAAAAGGCATCTGAATGCAAACACGGTTTTTTGTAACTTTCCCTTCAAATTATACCTACCAGGATATCAAAGGAACATCTTGTTACAAGGAAGAGCTCATGAACTTAATATTGCCATGACATGTAACGATTGCAAATAGTTGTAGTGCTGCTGGTATTCAATTATTATATAATATATTACACTTAATTTATTTTGTCGTCAAGGTGTCTACATCTATATTTATTAAAAATAATTTTTATTCGTAGTTTCAAATTTTCGAGAATTGAGTTTTGTTTTCACCATTTGCTCTATCAGAAACCCCATTGTCCATAGGATCACAAGGACCCCACGGTGTAGTATTTGCTATAAATGAATCACCGTGTGGTTCTAAGGTTAATAACTAATGTAGCGATCTGGTTACTCCAGATGATAAAATTGTAGATAATTGTGATACGAACAAAATGGAATGTTTAACAAACCGATTGGATGATTAGTAACGGAGAAAACCCGGAAAAACCGGAAAATTTTGCGATTAAAAAAAAACTCCGGCCATTTTTCAAAAAGTACGGTTAGCCCCTCTCATGAGAGTATTCAATCATGTCTACTTTATGTGTGCACAAAACAGGCGTTGTCGGATAGTTAGTTTTGGCACAATTGCAATTTGAATTTTTTCTTTGCACTGGCAGCGAGTCTAGATGCTCTAGTAAAATTTTGGTTACTGAAAATCCTCTATTGAATGGCCTATACATGTATTTCTTGGGCTCGACAGATTTATTTTTCATTTTTGGATATACAGTGTGTCTCACTTCTCATGGAAACACCCCCGTATCTTTCGTAATAATTGAGTTTGAATGATGAAACTCTCAGGACTGATGGATATGCTCAAAATGCACCTACCACCTGAATGGGGTTGGCCTACGTGATGTACACTGCCCGCCAATCGCGATGGAACAACACATTTTTACGGTAAAACATACTAGGGAGCAAAATAGGCTAAAAATTCCTTCAGATTTGTGATCAGGACCACCAACTACAGATACACTTTTTTTCTGAAAAAATTTCAGTCCTGAAAAATCCGAATTTGTCTCACTTCTCATGGAAACACCCCCGTATTTTCCGTAATTTTATACGTAGAACCCTGAAATTTGCAGTATCGATAGATACACTAGAAATGAAGTCACTGCACAAAACGAATCATCCATCCTACATGATGTTCACTGCATGCCAGCGATGGAAAAATGGGTGGTTCCTTTGCTGCTGGCGTGCAGTGTATATTACGTAGATTGACCATTTCCGTGCAGTGAGTTCATTTCCAGTGTATCTATCGATCGTGGAAATTTCATGGTTCTACGTAAAAAATTACGGAAAATACGGGGGTGTTTCCATGAGAAGTGAGACAAATTCGGATTTTTCAGGACTGAAATTTTTTCAGGGAAAACGTGTCTCTGTAGTAGGTTGGTGGTCCTGATCACGAATTTGTAGGAATTTTGAGTCTATTCTGCCCCTAGTATGTTTTACCGTAAAAATGGGTTGTTCCATCGCGAGTGGTGGGCAGTGTATATCACTTAGACCAACTCCATTCAGGTGGTAGGTGAATTTTGAGCATTTCCATCAGTCCTAAGAGTTTCATCATTTTACCTCTATTGTTACGGAAGATACGGGGGTGTTTCCATGAGAAGTGAGACACACTGTATCATTGTATGAGTCAATAGTTAGAGAGCTGCCTTTGTGATTTACTGACAGGTAAAGAAACCGTGTGCTGGGCAGGAAATATCATTCTTGGTGTGCCCCAAGTCGCCTGGTTGTAGTTTTCGAATTTCTCCAGGTCAAGGTTAAGGAGGGGGGGGGGGCGTTTGAAATCCTTGTAGGGTATACAAATTTTCTTCATCTGATTTGATCTAACAGTTTTTTCTAGCAAGAATGCATTCAACTCATCATTTATTTCTGAGGCATCTCAGGTTTTGATGAATAAGGGTTAGTGTATATTTCGAAACAAAAATTACTCTTACTCTCAATATTTTCATTAGGGCTATCTTTTTCCGCTGTTCTACCTCTTTTGACTAGAGTCGATTTCTCTATTCCACTTCCAACATGGGTTGCTGCTCGCTGACTATTCTGCGAAAGGTCACTACTCACAAGAGACGAGCTGTTGGAATAGATGAGAGGAAGTGTTTCATCCGTTGCCGAATAACTTTGTGGCTCCTGCCTTATCGGCAACCATTGTTGCCACATTTCCTTCGATATTTTCACTAACGTCGATGTTACGTTATTCATTCAGGGTCCACCACCTACCGTTTATAATTAAGACATTATTTCACTGAATGGACCGTGGTCGCTATGTTGGTAGAGCGGTATCCATTAAAGAGAGGGGTCGAGGGTTCAGAACCCCGCATGGTTATCTGTCTCGTGCATGGCATCACACGCTAAAAGGTAATGGCTGCGTCTTCCCTAGCTCACACAAGTCTCTCGAAGACTTCTGAGGGTCGCACGTACGGGTGCAATCGGTTGACGGAAATAACAATTATTACAACAATTCCACAATTTTAACAATAGCATGATTTCATGCGGATTGTGCTACTCTGTCATGGTGTAGGAGTTCTTTATTTGTATCTCTTTCAGAGGGGGTGAGGTCTGCTTCAATATTTCGTACTTTTAAGTTTGAGGGCCATTTTTTCGATAATTTGTTTACTTTTCAGACACATAAACTCAAGAGGTGTTTCTCCAATTCAGTAAATCTCCACTATGCAACTCGAATAATTGAACAGGATACCCGGGAAAATGATATAATTCATTGGAGTTGCTCTTACAATTATGTAACGAACACATTATCATTATGGTATGAATATAATATGTATTTCGGAAGCTCCACTTGACAAATATTCGATTCTGAAGGAATCTGGCACAGACTCGGGTTCCGTGAACCTCAAATCATATTTTTACATGCGGCCCCACAAGGCAGACATAACCTAAAACGCATTTTTTCGATGTCCTGTCAAAAAGAGTCTCGGCTCCCTACTCTAAGGGTGGATTTAGTCAACTTTAGCATAAGCATTATCATAAACATAGCGGCAAAATCAAAGGTTTTTAGCATAAACTTAACATTGTTGTATAAATGGCGCCATTTGATATAACAGATTCAACTTTCGTTTTTGACATATATTTAAGCACAATTTTAAAATTATGTTGACTAAATGCACCTTAATATACAATCTAATGTCAATTTGCATACAGGTACCTCGATAATAGATTATTTATATTTCATATATGTAGAATGTCACGACATAGTGATAACAAGAGACAACTCTTAGAAACAAGAAACAATAAATATGTTCTCTCTCTTATAGAAGTTCTGTACTACTCTACACAAAAAATACAAATAGTCAGGCAGTTGCATTTTTCAAAAGAGCATAATTAGTCTACTGGGCTAAATTTAACTTGCTGTTGGCTCTTTGGCACTGCTCACCGTCATCCTAGTGTTTGTTCAGACAACACAGAGGCCTTTGAAAGGAATGAGGTCTGTGCCGAGGGATTTTTTGTATGTTTGTTTACCTTTGGTGGCTTTTATAGAGGTAAAAAGCGTAGGGCCCCACTTTCTAAATTGATTGCTTAGTAGCAATGGATTTGTCACTGATGAACTGAAATGTTTCGGACTATGGATTTTGTCTCGTAGGATTTTTATTACCTACACGACTGCCATTAAAATGTATATATGGTGACTGAAATTATATTTTTCACATGTTTTTCCATTTGTCAGGACTGGACAACCTCACAAACATATAAAAATTTAAATAATAATCATAATAATCTTTATTGGTCTTTTTGATCATTTACATGATATTGAATAGTCACGTTGATTGGAATTATAAATGAATAACATCAAAGTAATCACTTAGCCTAGAGATAAAATATATATAAATTTGTATATAGGGACAAGTTCACAATATACTTACATAAAATATAAGTTTTCTTCCAATAGTAGACGAAGCGGAACAGAACAACACTGTCCGCAATATCACATGCATCCAGAGAATAAAAAAAAAATTATGAGGAACTTATTTAGGGCTGTGTTAAATTTTTTACTTTCAGTAATATTTTCAATTCCTTGATGCAACATGTTGTAGATCATCGATTTCCTGTACCCGTACGGAGCTGAAATGGTTCGGAATCCAGTTTTTAGGAAGCTGTATATAGGTCCTGCTGGCACAAGCTCTGCAATTGAGGGGGCTTCTTCGAAAACCTGGGTGATTCGTGCACCCAAATATATATATATATATATATATATATATATATATATATATATATATATATATATATATATATATATATATATATATACATCCAGCTATCTTCCAGGCGTCCTTTCACAACTCTTTCTCTGAGCGTCCGTCGAGTGGATATCATAAGTCTCTTGTTCTACATATGTATATTTTTAAGATTTGAACATCAGGGGTCATAAAGGAGTGATCAAGCTTTCCTTTTCGACGATAAAAATTTGAAAGTTTCATTACACCTATTTCGTGGCGTCCTTTCATGTACCCGTCTCTGAGCGTCCAATATATTCACGAATTCACGCTACTTAGCGTCCGGTTTGTATAGTTTACTTTCATCCTGTAGATTTGTGAGCGTCCAGCAATGATGCAAGATTTAACCATCGCCTTTAGCGGCGGTAATCGAATTAGGGCAACGACACTGTGTATTTTCCGGATGCCACTCATGGGTTGAATTTCACATATTATCTGATTAGAGCTTATGCGGCCTCAGCCAAAGGCAGAACACGGCGCTACGATACTTGTACGGTATAGACGAGACACCGGTGCTCAGGGGGATATTGAGTCCGTTGTGGAGAATGAGAAGTGCTGAATCTATTGACATTACTCATTCCCCACCCTCAGGCAAATACAAGCCAATAAGCCTGATGTCCACCTCGCCCACCAAATAAAACGATTTTTGTCATGGAGTTTTTCGCTACAGGTGTAATGAATATCGTTCGGGGAGAGGAGGAAAAGCGGACTAAATATCGAGATATTATCTTTGAACTCCGCAGGTTGTATCCAAACCATTCTGTCAAAATGATGGTTTTGATCATAGGAGTCCTTGGTGGAATGATGAACATACTGTTCTTAAATTTGAAGATGATAGCGGCACGAATGCAGAAGGCCGTCATCCTTGGTTCACTTCGTCTGCTCAGAACTCATGAATCTCGGACCCAGTAGTCACGTAGGAAGTGGTTATTAGGGTAAACGACACCAGCTCTCCCTTCGGATGGGTCGGAGCTCTGGAGATAGAGCCTGACTGGTACATACCTAAAATAATGATAATAATAATAATTATTACTGTCAATATTATTATTGGGGTAAACGACACCAGCGCGCCCTCCGGATTGGTCGGAGCTTTGGAGACAGGGACTGACTGGTACATTCCCAACGAAAATAATGATAATGATGATAATAATAATAATAGGTCCTTATTTTTCAAATATACGTACAATATAAGAGGAAAAACCCCGAAGATCAGATGATGATATACGTGTTACCTCTGTTATTATTGTCAAGCGTATCTGAAAAAATATAACAAACAAAAATCACTATGTTTATAATTATTCTGCCGCGCTCCTTAATTCTATATTTACCTACCTGTGAATAGCCATAAAAAAAAGAAAAACTATTCCATAGACTCATGCATTCATTTGTTCCGTGATGATATATTCTTTTATACGTTTTTAAATGAATTCATATTTAATTTCTTCATGTTTGTTGGACCACAGTTTTAAATGAGTGGTATCTGATAAGAGAAAGACCGCCTGAAGGTTTCAGTTCTATGAATCGGTGGAGTAATAGTTCCCTTGTATCGTATGTTTAAATTGTGAACATCTTCAAGAAATTAAATTTTCTTCCATAAGTATGAGGGTGATCGAATAGTGATTACTTTATGGAAAAAACAAGTCGCATAGAGAAGTTGTCTACGTTGCATATTGAGCTAACCTATTTCATTCAATTTAAGGGAGATGTAACATCCCCTACTGATCCCAAATATCAATCTCAGGCATGAGTTTTGCCTCTTGTCCTCATCAACCAGACATGGACTATAAACTGGGTCACGGTAGTTGAATTTGGAGAGTACTAGTAAGTCACAGAGCACGGCCTCAACCTTCTGATTCAAGTACCTCCTGTTGCCATAAATGAGTTCCAGATTCCTGAACGCCAGGCCACGAATATTTCGTATGTGCGATTTGAACCTGAGATCATCATCGACTGATAAACCCAGATTCTTCATGTTTTTGACAGGTTTTATTACTTGGTTTTCATCATTGACCTGGATTTAGTTTTCAAGGAGACGTATGTGATGCCGTGTTCCAAATAGCATTACCGATTTTCCAACTGCATTATTTTTGAGCACAGGACCAGCATCAGAAGGGGAAAAAAACTCACCAACAGTATTCTTTTTATGTATTGGATGTACAACTGACTTTTTTCAAATTTGGAGATAAACATTTAGGTGAGACCAAAATTCGAGATATGATTTATAAATGGTATCAAATAAGGGTAACACATAAGTAGGAGTTTCAAATTGATACCATCCCACCCTTGAGCATTAGATAACAAGTTATATAGGACATGTTGGGTTCCATGTTGGGTTCCATTTTGGGCTCCATCTGAACTGAAAATGGCCTGCTTTCTCATGAATACTATTGGAGTAGAATTCAATTTTGATCTGCAGCGACCGCTGCAATACCTTTCACGAAATACTGATTCAATTCCTTTACATCAAACAAATGATCGGAAATGGTGGTCGATCTTTTTTAAGTGATGTAGATCCTTCCATATCTTGCTTACCCCGCTGTCTAAAAATATATTGAAAATATGCCTTCTTTCCATTTTGACAAGCCAGGGTTGTCGGAATGTCTTATAATATTCATAGTGACCTGGAGATTCTGTTTTTTGCCACCTAGAACGGGCTTTATTTCGCTATGACATCAATAATTTAATATTATCTGTGATCCATGGTGCATAACGTTCGGTTATTCTAATCAGTTGAACAGGAGCATGCAGATTGAATTATGACATAATGTTTTTATTATGAAATTTAATTTTTTGGTCAATATTATCTGTCACATAAATATTTTCGAACAGGATTGATATATCTTCGTAAAATCGTTTCTTATCAAAATTTCTAAAGTCTTCAATCATTCTATATGTCGGTGAGCAGGAACTATCACCAAGATTATTTTTTTATACTATCAACTCTTGATATGAAATACCTAGTACCAAGACAACTTCGATATTCTTGGAAATATCATCACTGTTATTTGTGATGATCAAATCTATTAGTGAAAGTGATGAAACGGTCACTCATGTGGGTCTATCAACTAGTTGAACGAGTCCCGATCCCTCCAACATATTATTCAGCCTGATAGCAGCCCTAAACTCATTTTTCAACAAATCAATATTGAGATCACCCAGAATGAATACATCATCATATTTGGGAATATACCATTCTCTAGTGAACTGAGGAAATCAGTTTCGGAATAGTTTGAAGGCTTGTAGACAACTCCAACAGCCACGTTAAATTACATGGAAATTTATTGTCAACACACATACCAACGCCCCCTCCTCTACTTTTCAGACGATGTCTTCTGAAGGAAACATAATCATTCACATGACATACATTACTATGAATTCGATCGGACAGCCGAGTTTCACTCAGGCATAGGATAGATTTTTCTGTAAAGTATTGAGATCTTTCGAAGATGATAAGTTTGGTAACAGCGATGTAATATTCAGGTGGCTAAATCTCTGTGAATGTGACATTTTATCTGAAACAAAACATGAGTGAAAATCGAAATACGGAAACACAATTGAAATAAATAAAGAAAAACAAATGTGATGAAAAATAAGAAATATAGGAAAAAAATCTGTTTAGTAATCTTAAATGAGGATCACGAAAGTTCGAGCTGATTTATTTACTCTAGGTCTGTCGGCATCTTCCAATTCTCCTGCTGTTCATTTCTTCGGGTTTTCTTCTTCATCTGTGCTTGATTTACTTGCAGTCGTATCTGTTGAGTTTTCTGCTGCCAACTAGCTCTCTATATAGTTCTTCGTAAGTATGGCTGATTCTATCCACTATCAGAGAGGTTCCTTTATTTTTGCTTCACGACCATTTTCTTCTGCAGCCTTTTGTTGTGACAATAATAATGTTTTGATCTGATATATTCTTCCGGTATAATATCTCAGACCTCAGTCTATCAGTCAAGCACTCAATTACAATGGGGCGAGTTTTATTATTTTCATTCTAAATTCATCCCTTATTTCTATATTTTTCTCATCAATCCCCAATTTAAGTTGAAATAATTAGGTTATACTTCTTCAGTCTCCTTTCAGTGGATTCAATCCGTTGAGATGTTGAGATAATTGTTTATTATCTTCCTTCAATATAATATTTTCCTATTTGATTTCGTTCATGTCAGTTAAAGTCAGCGATTAAAAAAAAAGTTTTTCTCTGTAAATTTAAAATAATATTTTCAAAAAGGCAAATTTGAGAATACGATGAGTTTACGAAAAAATTAAACAATTTTTTTCAAGACGACAGCCTTTCGAAGGCAGTAACTTATCGGGTAAATTGATTCGTTGCCTTTCTACACTTTTACAAATTTTCGTGAATTAACAAATTTTCATTTTCAGACTGTGGAACGTTGATATTCCAACAAGCTGTCAAGAGATACTTTTTATTATTAATTTTTTGTGTTATTTCTGTCATGCCAATTTGAAACTATCATAAATCTAGTGGCGTGGTGGAATTTTGTTTAAAAAAAATGATTTTTGGATTTTTGTCTCTGAACGAAATTATGAATTTAATTTATAAAATATAGTTCTGAACAACTTTTCTGAGTAGCATTTTTCGATGTTCTTCAAAATGAAGGTACTTTACTCTGAAGCTGAAATGATATATCCTTCCCTGCATATGAACTTGACTTCAAATCTACACACATCATTTGGAACAACTTTTCCGATTAGCATTTTTCGTCAGATTTCGAATTGACGGTCTTGAATTCTGGAGCCAAAATAATATTATCGTTGTCCCTCCCCATATATCATAAGAGATTTTTACATTTGCGTTGAAGCGCTCCTAGTTTTGTGATATGCAGAACTTCTTATTGGGAGTTTTTCTTTCATATACCAAGTATCAAGAAAGTTTTCTGAGGACAACTTATAACCACTTGTACCAGTTGGGCCGTGATGGTGATGGTTCGCTTCTCTATCATAGGGGCGTGGGTGCAATTGTCGTACGTCTTCTATAGCTTGCACAAGTCTTTCGAAGAATACTTCTGAGGGCTGTGGTGAGGGTGCATCAGTTTGACAGAAAAAACAATTTTTGTAGTTTTTATTTGAAGGGGGTGAAAAACTTCTAGAGTTTGATGTACTTTTGGAATATTCAACCTTTTAATGACTTAGTTTTCCACTGATATGGACAGCAACACAATCCTATGAACTCTTTTGGAAAACAACACACATAAATTTGCCAAGATCAGAAATGAAAATGACTCTCGAAACTGACAAGGATTTTCACATAATTAGCTGTTTAATTTCCAAAACCTTTGTCGCAGACATGCATTTGGATTTGCTCGTTCATAAACTCAAGCTGAAATAATGAACAAGTACAATGATAAATATTACTGTCCATTCTTCATTTATTTTCCAACTTACTTTACTATCAGCACACCAAATATCATTCACGATTACTAACGAATACCGCAAATAACGATTTTCAAACAATGCTCATTGAAATTCTTCAGCGTTGCCGTATTCACCACAACTTGAAGGACGCTTGGAAATCGGCAGTCTAAAAGTAAATCATACTCCGAGAAATATACAGACGGTGCTCTTTGCGCCCCTAGCGGTAAACCCGGTGAACTAATATTATACAAAAGTATACAAAAAGGAGGTCCTACTATTAAGACGGCGTCCGGCAAATTTTCAAATCTGTAAACTACTATGAAGATTTGAGCACATTTTCTATAGGAAATCAACAGAGCGTCCGTATACGGACGCTCAGTTGGAGACGGACGCTTGGAAGATAGTAATTTGTCAATGTACGGACGCCCTGAAGATAGTGGGATATATATATATATATATATATATACATGCAGGTGAGTTTTGTGATATTCTATAATTATAAAATGAAATATGAAATATGAAATTTTCTATTCGTAGTGTATTAACTTCATGGTTGTTTGTATACAGAGTGAATTTATTTTTTTTCCTAAAAATATTAGTGTATATTTCATGAAAGTGTCAATACACGATACTTGACAAACAATCCCATAAAAATTTGAAAGAGATAGAAATCTTTCAACCATTAAGATGATGGACGTCCGAAATATAAGTAATCAATCCCATACAAGAGTAGGTTGAAGGACGCCTGTCACTTCTCTCAATATTTTTTTTTGTAAAATGAAAACATTATGACTAGAACTAGAAGTTGAGTTATCCCTCAAACATATACCATACATAATTCGAGACGCTACTCGAGAGTGGTTCAAGGATAATACCTGAGGCTCTCCTAAGACTTGTTGAAGATATCTGAAATAAAGACAGAAAGAGTTTTTAAGTACATACAATGATTTTTACAATTGATATTTTCATCGATTACCAGATCGCGAAATTTTGTTTCATTTGTATTTTCTATCAATATATAGTTGACAGAGACAAGTAATGGTGAACAGGTTTTTGCCAATTGTGTAAATTCACGATTTGTGTTTTAATAGAGGCATTGTTTCCGCAGTGATTTCTTAGAATCTTCTGCTAGGTACATGCATCCATCATTTGCTACCCGTTTCTTTTTATAATTATTTTCCACACTTCCAAAAGTCTTGAATCACGTAACTGTTTTCTACTGTTGCAAAATACAATTGTTTCTCAGAGTGTGTTTGGTTAAATCTTTCTGCAGTTTCTCTAAACGATTTGTAATTGTCGCCAACAATTAAAACAAATTATAATTTTTTGTTCTCTGTTCCATTTCAACGGTATGTTTAAATAGTTAAATGATGTATTCAACTTGCTGACTGATTAAAAACGTCATTTTCTAATTTTTCAAGTTACACATGTTTGCTACGTATTGTACAGTGGAAGGCTACAGTAAAAATACCTACTATTTGAATTTTAGTCGAGGACTTTTGTCAGCCAGAAGCGTCTGTCCTCGTACCCACTTTTCCTAAATCGCTTACTCAAACATACAGGGTAAACCTCGTACAATATTGAAACTGGTGATAGACCAGGTCATGACTGTCCAGAATATCGGAATTTCACCTCAGTAAAAATATCACCGTTTTCTAGATAATGGGCATTTTAAGAATATCTGGAAAATCGCTACCTTACCTTAGATTTTTGAGTGCCATGTATACAAATTGAGACAAATTCAAATATTTTTGCTAATGAAGATTACTGATGAGTGATGCTTTTAGACATACAGAACAGTTTTTCAGAAAGTGAAAAAAAAATCAAGAAATGAGGGTAAACTGACAGATTTGAGTTTCATCAATTTTTTTTAAAAAAGTTTGACATTATTGTCTGAAAGAAACATAACCAATTGGTAGTGGACATTCATTTCAAAAAATGCTCATTTTGTCCAGACTCTGCCATGGAATTAAACAAACTATAATTATTTTTGAAGGAAGTGATTTCCATTGACTTAGGCGTGGTTTTATTCTAGGCTTCCTTCAATTTTTATACTTACGCCCAAGAATTATTTTATTTCGATTTTATCAAGTAAAAAAATGTGGAAGTAATTATTAATAATAAAGAATGGACTGCTTGGTAGCATTAAATAGTATGTCAATAAAATTAACTTTTCATTTAATTAAGCCTAATAAAATTTTCGAAATGAAATGTCGATTTTCCGACATGGCACCGATTAAAACGAATTCTTGTGAAAAATGTCACAATTGTCCAACATCCAGATTCCAACGAAGATTCAGAGACCGACAGATATACAGGGTGTAACCAAATAAGTGCAAAATTTTTTAGGAGGTGAATCTTTGTCGAAAATTAAAAACTTTTCTAGCTCCTGTGTTGTGTCCGTAGAAGCAATATTTTTCTGATGAAAAAATAAAATACAGCATTGTGCATGAACGGATCTTCTGTAAAAAAATTGAAAAAATCTAGTAGGTGGTTGTCACATTTTGTTTGAAAAACTTGTGACTTTTTTTTATTATTCCGCTTGTTTCATTCAGTGATATTTATTCCTCTCTCATGCCGTACACACGTTATACTCCCCGAGGATATGCGCATATGCATTTCATTTATGGTGAATGTGAAGGTAGTGCTACTGCTGCAGCAGCGCTTTATGCAGAACGATATCCGATTGCACAATTCCGCTCAGAGTATTGCTGATTTGGGGGCTATAACCTATAACGCATTTGATAAGGTTTTTCTTGAAAAGATGTAGTCTCTGCGTACGAGTGGATGGAAAATAACATTTTTGTAATATTATTCAGTGCGATGTTGAATAATCGTTATTGTGGTTTATAGTGTGTGTTGATTCAAAAAAACGTTGAATTAATATTTACTTCTTTACATCTCATTGAATGCTTCCTAGCAGTTGATTCGTAATAACGATAATAACATAATAACATAATAACATAATAACATAATAACATAATAACATAATAACATAATAACATAATAACATAATAACATAATAACATAATAACATAATAACATAATAACATAATAACATAATAACATAACAACATAATAACATAATAACATAATAACGATAATAACATAATAATACCGTAATAACATAATTATTTATTCGTTTCATCTTGATACGATATAAATAAAAGACATTACTGACAAAGTCTACTGGAGTTGATTTTAGCTCAGAATAACATCACACTCTGATATAATCGAAATTCTTCTCCTACCAAAAATAGTTATCGTATGTTTTATACCATGGTAGAGTTTGGACGAAATGGACATTCTTTTGTAATGAACCACTTAGTTATGTTTTTTCAAACAATAATGTCAAACAGTCGTTAAAAAAATTAGTGAAACTCAAATCTGGCATTTTACCCTTATTTCTTGAAAAATTGTATAGTTTTCTGAAAAACTGTTTTGTACGTCTGAAAGCATCACTCATCAGTAATCTTCAGCAGCAAAAATATTTGAATTGGTCTCAATTTGTAGACATGGCACTCAAAAATCCAAGGTGAGGTAGTGACTTTCAAGAAATTTAAAAATGCTCATTATCTCGAAAACGGTGAAATTTTTACTAAGGTGAAATTCCGATATTCTGAACAGTCATGACCTGGTCTAGCACCAGTTTCAATATTGTACAAGGTTTACCGGACACCCTGTATATGTAAATTTCAGCTTTACAGGATAAAGTTCAGTTTAACTCATTTACTGCACATCTTTCGATTCACCACATCGATATCGCCTGTAAATTTTTTATCTACTTATCGTTGAATTAACTAACACATATCAAAATTTCAAGCTAACAGCGCCAAGTTCTTTTGAATTTTATATACACTTTTGAAAGTATGAGGGTTGATGACGTAGAGGGCTGATGCCTGCCAGGTGTTTTTTTCCGTAATGAGCATGCTACGACTCATCACTAAAAAAATTCTAGCCGTTACCCAGATGGTTCACGAGCTCTCTGTCTAGAATTAAGTATCACTCGACTACCATGCCATTTGAAAAAATCTTTCAAAATTGCTTTGTTCATTGTGCTCTAAACATCAAACTGAATGAAAAATAACAAAACCTGACTTTTGTTTGCAGACAAGTGTAATTGGAAATCGGATTTGATAACAATTTCTGATTTTGCCAAAAATAAAAGTAACTACATACTTTACTCTTGAGAATATTTCATATTTTTTGACAATCCTCGTTTACGACCATAAAAAATTGTTATCTGATAGTCGTATTATGGGTTCTAGACCTCGCATAACTTTTTATGAAGAATATCTTTTTTGTATTTGTGTGTGTGAATATTTCAAAAATAATCTGTTACTTTTTTTATGAGGCGGCCATAGTGATCTATACTTGCGGTGTATCTCAATACAATCAGAAAATGTAACAGTAAATGTTCTTGCGCAATATCTCTTCGTATCAGGTATTTTAACAATCAATATAGATCCAGCATCTTCAATGGCATCAATAGTTTTATGTAATAATTCTTCTCGGCGACAAGCACCGCTGATGCCCAAAATTAGGACAACCTAAAAATAAAATTTTTTGAAATTACTACTAATCTTAAAAAAATGTGATTATATTTGTACCTTATAAAATAAATTTGTTTCGTTATCAGCATCTTGAATAAATTTATTGATATCGTCCCTTGATGAAACTTTAGATTACTTTCCTCAGAAATCGACGCTTTTGTTTTTAATGAGCGGGACCAATTTTGAAAATTTCCTTATATCAATATTTTCCTTAAAATTCAATGAGTAGGCACTCAATGAGGTTCTATAATTTTTTATTTTTACTCAAAATAACATATAAGCACATTATTTACATGTTTCTTATCGCACCATTCACGAAATTGGTCATATGTTTTCTAAAAAAAGAACTTGGATTTGGCCTGTAACATATTAGATACTATTACATTTGCTTTCTCAGATATGTCTGATGGGATATCACTACCACTATCACAATCACCATCCATTTTCTTGAAAATAACTTTAAATTGAAGCAACTACGAGCAAACACAGTCAAACAGTCAAACACGCGGCGTGCCAACAAATCGTTTCTATAGTACTGCTCGACAAGCGTAAGGATGCCTCCGAGAATTGGTTGCGCAGTAGACAAAATCCTGGAGTGGGGCAGGAGCTCAATCGCTCTGCCGTATTCAAGCAGTTAACGTCGTGAGTGTACAGTCAGTGGAATAAAATTATTGTGGCGTTATTCTGATTGTGTGTTGAATGTGAATCATTGTGTTGTGGTTGTGTTGTGTATAGTTTTGAAATATTATTAGATAGGTTATAGTCTAGTTTGTTGTGTTTGAAAATGCCTTCAAAGAGTAAAGTGAGAAATAAGATTCTGAGTGGACAAAGTAGGGAAATTGTCAGTAATGTCATCAAATTTATGCAGGCAGAAGCAAGGATAGGTGAAACCAGTATTCCTCTTGTGAAGGTTCAAGAACGAGTTGCTGCCGCAACGGGAGTTTGCGTTAAAAGCATTAGGAAAATTAATTCAGAAATTAATAAAATTGGAAAAGGTGAAATGGAACAATTCTCAACTCCAAATAAAAAGAGAAACAAAAAATCAACAGTTACCATGGACAATGCTGATTTGGCTATTTTACGTAGATATATCAATAAATACCATGTAACGGAAAAACAAGTTCCCACGCTCAAAGAGGTTCATAAATCAATTGTGGAAGATATGGAATATCGAGGAAATCTATAATCTTGGATTTCGGTGGAGGAAAGCAAAAACCAGTCGAAAAATATTAATGGAACGACAGCCCATTCGACAACTTAGAATAGAATTTTTGACGAAAATGCAGAGCTGTAGAAAAGATGAAAGACCTATTGTCTATATGGATGAAACGTACATTCACTCTTCACACACACATGATAAAAGTTGGAATGATGATTCAATGAAAGGGCTGAAGAAACCTGTTAGTAAAGGGCAACGGGTGGTGAAAATGGATTTGTGCCTAATGCTTAAATAAGATGGAAATCAAATAACAATACTGGTAATTATCATAACGAAATGAACTATGATAATTATAAGAAATGGGTAACAGAGAAATTAATACACAATTTGTTGCCAAAGAGCGTAGTGGCAATAGATAATGCATCTTATCACAATAAACAAATTAATAAAATGCCAACTTCCGCGACGAGAATAGCTGAGATGCAGACATGGTTGAGGCAGAGGAATATTCTCTTCAGTATGGAGATGTTGAAGCCACAGTTATACGCCCTAATAAAGCATTTTGAGCCAAAATATAAGCAATTTGAAATAGATTAGCTGTTCATTGCATCAAATCATGACGTTTTGCGATTACCGCCATACCACCCGGATTTGAATCCAATCGAGTTGGTGTGGTCTGAACTGAAAAATTATGTGGCAGATAAAAATGTTATCTTCAATTTCAACGATATAATTCAACATTGTGTCAATTCTTTTGCCAAGTTTTCAGCCGAGCAGAGGAAATCTCGTTGTGAACGAGCAAAGAAATTTGAAGGCGAGTTTATCTCCAAAGAGCCAATGATAGATATTGTCATAGATAACATTATTAATAATTTAAATGAGGACAGAGACACTTAATCTGAATCAGACCAGGAGTCTGAAGATGCCGTTTCTGAAGATGAAGGAAGTTTGTCTGGAATTGAAGAGTACTCTGATAGAAACAACAACAAAACAGAAAATATACGAGTCGTAGGTGAATAATCATATGTTAATTTATAGCTATATTTATGTGGGTATAAATTCATTTTGATGTAGTTTTAATATTTGTTGTTTGTATTAGTGTTCGTGCAATAACCATTTTTGGGTTTCCCTACAAGTCCCTGCTCTGTGTCTGTTCTCATACAAAACACCCTGTATATTTTGTACCTTCTTTCTCAGAATGTATTTTTTAATTAATGTTTCTAGAATGATTATTTATTTCCATCAGGTTTTTGCTTTGAAATTTCGTTTTTCTCAAAAAAATCGAATGGGGTGCGATTAAAGGCTCAGTTCACGTCTGGCAATCCCGTTTCCACCAGAAGCTCTTAAATTAGAAATATTTTCGAGTGTCCCGTCTGTTTTTTAGCTACTCCTTGAAATTACTGGGAAGTAGGAGTTTCGAAAGATGTCATTCCGGCACTGTTCGGCTTTGCCAGTGGTCAGATGTCAGGTGACATTGTTAGTCAATTTGTGTAAGTATGTTCGTCGTGTTCTTTATTATATTTATTTACCTATTTCTGATATTAAGTGGCGATGCATTCTTTTGCTAGTCGTACTTTATTTACACTTATGGCTTCGGGAAAATTATGCAATTTTCATAAACGGTCCAGTGATCACAGACAATTATATTATTCGAACAGTTCATTAGGAATTAATGAAAATTCAGATAAGAACCTACGTTCCTACGTGATGCAGAAAAATGTCTCTCCCGATTGTACATTCCAATGATAACCAGTCGTAAACAGTGTCGATCTTTGTCGCACATCTACTCACGCTTTCTATCGTTTGCGCATCTCAGAGGCATCCTTGTCGATCTGTAACGACACCGAAAGACCACAGGATGCTGTGAAATTATGTTGGGAGTATTGATAACATTGAAGATAAGGTATGGAAAAGATAAGTATTATTTAGTTATTTTGGACTTTTTGTTTCAGACAAGAAATATTTTTGAATACGATTGATTCTACTGAAAATATCGAATAATATATTCAAGACAACAGTCATTTAAAAGCGATAACTCATAGGGACAAAAAACCACGTCGAGATATATTGGATGTTACATTCACAGTTGTACTAAAAATTTTGTTCGTATTTCGTGTATAAAATTCGTGTTTTCATGGCATATTCGAAAGAATAATTAATACAAATCACCTAATACAAAAATTACTATTTTTCGTAAAGCAGTAAAGTTTTCCGTATGTAGAGAATTTAGCGGTATATGAGAGCGAGATTATTTCATGTTGAACAAGAATAATCGATTATGGCTGCTCAACAAATATCAACAATATGATCTAACAAGTTGACGATGCTGTTTACTGATTCTTTCTTTGTGTGATATGATAGTCCCATTCGAATTGAATAATTTAAGATTCATCTAAATGAAAAATCAATACCATCCATTGCGTTCTCAAGAAAAAAGTTATTAACAACCGTTCAACAATATTTACTTGTTTCTGATTTGCAAAAAAAAATTATCCAAGAACAACTCATTCAGTCAGCGGCAAATAAATACTTTTGGATCTTGAATGCGAAATTCAACGAGACGAAATAACCATTCGATAACGCAAAAGTATCATTTCTTATTCAAAATAATTTTTTTTAAAAACTGCTTTGAAACTAATATGAGGATGAATAATTGATGAATAAGTATCTGTCATTGTCAATTGACATTTTGTGTTTGAACCAAGACGATATTGGTGGTATTGTTTGCATGAATATCGTAACTGTAGCGTCGTAATAAATAATAAATAGTGTCACAGCTATAAATTCATTGTTCTAATCTCCGAGCAATAAAAGATATAGAGAGGACTTCTCTGTCTCTTTTTCAAAAGCAACATATCCGACGTTGTTTACAAACATCTCAGTCCGAATCATGTTAAAAATGGGCATTGTCGGATATATCCGCTTGCACTCGGGGACCAGGTTGAAATTCCATGTTATATTGACTCTTAACTTGGTGATCATGTTTGTTTACGTCCGTTTACGACTTATTTATCGTCTTGTCAAATCAAACCATGGGCGTCGCAGCATGGTAATCATGGCATAATCCCGATTTTGAGACAAAAATAAACTATTTGTTGAAATAGCTGTAGAAGACATTGTTACTATTTAAGTCGACCTTAAAAACGATTACCTAACAATAATTAGGAAAAAACTTGTTGCAGTATAGGTACACTAAGAAATAAATAAGCAAACTCATTTCTTCTGTCTTGTTGTAATGTCTTTCGAGTACTTAAAACATAGCATCGTTGATACTGCAATACGAGCTATGTCACGAAACATTTACTTCACAG
This sequence comes from Chrysolina oricalcia, assembly GCA_944452925.2. Taxonomy (NCBI): domain Eukaryota; kingdom Metazoa; phylum Arthropoda; class Insecta; order Coleoptera; family Chrysomelidae; genus Chrysolina; species Chrysolina oricalcia. The sequence goes on from OX101815.2 coordinate 60,892,222, forward strand.
GAGACTGTAAAATGATAATAGGTACTACATAAAAATTTCTACGCGCGATTATTTTATACTTTGAATTCCAAAACAATGACCGGTAGAAATTCTTATGTAGTAGTTATTTTTTTTCTTTGGTGTTTTGGCATCGACTGCTATGGTCATTAGTAGTTATTATCTACAGTCTTTTGTAAAATGAATGTTTCTGGACATATTGCTCGTATTGCAGTATCAACGACGATAGGTAGTTTAATGATATTTTTTTGGTTTGAATTTGTTGGACATGGAATTTATTTCACTGTTCTGCAACTATAACATTATAATAACTTGGCAGTTATGTGTGTGTTTGAAATGAATGCTATTTTAGAGGAATTCCTGATTGTGAAACCGATGATATAGACACAGATGATACCAGAAGAAAGTGTTTAAAACCCACTAAGCACGGTAAGTTACACTAGTTTGCGATAAGGTTACAAAATGCATCATTTGAGAACTTGTTTGTGCAGACATTCCAAATATTTGCTGTCAAGAATCATTTGAAAGTTTTCCAGTTAACACTTACTGTTACCTTACAATTGCAATACTGCCCGTGCAACTTTTTCGTTCATCTCCAATTGTAAATTTGTATAACTGTACAATTGTAACGTTGCCGGAATTTGACACATGCAAACTTAAACCATGAAGATTGTCATTCATTTGCAAATTTTCACTTTCGAGGAATTTACAAGAAATAGTTCGCTACAAACTTTTGAAACAACGTTACCCAATCAAATTTGCTGCAAAGTTTTAAATATTATTATTCATGAATATTACATTCACAAGCTTGCGGTCGAGTACCTATCTACGGCGGAAATGGGATTTAGAAGCTCATGATGTTACTCTTGTACCTATTTATAAGAATATGTGTTATAGGTATTAACCTATCCCTAGGAAAAACGTGAAAAACAAATTTTACATTGCAAACGAAATTTAAAGCGTTTTTGAGAATATTAGGTATGTGAATACCAACCGGCCTGTTGGTGGGATAAAAGCAATGGATATGAATATCCATTTTCTAGAACTCCAGATAATTTTGAAATCTCCTAATAAACATTCCGGTTCATCCTAACATAACAACTGTGAAACCACGTTATCAAACTCTTCATGTCTGTCACAAATATTCAACACAATTTTAAATTTGGCGCTCACTATGTTGCATCAATGAGACACTGCCCATATAGCTTTTGTTCGTGACCGATCGCGTCAGGTCGTTTCACAGCACAGTGTTATGGCAGCGAGAGACGGAGTGACAGAGTTTGGTTAGTTAAGTGTCAGTTTTGTGTTATTTCGAGTGTTTGGAATGTTGAGATAAACAAAAACAATAATAATATTTCGTGAGTAGGTATATTCAATTGATAAAATGGTGAGTTTACTAGTTTCTCTTACAGTATTTGAGTTCAAGATGGCGTCAACCTCATCGCCTGCTACATATCGTCAAATCCATGAAGTTCAATTTGCAGTAGACGTCAAAACAAAAGGTGAATTTATAGGTAATCCCTCGGGAAAATCAAGAAAGATCAAATATGTGTACATTACTAAAAAACCTAATATTAAAATAGTCAAAACAATCAATCTATCGTTTAACTTGAATCCTTGGATATTAGTTTCAGCCACCTGTTTTCACAATTCACAAGTCCTATTGAAGGAGAAAATAGTTGTGTGAAGAACATCTTGAAACTTATAATTCAAACTAGGTTAAAATAAGAAATGCTTTTCAGCTTGTATTTCAGTTCATATCATATGTTTTGAAACTGAAAATGATATCTATAATGCAAATCTACGACAGAATTGAGTGAACTTTGGTCAAGTATCTGAAGATTAATTTACTAGCAGTTAGCTTTTGTTACTATACTGTAAACCTACAACGATATTAAGTAAATTGCAGGTAAGTGTGCAAAATTGTATGTGCTGGAAGTTTGCATCTGTAAGCTCAGCGCAAACTCGTGACAAAATTGAGAAGTTTCAAATAAGTTATTAAATATTTATTTGCTGGAACTCAGCATTTGTAACTGTACTGAAAGTCAGTATCTAACTCACTCAAGTTTCTGACAAGTTTGCAAATGATACCTTTACAATTGTAATGCCATGATGGTGAAGATCTGCTGTTTGCAGGGACTTGCTGAACATTGGCTGCAAAGGACGTGACAACTTTGCAGTTGCTCTTGATAGGTTTTTGAAAACTTTATGCATCTTCACCTTGCTTAGTGGGTATAATCCGTCAGATAAAAAAAATTGACTACTCCAGCAAAAGAATAGAAGAATGCAATCCAAAATTTCAATTTGTTTCAAGCTGGAAAGACGATTTACAATAAGCAAGTCATCGCTCCACCCTATGAGCAAATCAAGACTACATCAAAATAGAGCTGTTGTTTGGTATGTCTGCAGAGATGTCTTCAGACATCAGACAAGTCTTCAGACAAGTCTACATGTCGACTCCTATTTAACTCATAAACTTTAATGACTCTCACCTGTTTGATGTTCAAGAAACAGAAGTAAAATAATAACTCCATGAGAAATTCTCGTTTTCCTACCAGTCGATCGCTCCCCGAGCCTAACATAAGTAGAGACATCACTTTTTGACAACTCTAAAACACTTTTTGTATATCTGCCCCAGGATACCACTAATCTAAATTCAGAAAAAAACACAAGAGAAAGAGTTAAAGAGCTATTGAGGCTTTTACTACACTTTAGATGAGTATTTCAATGAACACTTTCAACATAAATTTGAATGTAATCTGTTTATGTGTAAATTATTATGTATTATAGTTTATGTGTACTATAATACATGTATTAAGTGTATAGTTCACTGATGTGATCCAACAATTTGAATACATTTACTTTTTTACTTCAGCACTTTCATTTATTTTTTCAGTATTTATGACCTTATTTTATGCTTTGTTAGCAAGAATCTAATTTTTCGCACAATACAGTATTTTTTATTTACATCTTGACAACACACGTGCTTTCCAACCAGGCATGTTGTCGTCTAGAGATAAAAATTTAACATGAAAAAAATTCATCAGCACGCCGCCACTGGTTCTAATCTTACATCCGACTATCATAACAATAACAAATCTCCCCCTCCGAACTCGGTGGTTACCCCCCACCCACAAGCTATCACAAAGGATAGTGATATGCAGCTTTCATAACAACGTTTGAGGAGCAGACATTCAAAATGCATTTTGTCCAAATTGCATAATTTTCAGGAAACGGCGAAGTTTACTATGAGGAAACTGATAGGTTTTCGTGAGATTCAAGAAACCGAAAAATTTACAAAAAATATGACCTCCAATATTAACTTGATGCCAAAAATCGACTTTTGTTATTCAACCCAAAAAATTGAAAAACGAATAAGCCTAAATGCTCTTTGATTGTCCAAGCCGGACAAAACTCATTTTGTTTGGGAACTCAAGGGACTTAATGCTGTTTGATAGTAAAACAATCAATTTCAAAATTATTTTTTTTCAGATATGTAATCAAACAAAAATAAAAATTTCATTAACAGTACTTTCAGAAGAAGAATGAACTCAAAACCTTGAACCTATAATTTCATCTCAGCATCATCGTCTTGACATTGACACAGTTCTCGCTGCTCAGAATCATCTTCATCTTCATCATCCACATCTTCATCATCCACATCTTCGTCTCCAGGAATATCTTCAACATTTTCAGGTAAAATTGGAGCAAGCCATGACAATTCTGGATCATTCCTCCAATTCTCAGTAGCCAATTCTATTAATAATTTATTGAGGCTCTTTATTTTCTTCCTTTTTATTTCCCTATTAAGCGGTACTTGTGACAGCACGATACTTTCAAATTTATTTCCTCTCTTCAACAGAGTTTCGTATTTCTTCGAATCATCATCATTTCTATAAAACTGCTCAGTTTTTATTCCTACACCTCCATTTCTCATTATTTTGATAAAGATTCTCTTTGCTTCGCTGATTCCTGAAACTTTTTTCAAACATGTCAAAGCTTTTTTGAAATCGTAAATAGCTGCCCATTCTACTCCTAATTCACGTACTTCTCCGATTTTAGAATAAAGCTCCCAGTATTTATCTGGCGATTTTATCAGACTTTGTGCTCTTATCAATTTTTCGGCCCTGCCAAATACGCGATCAGCAGGTAGGTACGAATGCCCACGAACTGGAAAACACATTCTAATGGACTGTAACGTTAGAGGAGCATGCCTTTGAAGCCAAATCATACACATGTGAACAATATGGCTATTTTTATTTTGGCCACCGCATCCATCTGAGTATAGTCGTAGTTCCTTGACGTGGCCCGGAAATTCCATTTTTGAAAAAAAATCAAGCAACGCAGAGCCTACTTCGATGGATCCACGACCGGCTTGAGTCTCTAGCCAGGAATAGAAAATGGGTGTTTTGCTCGAAATGTCAGTGATGCAGAAAGAATATAAAGATACTTGTTGTGCATAAAAAGCATCTCCTATTGGGACTTTAGGTAGTACCTGCACTTGCTGTAGGTCAAAGCAAAAAGAAATACTTTCTTCTGATTCTTCTTTCATCATCTTGTAAAATTGCTTGCTCCTCAATCTATGAACTCTCAGATTGGTCATTATCTTCGTTTTTTCTTGTGGCTCGTTACACAAACTTAACTGTCTTTGATGACGCACGCAAAAGCCACAAACATCGGAGGCTGGGGAACCAAAACCTATGTTAAATTTCTCATTGAATATGCGACTAAAAAATTTGTAATTGACTTGGTAGTTTGGTTCCACAGAATTGTTGTACGATTTCCTGAGACTAGCAATGTTATACTCGGAAGGTAAGTAAATTCTTCGGGATTTACCGCGTCCATAGTGACTTTCTGTGCCCTTTAACTTTTTGATAAATTCCATGATTTTCAATTTTTTCGAAGTAGTTTTATGTGAGCGGTGGTCACCACCCCGGTTTTCTAATATACCAACACCAGTTTTCATTTTTTTTGCAATACTTTGGACACACCGCTGGCTTACTCCAAATACATTAAGAAACATTTTCTGACAAACGTCTTGCTTTCCTGAACTAGTCCATATTTTATGCTTAATAGTCATACAATGATGCTTCTCGTTCTGTAATTTCCTGCTTCTTTTTCTTTTGGGTGTAGACACTTGGAGAAGATGATAAATTTTGGTGTCTTGTTTCACTTTATCTTGTTGTTTGTAGTATTTCGCTCGACAAACACGTAGTTCTTGAAGCGAAATATAATTGCATGATTCATGATTGCAGGGATATGTAAACATATCCAAATTGGAGTCAAAATCAGAATACCTGAAGAAATTAAAAGTTCAAAACATAACCTCTAAGTAGTTATTAATAATTTACTTTATTTGTTTCTTTCGCTCTCTCTTAGTGGAATTTTTTCCTCTTTTACGACTTCCGCGATCACTATCACCTACTACATGTTCACATTCCATTGTCTCAGATCATCAAACAGTATAATAGCAAAAAGAATTGTGTACTATTTGCCAAAGTGCATTCAGAATGCATTAAGTCCGCAGCGCGAAAACAAAAGGCGTTTTGAAAGTCCAACCAATCTTCACTGGGGATTTCACATGAGACTGAACGCCTTTTGAATGTACATGGTTGTGTTAGAAAATGCGTCTAAGGTTGAAGAATAGAACGCCATCTCTATTTCAGAAGCTGAAATTTTGGACAAAACGCATTTTGAATGTCTGCTCCTCGTTTGTTGTTTATATAGAAATGGCACCTCTATATCTTTTATTGCTCGGAGGTTCTAATGTGTTTGATCTGAAATGAGCTCTGAAAGTGAAGACTAGAAGAAGAAGTATTGGAAGTGAAACAAATTAATAAAAAACTAATGTACTTGTTGATAAGTATTTTATCAATAAATTCACAAACAAGTTCGCAACAGCTGACAAACTGTTTAACATCTACTTTCTAGAACGCCAAGGTGTATTTTGCGGTCTAGAACATAAAAGTATTTCTCAGCTGAGTGACAAAAACGAGCCACCTCGCTAACTGAGATTTCAAAGAAAATGTCAACATTTGATGACAGTTTACCTCTGTGGAACGAAAACTGCTCTTAGAAGTAACAATATCACCTGATGTGTTATCATCCACTGAACAATACATCAAATCAACTTCGTCCCAATTCATTTTCAATTACTAGTAATCGGAGCAGACATTTCTTGTCCGCCATCAATGAATGCTATCTCCTCAAGCACCCTCGCCGTCTACAACCGTCAAATTTCGCCACCCACCCTATTACTGGTGACACTCCGTTATAGTTATTCATTACACGACCCCTGTATTCACTGAAAGGCCCCTGCATTCACAGTGTCATGCTTGACACTTGCACAAAGGAGTCTTTAGCGGATGCTCAGTTTTGGGGAAACGTCGATATCGATGCATCAGACGGAAGAAATAACATTGTTTTCTGCCTATTCGGTATTCGTAAAACCAAGAGAAAGACCTGAGAAGACGAGCAAAATGGGTAAAAAGTTGCTCGTTATACAGAAGGAGAGTTGTTACGGGTTTATTTGGCAGTAGAAAAATCTTTCTGTTTTAAAACAATAACATCAGAAATTTATACATTAAATGAAGTTAGATAAAAATTTTTTTTTTTAATTCTTACTCTGATTTTTTAAATAAATGTAATAAACAAATGCATTGTTTATAAAATATTTGAATTTTAGTTTTTGGAATTTTAATCAGCAATAAATATTTTTATCTTTAAGAATGAAATCATTAAAAAAAAAAATTATTATTCAAAAACACATTCGTTGATTAACAATTTCTTTTGTCAACAATTATTATTAAGGTACCATCTTTTTATATCTTAATTTCAAATGCTCTTCAATATTCTATTAAAAAAATATTTAGTTTTATTTTCTTTGTTTATTTAATAACCAATTTGTTAAAAACAAATGAATTTTCACGATACAATTTTTTTTTTCTCCGATTGGCAGCAAATATTGATTTTGCTGACACATATCAATCAGCAAAGTATTACTTTTCCTGCCTAGGCAGCAAAGTGGGTACTTTGCTGCCTAGGCAGCAAAGTGGTTACTTTGCTGCCGCAACTTCAAGTATCTTCCTATATCTACGCAATTTTTAACATTCATAGTTGCCTTCAACATGGAATATACGGACCAAAGGGTAGAACTCTTCATTGTTTGAGTTAATCCAGCAAAATAAGCAAGTAATACATTCTCCGAAAAAGTCTTCGCATTTTTCTCCATGCAATAATCCATAAATCGTTTATAATTTCCTTCATATTTCATCCGAGACTTTTCCGGCAACAAATTCAACTCTATATTTTTTGCCACCTCCCTTATTTCTGGAGGAGTACTTCCAGGTCGCTATCACTGTCCATTATACAGGGTGTTTCAAAATAAATGCGCAGGACTTCAGAATGTGATAGCTCGTCCAAAAATATATAAAAAAGTTTCTATTAACTTACCCTCTAAAATGCACCATTTTCGAGATACAGGGTGTTGAAATTTTAAAAAAATAATCGTTTTTTGCAAATATCCCTCGAACCGTTTATCGCACAGAAAACAGATTCTGTAGACATTTTCTACTCATAATAAGCTATGTTTTAAAAAATTCATAATTGGTGAAAATTTTGAAGGGGTAGTGAGTGTTTTTTTCTCCAACTTCTACGCCACTGGAAAAAGTACAGTTTTGAGCCACCTATATGAACCGCCAATGTTTTCTACACAAAAAAGGTATTCTTGGTCATAAGCTCTAAAGTTGACCATTTTCAAGAAAAATCAACTTTCATGTTGTTTAAATAATGTTTTTTCCTCGAAAAATTGCTGCGTGCATTGAAGCTAACGACGGACATTTCCAACAATTCAACTGAGTACGATTGTTATTGTTTTTTTTTTTATTTTGCAATTAAGAAGTCAACGTTTGGTTTTGTTACTTGTTTTAACGTTTAAATAAATTTTGTATAAGGAAAACAATTATTTAAATTTTTTTAATGTTTTTCAACATGAAAGTTAATTTTTCTTGAAAACGGTCAACTTTAGAGCTTATGACCAGGAGTACCATTTTTGTGTAAAAAATATTGATGGTTCAAGTAGACGGCTCAAAATCATACTTTTTCCAGTGGCGTAGAAGTAGGAGAAAAAAAACACCCACTACCCCTTCAAAATCTTCACCAATTATGAATTTAAAAAAATAAAAAATCTGCACAAAACATAGCCTATTATGAGTAGAAAATGCATTCGAAATCTGTTTTTTGTGCGATAAACGGTTCCAGAGATATTCGCAAAAAACTATATTTTTTTTTTTAATTTCAACTCCCTGTATCTCGAAAATGTTGTATTTTAGAGGGTAAGTTAATAAAAAGTTTTTTTCATGTTTTTGAACAAGCTATCATATACGGAAGTCCTGCGTATTTATTATGAAACACCCTATATAATAATTTAAATATACCGTTATTTTTTAGCACAACTGTCAGAAATTTCATGAATTGTCAAACTATATTTATTATGGACATTTCCATAGCAACCAACCATTCCAACAACTGCGATTTCTATAAAATTTTATTTTAATTGAACACTACAGGAAAAATAAAGAGATTGTGGGAATTGTAATAATTTGCAAATACAATATCCTCCTATATCATTATGAACAATCGGAGAAAAAATTATATGTTCAACTCTGCAGCAAAGTAGATTGACGGCCTTAGCTGAATTTCTAGCCTCGCTACGTTCGGCTATGTATTCAGCCTCGGTAGTCAATCTACTACTTTGCTGCCTAGTTAAACAAATAACTATATACTGCAAATAATAACAAAAACAACCATGTGTCATTTGTTGTGTAAAAAAATTATTGATAGCCAAATGACAGAACAATCAAAATAATGCATATAGAAAGCATGAGATATATTAACAAATATATCAAATTCACCGTGTTATTCAATATCGGAAAAATTAGTTTAAGAAAATCTGAAAAATGAAATGATTAAAATAATTATGAAATACATCAATTTGAAGATGAAAGAATTATTAAAAGTAATCTACATAAATAATTCCAAATGAGTTAAAAAATAATAGAGTACTTCAATTTGAAGCCCAATTCGTTTATTATTCAAAAGAGATAAAAAAAATTGAAGTGTTTTTGTCAAGCATGAAAGACCTAAAAATCATATTTTGAAAATATTTTTATAAATAATTGCTAAAATGTTGATAAATAATAGGGTAAGAGCTTATGTTTGAAAGTTACTTCGTTTATTATTGTGGCGAGTACAAAAAAGACCTGAAGTGTCTTTGCCCTATTTTAAATAGTTAATGAGTTTTTCAAGTATGAAAGCCGTAAAAATCAGATTTTGGGGGTTAAAAACAATTGCTAAAAAATTTGATACATGATAGGAGTACAGTTTTGGTTAAAAGCTGTACTCCTATCCTGAAGAGACCTGAAGTGTGTCTGTCCTATTTCCATTTGTTTATGAGTTATTTTAATAACAATGATTGAGAGCTACGAGGAAACGCCAAACGTAAAAATAAAACATATTTGAAATTATGTAGAAAATATAACAAAATTTTTCACACCACAACAACAACCACACACATGGTTGTTTTTGTAATTTTTTGTATTATTAAAAATAATTGTATCGTGAAGATTCATTTGTTAATAACAAATTGTTTATTGAATAAACAAAGATGATAAAAGTAAATATTTTTTTAGAATATCAAAGAGCAATGGATATTATGATTTTTAAAAAATGGTTACTTAATATTTATATTTGGTAGCAAAAAAATAGTTAATCAACAAATGCGTGTTAAAGCAATAAACATATTTTTTTAATAAATGATTTTGTTCTTGGTAATCATAATATGTATTGCTGAGGAAAATCCCAAAAACAAAAATTCAAATATCTTATAAACAATGCATTTGATTATAACAATTATATAAACAATCAGAGTAAGGAATTTCAAAAAATTATTTTTATGTAACTTTGAATGATTAGAATACGAACAATTTGAAATATCAAAAAAAAAATTTCATAGCTCTATTTGCATTTTTCGTATTTTAGTGTCTTAGATTGTTAATAACAAAGTGGAAAATCACCATTTTAAATTTTTTTCAATGGGGATCTTTTCTGAAGCCTTTCAAGAATAGCTCCAAGGAGTGAAACATATCAGAGGTTTTTGGTATAACAATTATCAGGGTTTGTATGTAAATTTGAAACATGGAAAAACTACAAATTGTGAAAGGCTTTCGCGGCCATCGTTGAATGAATGATGGTTTTTCGGGTTTTTAGGCCGACGTTTATTTAGAGAAAAACTCGACGTTTTGCCAACACGAGTGGTTGGCATTTTCAAGAGAAATGTTTACAGTCTCGATCACTGAACACTACTTGTTTGGTATGCGTTGTCTCAGCCAGTATTTATGGGTCGACGTACTCGTACCTGCGTCCGGTGCCATCGTCCCTGCGTCGGGTACCCCCTCGGATTCATTAAATTCCCGGTATGGTGTTATTACCGTTTTCTTGAGAACAGGTAGCCATGCTTTATGCAATTGTAACCCTTCTTCAATTCTGTTGAAATTGTTGGGATGTTTTTTGATTTCGATTGCTTCTCGGAAGAGTCAACACATGCATATTATCCAAGACTCTTCCGAGAAGCAATCGAAATCAAAAAACATCCCAACAATTTCAACAGAATTGAAGAAGGGTTACAATTTCATAAAGCATGGCTACCTGTTCTCAAGAAAACGGTAATAACACCATACCGGGAAATTAATGAATCCGAGGGGGTACCCGACGCAGGGACGATGGCACCGGACGCAGGTACGAGTACATCGACCCATAAATACTGGCTGAGACAACGCATACCAAACAAGTAGTGTTCAGTGATCGAAACTGTAAACATTTCTCTTGAAAATGCCAACCACTCGTGTTGGCGAAACGTCGAGTTTTTCTCTAAATAAACGTCGGCCTAAAAACCCGAAAAACCATCATTCATGGAAAAACTAGTTAATTAACAATAGCATAATTAATAATATAATTACGGGAAAAACAATTTCCATGGATTTTCGTTTACTCAAGTATCTTAAAGGTGACTACATTTTTTAATGGGTTAAAATTATGATTATTGCTCAAGGGTCCATATCAATAAGCGCACGCGGGTCTCGCATCACCCGCTTTTAGCGCGATTTTCGCCTCTAAATTAAAATTCTAAATATTAGTGGTAGAGCTCCGAAATGTGGGACATCTTCTATAAAATTTCCTCTTCTTTCAGGATCTTCCTTCATCTTTTGAACATCTTCAATAGTCTCCGAGATATTTGCAAAAAACCAAACCTTCCCCTTTTTTTACCAAATTGTTTATAACTTTTGCAATTTTTGCCGGCGCACCTTCAAATTTTTCAGAAAGTTCGTAAAGGTCATTCCGAATCGAATGAGCCCTGGATCATAATTTTCGGTGCCCTTGAAGAGAAATTCACCAAAATAGTTTTTGTAGACATCCTCTCGAGAAAAAATGTCATTATCTTGTACAATAGTCTTGCTGAATCAATTGCCAGATACTGCATAGTCGTCGCATGGGGGGTGCTTTCAGTACCACACTACAGTTATTACAGAGAGCACAAAATATATTAATCAAGATAATACTAAAAAAAGACAGACTACACAGAAAAAAATGCTGGTTTGTAATTAAGTATAACAATAGTCTTGAAAAAATATTCTCCAACTAAATTTTATTATTTTCTTCTTGAAAGGATTTGTTTTGAAAGAAGATAAAGCTACTTCCTTTTTGAAAAGAGAGATATTCTTGATTGACAAGATTACGATCCATTTCATTGGATGTGTTGTATTCTCAATCCAACAAGATTATTTGTCTAAAAATAAGAAAGGATATACAGTTTATTACAGTTTTGATTTGTATTCTTTTGAGAACATGCAAAACTAACATCCAAATGAGTTAGAGTTAACCTTAGGCTTAATTTTAACATTGAATCAAAATAAAAGTATTTTATGAACAATTGTAGAAACATAATCTTGCTAACGAACAGTCGTTACCGACCGATGATGAACCCTCTACTCCCATAAACACCTAACTATGTAGGCTTATTATGGCAAGAACCTGTCAGAAAACAACTACTCCCCTGGCTAAGACCACGACGGGTATTGAATTAAATCTAACAGCTACTTGTGCAACGTTCCTCAAAACATCAGAGGACGCAATTGCAAGTGCCCTCTATGATCAACCAGCAGAATTATGTTTGGTTTTGAACATAATCTTCTTCGAATATTTTCCATAATTTTATTAAGAATAGCTATATTTTGGTTAAAACCAATGAAAACTTATATCAATACTAGGCCCAGCTTTACCTAAGAATAGGCTATTCTGACTTGAATTATGTCATACTTGAAAGTAGACTAAATAGAACAATCGTCGTCGTAGTGGGGTTGATCGTTGCGTCTCGTGTCGATCGAGATTGTCCGATTGATTTGGCGGTAGGCCGGTAGGCGACATAAGTGTTTAGGACGTTCAGGTTTAGGTGTTAATCTGTCGAAATTTGTCTTTTCTCTTTTCGGATTGTTCCCCAGTTCCCATAATTGTTGTGAAGAACTGGATCAACTTCTACGAGAATGGCAATTGGAACACCTGATTCCAGTGTTCAACGGTAAGTAGTTATATTTAATTAACCAAAACAGTGATTATGACATCTCTGTAACTGTAAGAAAGAGTATGGCGTCCTGTTGTAATAGGTTTGCGCCAAATTTTGTCTATAATATCTGTAAATCATATTGGTGGGTATAAGACTGAATAAATTATGTTTGGCCAGGTATACATACCTTTCTTAGACACCTTTCTATGCATAGAATAAAAAAATAATAATAAATTTATTCGTTGATAGGCAAAATATTATTACTTTAAATCAATATACCCGATGATACTGTTATACTGTATGTGTATGTGACTGTTTTTTATATAATATTTTATTTTTTATATTGCATGGAAACAATGTATTTTGATTGACATTTTAGAAATAAGTGTTATGCTCAGGAGCAACCTTGTTCTGTGATAAACCCCCTGAAAGGAAAATAAGTTGTTTTTTTGTTGCAATTAAAGAATGTGTTTAAAAATTCATTCAAACCCTTATGCCCTGCCGTATCTCAATCGCGTAGATTTTTTTCTGTATTTTTTATCTCCATCTTTGAAAGAACGATTTACCGATCTGTGCTGCATTATTTATACTCACTCATAAATTATAGATACAGTGCTTTTGGACATTCCTTCTACATCGAAATTAACATAGTCTTGAATACTTTTTAGCTTTGGTTGAGTGTACACCAACAGCAAAATTTAATTTCATGACCATTTTTATAATTTCAATGCAAACAAAATTCATAGGTATACGATCTATAAAACTAGGATAGTTTTGCATTGGGAGTAGATATTTTAATTTTGACGAGTATGACAGTTGTACTGTGCTTTACTATAATTGGATGGAATGTAGATGACATTGAAGCAAATGCAAATTATTTTAAACCTATAACTCGTGAATAGTATTGACACAACTCTTTTCATTCTTATTTCTGGTTAATTTATTCTTGCTCTGGGATTTAGAAAGTAGTCCTTTTGAAAATAACTATACTTACTCGAAGTTTACTTAGCTTTCAGTTGAGAAAAAAAAAATATTGCAAAGGGTTCTAGAGTCAGTTCTATTAATTTTATTCTCTGTCGAAGGAAAAATACACACCTATACTCACTGGAAGTATTTCTTATTTCCTCTGAAAATAAGTAAACTTTTGCTGAAAAACAATGCTATATTTCATTCCATTCGACTTATTCTCGGTTGAAGTTTTGCTAGATTTTGAAATTATTGTTACAATACTATTGTCAAGTTTATTCTTTTTCATTGTGAGTGAAGTAAATGGATGGATATAAGAATAACGTTTATTTTGAATTGAGTATAGTTCTCTTTGCGGATATATGAGTCTATCTTAGCTTTCAGTCAAGACTACCACTCTTGCTTATAGTATACATTTTTTTCTGTGTATTTTCTACCCACCTACTCTATAAAGATACTGACCTGCTTAATATAAAAACACTATTCATTTACCAATCATTACAACGAATGCACAGTACGCAAGATAAAGTTACGGTGAAAAAAAACAGGATGACCAGATCGACTCTAAACAACAACATTCAAGTTCATTCATTCAAAAAATCTGTAACCCAAAGATCTTTTATGTATTTTGGTCCAAAATTCTTCAACCTTATCCCAGCTGACCTAAGTGAAATAAAAAACCACAAGACCTTCAAAAAGGTAGTGAAAAAATTCATTTTAGAAAACCATGAAAAATTTTGTTAGTTTCAAAACCAGAGAAAGGAACTGTTACTCTATTGACTCCATGATATATCTAAGGGCCGGTATTATAAACATCTCTCGAAGTTAACTTTAATTTTAACAGTCAAGTTAACTTCAGGTCTGAAATGGCAGTTTTATAAAAGTCTCAGTTCTGAAATAAAAAGAAGAAGAAGGCAAATATGTAACCTACAATTTTTCTCAATTTCTCTTGTGACACTTCTAATTTTCTAATGAATTGTAAAACTGCCAATGGATTTGAGAATCCTCCAAGATCTCCAACTACCAAGAATGAACATGTTGGATATGGAATCTGAGTGTAGTTAACACTTGAATTACTGGCGATAGTAGATGATCTCTAAAATTGAAAATACCTATAATTCCACAGTAATTAGAATTAGAAATGTTGACTCATTAGTTGGTCTTTGCAAATTTGCCCCACTATGTGCCCCCTTTCGTGATGATATAAATCCATTTTCATTTGTTTTCAAATTTTATTTCGTTCCACAAGATAAAATGGTTTCAGCGATTTCTAAATGTCCTTCGACGCCGAGGGCCATCAATAATAATCACAGCATCTCCTTGATATTATTTGCTAACATTGCGGTAAAAAAACATTCAAATTGAGGTTTTATGCTAAATTATTGATAGAAGACCTGTCGAAAACCACGATTTTTTAGAAAGTTAACTTTAACTGATACCCCTTCCTACCAATAAAGTTAACTCCTACATTTTGAAGTTAACTGTAAGATGTGACGTCACTCCTCAAGTTAACTTCTAGTTGTCTGTCAAAATAGTTTTATAATACCGGCCCTAAGACGCATAAACTGATAGCCAAATCACTGTGTTTCCGTCGGTTCTTTCCTCATTGCTATAATGAACCTTCACTTTATTTTTTTTTGTATCATACGCTCGCCTTTACTACACACAAAATGCAAATTCGAAAGCATATGTAAAGGTGTGGAAAAGCAATACAGGCATATTTGCCTAGGCAATTTCCGCCCCTGAACCAGATGCTGCTATAAACGAGCAATCGAAATATCTTGTACTTTGTAAATTTTGTAACATGAATTTTTTAATAACTTGTGATTTTTTTGTAACTAGAATGGCAATAAATTGAATTGAATTGAAAAAAATAAAAATAAAAAAAGACTAGACTATGAGGTACCTTTTCCGTTCCGTACTAAAACTCATACATGTTCTTTTACTCCATTCGAGATAATTTGTCTCGACGCAGGAAAAAATTCAAAATATCCGGCATCATCGAACCTTCTACCCGCGGTAGTATTTTTCTACTTCAAGTGCCAAGTGCCAGGGTATAGCCTGGCCCTTGATTCAATAGCACTGTCTGAATAGACATAAAGTAACGAGGGTATCGGATGTCCGCGATCAAAAACGGTTCAACAAGACTGGGTTGAACGCGATTTGAAGTAGCGTAGTCGCGTAACAGACACATTCATCTTGCAGATAACTTAAAAAGGTGGTTACGATGGGGCCCGCAAATCTTTGCGATGATTCTGCGGAGCTGGCTATGTTGATAAAGAGTACAGAGGTGGAGCTGTTCTGATCTCAGAGGGTGATCGAATTTTTTTTGTTCACGTCTGTCCATGTAAATTATTCATAAATAGCTGAAATGATTTGGTAAATAAATTGAAGAATGTCCAAAGAAAGTACATGAGCAGTTCAGGTATTGTTAAGCAAATGTGAACTAAGAATAAATATATGATATTCAGTGTAAATATTTTTTCCTACAAGCGTGCGGAAAAGTAACTTTTCCGCACGATTTTTCATTTTGAAAGTTCTACTTTTTCGCACGATTTTTACTTTTCGCACGATTTTTACTTTTCCGCACGATTTTTACTTTTACGCAAGATTTTCTCTTTAAAGCTCAATATTTTAATTCATAATTAGTATATTGTACAATGAGCATGAAATGACATACATTTCCCACGAGTAGGTAGGTATATGAAATTTTGTAGTACGAGCGAATTAGTTTTTTCATAACAGATTCTATCAAAAACACTCATGTCGTCATTGAATATACAAATATTGAAAAATATAACGAAAATTGGAGAGTAAGTACTCTCATCGATTTCAAAACAAAAACAAAAAAAAAGTATTCGACCACCTACCCCATTTACCATTAACCAGCGTAGAACGACTGCTCCCTTACTTTGCCAACTGAGCTATTTCAGATATTAATTTAATTGCTATAATACCATATCAAATCCTGTCAAATTTTAAATATCACTATTTATTTTGATAATGTCTTAATTACTTTATATTTTGAAATTAATTTTATGAAAATTACGGAATATCGGAAAGTTATTACCAAACAGTCGTTAATAGACTAGATTCGATCTCATATTATAAATCTCGCGGAGAGATAAAATCATGCGGAAAAGTTACTTTTCCGCACGATTTTTATATTGTTGAAAATGAGGATATTTAGGACTAACTAAATGATCTATGTAACTATTCTGTCTTATGTGTCATTTTGTAGCATTATTATAAAATCTTGTTTAATAAAAACCTTTTTTTCATAAATAAGATGGACAAAAACACTCGTAGGAAAAACATTGTACCTAACTCTTGCGGAAAACGTCTTTTCCGCCCTTGACTGCCGTCGCGTGCGGAAAAGTAATACTTTCCGCACTTGTTAGGTAAATAACTATTGTTTCGCTCACAATCAGATTATGATGGCCATAATTCCGAGAAATCATTATTTATTAATCACTATTGATTCGAAATTGGGGAATATAATGTGGCTCCATTCTTTGTTTCGCGTGTACAATTTCGAAGTTTTGAAATCATACCGTTTGGTCCCTTTTATCTTCTTCTATGAATTATCAATTTCAATTTGATATTTCTTCATGACAGGGCCATATATTCAGTTTCTATTTCTACAAACGAATAATAATTAATAATTTGATTTCTTGAGTAACATTCTTCTTCAATAAAAGGACTGATTTGCATAAGAAATTTTTGACATTTTGATACAACATAGTTTTGTCAAAATGATATATTTCGTTATTCAAGTTTCAAGTTGAAAATTCAGACTAATATAAAAAATATATTTTTCAAAAATGATTTTATTCAGCCATTTCTGGAGGTACCTAGTTACTTATCATACCCAAACGATAACCATAATTTCAATACGTTTGTACTAGGCCCATATGAAGTGTTTTTATCTGATATGTATCAGATTGCTCTTGAAATGGTTTGAATATTTGTGGGAATGATTTCAGTTTTGAGTTCAGCAAGTTTACTCTAACTTGTAACAGGACGTATTTTATGACCGGACATAAGAATTTACCCAACCCCTAGTTTATCCTTTCAGGTCAAGAAACCGTCGAACACTTGTGTAGAAATAACGTTATCCTAACAAAGATTCTCAGAAATACATTGGTTACGAAGGAACATCTTTAAAACGAGTGTATCATATTACTTTTAAGAGTCTTGTAATAATATTTCCAAATAGGGCATTTCAGAGTACCAGAGAACCTTTCAATATCCCAATAGTTTCCATATGTTATTTTTGTTGAGAGGCACAGATTTTTATGATAGGCCACCCAGAAAGCACTTTGCAGAGAGGATAGATGATCGAACTTTGAAATTGGACACAATTTCGAAAGTTAGTCTTTCGTTTCATTCGTTCAGGTCAACATGTGGTTGTGCATTTTTATTAGTTTACTCAAGTTATTGTAATTGTCATATATCAACTCTGTTCAACACAATATTCAATCTGGGTACTATCGTTAATTTTCATTCTTTGAATATATATAAAGTCGATCTTTTCCACTTGTATCTAAAAAGTTGATTCTTCTAATCAACTCTTAGTATTTGTTGTATTTGAATTATTTCGAGTCTTTTGCATTTTATCTTGTTAAATTATTAGTAAATTGTCTGGCCTCATTCACGTTAGATTACCTATTAGTTAAAATCAAAAGTTACCAAATCAAATAATTTGAGAAATGTCCCTAACACCTTTGTTTGTTATTCTTTATTGTTTTGTTAATAGATATAAGTGTTATGCATTCTGGCTTTTTATTCTCATAAGTTCACATTCCAGTTTACGAAAATCCTTTTGATTTGAGAGAAAAATATTTTAATTAATAGAGTTGAACAGAGTAAGTAAATTTGAGTGCTAAAGTGAGTTCCGCAACGAGTTCTCAATCCAGCATCTAGTATAGAAAGTCGGGATCATCTGATGAAAAAGTAAGGTGAGTTAGAAATTTTAAATGCTGTGAGGTATGATTCCTGGTTCCTAGAAAATTAGAGCCCAACGTTCCCAATTATTATTATGTTTTAACGACTCCGCTCGGTCGAATCAGTTGTGATAATGCTCTATTTAATTATAAAGACAGCATTTGTTACAAACTCTCTATAATAATCGCTAAATATTTAATATTATTTTATAAGTTTTGTTCTGAAATTCCTATTGAAAGCAATTGAAAGGGATACGCCACTGACTTCTGATATTGCCCACAAGATTTTTTTTCCGCACTCACATCTGGGCAAAGTCTTTTGCAGAACCATATAATTTTCAATTACTACGTATTAAAACCACCAAAACGACCATGTCGATTTGTACTTATATCAAATATGTGATCACTAATTAATAAAACAGTGAAGGTAAACCAAGAGACTCCGGGGTTGTTTCTCTTTAGGTATGTACACACCGAAAAAACAAATAAGAACAAACATCAGCGAACAAACGTTTTTGTTCAGTGAGGACGGTGAAAACAGCGAAAAATCGTTCGTTTGTTCTTGTTCACACCTGTTTGAGCAGGCATCGGTACATCAAAGAGAAATTTTGTTCATCTAGTTTTGGTGTGGACGGGATATTTGTTCACGGGATGGTTCTTTTAGTCCAAACTAAAGGCGTAGTTTACCAAGAAAGGAGAAGACCTTTGTAATTTTTGCATTTAAAATTCTAAAATTATTATTTGATTTCAAATAAGTGTGTGTCGGTATTTTTTTCAGAGTTTTCAAGGATGGAATAGATGAATGAAAACGAGTTGAAACTAATAGATGCTTATAGGCTTCGTCCTTTATTATGGAATTCGCGTGACCAATATTTGTTTGCGCTATGTAGACAAAAAATCGAACAATAGACAAAGAACACGTACAAACAAGGTGAACGAATGTTTGTTCTTGTTTGTTTTTTTGGATGTGTATACAGTGAGCACGTAAAGGTTGGAACAAATTCGTTAAAAGCTTGTAATGGCTATTGGGAAAAAAAGCTCAGACACGTCGATTTTCTTTTTCAGTTGTAGATTTTTTGGTCCACTCAAATTTTTGATGGTGTCATCGCAGTGCGAGATATGACGTCATCATATTTTTTTTAAATGGCATTACCCTATTTTGATACTACTTTCAAAAAGAACGCTTTTTTCTGTGTATGGATGTCATATTTTTTCTTATGTTACATAACTGTATTTTCGAGAAATAAAAGATATATTATTCATAATTAGGTCTGGTAACGTGACCTTTTGACTTAAGGTTTCCTAACAAAAAAAATCTGGAGGGATTAGATCAGGAGATCTACCTGGCCACTCTAAGAAAGTCCTCGTCTGTGGTCGAAATCCGAAGAATAAGGGAATTTTTTCTCAAGTATTTTGGTATCGATAGGTGACCTCACACCTTGTTGTGGAGCAAGTGCGATGTGAGTTGCCTAGATGCCAATCCCGACGTCTGGTGTTTGTTCGAAGTGTGCAACCGACCACCCAGGGTGGGGCTGTAGGTTTTTCCGGGCTTTTCTGCAACTGAAAATTGAATACGCCACCAAAAATCAGAAAGTCATCCCGGAGCGCCTCGGCGAATGATGATAATAGCCGTCCTTACCCGCAGACGAGGATTTTTATAGTGGCCAGCTAGATCTCCTGATCTAACCCTACTAGATTTCATTTTGTTGAGATACCTTAGGTCAAAAGTTTACGTTAACCAACTTAATATCACATTATTATGAATGAAATATCTTTTGTTTCTCGAACATACGGTTATCTAACATAAGAAAAAATATGACATCCGTACTCAGAAAAATGCGTTATTTTTGAAAATATTATCAAAATAGGGTAAGCCCATTTCAAAAAAATCATAATGACGTCATAACTCGAACAGCGATGACGTCATCGAAAATCTGAGTAGTCCAAAAAATGCGCAACTGAAAAATAAAATCGACCTGTCTGAGCTTATTTTTCCTAATGGCCATATCAAGCGTTTAACGAATTTGTTCCAACCTTTACGTGCTCACTGTATATCTTTAGACAAAGATAAAATGACACCTAGGGTTTATTTAGGTGTGAGGTATTGACCCCTACCGAAATGTTGTGCCGTGAGAAAAATCACACAACATTATAGATTAGTTTTTCACTGATATAATGATTGTCTTCATATTATATTATACCCTAGGCCTTCTGAATTCACCTTATTTTTATTTTCCAAATAAACGTAAAAAAATTCACTCATCTGGGAAATCTGAATACGTATAACATATATTTTTAGAAAGCTTTCTGATCGAAATGTAAATATTTCGTAGGCTGTGTACTTATATCTATGAATAAAATTAAAGTAAGTTTTTGTATTCCATGTATGAATATACCTTCTTAATCTTATTATTTTTCAAATGGTCAATCAACGAATTCAAAAATGGTATTCGAGATTTCGGTCGTATCTTATTCTGCTGAAGACTTGAAATTATTTTTAATTGAATTAACACAGGTTTCTTTGCAATTTTCCAACCTTGTCTTGCAATAACTGAAATATCCATAGGATCAGTTTCACAGTCCCCAAAATATCGACGGACATGGAGTTACCTGAAAACGAGAAATGAAAGTATCAACTGCCCCATCACATTTTACAAAATTTCAATTATTCAATTGAGTCTGTCAGAAACATCCCTATCAGATTTTGAGAACTTCATTCAATCTACGAATAACAACAGAATTAGTAAAGTTATAAATCTTCTCTTATATTTTGGTCTTAAAAATTAATATGAATCTACAAGTGAATCTTAAGCGGTTTCAGCATATCAACTATACAGGATGCTAATAATATAATGAATCACTTCTTGCTCACTCTACTTGAATGTGTATGTTATAAAAAGTATTTCATTTTCAATAAAAATTCTCAACTCATCTTCTTCTTCTGGTATTGCAGTTAAAGAACAGTGTCCATTGTTGAGACTAGGACTGGATGACAGAAACTACCCTTTTCCTGTCTAGAATAAAAAAAAACTATTTAACCAGGTGAATTTCATCAAAAAGTGCACGCTTCAGTATCTAGACACATATCTTTCAAAGAGGATTTGTTTTATTTTAGAGTTTTCGATGATGAAAATGGAATTCGGTAAAAATGGCGATGTCGAAGCTCATTGCGACTACTCCGTATTCTAACCCATCTATATCGCTTGTTTTTATCGTCTACGTCAAACTCGACATCGAGCCAAATTTGGTTTTGGTTTTGTTTCTTTGGTTCGTATAGTTAGTTGACAACCAAAATTTTTGAACAATTGCAATATTAATAAATTTTGTATTATTTGATGTCAATTTTGGTCATTCTGCAGAACAACTGGTTCATCAATACTGATACATTTCATAATTTTTTCCACTTAGTTTGTGTGCAACTGAAATTTGCATCAATAAAATCCCTTAACAACGCCACTGATTCTTTCATATTTATCCAGACTTCATATCAACTTAATTAATGAAACCGCGACATTTGGGAAATTAACAAGCTTCCTTGGGAGAATATTTTTTGAATGAAGAGGCTCTTAAATATTCTCATTAGCTACTGAGTTCGTTGATAAAACGATGATATGTTAAATAAAAGAAGCAAAATGTCAAACAAATAAGGAAAGGCCGCAGCGCAATGCAAGTTATGTATTGATATTTTTCTACCCATATAATTCTTAGCACATTTAATATTTCATGAATCAGTCGTTGCTATGAAAAAAATGTGAATTGACAAGATTGATCAGATCTTTGTTTAGTCCTGAGAAGAAAAAAAAGTCTTGTTAATGAAATTAATAAAATCGAATTACCCTCACTCTCCAATTATTTTCACCAAGTGGAAAATGTGAGGCAAAAATCTGACAGAAAACAACTTCCCTGGGTAATACCACGACGGATATTGAACTACATCTGACAGATATTTGTGTAACGTTCTTCGAAGAAAGCCCAATTGTAAGTGCCCATTATAGACAAACAAAATACTATCTTTCATTCGGCTTGCACTGATGAGTGGCAAGAACCTCGATACATGTCTGCAGGTGGTCATCCCCAGCCGAATGAAGGATAATCCTTCATCTGTTTATAATAAGCACTTGCAGTTGAGTCTTCTTGTAAAAACAAATATCTGTCTGGGTATTAGCCAGGGAAGTATTTGTTTTTGTCAGATTTTTGTCTTCTTTTTCCTCTTCGTGGAAATAATTAGAGAGAATAGGTACTTTCATCCAATTTTTTTTCTAGCTATTCCATTTATTTATAGCTCAATCAAATGAATTTTAGAATTCAACTAGGTACTCATATAAAATGTAATAATGTAACATTGTGTGTAAACAGAGCTATCATGTTATAGAGTTTACTGTATATTTGGACAATAAACGTTTCTCTTTAATGAAAGTTTTCAGTACAGATTTATCAGATACGAACAAATTGACTTGGATTTCCAAAACAGGAAATTGTTCAGATATTTAACTTTTCTACGTCAATGAAATTTTAATCAAGTCGAAATAATATTTGCTTCAATCATGTCGGAGGTGAAGTGACGTTGGGAGAAAGGCATAGCCAGTAAGTACAATTTCACCTGGATTGAGAATTTCAATTTAGACTTCGGTGATGAACATTTTTAATGAAGGGTTGTTGAAGTTGGCTTGTATTTCCATTCGTTGCTTTGGTAGGATCTCAAGAGAGATTGAACCGAATTAATAATAAGTCACTTTCCTCTTCAGTTCCCTCTTTTCTCTTTCCAACAAGATTATAAAAATATCATATCATTTTCGAATAAATTTATTTTATTTTAGAACTTTCAAGACTTTTCATATACATTGTGGTGATCGGACCACTTCGAATTCGATTTTTTTTTATGTACAGATAACTGAGTCGAACAAATCAAATATCGACATGTTTGAGCATTTTCCAAAATTTGTATTTAAAATCCCACAAATTAGAGTGGAAAATTTCCATTGGCCCACCCTATATTATACAGTTCGGCTTTTTTTAGTTCTCCCCACCCCTGTTAACTTTTGAACGGTTTGACGTGAAAACATGAAACAAAAACCATATTGAATGGTATCACCTATGCTACTTTTTGAAATGAAAGAAATTGTGACTGATCGATAGAGGGGGAGGGGGGAACATTAACTTGATAATTTCAAATGGGGGTCAAGTGATACAATCGTTGAAAAATTAATTCTCTTTTCAACCCTTTGATTTTTTTTTTAAATTCGTTCAACATTTTGTCTACAAATGCACTCGAAATACCAAGTATAAGAGGGGTCCGAATGACACCCTTATCTCAAACAAATTGAACGGTTTGATCTGGAGCAATGGGACGAAAATTACCTGAAAGAAGATACATTGCAATTACTCGACTGGTGGTGCTGGGGGGCATATCAACTTGAAAATTTCGAAAGGCAAAGAGATTAAAATTGTGAAAAAATGTATCTACGGAAATCAAAGAAAAGTATTTGGTTGAAAAGAGAATTGAATTCTCTTTTCAATGAGGTATAATTTAACCCCACATGCCATTTGAAATTTTCAAATTGATGTGCCTCCCCGCGCAATGTCTTTTATTTCAAAAAGTGTAGTACTGGTGATACCATTCGGAATAGTTTTCGTCTCATGTTTGTACGTCGTTCAAAAGTTAACAGGGGGAGGACTAAAAAAAGCAGCACTGTATAATGTTAAGATGGCCTGATCAGAAGCCTTCGTTATCTAGTCAGGCAAGCAATACACATTCCTCTCCATGTGGAAGCGGATTGAAGTAGTTCCAGAACTATCTAGAGAAGAATCTCTCATGGATATAAATATCACGCCGTATGTAAAGAGAGCAGCTAGAAAGTTACAGTCAGTTGTATAGTTAGCAAATAGACTCTTATACAGAGCGGCTTAGAGATAAAGTACTATAAGTTGAAAATGAAATAAATTAGTACTTGTATTTTAGAAGTTCAAAAAAATTGATGAAACGAAGTTTAGACTATTTCTGTAACACTATTATACTTGGCAACTGATTTTCATGTCAGGTAGTAGTAAATGGTACCATCCATAGAAAACTAGGAGGATACTAGGAAATTATCAATTGGTGAAACTTGTCGCTCTATTATAATATGGTGTGAGGAAAGTGGAGAGCTGATAAACTCGCTTGGTTTGGATCTGCTAAACTATTATACACTTGACAGCCACCATTTTACTATAAGCTCATACAGGGTGTTCCAAACTCGATGGCGTTTCTGGAAAAAGAGAAATAGAATCATTTTGAAAATTTGGTTTCTTGGATAATCATTTCTGCGCTGCGGCGTTGCCGCTTCTAACAAAAAGTAGCAACAACTTTGATATTTAAACCGGAATACCCTGTATATTATTGCATTTGCCACTTTCATATTGTTTTGGGATTATTTTCATATGATAATTTCCTATACCTATCTCCAGTGGTTTTCGGGAAAATCATTAATTTCCTTATTTTTTGTGCGAAACATAGAATTATGTAGAAAGCTGAAATTTTGGATATAGTTTGACATTATCCTGTGTATTAGTTATGACTACGGAAATTCGTTCTTCATCATACAGGGTCGTTGAAAATTTGTGATACAAAAGTGGTAAAAAGTGCATTCTTTCAAATGGAACACCCGGTGTATCATCGAATATCCTGAAATGCAATTGAATTTCCCTTCGAATGATATAAAGAGTCAGTTTTCCGAAATAAAAGCAAGTTTTCTATAAAAATTGGATTACTTTGCCATATTTTGTATTGGGTTGATATGAAATGTCATGGATTATTTCACTTATGCTAAAATAGCGTGTTATGATTGGTTGAAATTTTTGAGTTGATAAATGAAAACATCATGTTTTCGATTTTGTAGTTCGGCTCTTGATTGGCTACTGGATATGTATATGATGTGTTTTCGATTTTGTAGTTCGATTCCTGATTGGTTATTATCAAAACACAAACTTACCACTAGCAAGCTGCTATAATGACAACACTAAACTTTGACCATAACTAAATAAGCACTCACTATTAATTCATATCAACTTCACAATTTTCGACAAATTTTGCATACTCGTTGATTAATCAAATCACTAAATTAAAATGTTATCAAAACATAACCTCGAGCGAGAAGCAGTAGACTAGACATGCAATGACGAAACTACGAATGACGCGCTCTGTCATTGGTAACTGAAATAGATGGATGTTTTGAATATCAGGTAAATATTTTGTTAGTTGCATAATTTCAGAACTAAATGCGCCATTAATGTTCCTATTTAAATTGAATAGTAAATAAATAAAAATAGTTTCGATTTTATTCATGAAATAATCTTAACATATACAACTCGTGTTATCGGCGATTATCGTTAATTCCTTCTCGGTTTCGAATCAAATTATGTTGCTTTAGGCAACCACACTCGCGCAAGCGCTCGTGTGGTTGCCAAGCAACATAATTTGATTCTCAAATTCAAAG
This sequence comes from Chrysolina oricalcia, assembly GCA_944452925.2. NCBI lineage: Eukaryota > Metazoa > Arthropoda > Insecta > Coleoptera > Chrysomelidae > Chrysolina > Chrysolina oricalcia. Next base: position 60,918,219 of record OX101815.2, read on the forward strand.
ATTGGTATTACCTACGAACATTCTATTACGAAAATTAAAAAATTAGTATATTAATAATAAAATGTTTGCGCGTTCATTAGCGCAAATTTGATTAGAAAATAAACAAAGTGGAAGACAATAATTTTTGATTTATGAAATAATTTTTTCTCCATGGTCATAGTGATGAATTATAGCAAGAATATGCTGAAGGTACAAAGAATGATATTATACAAGGTATTACAAATGCATTGCTCTTCTGGAGACCTGGAAAATATATAATTTTTATACTTCTTTCTGACAGAAACTCAATTAAATTCGCTGTTTGTCAAACTAATAGATTGTTTTGCTCTTTTCTGGTCACGGAATACTAAAGATTATTTTAATTGAAAAATATTACCTATTTCGAATCGTTATACTGGAAATTGAAAATGACGGATTATAATGCATATCGAAACGCAGATATTTCGAATCTGTTTTATATTCAATGTTAGTGCAAAAATATGATTTCAAGAACACGCAGGTAATTCAATGATTCAAAAAATCAGAACAATCGAACGGAATAATGCTGTTTGGAAATGTTGAGGCGCCAAGAGGTGATCCTTCAAAATGTGTTGATTTCTGTGAATGTATTTCAAATTTCTTTCAGAAAATTATATGGAAAATATTTGAATAATATGAGAACAACATGTATGTATGTATATCGAAGATGTTGGTATCAGTTGGACGGTGCCTCCCCTCACTGCAGACAAGAAGTGAGCAAATAATTGACCTCAACCTTTGAAGATCGGTAGATGAGACGCTTGGCCACCACGATCCCCAGATCTAACTCTTCTAAATTTTCACATTAAATCAAATCAAACAGCACTTCGAAAACGTGAATAAGCGATTAATATGACCTTCATTTGTTTATTTATTGAAATTAAATTGAGTTCTGCACAAGGTGAATTATGATTTCTCAAAACACAAGTTTTTCAGATACCTACCCTGAATGGGAGACTAAATTATCATGGAGATGAAAAACCGAACCAAGCATACTTTGTTCAAATCCGAATTAAAATTTCAATTAACTGTATTTCTCGGTTCAGGCAATATTAGTTTTCGGAAAGACTGTTGTGACAAAAATACAAAATATCAAAATATAATGAACAGATACAAATATGGAACAAATTCGACAAAAATTAATCAGATTTTTATGTGAATAATTAATGTCTTCCATTTTGATTATTTTCTAATCAAATTCACGTAAATGAACTTGCGAACGTTTTATCATTAATGTACTGATTTTCGACTTTCCGTAATGACATGTTCGATGACATTTAAACTCAAAATATGGCAAAATAATCCAATTTTTATAGAAAATTTTCTTTTATTTCAGAAACCTGACTCTTTAGGTATAAACATTATTCGAAAGAAAATCCAATTGTCTTTCAGAATATCTGATAATAAACAGGGTGGTCCATTGGAAAAAATGCAATTTTCAATACTTTTGCATCTATCGGTGAAATCACAAATTTTCAACGACCCTGTATAATGAAGAACGAATCTCCCTGGTGATAACTAATTCACAGGATATTGTCAAACTACATCAGAAATTTCGGCTTTCTACGTATCCAACTACTGCAGTAATAAACATTTAATTGAAGCTATGTTTCGCACAAAAAATTAGGAAATTATTGATTTTTTCGAAAACCACCGGGGATAGGTATAGGGAAATATCATATGTAAATAATCTTAAAGCAATATAAAAGCGAAAAATGCAATTAGACAGAATCTTTCACGACGAGCGTTCGTTAGGAATATATAGAGAACGATTCAACATAAAAACTTGAAATTTTGTGGTAGTGGGTTATACAAAATGGCCTTCTCAACTGAAATATTTTCAACTTCCGGTCTCTTTCCGTTATATCGGAAGTTGAGGGCAACTTCCTTATTTCGAATGGAACACCCTGTATTTTATTACATTTTTGAATTTCTCAGCACATTTTAGGCCCACTATTTATAACAATGCCTATACCCAAATTTGTTAGTTTTCGGGATATTGATTTTTTTCTGAAAAATTTGACAGCACCACTCCAAAAAAATCATAACTCATAGACAGTAACAGTTGAAAAGCACACCTTAAGCATCAAGTTATGAACAGGTCCGTCGAATTTTTGAAAATAATTTCCACCTAAAACATAACATCGAGAAAACTGATTAATCACGATTTTTTCAAATTTTGTTGTTGTTTTTTTTTGTTTTTTCCGTTAACCAGCTGTCGTCCCCTTACGAACGGCAGCCCTCAGAAGTCGAAACTTGTGCGAGCTAAGGATTAACGAGGTCTTACCTTTTTACGTGCGATTCCTAGCACTTTCTCGGGCTATCAGAAAAAGTTCTGTAGTCGCTAGGGTTTGAACCTTTGACTGGCAGCCAAAAGTGTTCGAAACAATGACGCTTTAACCACTCGGCTACCTGGCCCGTATATGGAAACCATACACTGTTCTAATATTTTTGGATACTACGAAAAAAAGATATCAAATTAATGAGTAATGTCCTATACCTAAAATACACTCCTGGCAAGATATATCCGATTTTGGGAAATACTTGAAATGTAAATCATTCGAAGCAATACCAATATATAGGAATATAGGACATTCTTCATGAATTTGATACCTTTTTTTTCGTAGTATTAAAAAATAATAGAATAGTGTATGGCTTCCATTCGAAAAAATCGTGTTTCATCAGTTTTCTGGATGTTATGTTTTAAGTGGAAATTTCGACCACCCTGTAAATTATTTTCGAATATTCGATAGACCTGTTCATGACTTGATGCTCAACGTGTGATTCTGTGAAATTTCACATTTTCAATTGTTACTGTCTAATGATTTTTTCGGAGTGGTGCTGTAACTGTCAAATTTTTCAGAAAAAAATCAATATCTCGAAAACTAACAAATTTGGGTATAGCCATTGTTATACAAAGTGGGCCTAAAATGGGCTGAGAAATTCAAAAATGTAATAAAATATGTTCCATTTGAAATAAGGAAGTTGCTCTCAACTTCCGGTATAACGGAAAGAGACGGGAAATTGAAAATATTTTAGTTGAGAAGGTCATTTTGTAAAATTCACTACCACAATATATCAAGTTTTCATTGTGAATCGTTCTTCATATACTCCTAACGAACGCTCGTCGTGAAAGACCCTGTATACAGGGTATTCCACTCAAAATATCAAAGTTGTTGCTACTTTTTGATAGAAGCGGCAACACCGCAGAGCTGAATATATTTTAGATCGATAGAGCAGAACTGATTGTCCAAGAAACCAAATTTTCAAAATTATCCTATGTCCCTTTTTCCTCAAACGTCTAATGGGCCATCGAGTTTGGAACACCCTGTATGTACTTTTCACATCTCTGTTGTTTATTTTTTTGAGAGTATCGCTAGTCTGATTCAATTCATTGAATATTAGAAAGCTGCAAGTGATAGTGACACCTTTATTCCATTGAGGTGTGAAAAGTCAGTTTTATTTCAGTGAGTACTGCAGTGAGAAACTGTGACCTGAAAACCACATTGTGGAACAAATCTCCAAATTGGGATTTCAAAACTTTTATTCAACTCCCAAGTTTCCGCTGATCCACTTCAATTACACCCTTCTTTATTTCTTAGCGCCAGGAAATAATTTTACAGCGTAATACTTTCAGCAGTTGCAGCACAAAAATTCATCAAGTGTGCAGTTTCAGCGATCCCAAGAAATAAAATCACATCGAGAAGAATAAGATTCGTGGAAAAGCGAACGTTTCAATGTTATTTCATTTGTTTTTTACTGACGAAAGAAAACCCAATAAATTGATTGCAATTTCCGATAGCTCTATGATGGAAAATAAAATGCAGCTGAAGGAAGATTTTATTAATTTTTTGTCAATGCAGTTTGCTTATTCGTTGCAAAGGATTATAACGAATTTCAAGGCTGAGTTAAAACAATATCGATCAATGTGGATGAACTAATATATTTTTTGAGATATCAAATCGTATCGCCTTGATGTTGTAGCCAGAATCATAGAAATATATATTATATACTTACTCTAGAGTGCTAATCCCCATGTCAAAAGTGTTGTTAAAAGTGCTAGACCACAAGCCCAGGCACAATTTCAGGGGGTGATTTTATACACCACGGGACATATATAATGTTGAAGTACTGGTCGAGAAACGAACGTTAGGCACTATGCCGTCAATTTTCCGCGGTACAGGTGAGTGTACAGGCGAGTTGAAATGTCGTAAAAAAGGGGGTACTTTTTGATTACTTTATACATGACGGCACTATTCTCGTCAAAGAGACAATGAAAAAAGAATGCTCTAAAACCCAGTGCCGTCAAAAAATAGAGGTACAGGGGGTCGGAATTTTTTTTTGAAATTGGCGATTTTACCCTCCCTCCCCAGTTAATCGAATACTTAACGGCGTTGATTCAGTTAACTTTGCCTTTCCTTAAAAAACTATAATACATCTATGCCGTCACAAAAGGGTGGTACTTGGGGTCAGAAATCGCGAATCAAAACCCGATTTTTACCCCTTATGGGGGTGGTCATTTAGAATTTGACATCACCGATTTCTAGGTTTGAGTTAACATTTATTGAGTATTCTAAACATGGTGCCGTCAAAAAATTATGGTTCATGCAGAAATAAATAAAAAATTACTACAATTTTAGAGCAAAAAATCAATGTTTTCTTATAAGGTCATTTATTTCAGGACGGCATACGGTTTTTTAAAGCAGAAACTACTTATAATGGCTTTATAATTATGACGTCAATAATTCATGGTACCCAATTGAAATACAGAATAAATATAAAAACGAAAAAATTTTAAAAAATTGAAAATTGCCTGCACATTTATAAGAGTTTATTTTTGAAATATTATTGTGGATAGCACTTCATTAAACATTAAAAAACGTAGAAAAGTTGGTGCCGTCAATTTTCCCTTGTTATATTTTATGCATTTGACGTGAAATCTCTTGCTACTTTTGGCATATTTCACCTACCATTTTGGTCATAATTTTGGTCAAAAATTACAAGACGGCATTAGCAATATAATATTGATTATATTAAATTGTAATTAAAAATTGTGGTGCCGTCAAAATTAAAAGGAAACTTTACGTAATATGAGAATTTCAAAATTTTAACGATAATCTTGGGAATATTGGATTTCGGCCCAAAAATCGAATTGCGAACTTTCATGCACAGATATGTGATTTATTATCAAAAAAGCAGTATAAATTTAAATTTGTATAGAATATTTTAGTTTTCATAAAATAAGTGATTAAGGATATGAATAACAATGTATAAATCATTAAAATTTTATGAAAGATTATTAACTAGATAACTATTATTAATTTTCATAAAAAAGGCATTAGTCTTTCATAAAGTTTTAAAAGCGTTAGTCAATGATTATGGTATTTTTATTGAAAATTCATAATAAATAGATAAAAAAAGTTTCAAAACATGGAATATACTATAATACAATATTCATGATTCTTCATCAGAATTCTCGATGTCTATTTCTGAATCACTTGCAGATTCCATTTCATTAGCTTCCTATATTAATATTAATATTACAAGAAATTTATTAATTCATTTTGCAAGAAATCTGTTACATACCTGTATTATCATTTTCTGCCTCAGTTCTCCCATCCTGTACAATAATGTCCTTCATGTTTGCTGAATTCAAAATAAATTACTTTCTACGAAAAGATAATAATCTTAACTTCTGAAAAATAAATTGAAATTCAACTAACAGAAAAAAAATCTAATGTAATAAAGGTTCAAATAAACCACCTTGTTGTGCCAAACAATAGCCGAATCTGTGATACAGAGATAATCTCATATCACGGAGTAGATTTGGCGTAATGTAGGCACAAAGTTGGATAATTTTGGCCCATTATTCATCAGGATCTGTTGCTCTCTGAAATGCATGTCGATACGCGGATTCTTTCAGATAGTCCCAAAGAAAGAAATCATTTAAATCTGATGATCTGGGAGGCCACAATATCATACCACATGTGTTTTGAAGAAATTGTGTCACTGGTCGTTACTCGTGACATTGTGACTCGAACAACCATTCTATTGAAACCAAATGTCCCCAAAATTAATAGGAAGTAGCTGCATTGTCGGACTAATTTGATTTCGACATGAAAAACACAATTTTCAGCGTATTGTACCATATAAAATTGACGGCATAGTAAAATATGTTATCTTTGAAGGATATAGCATTGAAACAGCTAAATTTAAGGTTGTATAAAATGACCACCCACACAAGGGGTAAAAATCGGGTTTTGATTCGCGATTTCTGACCCCATGTACCACCCTTTTCTGACGGCATAGATGTATTATAGTTTTTTAAGGAAAGGCAAAGTTAACTGAATCAACGCCGTCAAGTATTCGATTAACTGGGGAGGGGGGGTAATATCGCCGATTTCAAAAAAAAATTCCGACTCCCTGTACCGCTATTTTTGACGGCAATGGGTTTTAGAGCATTCTTTTTTCATTGCCTCTTTGACGAGAATAGTGCCGTCATGTTTGAAGTAATCAAAAAGTACCCCCTTTTTTACGACATTTCAACTTGCCTGTACACTCACCTGTACCGCGGAAAATTGACGGCATAGTGCCCAACGTTTGTTTCTCGACCAGTACTTCAACATTACATATAACTCGTGGTGTATAAAATCACCCCCTGAAAATGTGCCTGGGCTTGTGGTCTATGCAGGCTATGCGCGTCATTAGTGATTTTTGTAACAGGCCCGGTTTTAGTAAAATGTTATGGTACTTGTGAAGGTTAACAAACGTTAATTCTGAATCTCGGAGAATATGGTTGGAAACCTCATTGTACTTATAGCTGTTATTTGTATTTAGCCGATTTGAGTACTCATTTATTATCCCAAATATTCAGCAAAGGCCATCAGAAAGTACGGTTATTATTATTATGTATCGCTCTAAAGCGACTGATTTTTGGAATCACATTCACTTTTCAGCTGTAGTTAACCAACAAAAACCTATGGAACCACCCCAAATCGTCGGTGTGAATTTTAGGGAAGCACTGGATTGGAAAATAGAGAGAAAGTACAAAAAACTACGAAAATTTATTTCAGCTAGTATCATGAATAATTTCAACTCAAATTGGATTTATAAAATTGGATGCTTGGAAGATCGAGGTTTTTTTCTAGAACGATTCATGTCAAAATATGCAACTGCATTTAATTTAAATCACTTGAAGAGATTAACATGCTATTTCTACGAGTGTTTCTGCAATTTCCACAATGGGGGTGCATGAAAAAGTGATGCCAGAAGCATTTCTCTTACCATCAAAGAAAAGCACTTCCATATTGACATTAATTTTCTGAGGCGATTCTATGTATGTTTAGTACTTTTTGTAGGAATCTAGAACTCATAATATAAGCGGTGTGGCAGAAAGTTGTATCATTCGCTATGCATGCTTGCGCAGACACAGTATTGGTACTGCACTAGGTTTCAAATTATTCTACTGTCGTTTCCACATGAATCTTCATGAGGAAAATGTCTGCCATAAATAACAATTTTCTCACTCAAATGTTCTGCTGTTGTCACTCCTTAAGAACAATTACCAAAAATCATGCCTTTTTTGTCAAGCTAAAATAATATTTAAGCTATTTCGAATAAAGCATATAGGTTCATAAAAAATTTCTTTTTCTACCAAAAATGATTTATTTCAGGTATTTTTCATTTACACGACACTAAAGAGTTCATTGTTTATTTGTAGGAAGAAACGGCTTTCTTAGAAATTGTCTTTGAAGGAAGAAGATTAATACAATTTCACGAATGATGAAAGAATAACCAACGACAACAAACACAACACAAAACGACAAGAGAAAATCTGAAATTCTAAAGACCGTCTCTGATCTGTGACAAGACTGACAGATCGTAATGACAAAAGTCTTCCTGTTGATGAAAAAGCACTGTTTCACGGTCATTATAATTACAGTAGCATAGGGTACATTATTGTTGTAAATAAGTTTATTTCGTGGCTAAAATTCGGGGTAATCTATCTCTAAAAGGTTCATTTCGGTTTTAAAAAGTCCTAAATGCGCTGTCAAATGTCTCTTTTTCAAATGACATGTATTTAATTGCCTCATAACAAAAAACTCTGAATTGGAACACCAAATTATTTACAAACTTGCCAACGATCTACCCAAACTACACTGATGACGCGCATGCGCACATCATAAACGGGTCGCATACGCGGTATGCTTTTCGCCGTGAAAATTGGAGGGATTAGCATTCTGGAGACGTTTAATCAATTGATGGGTATGCAAGAAACAATTAATTGTCACGATAAATTGCACCAAATAATCACGAGGACATACACGAAGCAATTTATTATCATGATGAATTGCACCCAATAATCGTTTGATAAATTGCTAAGAAAAATTTTTCGGAGGTGATACTACGAGTGTTCGCAATACTATCGATAGTTATTCTATCAGAAATCAACGAGATCAAATTGCTTGAAACACCACTAGTCCTTTTACCTCAAAGCAATTTGATCAAGTTCAAGATTTCTGACAGAATTAATTATCGTAGGTAATACCACAAGTGTATCGGTGATTATCGAAATAGCAATTCCTTTGAATTTGAGAATCAAATTATGTTGCTTGGCAACAACACGAGCGCTTGCGCGAGTGTGGTTGCCTAAAGCAACATAATTTGATTCGAAACCGAGAGGGAATTAACGATAATCGCCGAAAACACGAGTTGTATTTGTTAAGATTATTTCATGAATAAAATCGAAACCATTTTTATTTGTTTACTATTCAATTTAACTAGGAACATTAATCCCGCATTTAGTTCTGAAATTATGCAACTAACAAAATATTTCAAACATCCATCTATTTCAGTTACCAATGACAGACCGCGTCATTCGTAGTTTCGTCATTCGTCTACTGTTTCTCGCTCGAGGTTATGTTTTGATAACATTTTGATTTAGTGATTTGATTAATCAACGAGTATGCAAAATTTGTCGAAAATTGTGAAGTTGATATGAATAAATAGTGAGTGCTTATTTAGTTTCGGTCAAAGTTTGGTGTTGTGTCATTATAGCAGCTTGCTAGTGGTAAGTTTTTGTTTTGATAATAACCAATCAGGAATCGACCTACAAAATCGAAAACGCATCATATACATATCCAGTAGCCAATCAAGAGCCGAACTACAAAATCAAAAACGTGATATTTTCATTTATCAACACAAAAATTTCAACCAATCATAACACTCTATTTTAGCATAAGTGAAATAATCGTAGGTAATACCACAAGTGTATCGGTGATTATCGAAATAGCAATTCCTTTGAATTTGAGAATCAAATTATGTTGCTTGGCAACCACACGAGCGCAAGCACTCGTTTAATTCGAAACCGAGAAGGAATTAACGATAATCGCCGATAACACGAGTTGTATTTGTTAATATTATTTCATGAATAAAATCGAAACCATTTTTATTTATTTACTATTCAATTTAACTAGGAACATTAATCCCGCATTTAGTTCTGAAATTATGCAACTAACAAAATATTTCAAACATCCATCTATTTCAGTTACCAATGACAGACCGCGTCATTCGTAGTTTCGTCATTCGTCTACTGTTTCTCGCTCGAGGTTATGTTTTGATAACATTTTGATTTAGTGATTTGATTAATCAACGAGTATGCAAAATTTGTCGAAAATTGTGAAGTTGATATGAATAAATAGTGAGTGCTTATTTAGTTTCGGTCAAAGTTTGGTGTTGTGTCATTATAGCAGCTTGCTAGTGGTAAGTTTTTGTTTTGATAATAACCAATCAGGAATCGACCTACAAAATCGAAAACGCATCATATACATATCCAGTAGCCAATCAAGAGCCGAACTACAAAATCGAAAACATGAAGTTTTCATTTATCAACACAAAAATTTCAACCAATCATAACACGCTATTTTAGCATAGGTGAAATAATCGGGAATAATACCACGAGTGCTCGCAATACTATAATTTTGTCAGAAATCAACGAGATCAACTTGCTTGGTAACACCACGAGTCCTTTATGACGAGTGGTGTTACTTCAAAGCAATTTGATCGAGTTCAAGATTTCTGACAGAATTTTTTTAATTTTTTTTAATGGTGTGTTGGCATAGACTGCTATGGTCATTAGCCACGTGTTCTGGATAGGCCTTGTTACTAACTCCATACGTCACCTTAGGAGCAGCACTGGTAATTATTAACGCAACAGTGAATCGTGGAGGATTATCCCCAGCCAGCAACAAGATTCACTCAGATTTTTACATCGGAAAACTGAAAAAACCTTGCCCTGTCTGAGGATCGAACCCGCGACCTTTCGATCACGAGTCCTCGGCACTAACCACGGCGCCAAATCTCCGCCCTTCCTGACAGAATTATTGATAGTATTGTGAGCACGAGTAGTATTTATTGAGATAATTTCACGAACCAACAAACTAAACAAACAAAATTCCATTGTTGTGAATTCTTCAATCGTTGAATGCTGATGATGACGAAATTTCGTTCTATGTTGTTGTTTGGATACGTGGTTGCCATGACAAAGCGGTATTATCGGCTCGAAAGCTAGGAACTGCGTGTTATCGAGGCATATACTTCTCTTATTATTGGACCTAATATTGCAGGAAAGGATGGTTTCATACGGCGAGTGAAATTATCGAAGGTAATACCACGAGTGCTTCAAATTTTATCGATAATTTTTTCTTTTCCACGAAAACTTATTTATTAAATCACGAGTCCGTTAGAACGAGTGATTTTATCTAAATTCAGTTTGTTTGAATGATTTGCCTCAAATGAAGAAGTTTGAGTGATGAAAATAAACAATTATCTTATAAAATTTGAAGAACGAGTTGTATATGGAAAGATTATTTATTTCATTTTATTATTTTATTGAACTCAAATAATACTGGAAATATGATAACTTTTTGAACTAGTGAAAAAATTTATTATTTGAAAAATTACAGTTATTGGAAACACAGTTTTTGTAAATAGTTTGGCCAGCAGAAACAGCTGTCTCTTCCGACTCATGTGTGGATATAATATTGGTTGATGTTGCCGCAGTTGTTGATGTATTGGTTAACGTTGCGGCTGTTGTTGATGTATTTGCAATACATGCCAATTTGTTCGTTCTAACTTTTCCCATGACATTTTTATGGAGTTCTGCATCAATATGTAAATAAGGCTTCAACGAAGATGCTGTGGCGTGACCTGTTATTTTGATGGCTTCTTGTTCCTGTATACCTTTCTTCATTAGATGAGAAACCAAAGTTGATCGGCTTGAGTGATTAGTTATTTTTCTTCTCTTAGTGTCAAATCCACATTTTTCACCTGATTTATTTAACCATTTTCCCACTTCATTCTTCCCCACTGGTACATTTTTATACCAAGTAGCATTTGCATTTTTCCAATAGGGATTTGGAATGAGAAAAAATCGATCAGTGGTGATATTTTTACCGCGTTTATCCATAAGCTTATTATACAATCTTATGGGGCACCGTTGAGGATTCTCTGAGTTAGGTGTCAACCATTTTGTGTCGGTGCATTTTTTATTCCCACCCTGGCAAGTTTTACTGAATATAGGATTATATTCCAATCGTCCTGTTTTATCACCTCCATTATTTAATTCCTCCCTGATATAATGGATAATGCAATTAACACCTTCGCCTCCGCGCCATGCTAATTCATAAGAAATAATATGAAAGAACTTCATTTGTAGACCCGAAGGTGTATTTTCGTCACACGAATCGATCGCACTCGTATATTCTTCTTCTTCAAGTGCTGTTGCACTTTGCTTTCTTTTTTCTATACAACTTTGCAATTCCTTTCTTTTGGCATTTCGCACATCTCTCGCTCTTTTAAATTCCAAATCTTGAAAGAGATTGAAGCTTATATTAAATTCTAGGAAGTATTTTTCCTGTATCAACTTGGAAGTTACATTCCAAATAGTTTTCAACGTATACTCTTTGTAGTCTTCGCCGTTAAATTTTTTCATATTTGCTGCACAGTCTTCCAGAATTTTTACGATTTCTTGAATAGTCGTATCGCTTTGTAGCTGGTAGTTTTTGATTCTGCAAAATGCTTCAAACTGATTCCATATAAATTTTTTGGATTTATTTTTATTTTTAGAGTGGAATTTTGAATTGAATGTTCAATATTTTCTTGGGTGATGGCACTGAATCTATTTGTGTTCATTTTCAATAAACTTCGAAGCACTATAATCTGTCAATAATGACAAATGCAAAGTAAAATTTTGACGTTTCAATGTAAACAAGGTATTATCAATGATGAAGCAGTTTTATCAGTATAATACCAAATTATTGGCTAGAATAATGCATTGCTATTAGTTGAAACCACCAAAATGTCAGATTTTGACATGTGAAAAAAATAATCGGGGGTAATACCACGAGTGCTCGCAAAACTATCGATAGTAGTAATTCTGTCAGAAATCAACGAGATCTTCTTCTTCTTCCAAGTGTTATGGCATTAGCTACTAGGCTACGTCGCCATCAGTGTCGGAGGTCTATAAAGGAGGAGGTCATGTGGACCCTAACCTCCCTTTTTTTAACTCCCTTCAATGGGCAAATTGAAAGTCTCACTCAGAGTGATATCATGAATGCCCGGAATTCTTCACAGCAAGTAATAAAAGTTCGCACTAAGTAAAGTATTTGCGATGCTGAAGCACGTATAACAGCAATGTATCTGATTCTCACTAATACCCCACTTTTTTCCGACAAATCCGTTTTCATCCGGCCTGGGTAACAGCGTAGAGATCCAGAGGGGTCGACTGCTTCACTCTTAAATGTTGAACGTCACACACAGACATATATTTCACATAAATTAAATAATTGCAATGCACATTTAAAAATGGCAAACATTCACAACCTCACATAACATGACTTCCGACCTCTACCATGGTCGGAAGGCGAATCCAAATCAACGAGATCAAATTGCTTGGTTAGGACGAGTTTTTGGTGCAATTTATCGCGACAATGAATTTTTCCGTGTATATCCATACCTATGCCGTACATTTATCATACAACTTTATCAGTTTCTACAGTTCCCTAACGAACCGTTTTATCTGTACAATTTTAGAGATCCATCGAGAAATTCCTCAGATCGGTAGATAAATTGTTCAGTGTTCCACCTCTCGTTAGATTGATTGCTTTGTTTTTCCAAGAAATATTGAGTTATATATTACCCAGAACTTTTTGTTCTCGAAATATTGCCTGTTTTTTTTTACTAAAATTATGTTTAGAATTTAGTCAGTTGAGTGTACTTGTTCATCCAAATTTTTTTTATGTTTGGTTAAGATAGGTTTTTTTTTATTTTGTTCTTTCACCGAGTTGAGTGAAAAATTTTTTCTGTCAAAATTTAAATTTTTTTTTCACCACAGTGTTTTGTAAATTTTTTTTTAGTTTCTTCTTCAAGTTAAGTGAACTTTTTTTTTTTTCGAATAATTAAATTTTTTTCAAGATGGATAAACATTTTGATTTTTATCGTTTTTTCTGGATTTCAGTGATCACTTTTTTTCTTCGAAAGAGGAGAGAAGGGTGAGCACTTTGTTTTTATTTAATTTTTTTAAGTTTTTTCTTCGAATTAGTAAACATTGTTTTTATCGATAATAATTTGAAACTTTTCTCCAAGTTTATTTCATAAAAATTTCGGAATTGGATTTGTCTTCATTAACCTAGGGCTCGATTTTCCCAAATTAATTATAAACACCAAGCGAAAAATTATCATTCGATAGCCGCATCAGTGTTCTAAAAATAACTCATTTTATTACTCAAATGTCATAATATGAGTAATTGACTTCCAAATTATCGCATGCAATAGAAATTCCTCCTCATATAGTAAGTACGCAAACTGTTACAGTTAGGCGAAGCGGAATTCGTAAAAGTTTTTGCGTGCGGAAAAGGCACTTTCCGCACGTGTTAGGAACAAAATTTTTCCTACAAGCTTCATATCAGATAGCAATAAATATAAGCATACAACAAACAATTACATAGCAATTAAAAATTTAATTAATTGTTCGTAATATTTATATGTAATGAAAGAGCAACTTTTTTATGATTTTATGAATAGAAAACTTTAGGTGTTTGTAGATTCTTGCTGAAAGAAACTGAGGAAAGATCTGACATCATATGTCAAAGTTGACAAAAGTACTTATTGTCATAAATATTTTGTTTTTGTTATAAGCTGACATACAAATATCGGTAAATACGATTGAAAGGTAAAGGGGAATACACTTGCAACGGCTTTTCATATTGCGGATGATACACAAGTCTACATCTCCGTTCATCCTGAGGAAACTGAACAAGCCACATCTGCACTAAACTTTGATCTCAACCAATTGCATGTGCTTTCAAAAAATCACTGCCTCGTATTAAACCCACAAAAGACAAAAAAATGATCGATTGCGAGCTACTGATCTCTATACCAATGAATGTTCTATAAAGATAAACAGTCAAACTATTGAATTGCATTAGAGTGTTAAAAATTTGGGAGTAACCATTAATGATGATCTCAAATTCACAAATCACGTTTCGAACTGCCTTCGAAAGGCTTATGCGGCTCTAAAATTAATTTATCAAAGGCGACACTTGTTAACCAGACCAGTAAAAATAATCTTAAGCGAGGCATTGGTGTTATCTCACAGGAATTATTGTGATGCTGTATACGACCGAAGTATCAGCAAAATAGATTCGAATCGGATTCAAAAACTTCAAAATGCGCAATCAGAATGATCTTCGGGGTTAGGAATTATAGTCACATTAGCCACTTATTCAAAAGCATAAATTGGCTGAAAATGTAAAATAGAAGATAATTACATTCAGCATATTTGTACCAAAAAATTATCACGACCAAAAAGCCACCATACTTACATGAAAAATTGAAATTTCGCACAGATGTACATAATATCAATATTAGGTTCAAACGAGCCCTTACGGTGCCGGCGCATAACACTGCTCAATTTCAGCGCTCATTTTCATACAGCATCACTAAAATATATAATGAACTTCCAGCAAACATTAAATTTCTAAATAGTAATAGTTTCAGATCAAAAATATTGAAGTGGTTACTTGATCGTCAATAGTATTACACACTATTATCTTTAGACAAGACATTGCACTATTTTTTTTTTTTCATATTCTTTATCTTACCTGTGTTCATCTATCGTTCTTTTGGGGTTAGGTGGAAGAACAGACATTCTGGTCCTTTCTGGAATCCAGAATGTATTGAACCTAGCCCTACGCTTCAAATTAGCATAATAACAATTGTATTTTTATGAATAATAAAGAAGAAGTTTTTTCTACTACCTTTAAGGTCGTCATTTTTATAACGTCCTAAAAATTATAATGCGTGCATACTTATAAGAACAACTGCAGAAAGTCGTGGAACTATATAATGCGGCTATATGACAAAATATTAAGTAAGCATTGCGTCGTCGTCATCGTGTTCACAACGATTTGTTGCTATAGCGTTGTTTGGTAATACCAACATAACAGTTGTCATAAGCTGTCACGTTGTTTACCGTTTTAAGTTGCTTCTAAGTTTTGAAAATGAGTTCTAGCGAAGACGACCTGCCAAAACATCTCGCTGAAGAGGCAAAATTGATTTCAATGCATCTTCTTCCTGATAAATCGAGAGGAAAAGTACTATTTTTCTCCCGGTGGGAGGAAAAGTACTATTTTCCTCCCGACGGGAGAAAAAGTACCATTTTCCTCCCTTTATTAGGGGTCGAAAATAAAGTTTTCTAGTGAGGTAGTAGAAAAAAATCTTATCCGCACGGGGTGCGGAAAAGTGTAACTTTACGCACGCAAATGCGTGCGGAAAAGTACTACTTTACGCACGCTCGTCGGCAAATATAATAATTGTCGATTCCAATATATGAGATATTCCTTGAATTACCACATATATTTGACCGGCCTAGTTTCCATGAACTACCCATTAAAATCCACCAAGTGTTCATTATACATATCAATAATGCATTCAAAGGAATAGGATATTCATGAAGTATTGGATAATTCAGCATAATTCCAACGAGAATAATATCGGATATATTACCGATGGATTGTTAATTTCGATGCAGAATTGATTTTCGACGTTAATGAGTATGATGTGGTTATGAAGAAGGTGGTTTTTGGATCGAGCAATTCATGCTGATAATATTAAATTTTTTGATGTGACAGACTCAATGAATACTTCATTTAACACTGTTGATAATGCAAATTAATAAATAATGCTACCTAACCCTCTATTGCATTTGGTTCCCATTTGGGAACCAAGTGCATCAAAACATATCTATTCCTTCAAAATGCATTTTAATGCTTGGTGTGACCGTAGTTCCCTCTCGGGAACGTTGCTTAATAAGTAGGTGGCAGGGCATTACATAGTTGGTAACTATTTAAATAGGAGAACGTGTCATGAACGTTTGAGGTTATCCATCATCACGTTTTTGAGGGGGTTGTTATTGTCATTTTTTTATTTTGGCTCTGAAAAAAATAGTTTTGGGTGAATTATAACCTGCTTATGGTAAGTACTTTTTTATTACTGTTTTTTATTACTTCATTAGTACCAATCTGCTAAATTTGATTTTAGATAATCGTACCCATTTGGGAACACTGTGTAAAGGCGGTTGAAAATACAAAATGGATGAAATTTGGCAATCTATCACCACGAATTCCTTTTATGGGAAGAGTGACCATTCTCATCAAATTAGAGGTATACCGAGTGATATTGAGGATTCAATTCTTGCAGATGAAGACGATCACATTCCAGAATACCAGAATTTGGATGAAACATTGAAAACTTTGGAATCTGAAACTGAACTACCTCTAAGTAACTTCACATACGCTACATTTTCTGCAAATTCTAAAGTGCGCAAGCTAGTGTGGACAGAAAATCAAACTTTTACAGACAACGACAATGTGAAATTTTGTGGTTCTACTGATTTACCAGAGAAAATTTCAGAACTTTGCACTCATTATGCAATTTTCAAGTTTTTTTTTCACGGGTGAATTCTTGAAGTTGATGGTAAATATGACAGTGCTTTATTCGGTTCAATCCAATCCAAATCGCCCGTTTGTAACAACAACTGATGAAATAAAAAAATTCATTAGCATTTTACTATAGATGTCGATTATAAAACTACCCAGCACAAGAAAGTACTGGTCTGCAGACACGCGTGTTTCCCAAGTTGCGGATATTATGCCACAGATCCGTTTTCACGAAATAAAGAGAGATTTGCATTTCAATAATAATCAACAAATGAAAAACAAAATGGAAAAAATTCAACCTGTCATCGATCACATTCAACAAGTGTGTACCAAAATTCCAATGGAAGAAAATTTGTCCTGTGATGAACAGATAGTACCCTTCAAAGGAAAAATTTCTATAAAAACCTATAATCCCAAGAAACCACATAAGTGGGGATATAAGTTGTGGGTGCATTCAGGAGTCAGTGGTTTCTCATATGATTTTGAATTATTTACTGGCAAAATAACTGCAGAAGAAGGGGAGCAACATTTTGGTTCTGCAAGTAATGTTGTTTACAAGATGAGTCGAAACATTCCAAAAAACCTCCATCACAAATTGTACTGTGATAACTACTTTACAGGCATTCCTTTGTTCAGTTACTTGTCACAGAATGGAATTGATGGGGTGCAGCTTTCCTAAAGAAAGAAAAAATGGAAAGAAAGAGGTAGAGGTTCCTATACTGAAAAAATAGCAATATACAAAAGTCAACAGCTGAAGACTGTACAGTGGTATGACAATAAAGTGGTTACACTTTTGCTGGTAGTCAGCCGTCACACAAGGTTCGAAGATTCTTCAAATCTGATAACTCAAAGAAGGATATCAACTGCCCAGACATTGTAAAGGTGTATAATAAACATATGGGAGGGGTGGATCTTCTTGACTCCTTACTTGGATTATACAGAATTCGTACTAGATCTAAAAAATGGTGTCATAGGCTGTCTTTCCATATGATAGATGTGGTCATATGTAATGCTTGGTTGTTGTACAGACGTATTTCAGAACACCATAATCAGGACCAGCCTGATGGGTATGGAAAAATGCCTTTATTACAGTTCAGGATTGAGTTAGCAAAAGTGCTGACTACAATAGGATCTAGCAATATAGTGAGCAATAAGAGAGGTAGACCAAGCAATACACATCTCGAGTCACAATATAAAAAAAGGAAGCATAAAGAGGCTTCTCCTCCATTTGAAACCAGAACTGATGGAATTGGTCACTGGCCCCAACATTCTCAACAACGCAATCATTGCCGATTGGACGGATGCAATGGAAAAAGTTGAATGTTTTGTTCTAAATGCAAAGTATACCTATGTTTATACGAAGAAAAAATATATTTTGTAGAGTATCATTGTTGATATTCACTGCAATGAGAATTAATATTTTAAACTATGATTGTTCTTTCTTTGTACAATGTTCCCAATTGAGAACCAAGTTTAAAAAGGCAAAGTTTTTGAAAATAATGGTTCAATAATTTTTTTAATATTTTTCATGTATTTTACAACCCAGAATACACAGTTGAAATTTTTTTTGAAGAAAAGTTCGATCTTGTGCAATAGAGGGAATGGATATCAAGTCAAATTAATGGAGAATATTCTAGCTAAGAAGTTACATAGAAAGGCTAACCAAGAAGTGTACCCCACTATGAGGAACCTTGACAATAATTACAGAACTTTAACATATTCAGGACCCGTTTCAGAAAAAATAATAAAGATAAAACACAAAAATCTTAAGAATCAGGAGTTTATAAATTGAATTGTGGATCTTGTTCCAAAGTATATGTAGGCCAGACTGGTGGACCATTCAAAAGCTGCGTACGTGAACACCGTATAAATTATGTGAATAATAAAATCACATTCAAATTATGCCAATCATATTTTGAAAGAAGACCATGACTTCGATGAAAACTTCGAAATCCTTCGTGTTGAAAATAAGGGTATAAGACTGAATTATTTAGAATTATTGGAAAATAATAAATTAAAAATTTCGAATTGTTTTCTAAATGATCAATTGGACCTCAATAGTTCCCCTTTGTTAAACCTTTTCAATTAATAAAGTAGTAGCTTTGTTTTGAGTTTTACAGGTACCTACATTGTATTGAATTTTTTTTATTTTTTTATAGGTAGGTCCTAATTACCTCAATAGATAAGAAGGGTATTTAAGTAATGTTCAACGTAAACAGTCGCTTGAGAAATATACTGTGTATCGTTAGGAAATACTATTTGCTTATAAATAAAATGTCTTATATGCATAGAACGATATAATACATTAGTCACAGTATATTGTTTGCTTGAAACCAAAAAGTGTAATTTTGACCGTTTTTGTCATATTTTTATCTTTAACGTGTTAAGTTTTTGTGTTTTTGATTTCTTCATGGCTAGAAACATATAAAAAGACTTTTTGGTCGCGTTCCTACCTCAAACAAGAGAGATTAAGCGGTAAAATTTGGTTTTGATGCCATTTCGGACGTCATATTGAATAACTTACATACTGTTGCGATTTCACATTGGCAACCGGCATTTTCGGATTCAGCGGTATCGAAATAGTAAAAAAACATCGTTTGCCAAAAAGTAATACGAAATGCTTCTAAAATTTGCCTAGTCCATGATGATGAACATGCAGAATATATGAACATAGTTCTTCAACACCCACTACCAAAGGCGATGTCTCTAAGAGAAGTAACAGAAGTTCCGAAAAGAGATCAACAATTCCAAAATCAGGGTTCAAGTACACTTATGAGATTTTGTAGAATATCAAGTTCCTAAAACCATACAAGAAAGTAAAATATGAGTTAACTTCTGAAAATGAAACAATTCTGATAAATACAAAATTGACTATTCCAGAAATTGCTATAGAAGAATCAAATTGAAATTTGAAAATTCTTGACGAAAAAAACAAGGATAAATTCAAGAAATATGCAAATTGAAGATTGCAAATTAAAAAACACGATTTCAATTTTGTATATTTAGTAAGCAGCACGTATTAATGAATTTTCTCATCCTCATAATCCTAATCCTTCAAAAAAGTTATAAAATCTAATCTCAAGAATCCTGTAACGGACGTCACATCGATATGGTGTAGATATTCATGAAAATAAGATAGTAGATAAAAAGGTAAGTACAGAAGAAGATAATATGGTAGTAGAAGAAAGTGGATCATTTCAAGAAATTACTGAATCTGAAATTCATAAACCTCCTAAAATACAACTACCAGAGAGGAAAACAAAGTGCAGTAGTATATTGTGTATCTAGTAGTAAAAGCAATAAATTCCCGGACGACAATGTAAATTGTTGGCCGAGGCGTTAAGCCGAGGCCAACAAGCCTTGACGTCTGGGAATGTGCTTTTATTACGAGGTACACATACTATTTTTTTCTGAAATCGCAATCAGCATTATCAAAAACTAAGGAATTCTACATATTGTTTGCGTGAATTCAATAACTGTCTAAAATGTAAACAAGCCGGCAAAAAAAGTACTTTCCCGTACCGTTTAGGTCCGAAAACGGTCCGGGAAAGTTCGTTGCTTAGCAACGGACTAAAATACTAGATTAGGGTATTTTGAGGCCTGAAGTTGCTCCGAGAAAGTGGGCATTCTTGAACGATTTCAGAAAAAAGTAGTTTAACATAATACTTATATGAACCTTATACGTAAGTATGCATAATTCAAGTTAGGGAGGAAACGTGCAAGTTTCACCATGTTCATTGTATGTCCAGTAGACAGTGAGTTGTCAGTTATGATTTTGACTGAATTAATGTAATAAATGAAAACACTGAAATAATCTAAAAGCTTCAATTAATACTCCAACAAAAATATTGCAATAAAAGATAAATTCAGATTTGAAAAAAAAAAACTTTTCAGTTTGGGTTTTATAATTATACAAATTGCAATATGACTATAAATATATCAAAAACGTTCCATATGTGTCATAATATATTCACTGAATGTTCTTAATAAGAGTTGGTTATTTGCATGTATTTATTTAATGTCTAAAATTTATATAAAAAAAACTGGTAAGGATTTTTGACGGCATAGGACGGCAAAAAATTTCCCGGACCATTTTTGATCCGGGAGAGATCGTTGCTTATCAACGGACTAAAATACTATATTAGCGTATTTTTTGGTCTGAAGTTGCTCCGAGAAAGTAGGCATTCTTGAGTGATTTCATAAAAATTTGGTTTGTAATGAATCGATCATTTAGCGACGTACACATCCGTACCTACACGAAATGCCATTTCAGTTATGTGAGATGAAAAATACTGTTTTATTCACAATATACATGTATTTTTGTTCGAATATGAACCATTCAATTTCAAGTCAATGCACAGTTCTTCTCGAATGTGTCATACCTCACTGAGTTCTTAAAACAATGGACACCATTTCCCCGCCCTTCCTCACCATCCCACTTCCTTTTCAACCGTAAAACAATTAACGAAAGACAACTAATGAGCAGCAGTACGTGGTTCTATAAATGTTAAACGGGCGAAAAACATGGGTGCGGCATTCCCCAGAAACACTTCTTTTGATAAATGGTTCCAATGACGGCTCGGAGACCGGGACACATGTGTCTCATAGGCGACTAACTCGGGTAATTTGAGATAAGTAAATGGTTCGGTTCGAAAATAGAAGGCGCCTTCTTATAATTATCCTCCCGAAGTATCCATTAGGGCCTTATCGCACCGATGAGATACGGAAATTTCGAAAGTGATTGGGTTAAGTTGCCATGTGTGTTGGGTTCGGTTTCTTGCTAAGTGTGGGGAGATTTGATAAGAGTCTTTTGTATGGAAATGAGAAGGGTTTACTTGTTTCCTGTTGAAAGTCTTACATATTTACGGTCTGAAGTTAAGACCGTAATTCAGTAATAATTGTACCAACTTGATAACAGAATTGAGTTTTTATAATTTTAAATGCCCTCTTCTCAACTTACTCAAAACTGAACAGCATCAACAGGCATGTCTCCAACTTATCACTGAACGTCTCAAGAAATGTTACGAGAAAGACTAACTAACTGTTCAATGTTCATTAGATTTTCAATAAAGGACCCCGCAAACTACTTATGGAATTTGGGTCCCGGTAGATTTTTTTGAATTTTTGGTATGATGTAGTCCATGTAATTCTCAACCAATGTTACCATTGCGCCAACCCAAAAAAATTAACAGTTTTGCTGCTAGGGGCGTTGAAATCACCCCTTGCGCAGATTAGACTATTTATTTTTGAACCCGGTAACAATATTTTCACTTTTTTCATTGTTGCTAATGTTGCACAATATTGTTTTATAAAAAAAATTTTTACCACCTCCCCTTTTCCCCCCAACTCCTATTACGGAACGCAAAAAAAAAATATTTCTCGAGTGCCTTCAAATGTATCGTCGAATGTTTAAATATGCCTAAATAAGGGAAATAGCAGTTTTTTATGATTATCCCCCCACCCCCCAAATGACAAAACGAAAAAATTTCGGTGGATTTTTCTGAATTTTTGATATGATGCAGTTCAAGTTATTTTGAATAGAAATAAATTGGGTGACAAATTTCAAAAATGAATAGTTTTGATGCTAGGGGGCGTTGAAATCATACCTTGCTCAGAATGAACTATTCATTATTATAGGCGGAAATAATAGCTCTACGTATTTTAGTTTAGATTATGCTGATCAATTCTGTAATTTTCCATGAAATGAAAATCTAAAACCTCCCCCTTACCCCCTACCCTTAATTTAAAACACGAAAAAATGTATACTTGTAAATGCTTTATCAAAATAAATGTTTTAATCAGCTCAAATTGAGGAAATCGTGTAGTTGTTTAATATCACCTTTCCCTCCCTTCAGAAAAATATTGATGGAGTTTGCTGACTTCTTAGTAGGGCGTAGTTCATGATTTCTGAATATCAATCAATTGGGCGAATATCTTGAAAATAAATAAAAATTAGACATCCACAATTTGAATTTGAGGTGGTGCCTGAATTATTTCTTTTCGTGTTTTGAAATAGGAGTTGGGGGTAAGGGGGAGGTTCTAGATTTCCAATTTATGAAAGTTTACAAAAATATTCGGCATAAAATTAAACAAAAATAAGTAGAGATATTGTTTCCGCCTATAATAATGAATAATCTATTCTGGGCAAGGTTTGATTTCAACGCCTCCTAGCATCAAAACTATTCATTTTTGGGGTTTGTCACCCGATTTATTTCTATTCAAAATAACTTGAACTGCATCATATCAAAAATTCAGAAAAATCCACCGAACTTTTTTCGTTTTGCGTCATTTGGTGGGTGGAGGGATAATCATAAAAAACTGCTATTTTCCTTATTTAGGCATATTTAAACATTCGTTGGGGGAAAAAGGGTAGGGGGTAAGACGTTTTTTTATAAGACAGCACAATATTGTGCAACATTAGCAATAATGAAACAAGTGAAAATATTGTTACCGGGCTCAAAAATAAATAGTCTAATCTGCGCAAGGGGTGATTTCAACGCCCCCTAGCTAACATTGGTTAAGAATTACATGGACTACATCATACCAAAAATTCAAAAAATCCACCAGGACCCAAATTCCATAAGGAGTTTGCGGGGTCCTTTGTTTTTGAGAAAATTCGCTCATTAATTTCAAACGGAACGGAAAGAATAACATGCATGTAATAAATAGAAATGAAAAGTGTTCGGTATTGATAATATGGGAAATTTTTATAAAAAATTTTTTTTTCAATTAGAAGAATGTAATTGCATATCAATACATGGTTTTTAATTCCGAACAACTTTTCATTACAACAATTTTAGTAGAGATTGTGGAATATAAAGTTACTTTACACTTCAGTAAAATTCATACTATTTGACATACGTCGTATAATATTTATAGAATTTGAAATCTGATGGTTTTTTAATCTTGGGTTTTACACCATGCAGAGCATTTCAAAAAGAATAAATTTTTCTCGTAAAATCAATAATAAAAAAGTTTCCCATATTTAGCAAGACTCATTGTATTTTCTTTCGTTTGTTCTGTATTTTCTGGAACGTTTCAATCCGACTGTTTTACAGATATACTTGATTTCAATATTTAACATCCGTACAAGTAAGTCAGTCATATTTCAATTCATTAGTCCCTATTTGAATTTCTTTAATGAACGAAAGCTAATGTTTCATCATTGTGGAATCGGTTTTCGATTAAAATAACGCTTAGTTGATGATTTCTACATCAATCAGTCGATTCTATTCACAATGAAACCACATCACTCAATATTTCATAACACTCGATATCTATTAATTATTTATCGAATTCACAATCCATTTTTTGATGGAGAACAAAGTTCGCCAGAAAAATATGGAATCTGTTAGTGACAGGCAGAATGATACTTGTTCGGTTCGGTAAAATATAATTATTTCTCGCCGAGTACCTGTGTTGAACAGATTATTTATTGAGTCGAATCGGATTTCCAACAAAACATTCACAAACTTCAGATCCAGTTGCCTGCTGTAACAATACAGGTTTTTTCCAGCGAAAGGTGAAAAAGTTATGGAAATAACGTTAGACGCTGAAATTGTATTTTGGAGGAAAACACCAATATCAGCGTTATACAGGGTTTCTCGTAAGTACGTGTAGAAGTACGTAAGAAAAAAGTTCCTATAAATATATGTCCGCAAGTCATTCGTTTCTAAGATACAGAGTATCAAAGTTTAATTCTTATATTTTTTATTGAATATATTCCGAAATATTTGTGATATTCGTGATAAAGTTTGGTATCTCGGATGATTTTATGTTAATTGTCTCTTTCGTGGGGTTGACCTACATGACTTTCCAGTCATTTGAAATGTCATAACTTTTTTTTACGAACGATAGTGAGAAAATTGATTTTTCAAAAATTTCATGTAAAGAAGATATACTTGGTAGAGATCGCGGAGAGCAACGGATATATTTTGATTTGAAGTAATCGATGCATTTGAATTATTATTTCCGTGTGGCTCATAAGTCGCCTCAGTAGTAGGTATATCGGAAAAAATACGCTGATGCATTTTTCACAGTTGCATGTAGTCAAAAAATAAATCTTGCGTTCCTCACATAGTTTCTTTGGACTCATAAACGATTTAATTATAGTTACGAGGATGTATTGATATCTAGTTAGCCTAGACCAGTTCCCTGCATAAACAAAATATTGCATTACCATAGCAACGAACAATAACTTATTAGAAGTGTCAGTGTGAAGTTTGACGTCAAAAAAGTAAACCAGAGTTACGAATTAAATTAAAAGAAAAAATATGTTCACCGAAATTGTGAAAATCGAAAAATTGGAGTATCGAACCATCATCAAGTACCTGTATTTAAAAGGGTTAAGAGGTAAGCAGATTTACGAAGATATGCTTAATAGAATAGAATAGAATTTTATTCGTGCAGTACATACATCAATAAATGTTTGCATACGTCAATAATAATAAATAAATAAATTGAAACAGATAAAAACATAATACAGACATAATGAAAGTAGTCAGTAAACAACTAAAGGAGAAAGACAGCGAAATTCAGAAATACAATAATTCAAAAAAAAATATACATCAATATACATTATCAGACAGGCGACGGATTACGTAATGAGTCGAAATAATTAAAATATTCCTCAAATGTGTAAAAGGCATTTTGTAAAAGAACATTCGTAATTTTTACTTTAAAAGTGTTTATACTCGTTTCAGGAGTCTTAAACTCATTAGTTAAAGCGTTATAAAATTTTAATGATTGATATAGAGATGAGTTCTGTGATTTACTTAATCTATATTTGGGTAGCCTTAAACTTGTTTTGGCCCTAGTATCATGGCAGTGTATGTCCTCCGGCTTAGTCACTTTATTTTCACCTTTCATTTTTTTTACATAACACAAACATTCATATATGTAGCAAGATCGAAGAGTCACTATACCAAGACTTTTGAAGAAAGGTTTGCAATGGTCGTCATATTTAGCCTGTGCCATAGTTCTGAGTTGTAATTTAAATATCATCTCTAGGTGACATGATGAACCCCATACAATCAATCCATATGTCATTATGCTATGAAAAATGGCGAAATAAGCTACTCTTAAACAATATGTTGTTGTTGTGTTGCTAAGTTGTCTGATGCGACCGTGAAAAATTGGACTGCAAGCTTCAAAAGAGGTAATTTTCCATTGAAGATGATGACCGATCGGTAAGGCCAGTTTCTGTGTCAGTCCCAGAAAATATCGATACAGTTCGTGACATGATTTTAACAGACCTTCGAATTGGGCTAAAACGGATATCTGAAGCACAGAATATTTCATGCGAACGCGTTCATCATATAGTTCAGGTCAATTTGCACATGAGACAAATTGCTGCAAAATGGATACCCGAATGTTTGAATGTTGACCAAAAGCGTGCAAGGGTAGTAGCATCGCGTTCGATCTGTGCTCGATTTGAAAACGATGTAGACTTCTTAATCCGAATTGTTACTATGGATGAGACTTGGGTACATTTCTACGATCCAGAAACAAAGCAATAATCGATGGAATGGTGACACTCCGGTTATCCAAGACCTAAGAAGTTTCGTGTCCAAAAACTTGCTGGAAAAGTTCTTGCTTCAGTTTTTTGGGATTGCCATGGAGTACTCATGATTGATTTTTTGGATGAGGGTAGAACAATAACTGGAGCTTACTATTCGACATTACTGACCACTCTACAGAAGAAAATTGAAGAGAAAAGAGGCAGAAAGCTATCCAAAGGTGTTTTGTTTTTGCTGGACAACGCCTCTGAACACAAATCTCATGTTGCCCCCCTTACTTACCAGATTTGGCTCCGTCCGACTATCATCTCTTTCCTCAACTGAAAATAAGTTTAAAATGTCTTAAATTTTCTTCCAACGAGGAAGTAATAACAACTGTGGAGGTCTGGTTTGCAGAGCAAGAAGAAACATTTTTTTTTAAAGGTCTAGATACGTTGCAGGTTCGCTGTAATAAATGTATCCAATTAAGAGGAGAATATAATAAGTAATAAAATATTTTGACATTGAAATTTTGTTTGGTTCTATAGCAGGCTAAGAATTTTTCAATAAATCCTCGTATTTATGAAAAAAGATTTAACTGGCATTTTATTTTGTGATTGAGGAATATTGCGAAACGAGCGTCAGAGAGTGGAGTGACCCCACGAGAAAAAAATTCACTTTCAACAAATGTATCGTGCAATATTTTTCAACACGGAAGTATAATTAGGAATATTCAGACAAAATTTCAACGTGTAATTCACTTTTCGCACTAGTGATTCACTTTTCGCATTTTTGTTTCAAAGTGACGTTTTTCATACTGAAATGACAACTAAAGGAAATTAGTTATCAGTGTCAAGTCATTTCAATCCGTTCTTGTGACAGTAACAGTGAAAGGGGCCCTATGTTTGAGATCACTCGATGAAATATAGCATGCGATTTTTGCACTTTATCGAAGGATACCCCAAAAATGGTATGATCGAATATCACCAGCGATAATTATCGACCATAAAACAACGAGCGGATATTTAGCATGCGATAAGAATTATCGATCGGAATAATTGACTTAAATCCTAACCTCGATAATAACTCATTGTTTACGTTTTACTCGCCATATTACGAAATTGCAAATTTTTATGAAATTGCAATGATCGCTGTTGCAGAAGTAGTAGATGATGCTGCGGGAGCAGCTCAACAGCGAAGGCCCTTCTACCCTCGTATAAATGCGTTGAAACTTTGAGATAGACAATTCGTTAGAATGTTTCGTTTCTCAAAAGAATTGATTCTTGAGTTGATTCGACTAGTGTCTCCCTATATAGAGGAGGGAGTAGGAAGTCAGCTATACATATTGAGACAAAAGTAAGTTACCTTATGTCTAAATAGGCAGGTATATGAATATGATTTATAATAAAACATGATTATATGAATTTTTTAATAAGTCTTGGATTTTTCGCAAGTGGCAGCTATACCAGCTAGACTCAGCTTCCAATATACACGTAGCATTCAGTCAGTCATGTTTCAATGTGCCATGATGAAGTAATTAATGCTTCAAATCAACCAGATATCTTTAATCGATTGGTTAGTAAAACAGCACAAGAAATACAAGCCGAACAGTTGTCAACGTGATTTAAATACCTTTAAGCTATTGGTTGAATTCATGATCCAAGCTAAGACTTCCCTCATACCTTTCGAATCCGAACAACTCTGTATCGCATTCAGTTCGAAAATAGCGTATCGAATGAGAAGAGTATCGAATGAGAAGAGTATCGCGTGCGAATTTTTTGCGATGCAAATATCACGTTCGAAATTTATCGCGCGAACTCAAACATAGGGTCCCAGTGGTGTTCACTGTATTTGTGTTCGGAATTTTTTCAAATGACTGCATACATAAATGGCGAAATGTCTGATATTATTTTCGTATTAGGTCTTGCCGATGGTAATTGCTACGAGACTAGACGTATCTATAATGAAATATTCCCGAATCACCAGACATTCAGAAACCTTTTTCATCGGCTTATGGAGACTGGATCGTTTAAAAAAGCTTCTGTATCAGGCAGACCGATGACTACGAGGACACCAGAAGTTGAGGAAGCTGTTCTTCAGGCAATCGAGGAAGATTGCACAAACTCTGGACGTACATCACAAATTAGTCTGGTTAATTCTCAAACAGAATCAGTTGTAGCCTTATCACATACAGCGTGTCCAAGCATTGCTTCCCCGAGATTTCCTACCCCGCGTAACATCCTGCAAATGGATACTGCAGAAAATTACACAAAACCCTCAATTTAATGCAGAGATATTGTGTACTGACGAAGCAAATTTTTCAAAGAACGCCATGGTGAACTTTCACAATAGTCATGTGTGTTGTGACCAACACCCCCACGCAATAGTTCATCCAGGTTTCAACAACATCAGTTTTCATTGGTCCCCACTTTTTTCCATTCTTACCATTATTTCCTAAAAAAAAATTTGCCTGAATTACTTGAAGACACTTTTACTGCGATAAAGAATGTGGGTTATTATAATATATGGGGATATACAGGGCGTTTCTTAAGTACTTGTAGAAACTTCAAGAGCATGTTGTTGACGTCGAAATAGGAAAAAAAGTTCCCATAAACACATGTCCGCAAGTCATTCGTTTCTAAGATACAGAGTGTCAAAGTTTAATTATTATATTTGTTTTTTGTAAATAAATGCCAAAATTTTTGTGATATTCGAGTAAAGTTTGGTATCTGGGATTCTTTTTCAATGAAAAAATCAAGTTTTGTGTTAATTGTGAAAAGACTAATTTCTAATTGAATTTATTTTGAATTAAAAAATCTTGTCATTCAAAATCACTTGCATCGATGATTTCAAATCTCAATAACTCGAAAACAGCGACCTCTACCAAGAAAACTTATTTTTAACACAAACTAAATAATAAATATTCTCAGCTACCAAACTTTACCCACATATCAAAATTATTTTGAAATTATTCACAAAAAATAAAAATAAGAATTCAACTTTGACACTCTGTATCTCAGAAACGAATAATTTGTGGACATATGTTTATAGGAACTTTTCTTCTTATTTTGATGTCAGGAATATGCTCCTAAATTTTCTACACGTACTTAAGAAACACCCTGTATATCAGCGATTTAGAAACAGATGGATTCGTAAAGGCGCTGAAGTTTCAATTCGATTCTGGCCTCCAAGGTTTCCGGATTTGAATCCAATAGATTTTTTTTTGTGGAGTTGAAGGCCCTGATTTATACAGTGCCAGTAGATTCTGAAGAACAACTTCGTCAACGAATCATTTCTGATTGTGACGCTATCTGAAATACACCAGGTATAATGGACCGTGTACGTGAGTCCATAAGATGACGAGCCGACGCATGCCTAATTGTGCAAGGTGGCCATTTTGAACAATTATTGTAATTATTATCCCAACTAACTGTTTTATTATCAAAATATTTCTAATTAATTATATTATTATTAGTATTAAAATGTGATGAAACTTGATTTCTATTATACGATGAAATTTAAAACAAAATCTTATTTCTATTTGAATTTATTTCGAATTTAAAATTCTTGTCATTCAAAATCACTTTCATCGATTATTTCAATCCCGATAACTCGAAAACAGTTCATTAACTTCTACCAAGAATATATTTTTTACACAAAGTTACATAAAATTTGATTTTCTCATTGAAAAATATTCTCAGATACCAAACTTTAGCCAAATATCATAATTATTTCGAAATTATTCACAAAAAATAAAAATAAGGATTCAATATTAGTTTCTACCCTATCAGTTCTTGGTAGAAGTCTATTATTTTGAATGGTTCAAATCTTACCTCACAGGGCGAAATCAAATAATAAAAACAGCGGAGTTTCCAAAAAGGAAGGAAATCGATTCGGGAGTACCACATGGGTCTGTGTTGGGCCCCATATTGTTTTATTGTATATAAATGACTTCACCACTATCAATATTTCTGGAAAATTCACCATTTTTGCAGACGATACAACTATTCTCTGGAATAGTAAAAACACCGGTGACCTGCACAACATAATAACTACCGTGTGAGTTTTCTTTTTAACATCTCCTCTTTTCAAAAATCAATTTATTCTTTCTCCTTGTTTTTTTTTCTTTCTTCACCAATCACAACCGATTATTTTTGATTCAAACTCTTTTTAAACATTTAACAAACGTACTTGTCATTATTCTACCTCTATTACACCACTAGACATTTCAACTACTATTCTATTATATCTTCTCTTCAAATAATATTAATTTTCCTTTTGATCAGCTGTAATTTTATTGAATTCATATTTCTTTTTCATTCTCATCCACTGACAGACAGTATCTTGTCATTTCCTCCCAACGTTTCTTGTATACCAGGTCATTTAAAATTTCAGATTTCGAATGCATTAATTGAATTTTATTTCCTTTCAAAATGATAGTTCCTGTGATGGTTTCACTATCAAGAAAGTTTAGTTATTCAGACCTCCACTAGAAAAAAATAGTTTCATGCTCTACAACACGTTTTTATTGGTCGAAAGTCGGATAAAAGTGTACAGATAACATTGGTAAGCATATCAGTTTTGTAGAATACTGAAATTTATTCTTTGGATCAGAATATTTCATCCTATTCTATTCTATTTCGTAACAAAATATGGATTCGCCATCTTGCTCTGCTAACTTTTTGTTCAGTTATTTAAACAAAAATCACAAAATTTCGGAATAAAGCACTCAAATAGCTTCTAATTATCCGATAACGAAAAATAAATTCTGCTCACCTAGGTCTGCTTGCTTTATAGACGTGAAATGTTTGCCTATTGTCTCAAATCACTTATATCCCATTATAGTTGATTTCAATATCACCCTCACTCACTTTGAACGTGAATGGAGGACACAACTCCAAATCCAGTATAGCTGCACATGAAAGTTTTCATCAAATATGTTACCGAATGTAGTTCATTCTACAAATCATAATAAAGTGGAAGGAAATGCTTGCAAAAGTGGAAAACCATCACGCAATTTCGCGAAAACGATGAAAATAACTATAACAGCTCTCTGCATCTCTATATACGCTCGGTATTCTGAACTTGAAGCAGCAATATTTCAATTTTTTAGTGGGAAACTTGAGCCAAGTAAGTTTGGGCATACGTTAGGAAGACAGATTATATTTGATGAAGATGGCTATGCGAATGCAATAAATTCGTTAGAAGTTTGCTGGAAAGCATGCACTTGCTTTTTATAATGTTTGTTGTGTATGGAATTTACGGCAAGGAGATTATCCATGAATGTTCCTTGGAATGGCGTGGCTCAGGATGAGTGAAGCTTTGAAAGAAGAATTTCGGTTTCAATTTTGTTTCCAAGTACAATGCTTAGAAGTATTTATCACTGCTTTGTGAAAAATACTTCAAATACTTGCTTCAAATTCAATCTTTTCATCCTCGAAACCGATATAACTAACCACTTCCCGACCATACTTCAAATTGTCACACATGATATTGAAAACAAATCATGTGAAAATTTTAAATTTAAAAAAATCAATTGACCATAAAAAATTGCAGCATAATATACCTGAAAAATATTGGTTAGAATCATACTCATCAGATGATATTGTAGTTGCCACTATAGAATATTCACTCAAGAAGTGAACAAACTCGTTGAACAAAGCACTAATATTGTGAAAATTAAATGACGAGATATCAAAAGAAACCCATGGGTTACTGATGGTATACTCAGCTCAATCCATAAAAAAATTGAATAATAATAATAATAATAGTAATAAAATTTATTCCAGTAGGATCATTTTTACATGAAATTGGAAAGGTCAACAGAGAGTGGTAATATATAGAAATATACAAATATCAGTTTTTCAACTAGTAAAAATATAGGCATATATATACGTATATAAGCCTATATACAAAAATACACATACACATATATATATATATATATATATATATATATATATATATATATATATATATATATATATATATATATATATATATAAACTGTATAAGATAGAAACATAAATAAAAAATTATAAATCACATAATAGGAAAAGATTTAGAAAAATACAGTTATTTCAATGAACAATGTCAGATATTAAAAAACTCTTGAACAGTATAGAAGGACTTCGTTATTAAATATTTCTTCAAATATTTCTTGAAAGTAATGATGCTTTGCTCATCTTTAATACTATTTGGCAATCTATTATAGAACTTTATGCCTGTATACGAGGGAGCTTTTTCATAAAAAGTAGTCCTGTGGTAGGGAGTTTTAAGACTGTTACCATGTCTTGTTGGGTAACTGTGGATGTCAGAATTTTTGATGTAGCTGGAGATTCTCTGTCTGATGAACAGTATACATTTATAGATATATATATATATATATATATATATATATATATAGGCAATGTTAAAATTTCATGGTTTTGAAAGTAAGGTTTACATGTATCCCTGCGTTGTAATCCAAAGATAAGCCTGATAACCCTTTTTTGTAGAAGGAATAGTCTATTAACTGAAGTGGAATTGCCCCAAATTATTATGTTGTAGGTTAGATGAGGGTATACCATTGCGTAATATATATTCAGCAGCTGTGTTTGGGGGAGTATATTTTTTAATTGTAAAATAGCAAAGTATCCACTACTAACTTTTTTGCAACTTTGACTTATACACTCGTGAAACGATAGTGATGCATCAAGAAAGGTGCCAAGAAATTTTGTGGATTCGGAGACAGTGACATCAAGATTTTCTGATACCATTTCCAGATTCATGTTGGGATTGGATACGATGAAGAATTTCATCAAAACAGTTTTCCTACAATTTAATATTAGGTGATTACACGTACACCATTCATTAAATTTATTGTACAGGTGGATCAATTTAGATGAGAGTTCTTCAGAGGTATTTCCGTGGGTTGCCAGTGACACATCATCTGCATATAAAACAATGCAGTCCGTGCTCATAAAAGATGGCAAGTCGTTGATAAACATTAAGAATATAAGTGGCCCCACTACTGAACCTTGAGGAGCCCCTAAATTTATTTCAGTTTCCATTGTATGGGTGCGGCCCAATTTAACAATAATTTTACGGTGAGTTAGGTATGACAAAATCCAAGCAAGTGTGTTCCCACGAAATCCCATACCATATAGTTTCAACAAAGCTCAGATTCAGACAATCAAAAGCTTTAGTGAGGTCGAAGAAAAGAGCTC